>CM049794.1:26892376-27124876 GCA_027422405.1 Ptychobarbus kaznakovi
CAAGATAGAACGTTTTGGCCTTAATTCTAAGCGGTATGTGTGGAGAAAACCAGGCACTGCTCATCACCTGTCCAATACAGTCCCAACAGTGAAGCATGGTGGTGGCAGCATCATGCTGTGGGGGTGTTTTTCAGCTGCAGGGACAGGACGACTGGTTGCAATCGAGGGAAAGATGAATGCGGCCAAGTACAGGGATATCCTGGACGAAAACCTTCTCCAGAGTGCTCAGGACCTCAGACTGGGTCGAAGGTTTACCTTCCAACAAGACAATGACCCTAAGCACACAGCTAAAATAACGAAGGAGTGGCTTCACAACAACTCCATGACTGTTCTTGAATGGCCCAGCCAGAGCCCTGACTTAAACCCAATTTAGCATCTCTGGAGAGACCTAAAAATGGCTGTCCACCAACGTTTACCATCTAACCTGACAGAACTGGAGAGGATCTGCAAGGAGGAATGGCAGAGGATCCCCAAATCCAGGTGTGAAAAACTTGTTGCATCTTTCCCAAAAAGACTCATGGCTGTATTCAATCAAAAGGGTGCTTCTACTAAATACTGAGCAAAGGGTCTGAATACTTAGGACCATGTGATATTTCAGTTTTTCCTTTTTAATAAATCTGCAAAAATGTCAACAATTCTGTGTTTTTCTGTCAATATGGGGTGCTGTGTGTACATTAATGAGGAAAAAAAAATAACTTAAATTATTTTAGCAAATGGCTGCAATATAACAAAGAGTGAAAAATTTAAGGGGGTCTGAATACTTTCCGTAACCACTGTATGTGCATTTTATGTTCTTATTCAAGGTACTGTTTATTCAAACCTACACAAGGAAAATGTATACCTCTCAGGGCTTCATGTTAATTTAATGTGTATGCTTAAAAAGAGCAATTGTATTTGTTGTTTGTTGATTTTTATATATAAAACTTATTGAAATGTTTTCAGTGTGTGTATCAGTTCTTTTAGAACATTTTCATCTCATTTTACCAAAACCGTGATAATATTGATAATCGTGATAACTTTGGTCACTATAATCATGATATGAAATTTTCATATCGTTTCATCCCTTGTGTATGTGTGTGTGTGTGTGTGTGCGTGCGTGTGTGTGTGTGTGTGTGTGTGTGCGTGCGTGCATGCATGCTTGCGTGCGCCTGCGTGCCTGCGTGCCTGCGATTAAGGGATTTGTAAAGCATCGCCTCTTCATTATGAGATAGAGGAGACCATTTTCACTGCATTAAAGAACACAGTTCCCATCTCATTCTCAGCCATTTAGTACAAAGATGAAGTAACATCTCATTAATAACAGCCTGGTTGCTATGACAGCAAGTATGTGATGATTATTGTCGTGCCGTTTATGTATTTTAGATTACGAGAGAGAGAAATGGAAAGAGTTGGACAGACTCACAGCACCGTAGGTGAGAATGTTGTCTTCTGGGAGGCAGATGTTTTGCTCCATACACATCTAATCACACTCCTCATCTGTGCACATATTGTATCATCTCTGGTAATCATGGGCCGTTTAGATGAATCCTACTGCAGTCTCTGTGGCGTGAGGAGAAGCTCACAAGCCAGGCAAAGACAAAGTATTCAGCTCAAAGTACAGCATCTACAGCGCCTTTCAGAACGATACTCAAGGAAACGGTGAACAAAAGACACAATATGTTTATTGTTTGAATGAAAGGAATATAACCTTGCAGCGAGGTAAAACACTCTCAGGAAGCAAAACCCCTGTAATTAGGACTTTGCGCACACACTTTGAGTGCTGAGTCTTTTATAATGCTGGATGAAATGGGACATATAAAAGCATTTTAAGACTCCATAGTCTTCACTTATTGATCATACGCCACAGATCACATTTTCAGTGGTGTTTTCTATGTAGGACAACAAGAACAATCTTGACTGAAGAGAACAATCCCTCTTCACAGATCTAACACCAAAACTATGGAGCACATTCACTGCACAATTGCAATCTGCGGTATATGAAATTTCATATCATATTTTGTCTCGTTCCTGTCTGCCACTTTCATGTTTTTTTCCACTTCCATCTATCTAGAAGAGGTCTTTGTGGGTCTTTTGTTACGATTCTTTCTGCCTCACTTCGGTGCCATGGGTTGTTTTGCCCAATTACCCCTCACACACATCACTTTACATGCTTGCATTTATTGCAGCAGACAAAAAGAAGATGTTTTCGGTCACACTTTATTTTAAGGTCCATTAACAAACCATTAAATACGACTTTTGCCTCAATAAACTCTAAATGCCCAGCGTATTAATAGTCAGTAAGGTAGTTGTTAAGTTTAGGTATTGAGTATAGTTAGAAATGTAGAATATGGTCATGCAGAATATGTGCTTTATGAGTACTAATAAACAGCCTATATGTTAATAATATGCAAGCTAATAAGCAACTTACTTAA
Organism: Ptychobarbus kaznakovi; assembly: GCA_027422405.1. Taxonomy (NCBI): domain Eukaryota; kingdom Metazoa; phylum Chordata; class Actinopteri; order Cypriniformes; family Cyprinidae; genus Ptychobarbus; species Ptychobarbus kaznakovi. The sequence continues at coordinate 26,894,788 of CM049794.1, forward strand.
TAGTGAGAATTGGCCCCTATATTAAAGTGTTACTGTGTTTTCCACGTACAAATAAACACTGAGAACATCAATGCACCTATAAACCATTTTTTGTTGCTCAATAGACAAATAGACAAAAAACATTCTGCACTTTGAAAACCATATATTTTTTTTTAGACATTTATATTTTGCAGTGTTTTTTGGAGTATTGCTTCCCGCACACACATCAATAGGTTACTGTTTTCGTATTCTCAGTTCTCTGAAGCATCGAGTGTCCTTCCCACAGGTGGATCTCAAACACAAGATAATGAAAGAGAACAATATCTCAAATCTCCAAAATCAAAACCAGAGGATCCTATGTGAGTCCCAGGAGTGCAGACCTTTAGTGTGAAGTTTCAGCACAAAAACCTGCATTTTACTGACCGAACACTTGATCAAGGCACAATCTGATGATAAAATGATTGTGTTATGACCAGACATATATTGAGATGTGGCATCTAGTCAAATATGCTTTCAGCAGTCGAGCCAATCGATTCAGGTGTGTCTGTATTGCAGTAATGAAGCAATGCAGTACAGTTCCAGTAAAGCAAGCCAGATCACGGTAATCTGACCCGGTCTACAAGACAAGGAGTGTGTTGTTATTCAGAATCAGAATGGTATTTCATCTACAAAATATATGATTAGGATAGATATGGTTCTACAAAGAGCGATGGCGAAGCATAACTCATAACAAGCAATCCCTGTCCACACTCTCAAGAAGATTGTACATTTCAGTGCAGTAAAGCTCTGTGTTCACAAAAACAAATGAACGCAGGGACTGTGAGTAGGATCCTCCATAAAACAGGATGTACGTCCAGAGAGGCCCAAACAGCAGGGAGCGGGTGAGTCACCGTTTGATTGGTAAAGCTGTTACCCACTCAGAATATAACGCCACCGTTGGAGCAGCAGATTGAGACGTCTCTGGACTGGCTGTGCTTGTCGGGTTGGTGAGGGGGCAGGATTTTTTTGTTTAGGGTTGGAGAACTTTCCAGAGACCTTCTAATTTTATTTATACCTGTGGTTTTATTATGCCTCTTTCTTTTGGTCACAACGCAAGTAAACTATAGAAGGCATTCAATAAATCATGCACTTTTGTGTGTGTGATATTTCAGTGCAAACCCCCTAGACTTTTGTCTAGCCACCTCTAATTCAGTTTAACCAAGCACAGTATAACGATTAAATGATGGAAAGGAGTGTTATAAGAGTATGCTATGAAGTCAAGTGCACTTGCAGCCTTTTAATTTGACGATTCAGATGTCTTGATCACAGTGCACTGATGGAGTCTATTAATCATTAAATATTATGAAGTGAAAGAAATTAAAATGTCTGATTGGCTTTACGTACTGTTCCAGGTAACAAGTGTAGGTTATAAAAATGTTGTGGGAACATTATTTTGGAATGTTGGAATAATGGCAGTTTTTTTGTCATGATTAGATCGTCATTTATAGGTTACAGAAACGTAGAACGCTTACAATTCTAACAAAATGTTGCCCAGTTTTTTGTCATGATTAGAACGTATTTTAAGGTTCCGAGGGCATTTTAATTGAGTAAATTCTAAAACATTTTATCTTAACATTAGAACGATTTAATCGTCAGGGCATCACAGATATTCAGTTGTTCTAAAAACTTTTATTGTGCCCAGTTTTCTTGTCATGATTAGAACGTTATTTAAAGGTTCCGAGGGCATTTTGAGAATGTTTTGAGTAAGTTCTAAAAACATTTTCTCTTAACATTAAGTTAACGTTCATCGAGTACAGATAACATCATAAAGATATTCAGAGAATGCTGATCTCAGAACTTTTATTGTGCTGTATATCAAATATTAATAACATTTTAAGAATGTTCCATAAACATTATTTTAAGAATGTACTAAAAAAATTATATAGCTCTTAAAAACATTATAGCTCTTAAAATATTGTTGTTTGTGTGTACTTACTACATCTTCAAACAAGAACTGAAGCTGTATTTAAATACAGTTTCAACATCTGTTAACAAGAAAGATATAAAAACATCTTTAACTTGTGCCATGTTTAGTATTCTTCCTTTATTTGTGTGCCCTTTCTCTTTTATACGCCTTTCTGTCTATTTAAGAATTTGTAATTATTATATTATTCTTCTGTTAACTATTAAACCATAATTTGTTTATTATTGAAAGTTTGTTTTATGTTTTGTACATATTGTATTTTCTGTGTTCTGTACTGTGATCTTTGTTTGTTATTAACAATTTGCAATCAAAAGTATAACTATGAACTATTAGTTGATGGAGACTTGATTTTGAGGGAGGATGTGATTTGTCACGCCACCAATTAACAAGATGGGGATGGAGCCGTGCACATGCAGTCAGTAGAACTCATCTAGCACAGGTTCCTGACGGGTTTTTAGAATCACACACATTATGATCGGAAAGTTTACAGGCATGCTTTTTAAATGGCAGAATCTACTACTGTTAACCAGTCATTTAAAATAACCTTTAGTTGAGACAAATGTGGTTGATTCGTGAGTTACCACTGAGCCACGTGTTCCTGTGGCTCAGTGGTTAGAGCATTGTGTTAGCAGCGCAAAGGTTGTGGGTTCGATTCTCAGGGAACTCGTGTACTGACAAAAAAAAAAGTATAACCTGAATGCACTGTAAGTTGCTTTGGATAAAAGTGTCTGCTAAATGCATAAATGTAAATTATAGTGCTTTAAGTAATGCCCATTTGTAGCATCTTTATCTCAGCAGGTCATTATCAAGTCAAATCACTTTTATTGTCAGATGAACGTTGAGGATTTATTGTTCTATACTAATGGCCCAACCTGGTTTGTTTGTAGAGACGTCATTGTATTGGCTAATCTGTCGATACCCGAAGGACACCCTTGCTGCAATGCTTGTGAACTGGAGATAATGACTCAGCAGCACAGTAGCGTCCCTGACAATATTCCAAAACCTTGCAGTTTTACATTTAGATATCCAGAAAAGACTCATAGTAGCCACTAAGGTGACATTAATATGTTGTACCCTCAAATACTGTGTATGTTGAGCTTCAGTCAAATAATCTTGCAATACATCAGTCTGTCTGCTTCTCGCTAAAGCCAGACCCGTGAGGTCATGCACCAAATACAGGTGTTTGAGACTAGGAGGGGAACAGTACCGATCCCTGTGGTTCTCCGTAATAAAACTATCATGTCTCCTGCAGTGGTTTAGGTGATCAGAAAAACATCTTCTTCCTGCGGCCTGCTGAGACAAATAAGAAAATAAAGATGAGTTATGAATTACTTGTCAACTGACAATCTCTGAAAACACTAATGCAGGTTGGGAAAAAAAGTTCCTCTGGTGGGTTGAGGTTTCTTCAGTAGCGAATGCTAGCTTTGTCATCTTTTCAAACATTTTCTAAACAAGTTTTATCACATTATGTGGGAACTTTGACTCATTTATTTGCTTAAAATGTTGTGACAATTCAAACAACAATTACACTCTGTGCCGAAGTCTTGACAAGTGAGATTCATGCTATTGTTCATGGCTTGTTTCCAGCATCTGTGTGTAGGCTGAATAAACAAATGTAGGGCTACGGATGGGGTATGTGTTCGGTGATGTGCTCATCACCATAGCACTACTGGATGAAGATATAAAACTAGAGGAAACAGAGTGCAACAGTCAGCTAAAAATCTCTTTGCTTGCTTTATTTCAACATATTCTTTTAAACGATCGAGTTTAACGACAGACTTATTTGTGAAAAACTACATCACACATTATTCTGCAGAGAAATCTCAGAAAACCGTAAATAACGGGAGTAAATCATGCCCATTCCCATGAAGCACTGCAAATGATGTATAGCCAGTTTCCCAATCATCTCCAATATTTGCATAATATGCATATATTATAATAGAAGTAAAATGTATTAGCCTATTTCTATGTATATAATCAACATTTTTATAATTTTCTAACCTTGTAAATTTGATTATATCATTATCAATGATTCATGATATTGTATTTCTTTTCATTGAAAGATTAAAAACCCATTCTTGTACCTTTGTCTTTTTTAAATAATATTTGTACATTTTATTTTTTTGTTTATAATGCTGTGAGATTATAAACTAAAACAATCAGCCTAGGAGCAAGGTTTAAAAAAATAAGCTTTTGGTATTCATTAGGTGGATCACTAAATGATGGGCTATATTTATGTATCTTTGGCATAGACGAATAAGTGCTAATGTAATGCTAATGTAATTTACTACTCCCCACACAGGCTACTACGCAAGGACAAATGCTGTGTGCAGTTTTTACATTTAGTCTAAAAATGTCCTGAATTTTGCCAGTCTAATAATACAATAATTAATTATGAAATAAAATTACTGTAGCAGATGAACCATTGGAAACTAGACGAACAGGCGATTTGCCAACCAACCTTAACCACCTCCCAACACGTTTGAGTAATGTTCATCTTTGACATTAAAGATGCTCGTGTATGTGGGTGGTCATGTGACATGGGATGCGTCATATATGATGCGCACTGAGGAGAAGAGCATCTCATTCCCTACAACCTGCAAACCCAGAGACTCAGTCAGTCAGTCAGGACCTGTGCGCGAGCATCTCGTCTGTTCATCCAGAGAGCAACACCTGCGCGAACTATGTGAAGGTAAAACCGCATTTCTCAACTCTGCATTTCTCCCTCTTTTATTGAATTAAACCGCAGCTGTGTTATAACGGGGAACTCTGTGGCACTGCTTATTTCAACACAAACATAAAAGTTTCTCGCAGGGACAGTATGTTCAAGTGCTAGCCTATTCAATATTAAATACCGTAATATTACAGTAAATGACCCGTGAAGTTCTCCGTGACTCACATACTGCGATACACACTGAAAAAACGGAATTACATTTCAATTGAAAATCGTTTGTGATCTGATGCTGATTATTGATTCAAAACACATTGATAAGAGCACACAGGGGATAGTGTACATTACAGTTGAATATGCACTTTATTAATCGCACACACAAACTAGACTGTAATAAATGTTATTAGTTATAGTTTATTCGAATTTCTTGGCTATATTTTAGAGATTAAAAAAGAGCACTAATGTAAAGTTGCCCGCTGCTTTATAACTGTATGCATGGTGTTTTGCATTTGAGCCTGCAGGCATCAATTATTCAAAGCTCGTCTCTTAAAGTAATAATCCCTAGGTGCTCATCCATGCAAGAAAAATAACAAGCGCAAAATACAAAAGCGTATGATGGCTCGTCTGAGAGGGCATTTACTTCTGTGCTCGGTGAAGCATCGATCGAGCTTTTGAGAGCTCGATATTCTCTGTAACCTTGAAATGATGAGGATTATTTGAACAAAACGTTCTCTCAATTTCATCCAACAGGTTTCCTTCAGAGCATCTCTGACCATGCTGTTCCCTGCCTCAAAGTCCAATGTTAAATCTGTTCTGGACGGAGTGGCAGAAACCACGTTCAGAACCATCACTTCTGGACTGCAGTACATTGGTAATAACGACGTCGGCTACGAAGACCACATCATTGATGGCGACTTGGGCAAAAGCGGAGGATACCTTCTGCCGAAGCCGTTCGCAGCCTACCGCAGAAGCTCCTTCGCTGATAAAGTGGGACCGAATGAGGAACTCATCATAAAAGGTATCCCCTTTTTCCCCACTAACAGCTCCGATGTGTTTGGGAACTTCAGCCTCGGAGATGAAGGGAGCAGTCTGCAGTGCGGGGAGAACTTTATGGACATGGAATGCTTCATGATACTGACTCCTAGCCAACAGCTTGCCATAGCCGTGTTGTCTCTCACGCTGGGGACTTTTACAGTATTGGAGAACCTGGTGGTCCTGTGCGTGATACTGCAGTCACGTACCCTGCGCTGCAGGCCCTCCTACCATTTCATAGGCAGCTTGGCCATCGCAGACCTGCTTGGCAGTGTCATCTTTGTCTACAGCTTCTTGGACTTTCACGTCTTTCACCGCAAAGACAGTCCCAACGTGTTTCTGTTCAAGTTGGGGGGCGTGACGGCCTCGTTTACCGCATCTGTGGGAAGCCTGTTCCTCACCGCCATCGATCGATACGTTTCTATCCACCGCCCGCTGGCGTACAGGCGCATTGTGACGCGCACCAAAGCTGTGATCGCCTTCTGCATGATGTGGGCGATCTCCATTATCATCGCCGTGCTGCCGCTGCTGGGCTGGAACTGCAAGCAGCTCAACTCGGTCTGCTCCGACATCTTTCCGCTCATCGACGAGAACTACCTGATGTTCTGGATCAGTGTGACCACCATTCTGGTCATCTTCATATTTTACGCTTACATGTACATCCTCTGGAAGGCCCACCACCACACGGTGAGGATGCTGCGGCGCACGTCTCAGAAGAGCCTGGTGGTGCACTCCTCCGATGGCACCAAGGTCCAGACCGCCAGGCCGGATCAGGTTCGCATGGACATCCGCTTGGCCAAAACACTTGTTCTGATCCTGGCGGTGCTGGTGATCTGCTGGGGGCCTCTGCTGGCCATCATGGTGTATGATCTGTTCTGGCGGATGGACGACAACATTAAGACAGTGTTTGCATTCTGCACTATGCTCTGCCTGCTCAACTCCACCGTTAACCCAATAATCTATGCTCTCAGGAGTAAAGACATGCGGAGGGCCTTCCTCACCGCCTGCCAGGGCTGCAGGAGCACCTCCAGCACGACCCTGCAGCTGGACAACAGCCTGGAGTCAGATTGTCAGAAGAATCAGCACATCGCCGCCAACCGTGCGGCCGAGAGCTGCGTCAAGACCACTGTGAAAATAGCCAAATTGACAATGTCCGTCTCAGCGGAGACATCGGCAGAAGCCGTTTGATTGTACCGCGGGGAGGAACGGGGGATGTTCGGATGCACCTCGTCTCCAAAGAATGTCATGGAAAGTTACATGAATAGAGTTCAAAACACAAAGCTGCTTAAGTTATCACTGGTTTGATGAAGTGTTCACTACGACATTTCATCGCTTAAGTGCCAAATTTGATTTTTTTTTATTCTCAGAAAAGGTTCTTAGCAAGTAAATGAATTTGTTGGGGCTTTTTTTGTTTGTTGTTGTTTGCCCTTATATTTAATTGTAACGTGTGGATGTTGTGCGTGCTTTATGAAAGTTTACTATATTTTTATACTTTGAATTTTTGTTTTTGAACAATGATATCTTCTCACATGGGAATAAGGGGCTTATGATCTTTTTAATAAAATCATGTAAGTATGAATTCAAATATATAAATATACATATATGCATTGGTGTCTATGTAAATATGTGTAAAACTCTGTGGTGATTTAGTGTATCCAACATCATTGTGATAAATGACAAAAGATAAGATTCTCTCTGTTTTTGAGATGTCTTGTTTTGCCAATGAAATAAATGTTATGAAACTGAAAGTATTATAAGAGGAGCAAGTTCTGTCGCTCCTTGAGCCCATGAATAATGAAAGCAGGAAAAGTGTTTGGTTCGGTTAACAAATGTATTGAATCTCGTTTACTAGGATATATTTGGTCTGTTACATGATGCTTTAGTGTTATTGGTGTGAGGATCAGAAAAAAGACAGGACTATTTTCAACTATTTTTTTTACAAGATGGTCTGTAATTGTGCTTTTATCATCACAGATAATACAGTGACTGAAATAACCATTGGATTTTAATCTGATTGTTCATCTATATTTTGTCATTCTGCTGATGTATTTCTCTGAGATGAAGTAAAATAAATTTTACAATATGCACAAAGCCCGGAGATAAATTAGAAATGATAGAAAATAAATATTTGTTAATAGAACATTTGTATTTAATCTCATAGTTAATTAACAAACAATTGAAATGTACATATCATGATTATTATTAATATTCCTTGAACCGTGATATGGTGTGGTGGTGCTTTTTGTTGTATAGGTACATTCCTTACATGAAATGAATCTACTTAAGTATTGAAGCTTCAAAATCATAAAACGTCACAGTGGCTTTTGTCCCAATTAGTTCTTGAAAGTCTGTCTCGAAATGATGTCTTAAAATACAGAAGCTGCTTGCACACTTATGTATCACAATTTAGTCCATTTCAAGGTGTTTTTTGTTTTGTTTGTTTTTTTAAATAAAGTCAGTACTGACCTAAACTGTGTATTGGGATACTTTTATTTAAAACTGCAAATCATTGTCAAATCATCATGGAGTCAGACCCTGGTCATATTGCACATATTGGTATGTCTCTGGTTCCCTCTCGTGGATAGTTACAGTTTCATAGTTACAAGAGTCATTTTCTATAACAGAAAGCAATGATTACCTTCAGATCAATGCATTTTTTGAGAAAATTTAGTTCTTGTATCCCTTTTTATATAAAGGATAATAAAGAGTTATCATCACAAAACTATCCCTGATGTCTTGATCTGGATCTGATTTTAAATAGACAGCATTAACAAAGAATGTAACAAATAAATATTTTAAGTTTTAAAGCATGATTGTGTTGTATTTTCCAGATAAAACTATAGTCCTAATCCATATTCAATGAAATCTGATAGCTATGGTATTATGATGTGGCAAGCAAACACATGGCATATTCATCTCATAAAGCTTCAGTCTTTGTAACAGCGGGGTGTTGTTGGCTCCACGGCCAGAGATTGTGCACAATGCCGGCGGACATACTAAATGTTTTAAGCTTGATGTTTAATGTACTAGAACAACCAGCCGGCAGAACCAAATTTTTCTCACGCTTGTCAAAAACACAATCTGCAAAGGAACGACACGGTAACCCGAGGTGAAAGACAATATTTTTACACTAAGCAATTTTTCTCTTACATTTTCTTCTCATTTTTTCAGAAACCCATTATATGAAAACAGCGAAACGCAGCTTAATGTTCAAATCAACAACCTTGCAACACAGAATTTCTGTCAAACCTTAATAATCATAAACACTATATACAGGCATTATAAGAAAAGTGGTTTAATGTACTAAGACAGTTCAGAGACTGTCCAAGTCATAAATAATGTTTGCATATAAAAGTGAGCAGATAAGTTTTGCAATAAGCTTTACCATAGAGAAATAACTCTGGTAAAAGTAATCATAATAGTACTGTCTATCTCGTGTTGTTGATTTGACTTTAGAGATATCTGACGAGTGAAGTGTGAGAGAAAGCTGTATGTAGTACATAGCACTGGTCATAGTCCATGCATCTTGAATGTCACATTCGTATCTAATAATACTGTATCTAATATTTATGTCTGCAGAAGACAGAAATTAAGCAATGGCAGTTTTAATTCATTAAACAGAATGGCACTAGAACTTTCCAAAAACTCCAATTCTAAACGTTGCTTCTATTTGTCCCAGCTACATGACAGATATTACCATAACCATGATTATGTTTTTTAAATTTAACTGTATGTTTTAGGTTTTTATTCTGTTAGATATTAATAGAAATGGATTTTAATACCCCCCCCCCTCTCATGTTATAGCCCAATTCGAGGTTTGCTGAGGCCCCCTTGTGTGGTTATTGAGAATCACTGCTATACAGAATATTTTAAAGCATAAATCTGAAATCCCATGTCCCATGAAATAACATAAGCCTACCTCAATCATTAATCACTGCAACCGTTACAGTGATAAATGATATATATTTCATTTATGTATGGGCAAGGCATAAGTTTAACATAAACCAACATTTTGGACCAATTAAACTACCTAGCCTAGCTAACAGGTTAATTTAGGCTAAATCTACAGCCCCGTTATTGAACCATGTTACCCATTTTGACATATTTCTATTTTATTCTAATTTTTAAGGATTTCATTAATATGTTTATATATTATATAATATAATATGTTTATATGGGATACACAAATCAGGGTTTTAACCGAATCAAACACATTTCAGATTCTGGTAACAGCAAATCCTGTATTTAGTGCTGTGGACAAATGACCTTTTCTGAAGCAATATTCTTGCTATTTGTTGAATAGAGCTCAAAAAGTGAAAAATTGTGAGGAATTGTTCTTATATGTAAGATATATCATGACTATGGGAATGTGACTGGAAGTGTCTCACGAGGGTAACGTTAATTTAGATGCTTTAAGTGAGCAGATAAACCGCGGGAACCACAGGGGCTTTTGGATCCCTGTCAGAATTATACAGACATTACGTTATGATTATATTAGTGAATTATAATATCTGATCCCGTGAACGCAACGCTCAAACTCAGACTTTGTATTTTTCCTTTCGAATGTACGTCAGTCACGTTATTTTGTAATGGTCGCCAGTGAGGCCAGACTTTTATTTTGAAACTGTGTTTTGTCTGCAGCCGTCACGTTAAACCCGGAAGTGCTGCTCGCGTAATGATCGGTAATCTGATCATGTGAAACAATCAGCAGAATTATCAAAACATTGGAGTCAGGAAGCGATGATATGTTTTTAGAGTTTATATCAGACCTGCGTTTCGTCTGGGAGGTGAGATAACTATAATATCGCACTTAAACAGTCACCGAAGAGCAAATATTTGAGTGTTATTTACACTTTTTACATATATGCAGGTAAAGATTATCAGACTATCATCATCCGCTACTGTTAGATATAATTATAATACTTATCGACGACAGTAACAAAAAGTTAAGGTAGCAGGTACTTTGGAGAATCATGTAAATACAATGAGAATATGGTAATATTTGATCTTCTCTAGGTGTCGTGTACGTATATAAATGTAAATAGGTATTGTACTATGGTATTATTCTGTTAAGAAAATGGTACCATGGTAATATTATGATTGTTTTGGAATTGTGTATCACGTAAATACATGAATATGGTAATTTAGTACCTTGATATACTCAATATCAGCACAATAAACTGTTGTACCTAACCAATAAACATGAGTTATAGTGTGATACCTGGGATTGCTTCTCTGTTTTAGGTATAATGTCAGACCCTCACTCAGTTCTGGGGTTTGTGAGGAGAGGTCTGCGGTTAGATGTGTTTAAGGATGTTGCTCGTCAATATCCAGTCATTTTCTGTATCTTCACCTTTATGATCTCCTCCACCATCTTCTTCAGCCAGTGAGTATCTTTACACACAAATTTAAGCGAGACATATTCTGCTGTATTTAATTTTTCCCAGTACCGGTTTAGTTTTTCATGATAATTTTCCACCTTCTCTCTGACTCTTTCAATTGAACAGGCTGATTAGTGTACCTTTAAGAGCGGCATATGTAAATGATCCCTGTTATGGTTGGTGATTAACTAATCTATACCCATGCAGAAAAAAGGCCTTTTATATATCATCTTTCCACTTTTTTCCAGATATCTCCATATTCTCTTGATATTCTGGTCATTTCTGGCTGGAGTGATCACATTCTACTGCTCTCTCAGCCCTGAATATCTGCTGCCGAATATTCTCATCTCAATAAAGACCAAGAGGAAAGTAAGTATTAGTAAAAACAGACATGTCTAACTTTAAAACCACCGTTGTGACCATCAGGATTTGAGAAATGTCTAGTCCGAAGCCAGGAGTGTAATCATTAGAGTCTGTTATAAGAGATTGTTTGATTACACAAAATCATAAAACTTGCAAGTGAGACTTTGCCTTTCTTCAGTGTATGTTTGACAAAAATGTATGTGCTTGTATATTATTTGTGTGTGTGATAATTGCTGTATATTTTTGTCTAAAAAGCTACAGGGTGGTAACCTTACTCCAGTGTTCAATATTTCAAATGTGAACAATAAGAATCAAAATAGCCAAAGCATGATATTGTAAAACAGTTACAGAATACGCATTTACACACCACATCTCCCTCCTCTTGATAATGCTTAAAGGGGTCATCGGATGTAAAATTCACTTTACTAGTTGTTTGAACTGAAATGTGTGTGTACACATCCACCCTATAATGATACAAATCCACCCAGTGTTTTTTTATCCCTATTTTAAAATCCTCTTTCTCAAATCAGGCTGTTCTGAGATTCCTGTCAGAATGATGTAGATCTGCACAGACCCCTCCCATGATAGTTGATTGACAAGGCTGTGTTACCTTAGACCCGCCCCCTGAGTGAGCTGTCATCCGTCCGCCATTGTGTCGACTCTGGTGCAGGGGAAGACAAGAATGTCTCTGATTATGTGATTGAGGTGTTTTGTTGTTAGATGTAATTATGAATATAGCAGTCGTCAGTTACTCCTGACATCTGAGCCGCTGAAGACACAGAGGATTAATGGTACTTTAGCTTTGAAGGGAATGCGCGATCCCGATCTGCCTAAATGAGTCTATGTTCGTGCGAATCATTCGTGATCCAGCTTCGTCTATTAGTATTAGGGTTTGTTATGAATCTTTGCAAATCACCTTTCCTAATAATGTACTAGTTATGCAGTTTCACGACAAAAGTAAACTACTGCTTGTCGCCCCATGGAAGAGAGGGGCGGGGTCAGCAGAGCTCATTAGCATTTAAAGAAACATGGACTAAAATTGCTTGATAAAAACAGAGCTGATTTTGACAGGTTTAAAAAGGTGTTTTTTTACACTACCATTGAGAAATTTTAACTAAAGTATGTTATATACTTTTAATTAAGACCCCAAAGAATCATATCAACTTGTGGAAAATGTGCATCAGATGACCTCTTTAATAATAACAGCAGTAGTGGCCTTTAACCTACTGAGACGGGAGCCTCAGTAAATTGCACAGTCTTAAAATAAAGGAATGGAAGGATGTTTGCACCCTTATCAGGAAAGGTCCCAGAGCCGGGACTCAAGCTCAGGTCACCTGAAGTGCAGCCGCACTACATGTTGGAGTGCTGCCCATGAGGCTGTAACATTGTAGAAAAGAAAAACACTCAACAACTTAGCTAAGATTTTTGTAAATAGGGGTGGGCAGTATGACCAAAATTCTGATTCATGGTATGACTAATTTTATTTCATGGTAACGATACATTCCACGATATAGTTATTTATATATGTAGTCATTCTGAAAATCGACAAAAAGGGCTTTATATAGAAAATATACTCATACATTTTTTTTATTAAAAGTACTTCACCTTGTTTGATTTTTTTTTTAATTACTTTTATTTGGTAAATTATTTAGTTAAATCTCATTTAACTTGTAGGTGAAATTAAATTTTAAATAAGGTGTTTCCAAATTATTTTTAAATCTCATGTTATTGTTTTACTTATATCGGTTTATAATATCTGAATATTTTATATTGAAACATTTTATTCATAATAAATTACATTTACTTTCTTTTCATTTTTTAGGATAATATTAATACTAGTTATATTGTTTAAACGTGTTCCTGGTATTTGCTTATTATACTGCGTTTTAAAGGGGCTTGTTTTGCTCTTTTTGTAATAACTGGCAACCCTTCACCTGGAGGTTTAATCAAGAGAGGGAAGAGTTCAGTAGTGACTAGAAGGAGAGCAGCAGTATGCACACTGAGCATCAGCTAGAGAGCTACTGTTAGTGCTGTAAATAGCTTAAATTATACACACATTACAACAATGTCATTATTTGACTCCTGCCCAGTGAAGACTGACTGCATTCAGCTGTTCATATTCGCTTCTCAAAGTCAAAGTCAAGTCAAAGTCAGCTTTATTGTCAATTCTACCACATGTACCGTACATACATACAGAGAATTGAAATTGCATTACTCTCTTACTCCCTGGTGCATACAGATAACACTAAACACTAACAGTAGAACGCACAAATATACAAATAAGGACATGTAGAAAAAAATAAAATAATAATAAAAAATAGATAAAGTGGCATAAGGCACATGGTAAATAGTGCAAACCAGTGAAATACACAGACAGTGCAGAATATGAATGGTGTAGTGCAAAGAGCTTATTAAGTCTATTTTATTAAAGTGTACTTATTAAAGTGTACTCACTGTACACACGTGCGTCATCTGCATCATTAAAATGTGATCAGTTAATTTGAGTGACAAGTTAAGCTGTTGCATTCTCAATATTTAGTAATTTTGCCTAAATTCCGTATGCACAGAATAAAAATAAATCTGATACGGTTGACATTTTATACCACAGTAACGATATATACCGTCAAACCGCCCAGCCCTAGAATATTTTTTCAGTCCAATCTATAGACTCCAGGCTGCAGAAGGCAGTTCTTTGGCTGGATATAAAACATTCATCATGCCTCCCCTAGCTGGAATCATGATTACTTTCAGAGGGGGAGGTCCGGATTGGTTGAAATCATGATCATCCTGGGTCTAAAGGTCTAGTTGTCCCCACTTATCAGCAGCCATGTGTAGAGTATGGCCAGGAGTTTTCAAGCAGACTTTGAGATGCACTTTTAATGCCAACTTGTGCTTAGGAGTATGGTGGGAGTATTGGTCAGTGCCACAGGTACAATAGTTTCAAAATGATTGTCTGATACCTCTCTTGTGCAGGTGAACACAACTAGGTTTCCTAAGGTCGCTAGGGATTCTGGGCCCTTTGCACAGAATTGGCTATGATACCCCCCTCGGAATCACGATTGGCAATCTCAGTTGGGCCCTCCAAAGGACATTGTTGTGGGCCCCTCTGTGCCCAGTAGACTCTATCTGTCTTTTCCCTCAGTTGAGACGCCCCTGCTAGGGATTGTCTGTGTCTAGTAAATTATCAGCATGTGTAGCCAACCACTCTCTGGTAGACTCTGAAATACAAAGAATACAAAGCATAAAGCAGTGTATGTTTGCGAGGGGAAACAAAATTGCCGGTTTTATATTACCATGGCCCTCTTAGCTCCATGCAGTGTGGTAGGTGAAGCTTTTTGGATCCACTTTTCACCATTTGAGGGACCTGTCACACCCTATAAGGATAAGTTCTTCCTCATGTTCTGCTCACTCCCCAGTCCTATCAGTGGCATGCGCTCATCTGTCCTTTACTTGAACTCAGGAAGACATGATATGGGCCTTAAGTCTACACGCTAATGTAGATGTTGTTCCCAGGAACAAATGCATTCCTTTGCCTCTGTCCAGTTGTTCAGCTTTGGTATGCTCCACAAACAACTCTGCCTTTAGTGTAAGACAGTGGTTCTCAAACTTTTTTGGTCACGCCCCCCTTTTAACCTATAAAAAAATCTGGCGCCCCCCAGCCCCCATCCCACTTCAGACTAACAAATAATTTCACTTAACTTTATGAAAAATGAACGCTTTTTTTAATTGAAAAACTTGTGAAAAAAACACCTGCTTCACATGAAACATCAAAAAAGATAGAATAACAAAAGATAACATACATTTTTTTTATTTAATTTAAATAAAAAATAAAAACATTTCAGAGATGCTGCTGAAGGAAAAATCTCTATTCAGTATATTCAACTATATTCAAGTAGCCTATTCAGTACATTCAGTGGCTGCAGTGAGCCTGCTTTTCACTGCATATTTGTTGAAAGCGGGGCAGCAGCTTTGATATTGCCACTCTTAAGTCATGTTCAATGTTGAGTCTAGATCTGTACTTGGTCTTCAGTGAAGCAACAGCAGAGAACCCTGTTTCACAGAGATAGGACGTTGCAAAGGGGAGCAGAATTTCAACAGCCTTCTGACCTATCAGTGGGAACTCCCTCTCCACACCAAGCCAGAATTCACAAAGTGTTTGTGATGGGAACTTTAGCCTCATGCTCGAGTCAGATGTCATCTCAATGAACTGCTCTTCTTCTGAGGAACTCAGATCATCAGGTGCTGGAGCAGTGAATGGATCTCTCACCCAGTCGAACTGCACACTGTTGTCAGGGAAGTATTTCTGAAAATGACCTCTCAGAGCAGAAATGTGTTCCAACATACATGGGATCACTGTGCTTTCGGTGAGCTTGTTAGTTTTGGAAAAGGTTGTTAGATTTTCAAAAGACTCTGTATTTCCTTGCTCGAGTTTCCTGCCCCACATCTCCAGTTTTCGGATGAATGAACTGACTTGGTCTGCCAGATGTGGTAGGTATTTGTCTTTGCCCTGCAGCTGGAGGTTTAGTTGATTAAACTTGGAGAAAATGTCACTGAGATAAGCCAGCTTCATTAGAAATTGTTCATTACCAAATTTGCTGGCAAGCTCGTTCATGCCTTCTTCCTGCAGAAATATTTGAATTTGCTCCCTGAGCTCAAACACTCTGGACAGCACTTTGCCGCGGGAGAGCCATCTCGCTTCACTGTGAAACAGCACAGCAGTGTGATTGGCGCCCATCTCCTCACAGAGCGCGGAAAAAAGTCGTGATTTCAGTGGTCTTGTTTTTATGTAGTTGACCGCGATAACAACTTCAGACAAAACATAATTTAACGTAGGGCTTAACTGCCGTGATGCAAGTGCTTCCCGATGTATAATGCAGTGCGTCCACTGCGCTTTCGGTGCGACTCTCTTGATGAGCGCCTGCAATCCTCCCCGTTTCCCCGCCATGGTCTGTGCACCGTCCGTGCAAATTCCCAAGCAGTCCTCCCATTTAATCCCAGCCTCTGTCAAGTACGAATCAATAATTTTAAAAAGTTCATCAGCCGTTGCTCTTTTTGGGATGTATTTGCAGAATAGTAGATCTTCATTCAGTGACTCAAAATCAACAAATCGCACATACGCTATTAACAAACTGTCCTTGTTACTATCAGTGGCCTCGTCGACTTGAAGCGCATAGCGCTTTCCTTTAATTTTCTCAATGAGCTGTTCCTCAATGTCATTTGCAATATCGTGAATTCGTCTTGACATGGTGTCATTTGACACCGGGATAGTCTTTAATTTCGCGACACTCGCCTCATCAAGCATAACTGACACCATATCTATGGCAGCGGGAAGAATCAACTCTTCTGCAATAGTGTGAGATTTCTTGCATTGTGCAACGCGATAGGCAATTTTGTAAGAAGCCAGTTGCGCTTTCGCTGTTGCTGTAGTAGTGGCTTTTACAAAACGTGTTTGCTGCCCACGATATTGATCAAGTTTTCTTTTAAAAAACTCAAGTGGCTTTTGAACATAATTTGGATGCATGGTCTCAATGTGTCTCCTTAATTTTGTGGGTTTCATGCTGTCCGCTGCCAGCGTTTTAAGGCATAGGACACACATAGGTCTTTCCTCCTCACCAACGACATTAACAGTGAAGCCGAGAGCAAGATATGCTTCGTCATATTTTCTGCATTTAGTTTTTGAATGACCTGCCTGGGTCTGTGTGACTTCTATGGCCTTTCTCTTCCCTTTTACAAACCGATCCATCTTTTACTCTACGTCCGTTGGCTGTTTACCGGTTGTTGTTTTTTTTCTTCTTTTCTTTTTCTGCTGATGGCCCGCGCCCCCCCTGCAGTGCCTGTGCGCCCCCCCTGGCGGGCGCGCCCCCCACTTTGAGAACCACTGGTGTAAGAGCATAGAAAATGATATATGGGTCTGCGACAACAGAAAACAATTTGCCAATACACTGATAACTCTGTAATCTACAGTCAGCCGCTTGGCACATCAGGTTTTCTCACTGTCCACATGGAGTCAGTGGAAGTGGATTGGCAGATAATTATGACCCCTCTCTTAACCAGCTGTTGGAGGGCTGGTACAGTTCTTTCCACCGTGTCCACAGTCAGTGGGCATTTTCCAGTTCTCAACTGTAGAGTGCCTGTAAAGTGTGCCTTGGTGCTGAGATAAAACTCTTATGTCCTAAATCAAAAAGCGAGATCGCGCTCACGTGGAGGAGTTTCAGCACGCGCAACATGAAAGCCCTGTTTATGATAGAAAAGAGAACTAACCATTAAAACATGCTTACACTTTAGGCCTGTGGCGGTTATATTAAACTAAGTTTATTTAATGGGTTTTTATTTTATTTTAACTTCTAAGGATTATAGCCGCGTTTCTTCTTAGCACAACTTCCTTCCCTTCACAGCGGTGCGCATATTCGTTCCTCCCTGACCAAAACTTAACGTCAGAATCAGATCAATCGTTTGTCGATTGTTGTAAAATGCCATCTTTACAGTTACTAAATTGCTGGACATGTTTGATAATAAAATGTTGAAAGTACAATCCGCATGAGAGACGCTGTTCCCCAGGCTGAAGTGTGTGTGTGCGTGCGTGTGTGTGCGGCGCGCTCTAAAACTGACAAGCAAAGTACACTTTGAGCTTCGGGCGCATCCAAACGATCAAATACACACAAAGCATGTAAAAACGGCCGGGAGAGTATTCACTTAAACACAGTTCATGTCTTAAAGTGAACGAGAACAGTTGGGAGAAAATCCGATGTGTGTCAATATTTTGTTTTAGTGACAGACTGGTGCTTCATTAATGTTAATCAAAGAACAAAACGCAATGAGAAAATCACTCACAGCTCTTAATCTGAATAAAGTTATAGCTTTAAGCATTAATCTATCATTAATGAAAACTATCAATACATATTATTTCTTTTTGCTATTTTACCTGAACATTAATATTAGTAGACATTCATGGAAAAATTAAATCACTTTTTTTTTCATTTCATTTGTAAAAAAAAATTATGGTATGACAAATGGTATATTTGTCAGTTTGTTTAACTTGTTTCTTTGTTTGTTTAACTTTGTAAAACACTAAAAATATGCACACTTGTTCATGTTTTATATTCATTTAATTAAATATTTATTTACTGTATCAATGTTAATTATGCTAATCTATCATATATAAAACGTATGTATATATGTATATATATATATATATATTGTGTATGTATGTATGTGTGTATATATATATATAATATATATATGATGTGTGTGTGTATATATATATAAATAAAAAAAAGTACTAAAAACCGTTGCCGATAAGAGGAGTAATGTTAAAACCTTAACAATACCCACTAATTAAAATACTGAGCACAGACAGGTGTTTTTTTTCCTCTTTAAATACTTTTTTTTCATTTACTGAAATTAAGTCTGATTGATTTTTTTATGTTTTATAGAGCATTCATTCAGACACAGTAATTAAATATAGAGGGCAGTTGGAAGATTTAGAGAAGTGTGGGCAGCTGCTTTTCAAGGCCAAAGATCAGACCAAACTACAATATAGGGGCAAGCAATGGAGGATAATGACATTGAGCCATAATTAAGCCCTTCAAACACTTAATTTACATGTTCTTTTTATTTAATTTATCTGGAGATGATTTAATAAGCACTAAGCACCAACACTTTTTCATACCTTTCTTGTATTGTGCTTATAAAGAATAGGACCAGATTGTTAGTATGTTTACTATATATGTATATTTGGGTGCAAACTTTTGTTCTTGCTAGAAAAAAAGTGTGCACCAGTGCAACCAGTGCAAAAAGTTAGTCTAGAGCCCTGACTCATCTATAACGGGCTCATGTCATGGGGACCTCTGAAAAGCACGGGTCACCCCAAGTGCCTATGCAGCTGGGTAAGCTGACCTGCTTGTCTCTTGCATAGGGTCCAATAATGAAGTCACTATTGACACTAGTGCTTTTTTTGGATCAGGGCTCAGGCCTTATAGCCATATCCCAACAAATGGCCCCTTGTTACCCTGCCGCTTCAGCACAGCAAGTCATTAGTGTCAGTGTCTCTCGTTACCATACCAGAGTGCATAATGTATGCTGACATAAGTCTCTCGATGTAGTCTGCCCCATCGTTCCAGGCATTGTGATTAACAGGCGTTACCTTGGAGCAATCAGTTTTACTTTGATACAGTCTTTCAGCAACTGTTGGATCACTTCCCACGCATCGTTCTCCACTCCCAATTCCCAGATATAAAATCACCCTTGTGGTCAACCTTCCTATGGCTCAAGAAATCTACAGCTTCCCTGTGACTTATGCTCTTTGCTCTTATGCTCTATTTGAGTATATAGTGAACTCATTTTTATGTTCAAGAAACCAGTTTGAGATGATTTAAGCTTTGTGACATGGCACGTTATCCTACAGTAAGTACACTGATGGGTACATGTGGTCATAAAAGGATTGACATGGTCAGCAGGAATTCTCAGGTAGGATGTGGCATTTAAACAATGCTCAGTTGGTACTAAGGGGCCCAAAGTGTGAGCTATTAATAAAAGGCAGGATAGATCCATGCTTTCATGTTGTTTACGTCAAAGTCTGACCCTACTATCCGAACATCGCTGCAGAAATCAAGACTCATCAGACTAGGCAGCCTTTTTCCTAAGTTTCTTATTTGGTGAGCCTGTGTGAATTATAGCCTCAGTCTCCTGTTCTTAGCTGACAGGAGTGGCATCTCCTGTGGTCTTCTGCTGCTGTAGACCATCTGCTACAAGGATTGATGTGTTAAGCATTCAGAGATGCTCTTCTGCACACCTTGGTTGTAATAAGTGGTTATATGAGTTACTATTGCCTTAGGAACCAGTCTATCCACTCTCCTCTGGCAACAACAAGGCATTTTTACCCTCAGAACAGCTGCTCACTGGAGATTTCCTTTGTTTCTGACCAATCTCTGTGAACCCTAGAAATGGGTTTAGATAAATGATAAACATGATACTGGTCACAAATCAGCACTCTTGGAATGCCTCTCACCCAATCAAATTTGAGGACTGGAACTAACTGTTGTGTGAACCGATATATTGGCCTGGGAAATACTTGACCATTAGGATAAGTGTTCTCTCCGCTTTATGCTATTTTCGAAATATTCCTCAGGTTTTGTGAATTTTCAGTATATCTTTTGTAAAATAACTGTTCATTTTGTCATTTCAACAATAGTGTCTACGAATTATCAGCATTATTAGCATTATATAGAATACCTTGCTTCTAGATATTATCCAAAAACCTCCATTGACTGCACTGCTGGTTATAATTTAAGTCACCTTTATTTTTATAACGCATTATATAATACTAATTGTTTCAAAGCGGCTTCATAGTAATTAAATAACAATCAACTTAATCAAATGAATTCAGATTCTGCTGGAAAGCTGCTCTAAAGTGTCGTTATTTAACTCTGGTCTGTTCGGTGCAATTATGAAACCAATATGATTCAGCAATAAAGCATCTTTACAGAAGACAATATTGTCATTATTTTGTGTTAACAAGTTTTGTTGTCATCTGATAATGTCAGTAATGTCAAATTAATAATATTACTGAATATTTGGTACTAATTAAACCCTCTTAAGACTGTTCTGTATTGATGATTAAAATACTGTATTTCTGTATACCTTCAGCCACAGAATCAGCAGGAATTGTTCCCGCTGGGTCACAGTTGTGCAGTATGTGGGAAAAAACAGTGCAAACGCCACAGGTATGATCTGAAATCTTACAAACCTTTCATCAACTTGGGCATATGTCAACCCAAAACCAAAAGAAAGTAATAAGAAATTGTATTTAGAGCACTTACAGTTTTTTATGGGTTTTTGGTTAAATGCCTGTGGTGAACACAAGCTCAAGATATTTTTGACATTTTAATTCTACAACAAATCTACACCCACTTGTGATATTTTTTAAGCTTTTTCTTGCAAATTAGTATAACTCAAAATATAAAAAATAATTAACGCAAGCTTAGTTATTATTTCCTTTATTTCACCAGGAATTGTCCCATTGAGATATAGATCTCTTCTACCAGGGAGTCCTGGCCAAAAATGGCAGTACAGAGAGTTTCACATACAGATTAGACACACAATAAAAATAGTAAAGAATACATAAAAAAAATTGCATAAAACATTCACATGTTTCTTCCAGATAGAGCTCCAGAAGGTTTCTAAAAATATTTAGAGATGGAATTGTTTCTAACATCATAAAGCTCTGCATTTCCTCCCATAGCCTAGGACCATCGGAGGAAAAGGAAAACTCTGAACATACTCTAGGAACAGTCAAATGTAATTTATAAGAATTTCTAGTGCTATAATTACAAGTATAGTATGATAAAAGATTACAAGTATAAGTTGGCAGTTTACCTAGTAATGCCTTGGCAGTAAATGGTAGCGTGTGCATTTTTCTCCTTTGTACAAGGAGGACCAACCAACCATTTTGTACAAAGCACAATGATAGGAACGTGAAGATGTATTTGTCACAAAGCGTATTGCAGCATGATATATACTATCTAATTCTTTAATAAGGATAAGTTTGAAGTTATATTGAAGTCTGTGACCATTATGTAGTTTACTTATAGCTTAGTTTTAACTTTTATTCTGGCTATTGTATTTTTTATTCAGAATTTTGGCCGGTACCGATAGCAGATAATAGTTAATAAATGAAAGCCGATAACGATATGTTGCCCAATAAATCTAAATCCAGATTTTTATATAATTCTTGAGAGCCTGATTACAAAAAAGTATCACCATTAAAAGCTTCAACATAAATCGAACATAAAGCAGCCTTACAAATAAATAAAACGATGCTTAAATAATGCAAACTGGCAAAGTCACTGGACAATATTACTTAACGTTACATGAAGGAAAAAAAACTAAAATCATGTGCTATGGATAAATTAAACAGAATAGCCTCCACACTGACAATTAAATGATTTTAATTAAATCATACTGTTGATGAAAATAATAAGATAAAAATAAAAGTGGTGGTTATTATTATTATTAACATATCAATGATTTTGAAATAGAAGGATCTTAAATTCATCATGGCGAGCAGTGTGCATCTGAAGTGCCTCTGCAGGAAATAATGCATTGTTTATCGGCTTTAATATATCAGCAAATTTTGGTTCAATAATTTGTTTCTAATTTGGTTCGATAATGATAAAAATTAACATTTATCAGCCGATACGATATAGTGGCCGATATGTCGTGCATCCCTATTCATAGTTGTGTTAAAGTTCAAGATTATACTTTGTATACTTTTCTGCAACATTCCAAAAGCCAAATGGAAAAATCCATGGGTTTTTGTCAAGGGATCCAGGTCAAAGCAAACGTCTGGGTCAGTCTACAAAATAAAAAAAAACAAGTCTATTGTTTGGACAAGATTTTGTGTTCACATTGTTACATTACATTCCTGACATTTAAGCACTTCTAAACAATTTGCCATCAGCCTGCTGTAATGTGGAAAACAAATCCTATTTAAGGTTCATTATTCATTTTTTATGATTTAAATGAGCTAATGGTAGTATCTCGTAGCATCTCTGTGTTTGAGCAAGGACTGAGAACATGATATTGGGTTTTAAAGACTTTCTTTCAGGTTTTGCATTTTACATGATTCATCTTGGGTTTCAACTTAAAATGCAATAAAAATTCTGTCTTGAAAAAGACAAACCAAACAAATAATTCTGTGGTATTCTGCAATAAAAAATTAAATGACAATGTCAGTTGTTTTGCATTTGAAACATTTTTGCTTCGATAATGTTGTAAATGTATCTATTTGTGTTTTTATTCCAAAGACCTACCCTTCTGCTGGAGAATTATCAGCCATGGCTGGACTTAAAAGTGCCGTCTAAAGTGGACGCCAGTATTTCAGAGGTAGACTCATAGTGCCAGTCCGGAGTAAAATTATATATTATATAAGCAAATGAAACTAATAAATCCTTTGTTTGACTTCTCTTCAGGTTTTGGAGTTAGTTCTGGAGAACTTTGTGTACCCATGGTACAGGTATGGCTGCTTTAAATGCTAAATTTACTTTTATTACCATGTTTTAGCTGAATGTAAGCAATGTTAATTTTTTTCTTTTATGATGTTTTGCAATCAGAGATATTACAGATGACGAGGCGTGTGTCGATGAACTGAGACAAACAATTCGTTTCTTTGCTGCAGTTCTGGCTCACCGAGCACAAAGAGTACATACATCTTTACACAATCTATTTATTTCAATTCAATTTACTAATGTATTAAGTGATTGAAACTGTCTTGTAGGTGGATGTTCCCTTAGTTGTGATGGACAAAATGATGAAGGCCGCTATGAAGCACCTTGAGATCATAGCAAAAGCACAGCAGAAAGGTGCGTCCTGTGATGAAATCATTCAATATTAGAGGAGCTTAGGTCTAGAATTCCAGTAAATAAACTAATTATCAAAAAGATGGTTGGTTCTTTGAACTGAAACATGGGAGTTTCTTTCCCATAGGCACCTAAAGAGCATTTCGGTTGTACTTTTCTTTCAAGGTGTTTTCTTATAAAGGACATTTTGCATTTAGGCACCATCAGTTTAATAAATTTTGTTAACCGTCTTTTTGTTTAAATTGTGTGAACAGTGAAGAATACAGAGGGTCTCGAGCAGGCAGCATTAGCCGAATACGGTGCCGATCTGCATGTGGCCCTGCGGAGCCGCAAAGATGAGCTGCTGTACTTGAGGACGCTCACAGAGCTGCTGTTTCCTCACGTCATGCCCCCTAAAGCTACAGACTGCAGGTGCATCTCTCACACACACGCACACACACACACACGTACACACACACACGCACGCACGCACGCACGCACACGCGCACGCACACACACACACACACACACTGGACACTCCTGTTCAAAGCTTTTAAAAGAAGTCTCTTATTCTCACCAAGGCTGCATTTATTTGAAAAAATACAGTAAAAACAGTAATATTGTGAAATAATATATAGCAATATACAATAATGTATATTTGAATATATTTTAAAATGTAGTTTAGTCTTGCGATCAAAGCATTCATTACTCCAGGCATCAGTGTCAGAATTATTTCTGATTATATGCAGTTTTAAAAACAACTGTGCTGCTTAATATGCTTGTAGAAATCATATTTTTTTCAGGATTATTTAATATATTGAAAATTCAAAACAACAGCATTTATTTATTTGAAAATTTTTTTTTTGCAATTTAAGAGTCTTTGCTGTCATTCAATTAATTTAATGCGTTCTTTTCGGAAAAAAAGTATTAATTTGTTTATAAAAAAATGAATTACCCTAAAGCTTTGAACAATAAGAGTTCCATGTTAAACATCTTTAATGATGCAAGCGTGCATTTACCCATTATACACTATATTGCCAAAAGTATTGGGTCACCCCTTCTAATGAAAGGTTTGACTACTTTAGTAATTTCCATGAGTACAAATCTTAATGTTTAAGCATATAATGATATTCTAGGGAATTGTGTACTTCTAATTTTAATCAACAGTACAACCCTTTTCTATCTAACATAAGCGTCTCTGTTTAAGACAAGCAAAGATAAATTATGATTCAGTCAGTGTGGAAGAACTTTACTGGTCTGCTGAAAGCCAAGTCCTAATCCCAGCTGAACACCTCTGGTGTGAATTTAAATGCAGACCTTGAGCCAAACACTCATCACCAAACACCAACTTCACAAGGAATGGACTGAGGCTGGGATCAAGGCATCAAGAGCCACCACACACCGACGTGTCAAGGAATTTGGCTACAGTTGTCGTCAGAGGCGTCTTACCTGGGCTAAGGAGAAGAAGAACTGGACCGTTGCCCAGTGGTCCAAAGTCCTCTTTTCAGATGAGAGCAAGTTTTGTATTTCATTTGGAAACCAAGGTCCTAGAGTCTGGAGGAAGGGTGGAGAAGCTCATAGCCCAAGTTGCTTGAAGTCCAGTGTTAAGTTTCCACAGTCTGTGATGATTTGGGGTGCAACGTCATCTGCTGGTGTTGGTCCATTGTGTTTTTTTGCACCCGTTTACCAATACATTTTGGAGCACATCATGCTTCCTTCTGCTGACCAGCTTTTTAAAGATGCTGATTTTATTTTCCAGCAGGATTTGGCACCTGCCCACACTGCCAAAAGCACCAAAAGTTGGTTAAATGACCATGGTGTTGGCATGCTTGACTGGCCAGCAAACTCACCAGACATGAACCCCATAGAGAATCTATGAGGTATTGTCAAGAGGAAGATGAGAAACAAGAGACCAAAAAATGCAGATGAGCTGAAGGCCACTGTCAAAGAAACCTGGGGTTCCATACCACCTCAGCAGTGCCACAAACTGATCGCCTCCATGCCACGCTGAATTGAGGCAGTAATTAAAGCAAAAGGAGCCCCTACCAAGTATTGAGTACATATACAGTAAATGAACATACTTTCCAGAAGGCCAACAATTCACTAAAAATGTTTTTTTATTGGTCTTATGAAGTATTCTAATTTGTTGAGATAGTGAATTGGTGGGTTTTTGTTAAATGTGAGCCTAAATCATCACAATTAAAAGAACCAAAGACTTAAACTACTTCAGTCTGTGTGCATTGAATTTATTTAATACACGAGTTTCACAATTTGAGTTGAATTACTGAAATAAATTAACTTTTCCACGACATTCGAATTTATTGAGATGTATATGAATGTCTCTAAGTGTGAATTGCTCTGTGAAAAGTGTGATGAGGATCAGTTTATGTTTCTGTGCTATATTCGTTTAAGCTTTGTGGTTCGTTCTCAGATCTTTGGCCCTGCTGATTCGAGAGGTCATGACCGGTTCTGTTTTTCTGCCAATAATGGACTTTGTGGCTGATCCTGTGAGTTTAACAGCTTACCATAAACGAGGACATTAAACTGTAGATATTTTCTCCTTGTCCTTCATTAAATTGATTAAATGTTGTCCATATATATTTATGTGTATATATATTTGTGTATGTATATTATGTATGTATATACAGTGCCATGAAAATATTTTTACCCCCTTCTTATTTTTTAAATGTTTTGCATATTTATCACACTTAAAAGATTCAGATCATCAAAATAAAATATATATTACACAAAGTTAATGCAAGTAAATACAAAATGCAGTTTTAAAATTATGATTTCCTTTATTAAGGGAAAAAAAGATGTCCAAACCTACCTGGCCCTACGTGAAAAATGTATTAAATGAGTTAAATCATGAAAGAACTGTGATTAAACACATTATTTTAGAAAGCCGAGTTAAATGGCACTAGCCTGATTACTGCCAGACCTGTTGAATCGAGAAATCACTTAAAAAGAACCTGTCTGATAAAGTGAAGCATGCTTAAAGAGCAACACATCATGCTGCGGTCTAATGAAATTCAAGAACAGATGAGAAACCAAATAGTTGACATGTATCCGTCTAGAAAGGTTTATAAAGCCATTACTAAGGGTGAATCCCAATTCTCTGTCTAACCCCTTCCCCTTAGTTTTGCGCGTTCGCGTGAGAGTAAGGGCTAATTCTGGTTTTGATCGAGAGGGGTAGGGGTAAGGGGAAGGGGTAGATACCCCTTAAAACCAAGCATTTTCACGAGCTTACTTGAAACCAAGGGTTACCCAGAACACACTGATCATCCAGAGAGTCCCATAAATGTAAGTATTTTCGGCTTAAATAATTTATTTTAAATTACGACAGTCTTGTTTTGTGCTCTACACAGTCCTGTAACTTACATATATATTTGCAACCATGCTCTTAATTGAAACGTTTTTAAAAATGGCTATTTTTCCATGCTAACGTTACATTGCTGATTTGCACAACAGTCCCGCATTTCTCTGACTAGAGAAACATCACTAAAACCCACGCAATCGACAAACACACACTTTTAGACGGAGAGTTTTTGATCAACACTTGCTGCCTCTGGTGACGTAGCAGCACGCTAGCGATGATGTATGATGACGTAACAGTAACCAAGTGGCGTCTCATTTCATAGGGGAATGTTTTCACACCTAGCGCTTACCACTCGGTTTCGAGGGACAAGGGCTAGGTGTAAGACGAAGGGGAAGGGGTAGGGGAAGGGGTAGGACAGAGAAACGGGATTCACCCTAAGGCTTTGGGACTCTAGCGAACCTCGGTCAGAGCCATTATCCACAAATGGAGAAAACTTGTAACAGTGGTGAACCTTTCCAGGAGCGGCCGGCCTACCGAAATGAGCACAACAACGACTCATCCAGGAGGCCGTAAAATAACCCAGAACAACACCTAAAGAACTGCAGTCATCACTTGCCTCAATTAAGATCAGTGTTCATGATTCAACAATAATAAAGAGACTGGGCAAAAACGGCATCCATGGGAGACTTCCAAGGCAAAAACCATTTATGACCAAAAACTACACAAAGACTCGTCTCACTTTTGCCAAAAATATCTTGATAATCCCCAAGACTTTTGGGCAAATATTCTGTGGACTGATGAGACAAAATATGAACTTTTTGTAAGGTGAGTGTCCCGTTACATCTGGCGTAAAACCAACACAGCATTTCATGAAAAGAAAATCATATCAACAGTCAAACATGGTGGTGGTACTGTGATGGTCTGGGACTGAGCGCTCTTATTCTACTTTCACTTTTGGGATTCGTGATCACACGGACTCTACGGAGCAGCAGTACCATATACATTTACAAGATTAGATGTTTGTCAGTGGTGCTCAGTATCTGCAAATCATTCGCCATTGTCCTATCAGTCATCTCTCCTTACTCTATGTGGTGAGTGAACTGAACTCATGTACTGTAACAGGCTGCTAGCAAGCGGCATATGTCCCTTTAGTGCAGCGGTTCTCAATTCCAGTCATTGCGTACTCATCACATTGTACATTTGTCTTATCGCTTCAGACGTTTGAACTATTCGACTGTAAGTGCCCTATGAAGTGGACAGCACATTACAGGATATTCCGCCATGATTATAGTTTGAAGCGAACGTATGTGATCCATTCAAAGGGCATTGAGACATGAATTTTAATTGTATTTATTTACAGAGGTATATGATGTCACGCTTTGCGCTTCTCTAATAAGTTTCGTCTGTGTTTGTGAAGACGCTGCACAGCGCACATCCGTGAATGAATGTTCCCAAGTGAAGGAAACTTCAACGGATTTCCCCTGCTCAGGGAGTAGGGAGCAATAGACACTGTGAAGGGACCATGTAATAACTTGAGGAGGCATGAGATCTGTTCAAGATTGCATTTATCTACAACAGACCATGTCAATCTGAACACAGTTCATGCACGTAGCTCACTTCTAACAAGCTGGTGTGTTAACAAAGAGAGACATGCAAAATATGCAGTGCGGGTTATGCAGCAGGACAATGATCCCAAACACACCAGCAAGTCCTCCTCTGAATGGCTCAAGAAAAACTAAATTAAGGTTTTGGAGTAGCTAAGTCAAAGTTCGGACTTAAATCTGATTGAGATGCTGTGGCATGACCTTAAACATGCTTGATAACCCTCCAATGTGGCTGTATTAAAACAATTCTGCAAAGAAGAGTGGGCCGAAATTCCTCCACAGCGATATTATCAGTTATCGCAAACGCTTGATTGTAGTTGTTGCTGCAAAGGGTTGCACAACCAGTTAATAGATTTAGGGGGCAATTACTTTTTCACATAGGGCCAGGCAGGTTTGGACAGCTTTTATCCTCTTAATAAATGAAATCATAATTTAAAAACTACATTTAGTATTTACTTTCATTATCTTTGTGTAATATAAAAATTTGTTTGATGATCTGAATCTGTGACACGTATGCAAAAAATAAAAACAGGAAGGGGCAAAAACCTTTTCACGGCACTGTATGTGTGTATATACACACACACACACACAATATTGCAATAGCTGCATTTGATACACCATATAAATGAAATGTAAATTGTTGTATTACTGTGAGGGAATCTTGTAGTTGTTATTCATATTCATAAATCACTTTTTTTCCAGGACACCACTGAATCACATGGTGCTCATTTTCATTGATGATACTCCAGTGAGTGATTCAACCAAATGACTTATAGTTTGGTCAGTCAGCCTTTTCCTGCCATTTAAACATGTTTTTTCATTTTTTCTGTAATTTCTGCTGTTAGCCTGAGCCAGTTACTGACCCTCCATCTGCGCTGGTGCCCTTCCTGGAGAAGTTTGCAGACCCACGCAACAAGAAGTCCTCGGTGTGTACTTTAGTCAACTTAATATAATGCTTTCAGGATTTATCAAGGCATCTAAAGAAAAGAGTTGTAGTGAGAAGGTTGATCAATTTCTAATTTTACACACTATATAATTTTAGTGTTTTTTGAGTTCTCGTGTCTAATAAATGTCTCGAACAAAACCTTACGGGTTGCTTTTGTATGTTGTTCTGTCAGGTGTTGAAGTTGGATTTGAAGGAGATCAGAGAGCAGCAGGATCTGTTGTTTCGTTTTATGAGTTTCCTGAAGGAGGAAGGAGCGGTGCATGTCCTGCAGTTCTGCCTGACTGTGGGTGAGGACATGCATTTCAATGTACACAATGCATGATAGTCTCATTAGTAAATAATCTGATGGGAAGATGTGGGTTTCTGTTACCAAAATATGTACAAGTATATTCATTATATAGTAGTCATATGCTAACATAAAAATTGCAAAGAAAGCTCAGAGAATGAATTTCATCTTCAAACAAGGTGGGGAGACAGGCACACTTAAATCTTCACCTACTGAGGTGTTTCTGTTGTCTCTGATTTTGGTCTGTGTCATACCCAGCTCAGAAAGTCAGGTGCAGTTGGGTTTGAAAGAAATCTAATACACCTTTTACAATTGGACTCAGACCAAAGACTGGGCACCAGTTATATTGTGGTTATACACATGGGGCATGAGATTAAGTTTTAATCTTCACAAAAGGTGCCAAACTATGAAGTGAGTTTTGGTCACCCGTCACTTAAGTGTCAGAAGACTGAAAGAAGACCGTCCTATTAATAAAACGTCAATGAAAATTTGTTGTCAAAGTAGTACTATCAAAAGTAGTTCCCAAGTAAGCAGCTTGATGTTGGTTAATGCACCGAATTTCGCATATTCAGAGTTCAACTTGAATCCCATTCAAAATCCACACAGATTTGTGTTTTTTTGGCTTCACGTAAAATTGCTGATCACACTGATTGAGATAAGACATTGCATTCCAAGGTACACTATTTGTGTAAAAGTTTTGGGACTGCTGATCATTACATCAACAGGGACTTTGCATTCAACATTAATATGAATTTGGGCCCTGCAAGATTTTGTAGTGTTTCTGTGGGACTTTTTGCATATTCACCCAGTAAAGTATTTGTGAGGTCAAGATGGGATGTTGGATGAGAAGGCCTGACTCAAAATCTCCATCCAGTTCATCTCAGCGGTGTTGGATGGGGTTGAGGTCAGGGCTTTGTGTGAGCCAGTCAAGTTCTTCCACACCAAACTCATCCAACCATGTCTTATGGATCATGCTTTGTGCTTATTCCAGTCATGCTGGAATAAAAAAGGGCCTTCCCCAAACTTTTCCCACAATGTTGGCAGCAATAGCATTGTCCAAAATGTCTTGATATGCTGAAGCATTAAGATTTTCCTTAACTGGAAGTAAGAGGCTGAGCAGCCCAACACCTGAAAAACAGCCCCATACTATAATACTTCCTCCAACAAACTTCACACAGTCGGCACAATGCAGTCTGGCAGGTAATGATCTCCCGGTGTCCGCCGAACCCAGATTCGCCCATCAGGCTCTCAAACAGAGAAGCGTGACTCGTCACTCCACAGAACAGGTTTCCACTGCTCCAGAGTCCAGTGAAGCTGTGCTTTACTCCACCCTGTTCGGCGAGTTGCTGCCGTTCCTAAACGATTCCACTTTCCAGTAATACCATGGAATAGTGATGTCCTATTCTTTGAATGAATCATTCTTTTGAGCCGGTTCTCAGGAAGTAACCGGTTGAGCCAGTTCACAAAATCAAACTGAATCGACACAAAACACACAGCCGAACTTTGTCCGATTCAAAAAGAACCGAATGAGCCGGTTCAAGTAACTTTCTAAGTTTGCCGAGGATTACTGAGATTCTGACGAGGGAGTTGCTGACATTATATGCACATGTGTGTATCACAGAGTAACTTTCTTTAATAAGAAACAAACAAAACGTCCTGGAAATATGTTTGACTAGTTTTATTAAATAGGCCTACATTTCTGTTAAAGCATGGAAAAAAATTAATTTTAATATGGTTTATTGTGCATGCAGATTAAGTTAAGCTTTATAAAACTGGTTTATTCTTTCTGTATGTAGAACATATCAGCGTTTAAGCATCAATGTCTGTAATGTGTGCTGTAGGTGCAAACTTTTATGAAAGTTTACCAAGATATAAGCTACTCCATACTAGGGATGGGCATTTTAAGTAAAAGTAATATTCGATAATCGCCGGGTATTATTCGATTACTATTTGAAAATCGCACCACTGCGCATGCCCCCACCCACACACACACACACACACCCATAAACGGAGAGAGAGGGAGATAAACTATTCAGGCTTTCAATCTGTATGATAACAAACTGTTTAATTAATTAGAGAATAGTCTATCTTGACCCAAGCCGATTAATGGTTGTAACGTATGAGTGCTGAAACATATTAATATAACATAACCTAATGATGGCATTTATTATCAGAACAGTCCGTCGATTATCAACAGCTCATAAGGCTAGGACATTTCTATTTAAAATTCTTTTTTTAAACTTTCATATTATTTAAAAAAAATCATAACAGTTTGGTTAATTCATCAATGAATATTAGGCTTAAAACGTATTATGCGCTAAAACATATTGTGAACAGCCTGAGTGACGTCACTTATTATGTGAACATTAATTTTAACGTCGGTCTTCATAACAATAACCTAATTCATTTTTTTTTTAAATGAACATGTTCACATGCTCAGGAAGAAGACGGGAGTGCAATCTGTTCACAATTAGTCCGGGGGACTTTTAATTGACACGAGGGAACGATTATAGAGCCCTGCAGCTTCTCAGAATTCTCTGCCTGAGTCCGACCAGAGCCCATCTCTCTCTCTCTGTCTCTCTCTCTCTCTCTGTCTCTCTCTCTCTCTCTGTCTCTCTCTCTGTCTGTCTCTGTCTGTCTCTCTGTCTGTCTCTATCTGTCTCTCTGTCTGTTCTCTGTCCTCTGTCTCGGTCTCGGTCTCTCTCGGTCTCGGTCTCGGTCTCTCTCTCTCTCTCTCTCTCTCTGTCTCTCTCTCTCTCTGTCTCTCTCTCTCTCTCTCTCTCTCTCTCTCTCTCTCTCTCTCTCTCTCTCTCTCTCTCTCTCTCTCTCTCTCTCTCTCTCTCTCTCTCTCTCTCTCTCTCTCTCTCTCTCTCTCTCTCTCTCCTCACCATTACAAAGCTGCTGTTGCAGCCTTGTAATAGTTCCCTTTTGGTTTTTAATAGCAAAGTGGTCCTTATTTCGTTTCTTTATAAATTTAATTCAGAAATCTGATTGGAACATTTTATGTTTGTTAAATTCAAGTTTTTGTTTTTTAAAATACCAAGCGGCCAGTTCAAGTTTGATAAGTTTATCCTTCACAAATAAATAACTAAATAAATAAGATTAACGTCAAAATATTTTAAGAATAAAGTCAAAATTACGATAATAAAATCATGTTACATTGCGTGAAGTTAAAGTGAAAATTACACCAGTATACTCTCAGTATAAGTCTGTGACATCCAACCTGTCATTCGTCACATTTAACATGAAAAACAGTACAAATATTTTGCATATAAATATTTATGGTTAGCAACCAGTGGAATATCACATTATTCTTTCAACAAAAAACAATTAATTTGAATGAAGGGAGCTCGTCACGACTTCATAAGTGGGAAACAGGACGTTTCTGATAGCACGTGAAGGCGGCAGAGAAGCGCTCTCGCTCAGCACAGTGGAGTGCATCGTTTTGTTAACTTTGTGGTTTATTATTTTGAGTTGTTTGTATTGTTCACGCAATCAGGCTGCACGTATCAGAAGTTCCGTGCTCTGGCGCGGTTAGCGCTCACACTACATGTGTGCCGCGCCCGAGTCCAACTGAACCGCACTCTGGCCCACCTATTACAACCAAGCCAGAGCCTGCTAAACGAACCGGAGCGATCACATTAGTCAAACAAATAGGGCTTTGGGGCTCAGATGCGCTCGGGCACGGTTCAAAACACTCAGTGTGTGTACAGCTTTAGAAAATAATCGCACGACCTAATCGATATTCTATCATTAAAGCGACTAATCGTATATTTGAAAATCGTGACCCATCCCTACTCCATACTGGCCTGTCTTATCCAGCATGGATTATCAGCGAATGAAATTGTGACCACATACATCATTAACTTATGATTGAAAACTAATAATCAGCAATATGTTTTTACACAAATTACTTTATTTTAATATTTCATTGATATAACATGACACTGAGTTGTTAGAAAATAAATGTATAGTGACATCGTTGCACCGATGAATCGTTTTTTTGAACCGTTTCACTGAACTCAACAAAACCAATTCGTAGAAATGAATCAGACTTTGTATCACTACCATGGAATATCTACCAGGGATGAAATTTCACAAACTGACTTTGTAAAGGTTGCACTCTATCACTGTACTATTCTTGAATTCACTGAGCTCTTCAGAAAGACCCATTTCCTCAATCTGCTTTATCTCTCTTTGTGCTGGACACTCGAGAAGTGATGTATCGTTTGTTGTCTCGCTGGAGGGAGACGTAGTCTATCTTTTACTGTCTTTTTCCTTTTTTTAAGTATATTACCGTTTGAATTTGAACCTTGCATGCATTAATTTCTATCTGCAGAACAGTTGTATATTTTTGTCAGCTGTCATTAAGAATGTGTATTTATCTGAAAAAGTATGTTTATGTGTTGAGTTTACATCTGTTTTAAGCTTTTCAAAAGTAGTTACAGTTCAGTAGTTTCAAATAGATTTGGATGGATCTTTTCTGTTGGCCGTTGGCCAATGTTGGGTCACCACTGAGAGTCTGGTGCCTAGTATTTGCTGTGTTGTCCACCGATTGAGCATGTTTAATGGTCAGTGGAGAGGGGTCAGACTGTTTGGCTGTTCAGCTTAAAAGATGCATGCTAGCTGGCTGTAGTCTTTGCAAGTCTGTTTGTGTGTGTGCGTGCGTGCGTTAGGGATGGGCGATATATCTCATGTGATATGCATGCGCATCTCGTCAGTAAAGCCGGTTCCTTGATTACACGGAGCCGTAAATCACTGACAATATATGCGTAGCTTGTCTGTGAACTACGGCTCCGTGTATTAAATACCGCTCCATTTGAAAACAGGTGATGGAGATTTAGCGCTAATCAAGGAACCGGCTTTACTGACGAGATGCACATGCATATCGCATGCAATATATCGCCCATCCCTAGCGTGCGTGTGTGTGGGTGTGTGTGTGTGTGTATAGATAGATAATATATATTTTTTTTTGACCCACAGGTGATCTGAGGTGACTTTGCTGTCAGCTTTTGATACTGCTAGATCTTTGATGTCAGTTTGGTGTGTCTGAGTCTTTAGAAATGAGTTTCAAGATGGTTACAGGGCAGTTAGTTCATAACAAACTCCTTGTGGACCATGCCTTGCACTGGGATCTTCTTGCCTTCTAAGAAACTGTGTCTTGAAGTTGTTCTTAGCAGCCTTATATGATGACTTGTTTATGTTAGTCCACCAAGATCCAAACTAAATGTATTAAATCTTTCTCGCCTGTGGAAGTCAGAGACGGCCTGCGTCATAGTACTGGGGCCTGGAACTTTTATTTGTCAGATGAATCCCTTAGCTGTAAAAGCTGTAAGAGCAAACACTGACAATACTAACAATATTGTCAAAAAAATGTAACCAACATTTACTTATTGATACAGTTGCATAAAATCAATATTCACATTTGCAATCGTGCAGGTATTCGGGGAAAACAACACTCTTGCTTGCGTGACATTATTAAAATTGAATTTTAGGGGCATATAAATGCATTCTAATAGGCTCCTTCATCATATTTGTCAAAAACTGCAAACAATTTTAATAACGTATGATGCATGTTAAATGCGATAATTTTAGTGTTATTTCTTTCAAAATTAATTGCACCAAATGAACACGTTAAATTCTTTAAAATATACATATTTATAATTTGTATATATATAATTCAGTAGATCAAGAATAACCTGGGTTACAAAATAATTTAGTTAGTACATCATGTATTGTGAACAATAATTGCATAATGTTAAAGTACACAATGTTTAGTGTTAACTAAGGTTAAATGAATCGTTCCCTCAAAAAACTGTCCTTTATGTTTTTGTGTGTAGAGGAGTTTAATGACCAGATCCTGTGTCCTGATCTGAGCGACACGGAGATGCAGCGTTTGCATGAGGAGGTGCAGAAGATCCATGAGACGTATTGTCTGGAGGAGAGCATCGACAAGATCAGCTTTGACCCCTTCATCATAGAGGAAATCCACAACAGTCAGTCTCATTACAGTTTTCTGTGCCGCACCGGTGTCGTGTGCCACGGTCTCTCATTCTCTCTGTCTCGGTCACTTCCTGCAGTCGCTCAGGGGCCGTACACAGGGGTGGTGAAGCTCCAGACGATGCGATGTCTGTTTGAGGCCTATGAACATGTGCTGTCTCTGCTGGAGAATGTTTTCACCCCCATGTTCTGCCACAGCGATGAGGTAACTTCCAGGAAATGTAATTTCAGAGCTGCTTAAGATGGTGTGTTTGAATTCTCCATCATGCGTCTGTCTCTGTTCTTCCTCAGTATTTTCGGCATCTGCTCTGGGGTGCTGAATCTCCTGCTAGGAATTCAAAGCTAAACAGGTGAGTTTTCTTATGTGTGTGTGAGCTGTTACTAAACTCACACAGCAGCGCAATACAATTTAGACTGCTATAAAAGGTTGTTTAAACATAGTTTGATTATGAAAAAGACTGACAACTCATTTGAGAGGGTAGAAATGAAGATATTAATATTAGATCTTAATATTAGAATTAGAATTGTCATTTTTGCTGTTCAATAAAATAAAATAAATACAAATTTAATAAAAAAAATCATAATTATTGTTATTTCTCTGTACTGTAGTAGTTTTACCAAAATAAAAATGTTTTATGATTTATTAACTAAATATTTTGACGATAATAATAATAATTATATTAATCATTATTATTATTTATTATTATTAGAGTCCCCCCATTTTTACTACAGTAATGTGACATTTTTTTGCAGTTCATACATTTTGTAACACTGGGTGTGCCGCCTTCATTTATGGTGATATTGATAGTGATTGTGTTGTAGTAGTACAAAATCTAACAAATTTCAGATTTAGAATAATAGCAATTATAGAAATGGGCTTTATTTTTTTACCCAAAATATATGATGGTTTCATTTAGATTTTGTGTGAAAAATTTTATAATTAATCGAACACTTGATGACATGGTCATTACTTTGACACCCGGGTGAAATCTTTCTTTGCTGTATATTCTGTGTGAGAGAGAAAGCTGAATGTGAGTGGGCTTCATGATCACACAGTGAGTATTATGCACTTGTTACAGTCGCGTGTGCATGTGTAGCAGTGAGAGACGTCTGTAGGGCAAACTGTAACCCCCTTTTGCCTGTTATTCCAGGAATTTGAGTTTGGATGATTTAAGGGGTGAAATCTTCCAGTCTTCACTGCTGTATATAAAGCTGCCTGAAAGTCATAAGACGTGCCTCAATGTCATGAAGAATAATTAAACCGCTTGATCGGAGAGTTGGGCAATATATCAGATATTTACAATATATTCAGCAATGTTTTGGTGACAATATGAATCTAACCAGTATAAAGATTTTAGCACATTCTATTTGCCTATTATGTTTTATTTAGCTATTATTTGACATTTGTATTTGAAGAGTAGGGGTTGAACTGAAACCAAAATGGACTTAGACAGGGCTCTAGAGTGCGACCAATTTGTTCGCAGTCGACCTAATTTCTCACGTGACTAACAAAAATCCCAGGGCGCACTGGTGCGTCCAGCCATTCGAGAAAAGAAAAAAAAGTATCCGCGACTCAGAAACTCAACAAAAGACTCCCGAGCTTATACGTGGTCTAAACCAATCAGAGATAGTGAAGGGCGGACCCCCCTCTATTGGCCGTGGCAAATTCCTGTATGTGTGTGTGCGCGTGACAAAATGCGTCACGTTTGCTGCTGCAGTCAGACAGAGAGAAAGAGGTGAGTAGTAGAGATGCGTGCAGTGTTTGCCAACTTAGCGACATTTAGCCTGTAGACCCCCATAGCAACTTTTTGTTTTCAAAAAAAGCCAGGACAAATCGATTTGAGTCTCTTTCGCCGCAACGGCGCGGAGCGCGCTTTCTCTGATCTGCTCTGTTAGCGAGGTGAGAGGAAGTGTATTATTGCTTCTCTAAAGTACATGCAAATATAGAAATCAAGTGGCTTATATTGTGTATTATTTGATTTTCAGACAACGGTCAATACAATTATAAATTAGTATTTTTGTGCAGCTAGCTTCTTGGAAGGGAGACTGGTTATGAATTCTTAAAGGGATGTGTCATTATATATTTATCCTGTTGAGACAACTAAACAGCAAATATATAAAGTAAAACAGTTTTATTGAAATTTGGCTGCATTAAAATCAGTATGATACAGAAGACGTAGACAGAACAGAACAGTTATTTTTTTACTTTACTTTACTTTGTCATTTCACGCTTTTATCCAAAGCGGTCATGAAGTTAAAACTATAATAATTAAACATTTAAGAAGATAAAGACGAAATAAACTGACAAATGCATACAACATTTCAAAATCATTTAAATGAAAATAAAGCTAAAAAAAAATCAAAATATTAAATCAAGAGTTGGTATAAAAATGCTTCAATAACATAAATCTAAGTATACTCTTTTTTGCATATAAGAAATTGGTTTACTGTAAAACTTTTTTTTTTATATGTTTTCAATTATTTGGTAGTCTGTGGTGGGTGGGGCGCAGGATTGTTTTATGGGTTTAAGGGGGGGGGTTTGAGAAGCACTGCACTAGAGCATCCTTCGTGACAATGGAAGATGATAAATCAGTGTAAGGGCCAAGTCTGGAAGAGTATGCTAGAGAGAGTGTGGCCAGCTGGTTTAGCCAAGGACAAAGACCAAGAAAGCTAAATACAGGAGTTGGCCATAGCATGTGACTGCATGGAGGATAGTCCATATACATTGCCTGAGATTAGTTTGACGTTAAAACACTTATTTAGATTTTATTTATCTTGAGATGTTTTATTATCTCTTTGAAGACACTTTTTTGTACCTTTCTTTGAAGATCAAATGAACTTTATGTTGACCAATTGTTAGTTAGGTTTTACTAGTCAATATTCTATATAAAAATTTGGGTGCACCTAACTTTTGTGCTGAGAAACCAAAATGGACATATAGAGGTCATTGTACTCTTGTAAGTTTCAGAACTCAAAACTTTCTCATTAGTCTAAACACAGCTTACATTGAAGGCAGTCTGCCAAAACCACAGCTTGTGAAATGTTCTTCTCTATGATTTAACCCTTGTGTGACCTTTTGGACATTTTTGTCTTTTCAGTTTTGTTTTCTTGATCATTTTGCCTGTGTTATTGCCAGCTGCATACATTTTGCCATTTAATATTTGTATTTTAATTGGAATTTTACTAATTCACCTCTATTTCCTTAATTAAATCTATTTTGTAGTAGGTACAACAAATAGTTCCTCTCAGGACCTTAAGGACAAAAATGTCCCCATTAAAACTGCTATTTTTAATAGCAGTGCCATTTAACTGTAAAATATGCAATTTTTGTTAATATGCTTTCATTCTGTTGGCAAGGCTTTAAAATTATAATTTTTTTTTTTTTTTTTACCAGATGGTGCCTTTTTTCAGGTTTGGCCTATAAAGCAAATACTCGCTTTATTTCTGTTTTCTGCTTCTGCATATTATAGAGCCAACTGGATAAATAATGCAGCTATAATTGTGTGGGTGTGCTGCATCTTTAGCCCCGCCCACTAATTTGTGCATGTAGTGTTTACGAGAGAGACAAGCTCGCAGGTCTATACAGAAACCAAACGATAAAGATGGCTCTGAATAAAACCAGATGCTGTTCAGTGCCACACTGTGGAAAAACACAGTCTTTACATTCCCTTCCTTCTGATCCCAACATTAGGAAAGAGTGTGAGTAACTGTTTTTATTACGTGGTCACTATTGCTTTGTCTGTTATTACAGATCGTTTGATATGTATTGAGTTATTTATGTGTTTTAACCTAAATCACTGCAGCATTCATCTATGAGGAATGTACGCTGTCCAACACACAAATGTTATCCAATCACAGCGGTGGGCGTTTATTTCCGAGTCTACAATCCTCCACGCCTATTCAAACAGAGCTTCTGAGAAGAGAGGTCAAAACAGGACAGAAAATAGCCTATTACTTCTAAATTACTATGATGTTTTTTGATGTAAAAAAAGCTTGAAAACATTATAAGTGACCCTCAGAGAACAGTAAAAAAAAGCAGTTCATGACCCCTTTAAATTCTACTCAAACTGAAAATATTCACTCTTGTAAACCTTTTTAGAACAAATAAGTTTCATAAAATTCATTAAAAAAAATTCATTAACTGTTCCCATCTGGTGGAATGACCTGCCTAACTCAATCCGAGCAGCTGAATTCTTGAATCTTCAAGAAACGGCTAAAAACACATCTCTTCCATCTTTATTTGACCCTCTAACTCTAGCACTCTCTATTCTAATTTTATTTTATCTAATCTGTCTTCTTTTTATAAAAAAAAACACACAAACATTTGACCCTCTATCAATTGCATATTTATTCTCTTACTGCTTGCTTTTCTTGTAAAACTAACACTAAGTTTCTTTTTTCTATATTCTATATACTCGTTTTCTTAAAAAAAAAAAAAAATAAATATATATATATATATATATATAAAACCTTCCTACGTGTACTGCGTTAGGCTAACCAGGACTTGTAATAGCACTTGCATGTTGTTGCTCTTTTGTTGGTTTTGATTGCTTCTATAATGTAAGTGGCTTTGGATAAAAGTGTCTGCTCAATGACTAAATAAATAAAAAAAAAAATATATGCATATCAAAATATATACAGTGGGGTCAGAGTCTTAGACCACTTCTAAACATTTAAATAGTACATTTTTCCCATTAAAAGTTACCAGCATAATTTGCTCTGAGTTGAATTTAAAAAGAGTTTAGATATGTATTTGAGTGCCATTAATGTGTCTCCTGTTAATCACAGCATTACTTCAGCTGACATAAAGTGAACCTGATGATCATGTTCTCCTGTAACATCTGATATCATTCAGTATAAACATGACACTACAATGTTCTAAAACTTCATAATCATTTAAGTGTTTAAATGAATAAAACCGCTTTCTTAACATGTGATCTCAGACTTTTGGACCCCGCTATACACAAATCACTGGAAAATAATGAGAAATATATTATTTTTCTTTTTCATATTGTTATATTGCCCAGTTAAGTTTTGTATTGTTATACTGTTATATTGCTCATTTGATATTTGAGGAGTATTTTATAGGAGAAAACCTCAATCAGAGTTCAGGCTTTTTCATATGGTCCTTTGTCTTCACACCAAAAGGATTCTAGGAGATGCTTTACAGTGTTTACATGTTTATTCTGCCAGTTTTCCCAACTGGAGGTCAGGCTTCACACAGGTTTGACCGTGTGAATGGCTAGCGGTTAAGTCAGCTGCTCATTGCATAACTCCCAAAAGAAAAAACAAATAATGGTTGGGAATATGATCTGGCAATATGAACAATCATCTGCTTTGCATTTACTGATATCTTGACTCTGTTTTTGAGGCTGTCAAACTGGACACTTAAAAATGGAAAATGGTTAAATAAGTTAACCACTTCCTCTAAAATTTCCATCTGATCTAAATAATATTGCATATTTAATTGTATTGTTTGGCAACAAATGAATGTAGAACAGGAGAACCACATGAACATAATCACAATGGATTACAATCGCCATCTTAACTTCACATTTAATTTTTATATAGCACTTTATACTTTACAGCAGCTTCACAGTAATAAACAGGAAAAAAGTGTTAATGTTACAAAATTATTCAAACTTCAAAACTCAGCAGTAAAGGACGACAATGATGTCATTATTCATTGAAATACGTACTTATAAAATATATATAGTCTGAATGCCCTGCAAGTCGCTTTGGATAAAAGCTTCTGCTAAATGCATAAATGTAAAATTATTAAACTCAAGTCAGTTCAGTTTTTTTAACTCTAGTAAGCGTCACACAAACTGACTTTTATTCCAAAAATTCCTACATAATCACTGGACATACATAGGGAGTCAGTGGGAGTCAGACTGTGTTTCTTGGCACTGAAGTGGTAATAGCTCCTGCTGACATAATCCATCATTAAACTGTAAAAAGTCCATTACTACAGTTTTCTGTTAAGACCTGCCTTGTTTCCTATTTTATTTTACATAGCCAGATATAAAAGGGACACATTTGAATGCAGTCTTTTAGTGTGTCACCTATCATCTGTTCTCACTGTCTGAGAAGGACTAAATCAGCAACAGTTGCTAAGTGTGTCTCCCGCCCATCCAAATAGAGTTGTTTTGAGTCTGCTATTGTGCTGCCAGCTTTAGCAGGAGTTTAGTGGAGCTATTAACATTCACTTCCAGACTAGACTTGCATAATTAGACCCTTGGTTTCCTGTTGCATCATCAAATCTGGATCATATAACAGCTTATTTGGCCAAGAAGAAAAGTCAAGTTGCCCACAGTGGGACAGAAAACACGTGTTGAAATTGCATTGCAGTTGGGCAATCTGTTTGTATCTTGCAAAAAAAAAAAATATATTATTTTTTTTCTTCTGCAAGTGTTATTCAGTTTTTTGGGGGGTCAGCCTGTCAGTGCTCAGACCATACGCCGCACACTGCATCAAATTGGTCTGCATGGCTGTCGTCCCAGTAGGAAGCCTCTTCTAAAGATGATGCACAAGAAAGCCTGCAAACAGTTTGCTGAAGACAAGCAGACTAAGGACATGGATTACTGGA
The DNA here is from genome assembly GCA_027422405.1 of Ptychobarbus kaznakovi. NCBI lineage: Eukaryota > Metazoa > Chordata > Actinopteri > Cypriniformes > Cyprinidae > Ptychobarbus > Ptychobarbus kaznakovi. Next base: position 26,937,256 of record CM049794.1, read on the forward strand.
GCCATGTCTTGTGGTCTGATGAACATGTCTCTTCAGATGGTGTCAAGCGTGTGTGGTGGCAACCCGTGTGGAGTACAAAGACAAGTGTGTCTTGCCTACAGTCAAGCATGGTGGTGGGAGTGTCATGGTCTGGGGCTGCATGAGTGCTGCTGGCACTGGGGAGCTACAGTTCATTGAGGGAACCATGAATGCCAACATGTTCTATGACATACTGAAGCAGAGCATGACCCCCTCCCTTCGGAGACTGGGCCGCAGGGAAATATTCCAACATAACGACCACTGCCTTGCTAAAGAAGCTGAGGGTAAAGGTGATGGACTGGCCAAGCATGTCTCCAGACCTAAACCCTATTGAGCATCTGTGGGGCATCCTCAAACGGAAGGTGGAGGAGCGCAAGGTCTCCAACCTCTTCCAGCTCCGTGATGTCGTCATGGAGGAGTGGAAGAGGACTCCAGTGGCAACCTGTGCAGCTCTGGTGAACTCCATGCTCAAGAGGGTTAAGGTAGTGCTGGGAAATAATGGTGGCCACACAAAATATTGACACTTTGGGCCCAATTTGGACATTTTCACTTAGGGGTGTACTCACTTTTGTGGCCAGCGGTTTAGACATTAATGGCTGTGTTGAGTTATTTTGAGAGGACTGCAAATTTACACTTATACAAGCTGTACACTCACTACTTTACAAAGTAGTGAGTGTACAGTAGCAAAGTGTAATTTCTTCAGTATTTTCACATTAAAATGTATAATAAAATATTTACAAAAATGTGAGGGGTGTACTCACTTCTGTGAGATATTGTATGTGACAGGTTGCTTTCTCTGTGCATGCTTCATTATCCGACAGAACAATTTGCAAGTACCAAATTGAGACCTCACGTGTCTTATTTCCCTTTAACTTTGAAATAATAATGTGAAACCTGCCAAGGAAATTAATGTAAGGGATAAACTTTCATTACCTCATCATGCGAACAGAATTGAGAATGAGATTCAATTAGAGTTGGCAAATATACCTAGGTAGACATTAATATACCTGGGAGGCCTGCCCAAGTAATGTATGTGTGTGAGAAACACTTTTGTGCCATCTAAGGCTCAAACTACCCACTAACTTACATGGCTACATGCACCAGATCTCTTTTTAAATAAATCTTCATATAATCGAAGCTAGTAATGAATCATACTTGAATGTGCATTCAAACCATTTAATTTGTCCATCTTCATTTGTCCATCCTTTAGTGCTGATGTTTATCCGTTTTGTTCCCATTATCTGTGCTGGCATGCTTATTTGCTTTATTTAGACTTAACAGCATCCCTTTGGCCAGGAACTATATCACTGGCCACAGGTCCCCATTGGTCAATTCCAGAGCCACACCCACTTCCATCTTAAGTCGCCCTGCAGTATTACCAGCCCTCCCAGGAAGTAAGTCTGGGGTGGAAGACGCTCCCAGCTTGCTGCTCATCTTAGACCAGTTTGGCCGTCTGTCTGTCAAGTCACCTTTATTTATATGGCGCTTTTAGCAATACAAATTGTAACAAAGCAACTGCACAATATCAAAATAGGAAAATAGTGTTTTAATAATGTAAAATGACAAGATTTAACACTCAATTTTCAGTTAAAATTTTCATGCATTTCACTATTGAATTTTGTGATGGCATCATCCAGCTCAGTTCAGTTTAAATAGTATCTGTGCATAGTATCTGTGCAATCAAGTCAATGATATCGCTGGAAATGAAGTCTCCCCAACTAAGCAAGCTAGAGGCAACAGCGACAAGGAACCTAAACTCCATCGGAGACAGAATGGAGAAAAAACCTTGGGAGAAACCAGGCTCAGTCGGGGGGGGCAGTTCCCCTCTGGCCAGATGAACCAGTAGTTTGTTCCAACTGCAGCAAAGTCAGATTGTAAGGGCTCCACTGGTTCCATTGGTCTTTTCCCGATGGCTGTCTAGGTGACGAGGTCCTCACTGGGGATCTGTCTCTGGGGCTCATCTAGGTGTCCTGGTCTCCGCTGATGTTCAGAGCTGTAGGGGCTGCAGAGATTGTCTCTAGGTGCTGATGCATCATCTGATCTAGATACGGACTGGATCTGGTGACTGCAGTGACCATCTGGGCTGGATAAGGACCGGGTTGGGTGGCTACGGTGACCTCGGAATAAGAAAAAAACAGACCAATATTAACGTAGATGTCAATCTTCTTACAATGTAACAAGTACATCGTGTTTTATGGGAAGTGTTCTCGGTTCCGGTTGACCTAATTAATGCAGCCTAACAATCCTTTAACGGATTTGAATATTAGAAGTGTATTAGTGTGTTATGTGTACACCAGGTTAAAGAGATGGGTCTTTAATCTAGATTTAAACTGACAGAGTGTGTCTGCCTGATGAACAGTGTTCGGTAGATTGTTCCAGAGTTTGGGCGCTAAATAGAAAAAGGATCTGCCGCCGGCAGTTGATTTTGATATTCTAGGTATTATCAAATGGCCAGAGTTTTGAGAACGCAGTGGACGTGGAGGACTATAATGGGATAAGAGCTCGCTCAAGTACTGAGGAGCTAAACCATTCAGGGCTTTATAAGTAATTAACAAGATTTTTAAATCTATACTATGTTTAATAGGGAGCCAGTGCAGTGTTGACAGAACCGGGCCAATGTGGTCATAATTCCTGATTCTAGTAAGGACTCTAGCTGCTGCATTTTGAACCATCTGTAATTTGTTTATTAAGCATGCAGAACATCCACCCAATAAAGCATTACAATAATCTAACCTTGAGGTCATAAATGCATTAATTAACATTTCTGCATTTGACATTGAGAGCATAGGTCTCAGTTTAGATATATTTTTAAGATGAAAAGAATGCAGTTTTACAAATGCTAGAAACGTGGCTGTCAAAGGAGATATTGCTATCAAATAGAATACCTAGGTTCCTGACTGATGACGAAGAATCGACAGAGCAGCCATCAAGTGTTAGACCGTGTTCTAGGTTATTACTTGTGGGGGTTTTATGTCCGATAATTAACACCTCTGTTTTTTCAGAATTTAGCAGTAAGAAATGACTTGTCATCCACTTTTTTATATCAACTATGCATTGCATAAGTTTCTCAATTTGGTGCGTTTGACCAGGCCGTAAAGAAATATAGAGCTGAGTATCATCAGCATAACAGTGAAATCTAACCCTGTGTTTCCTGATGATATTTCCTAATGGTAACATGTAAAGCGTGAAAAGTAATGGCACTAGTACTGAGCCTTGAGGTACTTCATACCACACTTGTGATCGATATGATACATCTTCATTCACTGCTACGAATTGATGGCGGTCAGATAAGTACGATTTGACCCATGCTAGTGCACTTCCACATCCCAACAAATGGTCTGTAAAACCAAATGTTGTTTTCTGGAGGTAAAACTGGTCCAAGTTCAGCACAGGCAGCAGGATTAATGCATGGGTTTACTGGACTGGCTGCATTGCATTGTTTGAGCCTCTTTTCCCTATGTCCTTTTAAAGGCATTTAGGTACACCCATAATTTCCTGTGATCATGTTTTCATTGTATTATGTGCCTTGTCATTGGTTGTGTGACTTTGGTGCATTGTGAAATGCTGTTTATGTCTTTAAGCTACCCTTTTTGAATTTGTGACAAAACAATAACTGTTTGTTTTTGTGCACAGGAACACGTCAAAGCGTGGCGAGTCATTTGGGATCAGCCGTATCGGAAGCAAAATAAAAGGCGTGTTTAAGAGTAGCACGATGGAGGGCGCAATGCTACCACAATACGCCATGATTGAAGGAGAAGACGACACGGTAAGGAAAAACATGTCACTGAACAGTTTCAGAATTCAGGTCACTCTTTAGTTTGGGGACCAATTCACACTATTAACCACAACTTTTGCCTCAAACACTTAATTTGTTGCTTATTAATAGTTATGTTTGTCACTTTAAAACCTGGGGATGCCTCCGTCCACACGCAGTACTCAAAACAAGCAACAGGAAAAGATGAAGAGTTCAAACAGAGCGTTTTTTATTTTTTGGTTTTATAATTTTATTTCTCTCCAAACTGGCTGTTTGTGTGTCCTTGAGTCTGGACACGCTGGCAAGATGGCGACGGCCGGCTCCGCCCACTTTGAGCTTCAAAAATCCTCTTCAGAAACCTACGGGTGACGTCACGGACACTACGTCCATTTTTTTTTTTACAGTCTATGGATGTAACTCTTAACTAGTAACTATAACTAATTACTTTTTTAAAGTAACTTGTCCAACACTGGTCACTACTATTGCACTATAATGCTGCCACCTTATGACAATAGATTTACACTTCAAATTAGGTTGCCTGACAGTAGCTCATTGGAAAAGGATGGAAAATGTTTTTACACTATAAATACTCCAGATAAACTATACATTGTTACAATCGAGTATTTATTGCCTTAATGTTCTTTTTCAATGTCATCATTCAAAGCGTTTCTGTCTTCTTTTATTCAGTTACAGTGATAGCAGGATGCTTTTGTCCATGTTAGGGATTTCCTGGAGCGTCATGAGTTCTGTTATTTTCGTGATACATATGCAGATTTTCTGTGCGAGTGCACCCTCAAGCGTACAGTATGAATGAAACAGACATAACATGTGTTTATAGTGCTAAATAATGGCCAATCCATAAAAATAATACTTCTCTCAAAAGAAATTTGAAGTAAACATGATAATCCATGTTTTTATACAGTGTACAGGAGTTTTTTTTAAACCATTTTAAATTGCAAAAAAATAACTTTGTGCCGAACCAATCAGAGGCAACCTGAAAAACGTGATTAAAAAATACGAGTTATTTATTGAACTGTTTACTCTAAAATAATGTATTACAGGAATATCACAAACCGAGTGCAGACCCTGAGTACTAACCTATGAAAAATATTTAACATGAAATTTTGCATTATGCACATTGTGCGATTACAAATTTGACATTAGCCACCAAGGAGCTTCAGGTAATAATGTAGCTATCAAGACCCCCCCACCGGTCACACTGGTGGTACTCAAAAAAGATGTTCTTAGGTTGGCAGGTCTGAGTCAGGTAGTTGTTAAGTTTCGGTATTAGTTAGGATTAAGGGATCTAAAATATGGTCATGAAGAATAAAGCAATGATATGTGCTTAAAACGTACTAATAAATGGCCAATATGCTAGTAATATGCGTGATAATAAGCAACTAGTTAGCAAATAGTAAGAATTGGTCCCTAAGCTAAAGTGTAACCAGAATTCATACCTGTATTACAGAACTAATACCAACATTTAAGTACTCAGTACCAATATCAGTGAAATTTCAAGGTGCTCGGTACCAATTTTGGTACACCAGAAAAAAATATTTAACTTAAGTATGTGAGAATAAAAAAAAAAAACTATAATACTTAACAAAAGTAAAAAATAAAAGTAACTTGTGAATGCTGATAATTATTATAAGTAAATAGTACATTAAAGCATTAAGTAGCCGATTATTATGCATTTTGCGCAGAATTGAGTTGAAAAACTTAAACCTTTCTATTTGGCCATTGTGTTTTCACACTCAACGGACATATCTGGCTACAATGCTCAATCCTTCAAAAACATTTTGCAATTGAAACCTTTGACGTCCTTTACAGAGCGTGCACACAAATATGCAGGCATTTTAATTTCACCTCTTTTTTTTTAGTTCTACTGATTTCTATTTTGGTGCTCAAAATGTTTGAAACTGCTGGCTGAGCATGCACTGCTCTGTACGCTCAGGTGGAGGAAGCAGCGATGGTGTTTGAGGATGACTCTCCAGGGCCTGTGGAGGTGGCTGGAACTCCAGGAACATTGCGTAACCTTGCTGCGTGGACCATCTCAATCCCTTATGTGGATTTTTTTGAGGATGAGGTTAAGAGAGAGCGCACTCCAGTCTTCTGCATCGACGTGGAGCGCCACGACAGGAAGAATGGTGAGTTTCAGAACTAAATTCACACTAAATTCCATTTGAATAAACTATTTTTTATTCTGTGAGAAAAGCGTCACTTTGAGAAAGTGCTTATTTGCTTTACAGTGGGGCATGATACTGAGTGCTGGTCTGTGTACAGAAGATACCTGGAGTTTTATGTGCTGGAATCTAAACTCACAGAATTTCATGGTAAAGTTGTTTGTTGTCTCTCTCTTCATGACTGAGACCTCGTTTATGGATTATTTACATCTCTAGTTTTTCTATTACAGGCCCATTCCAGGATGCTCAACTCCCTTCCAAACGTATCATTGGACCAAAAAATTATGAATTCTTGTCGTCCAAACGAATTGAGTTTGAGGAATATTTACAGGTAATTTACTTCAGACTGTATGAACATGATGATCATGTCACACTGTGGGATCTCAGTTGTCATTAATGTCAGACTGTACGACAGTCAAGACGAGTTAAAAACGGGTGCGCGCATGGAAACTTGTCTGGAGTTTTACATGATCAACCCATACACGTTCAGTCACTGGGAGCTGCGTCGCACGCGGGACCGAAATGTTGCTATCATGAAAAGTATATGAACGCCGGCAATACCGGCGTATTTAAGAAGAATAGTGTATGCAGCTCTACACACCCACATGAAAACAGCGCCGCAACCAGTGTTTATATAGAAAAGACAACATATCAGCTGAATGACGGGAGCGCCGGAGTTTATGGCTGATAGAATAATTCTCTAGCATTAATTCTGCTCCTAGTTCGTCTTGAAAAACGGACACAGTTTGACATTCATCGTAGGAGATGTCACACTGCAGGATAGTGCGCCAAATCTTCTGACACTGCCAGAATTTCGTCGGAGGTAAAATTTGATCGCAACAGCCATTAATCGGCTGTCGGTGAACATGTCAAACCAGCGATCAAAGACTACTTTGGTCTCAGACGACCAAATCGTGGCTAAAATCGCACAGTGTGAGCCGGGCTTTACAAAGAGAAGTACAATCAGCATCAATCTGCCACAATGCTACTTGAAATCAGGCCTTTTAATGTATCAAAGTACATTATTAATGTAGATGTAATGTATCATGTTCAAGTTGTTTAGCAGTGTTAGGTGTGTATCATTGAAGCTAGTTAAATATTGAATAGACAGTGAATTAGAGAAAAATATATAATTAAATTAATGATTTGCTGCATGTATAATTGACTTTATATATGAAAAGAAAAGGTGATCTACAGTATTTATATGAAGACAAAGTTTACAAGTGTGTTAATTAATTTAATTCATACATTTGTGTTAGTTTATGCTTAAACAGTCCTCTGTATGTATACGTGTAGCATGATTGTTATCAATATTTCTGTTTATTATTTAAACTCTTGCTTTTTTTTTAGACTTCACTGTCTTCCTATATGTGCTGATTTCTGGTTATGATGACATAATGTGTAAGATATTGACATGCATTTGCTTGTTTTCTAAAGAAACTGCTGCATCACCCTGAACTGAGTAACAGTCAGCTGCTGGCAGACTTCCTGTCACCTCACAGCATTGAGTCTCAGTTCAATGACAAAATGCTTCTGGATGTCAACCTGGGTATGTTTAACCTCCCTTAACCATATCCACATAACCTTTTTAACTTCACACAACACGCCTGCTCATTTGGTTGGGTTTTATTTGGCCAGCGTCTTCTGTGCTTTATTAGAATTCTTTAAAAAAAATTTTTTTTTAATAATGTAATAAATTGAAAAAAATCCTCACTGAACCTGATTAGTGTGTATATTTTCCACTGTATATATACACACTCTCTGAGGAACACTATTCTAGTACTGGCTAAGATCTTCCTTTGCTCTCAACCTTGTTTCTGGAGCCCCCCAACACTGCACATGTTGCATGTCACCGTTGTCTGAGGGTACGTTTATACGAAAACAAAGTACTAAAAATGGACGACAGCATTGTCAAACGGGGTACAACGGGGTACATTGTCAAAACCGTGTTCGTGTTCATTTTGTTCAGCTTCGGCTTCCACCAAGAATTGTAATTTCAGTGCATCCCTAATATCATATGCATGCAATTTCATGTAGATAAAGATGGCCATTTTTAAGCATGGCTGTTGACATGAAAGGGTAACACTACCGTAAGAGTACATTTGTACCATTAAGATTTATGAAAGCTGTAAAAGTAGTGCTATTTGTTAGAATTTGTTAATTTCATCATTTACTATTTCGAATGCATTTTTAAGTGAAAGTTTATTTTGTTAACATTAGTTAATAAACTATGAACTAACTTTAATTATCAATATAAAAATGAATATTAATATTTTAATTCATTCACAAAATGTGGTTCAGTACAGTTTTATTTTCATTGTAAAGTACTATTTTAGTTTACGTTCAGTATCCATTTGAAAATCTATCGGCTGATTAATCGGTATCTGCCAGTGTGGTCTAACCTAGCTATCAGTATCGGTAAAAATAGTTAAAACAAACCCTGTTCACATGGATCTGTGAAAACGACTAAAAACATTGTGTTATGAAAGCCAATTTTTGTGTTTCCAGGCCTCCAAAATGCCATATTAATACATAGTGTATATTAATGGGCAAAACACACAAGTTTTCTCTCGCATTTCAGGTGTTGGAGTCTCTACTAATGAGCTAAATCAGGTGTGTTTGATTAAGGAGACATGCAAAATGTGCAAGGTAGTTGCAGGCTGTTCAGATCCAGATCCAGTGATTGGTGAGGCCACTAAATAACAGGGAATTCATTGTCATGTTCATGATACTAGTTTGAGATGACTTTTGCTTTGAGGCATGATGAAACCAGGCATACAAGTTTGGTCAATTGTGGCCATGATGGGATGCATATGGTCAGCAACAATAAGCAAATAGACTGATGGCTTTCAAGCAATGATTTATTGGTATTAATGGGACTAAAGTGTGTAAAGACATTCCTCACACCATTACACCACCGCTACCAGCCTGAACTGTTCACACATGGCAGGTTCAGTCCATGGATTCATGCGTTCAGTTTTGAGATTCATCAGACCAGGCTATGTTCTTCCAGTCTGTCCTGTTGTACAGAGTGGTTATATGAGTTACATAGCCTTTCTGTTAGCTCACACTAATTTGGCTCAACTCTCCTCTGAACCACCTCTGGCTCTACACCCCTTTACCTAAATTCATTACTTCAGACTTATGTACCCTCTAGAAGCTTGCGTTCTGCAAGTGAACCATCCCAAAGAGGCACAAAATCACTTTCACAGACTTTTTCATTAACTGCTAAAAACACATCTCTTCCATCTTTATTTCCCATCTGCACTCTCTATTCTCATTTTATTTAATCTAATCTGTGGAATGACCTGCCTAACTCAATCCGAGCAGCTGAATCCTTACCCATCTTCAAGAAACGCTAAATTACTAAATAATTAAACTCCATAGCTAAAAACACATCTCTTCCATCTTTATTTGACCCTCTAAGCTGGTCTGGTCTCCTTGTTGGTCTCTAGCACTCTCTATTCTCATTTTATTTAATCTAATCTGTCTTCTTTTTATAAAAAAAAAACACACATTTGACCCTCTATCAATTGCATATTTATTCTCTAACTGCTAGCTTTGCTTGTAAAACTAACACTAAGTTTCTTTTTTCTATATTTTACATACTCGTTTTCTTAAAAAAAACAACCTTCCTACGTGTACTGCATCAGGCTAACCAGGACTTGTAATAGCACTTGCATGTTGTTGCTCTTTTGTTGGTTTTGATTGCTTCTACAATGTCCTCATTTGTAAGTCGCTTTGGATAAAAGCGTCTGCTAAATTACTAAATAATTAAACTCCATAGACCTCTCTAATCAACAAGGCATTTCCACCTGCAGAAGTGCTGCTCACTTTTTTGGTACTAAAGAGTAAACTCTTAAAATGTGTGAAAGTCCCAGGAGATGTTGTGTAGTTGTTTGTGGTTAGCAGCTGGTCTGGTCTCCTTGTTGGTCTAGCTTTGACAGGAACAGACACATGCAATAAAACAATGAATAACGACATGTTCGGTTCTACCCTGCTAATGTCTATCACATATGTTTTTTCCATCATTATTGGAAGCTTTCTTCTCTAGAAAACGAGAAGAAACGGAGTATCTTATTTGTCTAAAAATTTCAAAGTATTAGCTTACGGGTACATATAACTACTACTAATATGCACCTTTTAGGGGTAGATTAGGTACGAATTTGTCTCTTTAAGGGAGCTGTTGTACCCCTAAAGGTACAAATTTGAAAAAATTGTCTTACAGTGCGGAAGGTCTTGCATGCATTACTGTTTAATGCAGAGGGTTATAAAAAAGAATACCCCCAATTACATAATGCAGACACACTTACGGGAGTTGGGTCGAACTTTTTTAATCAACCTATTTGGAGGGAATTTGAGGACGTGGCATTGAGTAGTTGGGACTGCAGTCATTCTGCATCGTCAACTTGCTGAGTGTTGGCATTGTGCTCCTCCCACATGATTGGCTGATTATAAAATCGCATGAGTAGTAGGTTACAGGTGTTTCTGAAAAAGTGAGTGTATACTAGGGGTGGGCGATATGACCAAAATCTTATATCACGATATGACAAATTTGATATCACGATAACAATATACAGTGCTCAGCGTAAATGAGTACACCCCCTTTGAAAAGTACAATTTTAAACAATATCTCAATGAACACAAAAACCATTTCCAAAATGTTGACAAGACTAAGTTTAATATAACATCTGTTTAACTTATAACATGAAAGTAAGGTTAATAATATAACTTAGATTACACATTTTTCAGTTTTACTCAAATTAGGGTGATGCAAAAATGAGTACACCCCACAACAAAAACTACTAAATCTAGTACTTTGTATGGCACCAAGTCTTCTAGGCATGGAATGAACAAATTGGCGACATTTTGCCAGATCTATCTTTTTCCATTCTTCAAGAATGACCTCTTTTAGAGATTGGATGGATGGAGGGTGATGCTCAACTTGTCTCTTCAGAATTCCCCATAGGTGTTCGATTGGGTTCAGATCAGGAGACATATTTGGCCACTGAATCACTTTCACCCTTTTCTTCTTCAGAAATCCAACAGTGGCCTTAGATGTGTGTTTAGGATCATTGTCATGTTGGAAAAGTGCACGACGACCAAGGGTACGGAGTGATGGTAGCATCTTCTCTTTCAGTATAGAGCAGTACATTTGTGAATTCATGATGCCATCAATGAAATGCAGCTCCCCGACACTAGCAGCACTCATGCAGCCCCACATAAGGACACTGCCACCACCATGTTTCACTGTAGGCACCATGCATTTTTCTTTGTATTCCTCACCTTTGCGACGCCATACAGTTTTGAAGCCATCAGTTCCAAAAACATTTATCTTGGTCTCATCACTCCAGAGTATAGAGTCCCAGTAGTCTTCATCTTTGTCAGCATGGGCCCTGGCAAACTCTAGGCGGGCTTTTTTGTGCCTGGGCTTTAGGAGAGGCTTCTTTCGTGGACGGCACCCATGCATGCCATTCCTCTGCAGTGTATGCCGTATTGTGTCACGGGAAATAGTCACCCCAGTTTGGCTTTCCACTTTTTTAGATAACTGCAGTGAACTTGCATGTCGATTTTCTTCAACCCTTCTCATCAGAAGACGCTCCTGACGAGGTGTTAACTTCCGTGGACGACCTGGACGTCTCTGTGAGATGGTTGCAGTTCCATCTTTTTTAAATGTTTGTACCACTTTTGCTACAGTATTCTGACTGATACGTAAAGCTTTGCTGATCTTCTTGTAGCCTTCGCCTTTCTTGTGTAAAGAAATTATTTTCTTTCTCAGGTCTTGTGACATTTCTCTTCCATGTGGTGACAGCATGAAATGGGAAGGGGTTTTCTTTAAGTAACACCCTTTTATAGTCAACTGTCTGCTGAACAATGAATAATTAGACTCACCTGTGGTTGAATTCTTGTTAAATTAGACATTTGTAGTCTAAAATTTAGCTTTGCTCCAGAGACTTTCAGTGGGGTGTACTCATTTTTGCATCACCCAAATTTTAGTAAAACTGAAAATTTTGTTCTCTAAGTTATATTATTAACCTTACTTTCATGTTATAAGTTAAACAGATGTTATATAAAACTTAGTCTTGTCAACATTTTGGAAAATGTTTTTGTGTTCATTGAGATATTGTTTAAAATGTTACTTTTCAAAGGGGGTGTACTCATTTACGCTGAGCACTGTATATCACGATATAGTGATTTTTTTTTTCTTTTAAAAAGGTTTTTATTATATAATTTTTTTTTGATACAATATAATTTTCATAATCCTTATCACCAATGTCAATATCAAACTAATACAAGCCTAAAGAGAGAGAGAAAAAATAACTCCACCTCACTGAAGATAAATAAACAGTCAGTGATGAAATAAGGATAAGAAACTAATTGCAAGCAATAGGACAAATAAACTACAAACATTGTGTAAATTAATTAATCTTCACTGTGTATATATATATATATATATATATATATATACAAACCCGATTCCAAAAAAGTTGGGACACTGTACAAATTGTGAATAAAAACAGAATGCAATGATGTGGAAGTTTCAAATTTCAATATTTTATTCAGAATACAACATAGATGACATATCAAATGTTTAAACTGAGAAAATTGATCATTTTAAGGGAAAAATAAGTTGATTTTAAATTTCATGGCATCAACACATCTCAAAAAAGTTGGGACAAGGCCATGTTTACCACTGTGTGGCATCCCCTCTTCTTTTTATAACAGTCTGCAAACGTCTGGGGACTGAGGAGACAAGTTGCTCAAGTTTAGGAATAGGAATGTTGTCACATTCTTGTCTAATACAGGCTTCTAGTTGCTCAACTGTCTTAGGTCTGCTTTGTCGCATCTTCCTCTTTATGATGCGCCAAATGTTTTCTATGGATGAAAGATCTGGACTGCAGGCTGGCCATTTCAGTACCCGGATCCTTCTTCTACGCAGCCATGATGTTGTAATTGATGCAGTATGTGGTCTGGCATTGTCATGTTGGAAAATGCAAGGTCTTCCCTGAAAGAGACGACGTCTGGATGGGAGCATATGTTGTTCTAGAACTTGGATATACCTTTCAGCATTGATGGTGCCTTTCCAGATGTCTAAGCTGCCCATGCCACACGCACTCATGCAACCCCATACCATCAGAGATGCAGGCTTCTGAACTGAGCGCTGATAACAACTTGGGTTGTCCTTGTCCTCTTTAGTCCGGATGACATGGCGTCCCAGTTTTCCAAAAAGAACTTCAAATTTTGATTCGTCTGACCACAGAACAGTTTTCCACTTTGCCACAGTCCATTTTAAATGAGCCTTGGCCCAGAGAAAACGCCTGCGCTTCTGGATCATGTTTAGATATGGCTTCTTTTTTGACCTATAGAGTTTTAGCCGGCAACGGCGAATGGCACGGTGGATTGTGTTCACCGACAATGTTTTCTGGAAGTATTCCTGAGCCCATGTTGTGATTTCCATTACAGTAGCATTCCTGTATGTGATGCAGTGCCGTTTAAGGGCCCGAAGATCACGGGCATCCAGTATGGTTTTCCGGCCTTGACCCTTACGCACAGAGATTGTTCCAGATTATCTGAATCTTTGGATGATATTATGCACTGTAGATGATGATAACTTCAAACTCTTTGCAATTTTTCTCTGAGAAACTCCTTTCTGATATTGCTCCACTATTTTTCGCCGCAGCATTGGGGGAATTGGTGATCCTCTTCCCATCTTGACTTCTGAGAGACACTGCCACTCTGAGAGGCTCTTTTTATACCCAATCATGTTGCCAATTGACCTAATAAGTTGCAAATTGGTCCTCCAGCTGTTCCTTATATGTACATTTAACTTTTCCGGCCTCTTATTGCTACCTGTCCCAACTTTTTTGGAATGTGTCGCTCTCATGAAATCCAAAATGAGCCAATATTTGGCATGACATTTCAAAATGTCTCACTTTCAACATTTGATATGTTATCTATATTCTATTGTGAATAAAATATAAGTTTATGAGATTTGTAAATTATTGCATTCCTTTTTTATTCACAATTTGTACAGTGTCCCAACTTTTTTGGAATCGGGTTTGTATATATATGATATAATTAACACGTGTATCATGTATAGATTCTATACATATTATAAATATATCATTATTATTTTTATTTATTCTCATTAAAGTTACAAAAGTGATTTAGTCGAGCAGTGAGAGATTTTCTAGCAGTGTGCTATGATTAACATGAACATTATTATTTTGATTTATTTCTGGACATTGGACAGCTTCCCCTTTAAGACCGAAGTCCGGATCCAATATAGCGAAGTTACTGTTACATATGTGTTTTCTCTTTCTGCCGTTTACTCTCTCTTAAGACCTAAATCGCTGTGTTTATGAGGAGACTTGCAAAGACAGGGATTCGGACGCATATATGTTTATGTAATTGTTCAAAGTCGGCGAAAAAGAAAAAGCGTGCTCCTCTCACACAGAAAGAGACGGCGCACGCATATAACGTTAGGTCTGTTGTTTGAGTTTCAACGGCTTAAAATCGGTTGTTTTAAAACTGCAGTGCTTAAACGCGTGACCATGCTACAGTTCAAATCGGCGAAAAAGAAAAAGCGTAGTCCCTCGTTTCACACAGAAAGAGACGGCGCAGGCATATAACGAGCTCCTGGTTTTGTGGTCGTTCTCAACGGTCTCTCCTTCGGTTGTTTTAAAACACCTCGTGGTGGGCGGCGTATAAAGATCGCAGTCACTCAAATGATGAAAAGGTATTACCGTAAACAATGTATTTAAAGATGCGACACCAAATGATGAAAAGGTATTACGAAATAAACGATAGAACATAATATGAAACGATAGACTTTTTATTTCATAATATCCATCCGACTTTTTATATATCGTCCATCGATATATATCGCACAGCCCTAGTGTATACAGTGCTGCATTTCAGCAGAAGGATTAAGATGTTCAGTAACTATTATATTTAATAATAATATAAAAAAACACGATAAGCAATTATTCCACTGTGTAATTTACAGTAGCCCCCTAAAGGTTTTGGACGATTTAGTGAAAAGTCGTTGTATTACAGTAATGAGGCTAAATTCTGAGTTTTTGAGTTTTATCACATTATTTCTAATGAACACAAAGCACAATCAGAAACGGTGCAATATTTTTCGACTTAATTATCAACACTAGTTTATTTTTGGGTTTTTTTTTGCTTAAAAGGTGTACTTGTGTTGATTTAAAATGGCACCTTTTGTGCTAATGTCACTTAAATTGTAACTCAAGTGCCTACTTTTTTAGGCAACTGTAAATCATTGACCTAATTTCATACATTTTTGCCCTTAAGCATTAATATAGACTTCCGTGGATTTCTCAAATGCAATAGTATATAAGCTATTTAAACTGCATCAAATGTAGAAGAAGAAGAATTTTTTATTTGTCACATACACAATTATACAGAGTATAACCAGCAGTGAAATATGTTCTCTGCATTTAACCCATCCAAGTGCACACACACTTGGAGCAGTGAGCCGACGCTGTGGCGCCCGGGGAGCAGTCGGGGGTTCGGTGCCTTGCTCAAGGGTCTCACCTCAGTCGTGGACAATTCCTGCCGGAGCCGAGATTCAAACCCACAACCTCGGGTTACAAGTCCGACGCTATATCCATTAGGCCACGACTGCCCCCCTGTAATGTAATGTAATGTAATTTAGCCACTTGGTGCAGTTCTGAATCCAGATTGGATATGTAGTGAAAGTTTCCCAGGCTGGTGAAGTTTGAAGAATTGCTAGATAGTCAGTGGTGAGAAAACAGTCTACAACAGTCTGTTTGGAGTAAGCCCGGCCATAAATCAATCTGACAACATGAGTTAAACATTGCCTGTGGAGACCACAGTTGTGGGGATGTTTCTCAGAATGAGAAGAGGAGTCCTTTGAGAAAGATTCAGAGCAAAAGCTACCAGATTCTGATGCAAAAATCATTTTCTTAAAAGCTCTCGAGGAGTTTTTGCAGTGCTTGCCAGAGTGGTTCTTGGTGTTCTGTGAGAAACTCAGCTGGACAGCCTAAATGATAATCCCATGTTTTCCTTTTCCAGTTGGACACAACTTGAAAACATCTGCTAGCAATAAAAAAGGAAATCCCACAGTTTAATACTTAGAATTATGGTTTATTTAACCAACAGATGCCAAAAATCCTCTTCGGTCCATTCAGAAATGATTATAACATATAAAAATCTATATAGCATGGGAAAAGTAGGCTCTCAATATAATGCATTTCTGTTTGTCTCCGCAGGGAAGATGTTTAAGTCTGTGCCAGGAAAACTGATCAAAGAGGTAAGAATCTGGATCTTATTTTCTGTATTATGGCCAACTTTCACTTTTGCTAAACCAGCCACACTCTCTCTAGCATCAAAATCTTCCACTTGGTCCCTCAATGATTCTTATCAAATCTGAATGAAGGGACAATATATAAAAAAATTACGACCACCAAATAATTTCACTAAACATTATGAAAAAAAAAATTTTACATCCCCTTCATGCTGGCTATCGCTGGGTCAAGCCCAACATGGAGGGGGAAATCAAATAATACACAATATAAAACACAAAGGCTATATTTGCAAAAAAAAGTAATCTTTTACCATGCTGCTCCTCTCAAAGTCTTTATTTTGCTGGACTTGATCTAAAATGACATTGCTGCGGCTTTTCCAAATGTGTGTTTCTTATTGTTTTGCAGTGAAAATATAGACAACATTCTTTAAAATATTCCCAATAGTTAGCTAAGGCCACCAGCAAGTGCCTTTAATTGAATGTAAATCACTCACCCTAATCACCAGTTAAGGTCATAATAATAAATAAGAATTGTGACGCATGACGATGGTCTGTATAGTAAACTTGGACTTCAGTCTGCTTTCACTTTCAAATCCTCTTTATTAAAAGTGTGTTCCAGTCCAGTGCAGTTTACTGATTCAGTATTCATGTTCAGTAGGGAATATTCAGATCGTTATGATCCTAGGAGTTACCTCCTTAAAACTCAAATGCAGGGTGGCATATCAGTGTTGACAGTAAATGACAGTTATCCCAGCCTGTTCAGGAATGCTGTCAGGCTTGTCTTTTGTGGTGTTTTTGCCAAATGAGTGGTATTATTCTTTAAGTGCAGCTGTTCCATTGAGTTCTGCCCTGTGCGAGTTCCCAGATGTACTCTAATTTCTTTATGACTTCATTATTCTGCTGTACTGTTTGTTCGACCAAATGATAGATGTGAGGAGTGTTCGGGTAACCTGAGCGTGGACAACAGTCATTGTTTTTATTATTTAGTTTGGTGGTGCAAAAATTACAAACTTTTGCTCTGACTGTTTTTATATTTAAAATGTCAGCGGTATTATTTTTTTTAATGTTTGTGTGGTGAAAAAAAAATCAGATCACAATAACTAAGTCACTGGAGACATTTTTTTTGCTGTACAACATCTGTCTCTAGATTTCTTTAGATTTTATGTATGGGATGAAATAACTATAGTTGTTTTGCATCAGGTGTAAATATAATAAAATGTCAGACTAGGGATGTTCATTTCGGTTATTTTTCCGCTCATTAACCGATTATTAACCGTTAACCGACAAAATAATTTTAAATTAGAACTGAATTAAATTAGAAAGAATAAGTGTCTGTGACCCGTTAAAAATACTAACATTTGTTTTACAAACAACAGAACATGAGGATTCACATGATCATCATATCTATCACAACCCGCACCTGCAGCACTTCTGCGAGCGGAGAAAAACATAATAAAGCTAGGTGCTATATATTATAATGAATAAATAGGCCTATACGAGAAATATATTTTCACTTAAGAAAACGAAAGAAAAACTGTGCAACAAGTAGCCTAGTATGCAGAGTTTCGGTTAATGTTTGTGCTGTGTGAAAGGAAACCAGACGGCAGAAAACTGCATCCTATTTTTTTGAGGCTTATTTTACAAAAGAGTTTTTTTTTATAGTGAATGTACACAAATTAAAGCAAACCTTTTACAATTCTGATTATCTTCATGACTAAGAGGAATTGCTTCCACTGTTAGAAGGGAAAAATCAAGTGATTGCTCCAGCGCCGCATGCGCACACAGTTAAGTATCTTGACAATGCAGCCTGTTCATTATCATTATAAAAAACAATCAGTCAAACATATGGAAAAAACACACTGCTCAGTTTAAATATGTATTACAATCTGTGCTGTTAAGCGTTATCACCGTACCACCGTGAAGTTAGGCAAAACATTTTGTTTTCTGTGGATATTAGGACGCGAGTGAAGTCGGCCTACATAAAAAGTAAATAAAATTTTGACATTCAAATACATCGTGAATACAGAAACATTAGATTTTTTGTCGAACAAGAGACCCAACATTGGTTTCAGTTTCGTTTTAGCCTAAATTAATTTGTTTTGGTTTGTGGTTTATAGCTATAGCTTCTTATTTTTAATTCTTGTTCTTTTCTAAATAGCCTACTGTTAATTGAAAGGATTTGATTGGAGTGAGGGGAACTAAAATAGCCTAGCTATATTTACAGTGTTTATTATAATGTTTGTAATTTGTGTCGGCCTATTTCTGAATAAAATAATAAAATGCTACTTATACACGACTTATGTTTCTCTCTCTCTCTCTCTAAAAAAATGTATATTTTAATACGCGTAGCTTATTTTAACAATGCAGAAAACCTTTTAAAATATTTTGATAAATTGCTGTAAAAAATAAATAAGTGACTTTAAACCGTTTAACTGATTGTATTAATCAGTCAAAATTCTTATCGACCGATAAACGGTTAAACGGTTAAAATTAACATCCCTATATCAGACACATCTTTCCTCTGCCAAAGGACAAATATTAGTTGTTTTTTACTTTTTAAATTTCTCACAAAATGTTAAACGCATAGAATGATTTCAATATGACTTAATTAAGTTTTTTCTTGCTGATTTTCTCCAGAAAGGGCAAAACCTGGAGCCATTTATCCAGTCATTCTTCAGTTCCTGTGAATCCCCCAAACCCAAACCCAGCAGACCCGAGCTCACCATCCTCAGCCCCACGGCAGAAAATAATAAAAAGGTGCGTTCACTACTCGGAACACTTTTATTTCAATAAAGGCTTTTTTCTTTCTTTCAAAAAAAAAAGTTCTTAGAATAGTAGATCCAAAACATTCTAAGAACTATTCAATTAAATAAAGCTAATTGAATTGAATAGTTATTAGAATGTTTTGGATCTTGTAATGTATTAGAATCCGTTAAATTTGAGAATTTGATATGGACTGAAATAATTTTTTGGTTGCCAGTCTCTACAAAAGTACACTTAAAACCATTGTAGCACATGTATACCTTACAAACAATGTCTGAACACACCTACTCAAAACACAATTTTTCATAATTATCTGCACTTTCAATTGAATATCACTTAGGAGTTTTGTCCCAAGCTTAAAAAAATGCTCATCTACAGCAAGGGCAGGGAAATGTGTACTCTGTTATATCTTTACATTACTTTGCATTTTCTCAGCATCGATAATATATATATTATCCTTATTACTGAAAAGAACATGTTTTTTTCTTGAAATTTTTCTTAATTCATTAAACAAATTCTGAAATATTGAAATTTTTAAATATATATTTTTGGGATAAACCTTATTTTGTGCAGGTGATTGAAATATGTATCTGTACAAACCGTACTCAAATAATAGTTTTGGAAATCCATCATTCAAAAATGAATAAAGAAAGAAATCTAATTGACTGTCATGCTGTCTGTGTTATCGTCAATACTGGAAATAACTTTTCCACTCATACCATTTTAGCTATTCAATGAGCTGTACAGAAACAACGCCAATCTGCCAGAGGGCCTGGAGAAAAAACACAACCAGAACTACTTCATGGAGCTGATGGAGGTTGATGGAATATATGACTACATGATGTACATAGGTAAGCTATTTTAAGTACATATTTTTTATGGTGTTAGTTCATAAAGGTCATGTTTAGACATTGAAAGTGGCCCATACATCTCATGCGCTTTTCTCCTGAGGTCATATGACTCGTTTGTTTTTTTTGGACTCAGGTCGGGTGGTGCTCCATATGCCTGACTGGCTGCATCACTTTCTGAGCGGAGCTCGTATTCTCTTGAAGAGGACACTAGAGGCGTATGTAGGCCATTATTTCCAGTTCAAATTAGAGCAGATAATGCAAGAGCATCGCCTCGTCTCTCTCATCACTCTGCTGCGAGGTTTGTGTGCTCCACCTTTATAAAATCACATCTTCAAATTCTTCAATACCTAATACCTGTTATACACTCTAAAAACTCAAATATTGCCTAAATGCATCATAAACAACTTCTACATAGACAGAATAGCAGTTACAACCTCGATTGTAAAGAGTTTGGACATTTTGTAAAATACAATAAAATCAAGAATCTTTTTAATTCATATTTTTAGTCAAGAATTACGGAAGTTCTAATGCTATAGTCCATTCTAAAGTCCATGCAATTTTTTTTTTTCATTCTCGTTATGTCGTGATCACAACTTATTTTTCTCGTGATCACGACATAACAAAAGTTGTTTTCTCGTGATCAAGACTTATTTTTCTCGTGATCTCGACATAACAAAAGTTGTTTTCTCGTAATCAATGACTTGTGTTATGTCGTGATCACGAGAAAATTAAGTTGTTTTCCCGTTATCACGCCTTATTTTTCTCGTGATCTCGACATAACAAAGGTTGTTTTCTAAGTTACACAACTGCGCCAACAGGTGGCAGTATAGAACTACTGATGGGGAATTGTATCCCGAGAAAATTAAGTCGTGATCACGACATGACATAAGAATGAAAAAAATTATAATGCGTGGCGCCTTAGAACTTCCGTAAACAATCTATTTAATTTACAAAAATACAAAGAAAGCATTTCCAAAGTTTTCACTCACCAACTTAAATGTATTTTTGTAAATATAAACAAATTTTGATTTTGATGGCAGCAACACACTATTGCAGGTGCATATATGCACACGCATTTCAGCCCGGGGCCCTACTTGTTTACGCCCCTAGGGCTGGGCTTCGATTCTCATTATCGATTAGTCGGGTCCGTCCACAGTGCACGTCCAGCTTCAGCCGGTTGCTCAAATTACAGCACTGAATAACACATTTCTATGGACAAAATGCATCTAATAATAGTGGAGGAAACAGAATGAGATTCCGCGGGAGAAGTATGTGATCCAAGCTGCCCAAAACATGATCATTCTTTATTTTGAGCTTTAAGTTAATGCATTAGTGTAATGCCATTAGAATTACAAAAGGCGCCCTGACAGATGTGCGTCCTCAGCATGCAAAAAAAACATTTCAGTTTACTGTCAGCCTTATCTATGTATGTCACGAATTGACACAATCGATTGTTAACCATGGTTAAACGCGTGCAGTCATGCCTTGACCGGCTAGGTGTTCGTTTAATTTACCGAATCAGGCGCGGAGTGCCACCGCGCGTCAGACAGACGGCAACACAGAGAAGGGGGTTGGTTTAGTTTTTATTCGCTGACACATTCAGCGATAAACGACAATAACTCCAAATCAAGTCTCAAACAGTGTGACCGCCAAAAGGGCAAAGCATGATCATGTTTCACAGCCTTCTTTCACAGTTTTTGCTCGATGTAATAAGCACTAGCCCGCACAAGCCGTTGTTGTGGCCCTCCAGACACAATCAAGAGGACAAACTCAGATTTTGCTATCATCGGCTTGATTGAGAGCATGCCAGTCGAATTGCGTCCTGAACGGCTGCTACTCATAATGTCTGTAAT
Organism: Ptychobarbus kaznakovi; assembly: GCA_027422405.1. Lineage (NCBI taxonomy): Eukaryota > Metazoa > Chordata > Actinopteri > Cypriniformes > Cyprinidae > Ptychobarbus > Ptychobarbus kaznakovi. Next base: position 26,958,975 of record CM049794.1, read on the forward strand.
TGTGTAAGGGAACGTATTGCTTGTAGATTTCAGTAATAACAACTGAAAACATATCTAGCTTTAGGTGAAAAAATATTTATGTAGTTTGGCCACGATGTAAAGGCTTGCCCTGTCAGACGCTGTGACACATGCGTGTGCGTCCTCAGGCAAAAACTTTCAGTTTACGGTCATATCCTTATCTATAAATGTCACAATTCACGCGAGCATTAAAGGTCCGTCCTGATAAGTTTAATTTACCGAATGGCGCGTAGGGTTGTTTAGTTTTCGATAGGTGTACACATTAATAAACGAACCGCCAAAAGGGCAAGCTGATCAGTTTCACAGCCTTCTTTTCCATAGTTTTTGCTCGATGTAAGCACTAGCCCGCACAAGCGTCTCTGTGTATCAAGCTCGCTCTCTGGGAGCTTTCAGTAAGGGACCGTGGGAAAAGTGCACATTTTTCGTTTTCTGCAGAGCTTTCAGTAAGGACCGAAGGGAAAGTGCACGTTTTCTTCGTTTTTTGCGGAGCTTTCAGTAAGGGACCGTGGAAAGTGCACGTTTTCTTTGTTTTCTGCAGAGCTTTCAGTCGAGGGGAAAGTGCACGTTTTCTTCGTTTTCTCTGAGCTTTCAATAAGGGACCGAGAAAAAGTGCACGTTTTCTTCGTTTTTTGCTATAGCTCACTGGGCTGTAATAGCTTTTTAGTAAAGGGACATGAGACCAGAGTCAATCAAGAGAGGGGGACAGTGGACATTTTTCACAACCTTCCATTTTAGACCTACTGGTAGAAAAGGGAATTGCATGTCAAAAATTTACTTTATGTAATAACTTTCATCAGCAGGAAGATAGAGACTTGACTGTGATCAAAGTGAACGTGTGTTCCTGCAGAACATTCCTCTCACCTGTTAGTTTACACTGAGTCTTTATTATCTTTAGTATTATTTAAATTTGTAATAGAGATTTAAACTATATTCACTATTACAGTGCTTAACAAATTTAGTAAAACAAATGTATGTAAGGTTTTTAACAGATTATGTAAGTTTTGTGCCACTGCTGCTCTAAACTAACAGCATTGGTGATTCCCAAAATCATGTTTAGCTTTCTGTATTGGTTAGTCCTCCAAAATGCGTAAGCTCTTTAGAAACCGTAGTAGGCTATTTCTAATGCTATAATATAATTATTGCTGTTATCTATGAAAGAAAGGCAGAGCACTTTATAGTGTTTTTTTCAGATACGCAATTACAGTCAAAAAGTACATAAACAATGCAAGCAAGAATGCAAGCTGTTATGAGGCCATTTTTGTTATTATAAATACTAATTAGTTGTTTCTGTTTGTAATTTGCCCAATAAATGACAATAAAATGTTTAGATGCAAACTTTTTTTTGACAGATTCATGAAATATTTGTTTTCTCTTTATGACAGGTGGTTTAATAAATTAAACACTGTATGTTTTCATAGCATTCGATTAGTTTGAAGGACATTGAGCAGAATGTGGAATAGTGTGTATTTTGTCAATAAAATAATTTTATTTAATCCGATTAATCGATCAATCGAAAGAATAATCGACCAACTAATCGATTATCAAAATAATCATTAGTTGCAGCCCTAATTTGAATTATTTACTAATAAACTAGTTTTTTCTGAGTCCGTGTCGCAAGGATGAATCCTGACTCGTCGTCTCCTCATTAGACGTGCCTTTACAGAGAAATGCATCTCTATGGATTATGATTATAATGAAAGAGTTTTGGTTTTTGATTTGTTTTATTTCGTTAAGTAGTAATTTAAAGATTTTTACAGATATATGTATCATGTCTGTGAGGCATGTATTCACTGTCTTTCGGTTCATTTGTGTGAAGTGCTCCTGTTCAAGACAAGACGGAAGAAAGCGCATCATGTTTGTTTTCTTTAGCACAAAATTTTGTTGATATTGTGAGTGCACACACATAAAAGTAGACCCTTTATAGTTCTGAATTATGTATTACTCTTACGAGCAAAAATTACGGCTTATCCACTGAAAAAAATTCAAGTGATCGCGCTGGCGTCTCCATGTCATGCGAAGCGTGCTTTAGCTTCCACTCTCTGCACAAACTATTGGAGACAGCACACATTTATCTAGGATTAACGTTTAAACATTGCTATGTGCTTTAACTGTTTTATATGCTGTTTTGAAGTGCTTTTGCTTTCGTTTGAGGGTATTTAAATAGATAATTATCACCGTCTAGTACCCCCATACAACCGGGCCTGGGCTGACTTCAGAGATTCCATGACTGATGATTCAGGGGGGCAATTGCCCATGGGTGAGGGTATCATGTTTGGGTAAAAAAGGAGCATCTCAAGTCTTTGCAAGCAAAGCTGAATCATGGCTCATCACTTTGTGCAAAATTTCATGAGAAAAATGTCAAACAAATCTAAAATCACATTTCTCAAGGCAAAATTACAAAGAATTTAGGTCATTCACCAACTACCATATAAATTGGGGTTAACCATACGGTTCGATACACATACCGTGCCACCCCTAATAATAATGTGAAAAGATTCAGAGAATCCAGAGAAATCACAGTTCATGTAGGGCGAGACAGGAAACCTCAGCTGAATGTGCTTGACCTTTGAGCCCTCAGATGGCATTGCATAAGAAACCGTCATGCTGCGGTGTTAAATAAAGCCACATGGGCTCAGAAGGAGTGCTTCATATAACAACAGTCATTTACCACAGTCTGCTGCTGCATCGCTGAATGCAACTTGAATATCTGTTACTCTAGGAGAAAGCTGTATGTCAGTTCTATGCAGTGATGCCGCCGGGTTCTCTGGGCAAAAGTTCATCTCAAAAAGTATAAAATACAGTGGAAATGTGTGCTGTGGTCCGAGGAGTCCAGATCTGTCTCCTTTTAGAATAATAATTTGTTACATTTATATAGCGCTTTTCTGCAAAGCGCTTTACATGGAAGGGGAGGGGTGATCTCTTCAAGCGCCATAAGTGTGCAGCATCCACCTGGATGATATTGCGCCAGAAAGCCCACCACACACTAGCTCATTGGTGGAGAGGAGACAGAGTGATGAAGCCAATCAGTGGATGGGGATGATTAAGAGGCCATGATGGACCCCTTCGCTTAAGCATACAATCTCTGACTTCCCTAAACGGTTCCCTCAGGAAAGCATCATCACCATTACTGGAAGTTTCTGCTGACCAACCCTCGACCCCTCGATTCTGACAGAGGGAGCGAGCAAACCTATTCTTTATGTGTCCCTTCATGTTATGTCCAAAATCTGGTAAAATAGCACACCTTCAATATGAATATTTCAAAAAAAAAAACTTAATGTAACCGAAGCATTATGGAAAAGCACATCTTCTGTGTTGTCCTGAAGCTCAAACAGCAGAACATGGTGCTAGTAAAGCCAATATCATGGGTTTGCTTCACAGACTGTGGTTCAGAATTCCAGGCGATCAAGAGCTTATAACGTTCATTTTAACTCACGGCATTCCGGCAGTAGTGGTCACTTGCACAACATAAGCACTCATAATGAAGTCCACAGGATGGCACAAAGTTAGTAAAAAAGGCAAAGTTTGAAGTGGAACGCAGGGCAGTCTCTACAAACTAGAGTTTAATCAAGTGTTTTATTGGATAGACACAATGGGCTTTGTTGACCTCCAGGATCAGGGTTAGTAAGAGTTAGGGATAGTTCACTCTTTTCTCGATAAATGTTGGTCATGGGTAGATTTGTGTTCTTCGACTGATCAGATCCTGCACCTCTGCAGATGCTGTTTTCTGTGAGAGCACAGAGGAACGCTCTCCTGAGGACAAACAGAGACGAGCCAAGCAGACCTTTGAGGAGATGGTGAACTACCTGCCAGGTACCTCATAACATCTGTTTAAAGCCAGACCTCTCGAGTAGATTTTCCCTTCCATTTATGGTTATGTGTTGTCATTTTGAAGGTTCATTTAAACCAGTAATAAATACAAATACTAATGCATACCTAACCACGGTCACTTTATTTTAAGGTCCAATTCTCGCTATTAACAAACCATTACACTGCAAAAAATGCTTTTCTTACTTGGCAAGTTTTTTTTTTGTCTTGTTTCCAGCTCAGATATCTAAAAATTCTTAAATCAAGAACGATTTTCTAGAAAAGTCCAAATTGTCTTGTTTTCATTAAAGAAGTCAAAGTTAAGTGAGTTTTTAAATAAAACGCTAATGGTGTAAGCAAAACAATGTTTTTCGTTTAAAATAAGATTATTTTGCTTTACCACATTGGCAGATTATTTTGCTTGTTCTAAGCAAAAACCCACTTAATTTTGACAAAACTCCCAATTTGCTGCTTATTAATAGTTAATAAGGTAAAATATGTGCTTTGGAAGTTTTAATAAACAGCCAATGCATGCAACTATTTAATAGTGAGAACTGGTCCCTATACTAAAGTGTTACCAAACACTTATATCTACAAATATTGTTAGATTAATCAGCATATCATGTTGACGAACATCCCTAATTGATGTGGTGTTTCTCAGATCTAATTGGGAAATGTATCGGCGAGGAAGCAAAGTTTGAGGGAGTCAAGATGCTTTTCAACACCATTCAGCAGCCTCTGCTCAACAAACAGGTACAAACTGCCGTACACTCATCTAAAGTGCTCAAACACTCACTCTCTAAGTGTGCTTTTCTCTTTCATTGATCTGTTTCTGCTAGATGACGTACGTGTTGCTTGACATCGCTGTCCAGGAGCTGTTCCCAGAGCTCAGTGAGGTAACACTCTCCTGAACCGTAGTCACACTGTGACACAGCAGCTCATTGTGGTATTAATGGAGCTTCTGCTGTCTTGTCTTTTGTAGAATCAGAAGGCAGGTCTCTCCGTCTCCACTAGATGGATGTAAAACATTATCGGACCAAACATCAACATGATAAAGCGTTTATTGCACTACTAAAACATAATTATTTATTGACTTTAATGGGGTTTGTATGCCATGGTTTTTCATTGAATCATTGAAAGCCTGCCTTATTTTTCCAGTCTGGTAAGAGCATTATAACAGAAGGTTTGGATCAAGTAGATTCAACACATAATGGCATTATCAGCATGATAACATTCTTCAGATCAGATGGAAATAAACCATTTTACAATCTCGATGGTCCCTGAAGATACTCAAAGAGACAAAAGATACAGACAAGTAATCAAAGAAAGAACGGAGACGTTTCATATAGCGTGTCAGCCATGTACAAAATAAAAGTACCGGGAAGGATGTTTTGTAAAAGTTCTGGCTTTGTGCTCAGTAAATAAAATATTAATATATCCAGCTGCTTTGTCCCTGGTTATGTGTTTCACAATAAATCTTTTTTTTTAAATATATAATCTATTTATAATAAATGCTTTATAAAAATATGAATGGCAACGTTAGGATAAGAGGATGGAGATGTCTTGCCAGACAAACCGCTATCTATGATCCTCACAAGCTGTGCGGTTTAATTAACCATAATTATCATCAAGAAACAAATTACAGATACATAACTTTACCCTTTTTTATAAGAATCTCATGAAAAGATGTACAGGTCATAATTGAGAAGAACATATATTTTGAGGTCTGTTTGAGGACAAAATGTTTTTTTTATATGACAGTATATTTTTTTATTACTGTAATGCAAAACAATAACAGTCAACATGAATTAAATCATACTACCATTATACATAATGCAAATCCTAATTGTTTTTGTTTTCACCTTGCAGTCATGAGAATTTGAGGTTAGGGTAAGCTGATAACACAAATATCTCAATGGGTCTAAAAATAAGCTTTTCAGCAAAAACTATTTTGGAGTGAAACATGATCCGGACATCTTTTTGTGAGATTCAGCATAGTATACCCTCTATCAATTTTAAAGAGATATAGAAAGTGCCTGTACTGAAGATTTCTCTAGAATTTGACTGGCGTTGATCCTCACAGTGTTGTGAGTTCATCTGTTTGCTTCAATGACAGTCACTAATCTTTGGATTAAAGGTCTCTTTTTTCTCTATGACTACAATTACACACAAACGGCTACATGTTTTTTTTACAATTACATAATAAATGACTAAACAAACATGACCCAGATTACCCACACCAGCAGAATAGTGGACATATATCCTCTATGTCCAATACAAGAGCTTGTGAACTGAATACGTCCTTCCACAGCTGGATGAACTCTCTTCCTCTCGGAGATGTAGCTGGCAATAACTGCTATATCCAGGTCGCCTATGGAATATGGTACATAGTATATTGTAATGCTAAGTATATGATGAAATGTGCATGACTTACCGCTGTCATGTTTGAGTTTCTTTTCTTTGATCATAGAGTATCCATCTCCTCCGTCCACTAGGTAAGAGGGCAGCACCACCTTATACACCTTCTTTGGGTTGAGCGGTTCATAGCGGGGCACTCGGCACTCAGTGCAGAGCACATTCATGCTTTTAACACGGTTCCCAGGCGATTTTGATATATCATACACCACCTGAAACCCTGCAGAGGAATTATAAACCTCAAATGAATATTAGTCTATCTGAATTAACACTCAAGTCATACGGACTAGTTTTATGATGCTTTAAGTTCATTTTGAGAGCTTACTCAGAACTCAAATTGAAGGGGAACTCGAGTTCACTTATAATAGAATTTCCCCAAAGTAGACGTACCTGACACCTGTAGGAATTCACCAGTGCTTCCTCCGTATCTGTGAACAGAGTGCTCAAAGACCTCTCGCAGGGTAGATCCATTCATCTGGATCAGGTCAAATGTACCTCCAAACGGCAGCACAGCGATCAGATCCTCCATCGTGATGGAGCCTTCAATCCAAACATGAATTAGGTGTGTTTCAGTATTATTTCTAATATGCACTGGAATTGTGTTTAAGATTTATAAAAGATTATATATATATATATATATATATACAGTGGTATGCGAAAGTTTGGAACCCCTTGCAGAATCTGTGAAAATGTGAATAATTTTAACAAAATAAGAGAGATCATACAAAATGCATGTTATTTTTTATGTAGTACTGGAAACACGATGCATTAAGAGCGGGGTGAAAACTTTTGAACAGGATGAAGATTTCTATTTTTTTTATATATATTTTTTTTTTCCATTTAGTACTGCCCTATGTTTCCCGGAAGACAAATTAAGTACAATTTACCTTGATCTTCAAATTCCAAAAGGCTCTTAATGCATCGTGTTTCCTTCTGGAGCATCAGTGAATGTTTGAATCTTTTTTAATAGCTGTGTTTGAGTCCCTCAATTGTCCTCGGTGTGAAAAGATAGATCTCAAAATCATACAGTCACTGCTGGAAAGGGTTCAAATATGCACAAGATGCTGGGAAACTGAAGCATCTGCAGGACATGGAGGATTTTTCTGAAGAACAGAGCTCAGTATAACTGTTCAGAACAAACAAGGGACTCATGAACAACTATCACTAAACAAAAAACAGTGGATCAGCCAGGTAACCACACACAGTGTTAAGAACTTTTGAAGGGGGTTATTTTAATGTTTTTTTTTTTTTGTCTTGTGGACTATATGTAAACATCTTATATGTGTATATATACACTGCTCAAAAAAATAAAGGGAATGTTTAATCATCTCCGTTTAACACCAAGTGAGTTAAACTTAAGGGATATTGATCTGTCCAGTTAAGAAGCATAAGTGATTGTGAATCAGTTTCTCATACCATTTCTGTTTCGCTCATCAATAGGTGATCGAATGGCTCCACCGTTCAGAATACAAGAGCTGACATGGTTCCACTGGATTTCATCAGCATATTTAATATTATTATGGACCTGAAATACAAGCAGAAAAGGTGTCCTATGGGTATTAGGAGCACGATTTTCAGCAAATCTACCATATTATAATATAGCAGGTCCGTTTAGAGTTGACGGTACTCTAATTTACCATTTAGTTTACATTTTTATTTTCACTTTGCCACTGGTTAAAATATTTGCTGCTTGGGTCATTTTATTACTTTCAAGATTTGATTTCACTTCTGAGACTGCTGTTAGTTCATATTGGGTTTGAGGTTTTGTGTTTTGGTTTTGGCTGAGCGATAAGTGCTTGATTGTATTTTTTTCAGGTACAAAGATTGTTTAGAAACAAAATGTGTTTGTTTGCACCTGGTATCAACATCTTTCTCTAGTGATTCAATGACAAGACAAGACTGACGTTAATACAAGATTCAAGAAGACGCATTCAAAAACAATCACACAATCTGTCTCTGTAGTTCTTCAGTGTGCTTGATATCTATGATATCGTCTAGATTGCTCTGATCACACTACACTAAGATTAACATCTGCATTGTGACTGAATGCTTTTATAAGAGTTCAAGTTGAACGATTTTGTACACAGTATCATGTTCTACAGAATCTACAGTAGTCCTCATCTCCATGTAAAACAATATGCAAAATAATGCTATCCAAAAAAAAATTAACGACAAATTTATATTTAAAATGACAGACTTATTCACTCACCATGGCATCACAGATCAAATTTCCCAAATTACATTCACGAAATCGACATTCCTCAAATGTCCCATTGAGATAGACTAGAGTCTGTCCCACATGCTGAGCAGAGTAATTGGCCAGATTCTTCCTCCAAGAGTCCACTTCAGCCTGAATGACTGGATCTAGACAGAGTTAGATCACATGATTGACCGATTGAAACGGGCATATCAATAATCCACCACATCTGATAGATACAGTATAGTACAGGGGTGTCCAATCCTGCTCCAACACACCATCCTGAAGTTTCTAGTACTCTTGAAAACCTTGATTAGCTGGTTCAGGAGTGTTTAATTAGGGTTGGAGAGAAACTCTGTAGGACAGTGGCCCTTCAGGAGCATGACTGGGCACTCTTATATGTTATAGTAGTATACTAATGTCCATTGAGTCACGAGTGCTCAAGTTTTCAGTGGTCCTGGTTTCATTAAGTATGTTTCCTGTTCGTTTTCTCCATATTTAATCAAGAGTTCTAAGACTTGAACTAAACCAGTCCAAGATCACAACATTGCAAGCTTAAAGCAAATCTGGAAAAATTCAGGAGAAGAAGAGTTGCGTTGTATTAAACATTTATTTAAGCAGAGTTCCTCATTAGAAATTGCTAAACTCCAAACTGTCCATGTTTTCAGCTCATCTGTGCTTTTTCAATTAGGCAGAGAGAGCTCATGCGAATGGTAGCCTGGATGGAAGATTAAGTAAACCACTGGGCAGAAAATGCATCAATTCAAGATAAAAGCTTGTTTAAGGATGAATAACCAGCAGGCAACTAGCGCAGATGGATAAACTAGTATAAGTAGCATAAATCGTAATTAAAACACGATTTACTGTGCAGCCCTATCTGAACTGATCCGACACTGAACTGAGCTGAATTAGTGACAAACTGACAATGTTGTCTTTTAGAGCTGCTTTAGTTATTGTTATTTTTCTGTTTATTACTGTGAACCAACTCAATGACATCCTTGGCAAAGCTTCATCAGCTTAGGCAGTTTCTGCTCAACTACCGTCCTAAGGTTTTCATGATGAGAAAATTCTTAGCTCAGATTTGACAACTAAACACTTCTTCCCTACTGTGAAGATGGGCTTTTATCTTCCAGAACCCTGTTGTCCTGTAAGCTTTATTGACTCGCCATGTGCTTTCAATTCTCTGATTTGTTTCCATGTTTACAGTTCTCCTACCTGGTTGGATTGAGTTATCCAGAAGAATTGGGTTGCCTGAAGACTTCACAACATTTCCATTTGAATCAAAAGTCACTTTTAGGAATCCCAGATACTTCCCAAAGGCATAGGCCTGGACCACAGGAACCTGGCGCCCATCATCTGACTGGACCATGAATGGATATGTTCCTGCAGGAACTTCTGTGGATGGTGGAGTTCCTACACAAATGAGCACACAATATAAATGGATGGAGAGTAATAAGTTGAATACAGTAATAATACTGGGCAAGTCCTAAGCACATTAAATGCTTCCCAAAAACATTTGTTTTCGTAGTTATTAATACTAATGTGCTGTTGGTGGACATTCCTCTTACTAATACTGCAATCATCCAGAGAGGTTTTTTGGAGTATGGGCTCAACACCATCATCTCATCATCATCATCATCATCTCTCTGGCATTACATCAAGTGACAGAAACAAATGAGACCGCCTAGATACAACTTCTCCAAGATCCTTGGGACAACCAAACTGCAAACTATGGCCAAAGTAAGGATGTTTTCAAAAAGAAATTTTCCAACAAATAATGCATATAAACCATTTATTATAGGTTTATTTTATTTATTACGAGAAGTCAATTTATGCATATAACAGTGAAATTGCCCATTTAATTACTGAGTACTGTTTATTAACCACGTGTACTTCCTGAAGACTTAGGGTTTGGGTGCTTTAGGGATAGATGCTAGTATTTATTATAGTTATAACAGTAAATTATGCATAAGTAATTATAACAGAAACTCTGTAAAATAGTGTTACTGACTTTTGGAGAGTTCTTTACTAAATAATAATTAGCATTAGTTGTGTCTAAACAGCGGTGAGTTATATTCTTCTTATATAACTTTTAAGTCCACCCATATTTTCAAGCAGAATGGTTTATAGATTGAATTGTGGATTTATTAAATGTCATGCAATAACCACATAAAAAAGGAGTATTCTTACACAATAACAAACGTAAAACGTCTCCAAGTCTATTGTTTTCAGCTGTGTAGATATAGCTTGGGTCTCTCCTTTAATGTAAGTCTTTGCATTTTTCCCCATCTTATCAGGTAGATAAATCTGGCCACTTGATAACACAAAATATGAATACACCTCTTCCTAGCAAGTCACATCATTTATAGCATCATTCACGCCTGAGAGGACAGAAGTGAACACCCATGTCTAATACTCAGGGTTAGTGGTGTATTCCTGCTTGCCTGGAAAACACAAAGACTGCAGAAGAGGTGAGTAACATGCTAATGAGTAGTATTTGGCAGCCTGACCAGAGTTTCTGAAGAGAAAGAAACTGTCACGTCAGCGCTGGTTAGCTGTTTGGATCAAATAAAACACGGTTTCATCTTTAGTCCAACACCCATTATGGTCAACAAGCTCATGTCTTTTATTTAAACAGAGTTAATCTAATTTAATGAGAGTGGTGATAGAGGCGCATGGGCGTCCACTTTGTTTGTGGTCGGATCAGCAGTCCTTGGGTAAATTCACCTGTGCATATAAGCACGTTCATGTATTTTCAAGAGACCGCAGCCCTTATTAAGAGTGGAAATGAAAGTTGATCTTATCATGAGTGTTATTTTGTTTTGAAACGTGTTGGGAACATGAAAGTTCAATGCACACCTATAATAAATACAATTATCCTCTAATGTGTGGACCTAGTAAAACAGAGTGGACCTCTATTCTACATCTTATGGCAAATGTCATTATTTGAGTTCACCACCTACATATTAATATATGCAATTAAGCACTCAATGAACACACATATGTCTGTATTCATATGTTTCAAGTGCCTAAATAATACCCCTTTGTTTAGCAAACTCTGTTAACATACTGTAATCAAAATTATATTTTCTTATTTTATGCAGCTCCACAACAACAAAAACAGCACAATTTAGTTGCAAATTCTCATCAATTGGTAAATGCAAGAAAAAATCTGGCGTTTAGAGGTGAGTGAATTCTGACTATGTTTCTCACATTGGTCAATGCTACAAAAACACGTTGTAAATAGACCATTTTAACGCAGTCTGCGCCAACATACAGCGCTGTTGTGCAAGGGGCATCCCAATACCCCCCCCCCCCCCCTCCTCTCTTTCTCATTTCTCTAAACTATCCCATCATAATAACGGCAAAACGCCAAAAAGAAAGTTTGGTCGCTTTCCAGAGCGCAAACACAAATATGCACAGTAGCCTTTACCAAATCTGTTTCACCAAAATCCTATTATTACAATTTTAACTGAGGTTGCTTTTGACTGCGTGAGAAAAATGTCAATTGTGGAAGTCGTACACTGAAAGTGTTAGAGTTGGCAGCTCTGCAAAAAAAATTAGGTAAAACTGACCCACTAATAATAATACACATAACACCGTGAGCAATTAAATGAAACATACCTGTGTATAGGAATGTATTGGTGTGCCCTCCAATCACAACATCCACTCCTCGTACTTTCTTTGCTATATATTGGTCCACTTTGAACCCAGAATGTCCAAGAGCGATGATCTTATTAACACCCAAAGTGATGAGTTTGTCCACTTGAGGCTGTAACGCAGTAACCTCGTCCTCAAACTGGAGATCGGGGCCTGAAAACCATATACATATGAAAAACTCCATCGTACTACTAATGGCTGTAACCAAATCTATTCTACTGTCGACTCTAATCTGTTTAAATGTGCCACCAGGCAAGTCAATCCCTGTCACCTAAATCTGATTTTAGGATCTATATAATCTCAAATGATATGGATTAGTAGCACTAAACATGGAGTCAAGAGGAAGAGACTGAATTATTGGTGACGGCTTTGGATGTGAAGTGTATGATTTGAGAATAGGAAAGAGCCAACAGATGCATTTCAATCAAATCTGTATAATGTATATAAACTGAACAGTAGTTGTCAATGTAGTGACCGCTTTCTTTTGGATGTTCTCAAATTGCCAGTTTATAAGAGAAAACTGCATGAAACTTGAGGCATAAGAGAGAAAAGTGTGAATTGTGTGTACCATTGCAGCTCTGCTAATAATTGCTGGAAGATAGTCCATCTCGGTTGAGTTTTTTTTGGCAAAAGCAGCTCAAGTTGTGAGGTCAACACGTTGCATTATCAATAGGCCACAGTTAATAAATACATCACAGTTTAGAGGAATCGTTCTTGAATTGAAATGTGGATTAAACAATATTCTGCAGTCCACATATTCTTTGTGATTAAGTTATATGAGCTAACTGTCACATAATTTCATGTAAAGGAGTTAACTGTTCTATAGTGATGATATAATCTTATAATATTAATTTCAAAAGAAACATGAGACCCTGCAACAGTTTTTTATATTACAGTAAAATGTAATATAAACATTTTATACTAGTGTGTGTGTTCACTTTTATTTTGGACTCTTTATTGATCTGTAGTTGAGCATTAACATTTCTGAAAACTTTCATAATGTAAAGTTATGATATGTCCTCACAAGATAACATGTTTGTCAATACTTTCCAACTATTTCTACATTTATCAGACGCTTTTAATCAAAGTGACACAGCACATTCAGGGTATACATTGTTTGTCAGTATGTGTGTTCCCTGGGAATTGAACCCACAACCTTTTGCGCTGTTAACACAATGCTCTACCACTGAGCCACAGGAACACTGTTTTATGGTGACACCGCTTACTTCTAGGATAAATGCCCCACAGCTCTATAAACAGGCTTTAATTATAGCAGATAGAATGCTTACTAGATCCAAGAAATATGCTCATATCAGCCACGTTTTATTGTCTATACATACTTCTCAGGTTGCTTATCACTTTCTCAGTTTAAAGGACCACGAAACACTAAACTACATTTTCTGAAATGTTAATAGAAATGTTTGTTGCACAAGAAAATGTTAGCCTCCATTAATGTGTGTAATGAATTCATGTCAGCTTGGCTGAAATTCTCTTTTATAGACACAGCCTTCGACACAAACGCAATCCATTAAACAGTTCTTCAGAACTCCTCGTTACAGCTACACCTTGCTATCATGTAAGTGTATTTGCATGATGCACTTTCAGCTTGCAAAACCATGTAGTGTATACTTGTTCCTTTCGTCGTGTGCAAAAGTGAACCGCAGCATGCATGTGTGGGATGTTTTGATGCTTTGAACTCAATGAAAGTGAAATAAAACGGAGTTAGAAGCCATTGTTGTCTCGTCTCTCCAGTTGTTTTTCACCCCTCCGCTAAACCTCAAGTATACCTCACCTAGTTGTTGTCACATTGTTCAAAAAATGTGATGATATCTAATCCGTGCAAAAAGAGGGGATTTCAGGACCGTTTAAGCCTGAACTTAAACTCTAAAATGAATACTGCTTACCGCTGAGCTGAACTCGCTTCAAAATCTGATGAAATTCAGTTATTGATTTCAACTGAATTAACACTAATCTAACTTGATCTGAACAATGACACTGCTTTCTTTCAGTCTGAAAACATGATGCATACTTTATCACTTTATCATTCAATCTTATGAAGAATGGCGTCTGGTAGCACTTTATTTTCATAGTCCACTTGAAACAAGTAACTTTACAACTACATGACAACTACAAGTCACTTGAGTATTAGCAGACTGCATAATTTATATTTAGATGGTCCCCAATAGACATTCTACTGACTTTAACTTACTTTACAAGTGCATGTCAACTAATTCTACTCACCCTAGCACTAATGTAGTTGCACATTAATGAGGGTTCGTTGACATGTAGTTGCAACATTACTTACAGTTAGTTAAAAAAAGCTACTTTAACATGAAGAGACACCTATAAGTAAACTATTTCAAATGACACATTTCACTGAGATATAAACAGTCTACATGCTGGTTTGTGAAAGCACGGTAATTTAAGAAGTGCTTAAGAGTGTGATTAGCAACATTTAGTGAAAGCCTGGCCTGGCTGTAATGAAAGTATCTTACCTGGTAGAGACAAAGCAGGGGTCTCCACGGACGTGTAGCCAACAACACCTACTTTCTCTGAGTTAACAGTGAAGATCTTATATGGGAGATAGTAGCCGCTGATCTGAGGAGCAATCTTTTGATTGGCTTTAATATTTGCACTAAGAACAGCGCATTTCACTTCATGAAGGAAAGGTTTTACGAGGCCGTCCACTCCATTGTCAAATTCATGATTTCCTAAGGCCTAGAAACACACAAACAATGGTTTATACAGTAATCAATGACATATAGGCCTATGCTATGAACATAAAATCCGTTTAAAGGCACAGGTTTGTATTTGCATTTTTGTACCATTTGCATGCATGCACCAGTAATTGGTCATAAATACATATGACATTTTTCATTGTGGTTTGATAAAGGCATGTTAATGCAGCACTGAACATGTTCTGAAGAAATACATGCACATCAAAATAGTTTTCCGGAAAGTGCCAAATCACATAATGACACCAACCATTAGAGCAAATAGAGGCTTCGCACGACGACCAGCTGTTTCTGGCTGTTTTTGTTTTGTTTTTTAGAATAGAAGAATTCACCCAACCATTTCTAAATTGTCTTTGACAGGGGTGATGATAAGCTACCATTTGGGAAACACCTAGTGTGTTTCTGTTCCACAAGTTTGAGTCCCACTACACCTGAACAGGTGCTCTGTCCACTGTAATGAAGACTCCAGTGACCCAGCACGCTCTGTCCACTTCTGCTCTGCATTACGTCAATGATCATCCCTGGCACCTATAATGATGGAAACCCTGTCAACGCGTCTTTCAGATGAGACGTTAAACCGAGGTCCTGACTCTCTGTGGTCATTAAAAATCCCATGGCACTTCTCGTACAGAGTAGGGGTGTAACCCCGGTGTCCTGGCCAAATTCACATTACTGGCCCGTATCAATCATGACCTCCTAATAATCCCCATCCACTTGATTGACTCTATGTCTCTCTCTCCTCTCCACCTGTAGCTGGATGCTAAACACTGTTGGTGATTGAGGAGAGACCCCCCCCCCCCCCATGATTGTAAAGTGCTTTGGGTGTACAACAATACACAATAAAGCGCTACATAAATGCTTCATTCATTCACTGAAACATGTTTGATAGCTGGTTAAATCAAAGAAACCCTGAGTCATTGTGATGATGAGCAACTTTCAGAAAGGATTTTTCACAACATTTCCTTTCTTACACACTCCTTCTAGCAACTGAAATAGCTAGATGTTGTAAAGAGTTTGACAGATTGTGTATTAACCCTTTAGGTGTGCAGACATAACATAATGTGCAAAACACTCAAATAGAGCAATGAACTCAACACAGAAGCTGTGTTTGGCACCCTGACCTGCAGCTCTGAGTGACTTTCTTAAAATAACTCTTGAATTGTCCAAATCAAATAGAAATCTTTCCTCACTTCTCAGAAGTGCACGGTTTGTATAAACACTGAATCGCATCGAGCTGCTGCTGGTGTGCGACGCGTTAGACACGCACTGTGAACTTTTCCATCGCATGCAAGGGTGTCGCCTAATTACTATCCTTTACTGTAGACTACTTTATTATCAACAACATGTAAAAACATATAAGGAAAACATGCAAGATACAAAACAAATGTAAAAACGCGTTCTGCTGAAATGTTTCACATTTTTAAAAGCGTCAAGAGTTCTGTCTCATTGCCTTTCTCACATTTTTTAACGGTCCGATGCAAATCAGTTCTTTAACTTAGTCTACATTAACCTGAGTATTACTGGAAATAACACGCTAGTCTTACCATCGCATCATATCCGAGTTGATTCATGAAGTGCGCCGCTTCTGCGCCCTTGTAGAAGTTAAACCACACGGTCCCCTGAAACTGATCGCCCGCGTCCAGCAGCAGAACATTTCTCTCCTTGCTCCGAACTTCTCGGATCTTCGTCCATCTCCGCGCGACTCCAGCGAAACAAGGCGCTTTAGTGCATTTGCCCGAGTCCTTGTTGGTCTCCTCCACCCGTGCGTGAACATCATTAGTGTGGAGCAAAGTCAGCTCAAACTCGGTCCTGCACACATGACAGTGAATCCAGATGAGAACCATCGCGTGGAGCCCCTGCATCCTCTTCATCTTCATCTTGTGTGGACTGACAGACCCATCATCAGGAGTTCAGCAGGCTTCAGTCTGGAGGCGGGGTTAGTGTGCAGAACAAAACAAAACACTTATTAAAATAGCCTATAGAACTGTATATGCAGGGGACCACGGGCACATCTTAAGAAATAGATCTATGTGTATGTATGCATGTTTTTATTGTACATTGATTGAGCAACAGATTCTGTGTGGAAGCAAATCCTAAAAGTGCTTTATTTTGTTAAAATCGTATAAATGTTTGAGGTGCACTTTTACCTCACAGAGTAGGTTTAGCATGGGGCAAAAGACACTAAGTATTTATACAAACACTTTAACAATGCAATACTTTCACAACAATCACTTTAGCAAAGTTTGAACTAGCATGATATTAAATATGTTTCATTATAAATATGGTCATTATTTCCACGGTGGGTTAATATATGATATTTGCCATCTGAATCTAACATGTCATTGTCAGCTAATTGAAAAGTCAGCCAGCTATTTCTAATCACGTCTTTAGCCCCAACAGCAGGGGTGCTTTTGACCCCAAATACATATTCTTCTGTTCAATTGAAATAAATACATACGCTTGAATTACCTTGAACAAAGCTTACACACATCAAGACGTGTGTCTGAATATAAAAACAGTTTTATGAATTCTTCATTTACTACATAAATCTACAATATTAAAAACATAAAGTGTCTTGCTGTCTGGCCAAGTGTCCAGATGCATGGTCACACTCGGTTAAGTGCATTAGTATGTGGTTGAATGGAGAATAAAGTCAAATCACCTTTAGCCCCGCTGAAAGTGATGACTTTAATAAAAAATACTTTGAATTAATATTATTACGTTCATAAGGCTACTTAACACATCAAGAAATCTTAATATACCGACCTTGAACTTGAAAAAAAGTTACACAATATCTCATCTCAGTACTTTTGATGAATGTCTACGCTGTTTTTCATTTTCATTTCATCTGAATGTCGACATCTTTGAAATTTAGTCAGCTGAGTTTTGAAGATCCTGAGGAAATATTAATTGCTCAGGGGTTTCTCTGAGATTCTCACATCTTTCCCCTAAAATGCCTTTCTTAGGAGAAATAGAAGTAGACACAAGTGAGACGTGAGAAATATTTCAGAAAAAAAGAGTCAAAACTGAGAATGTGGCGGGAGAAACATCAACACGTCTACTCTGTCTTGCATTGCTCAGTGGTTGCTCTTAACCTCAGGAGATTAAACATGTGTCATGCACATTGTGTTGTTCACCTTTAATGTTCACAGCAGGAAGAGCAGAGACAGGAAACAGTGTTAGAGATGAGAAGGGAGCAGATGTAGGTCAGTGTGCAGGCCACGAGGACAGAGCTTACTCTACACTCATACTAAACGTGATTCTCTTATATGTCCCAATGAGATATCAGCTTTGTCTTCAACTTTTACTAATATTGTAAATACTGAAACGATCATTTATTGCACAATACATCAAGGGTTATATAGTGAAGGATCTGAGGACCTGTGTTTTGCTTCAAGCGAGAAACCATATTGTGTTTTACTTTCTTTCTTTTATATTCATTTATTTATTCTACATTCATTTATAATAATTGATCATTTAATTATATTTAATCATATATAATAATCATTATAGTCATTTATATATACATTTCATTGATTCATTAATTGATTAGTCATTATTATATTATATTGTTATATATATATATTATTTTCCATTGTTGTTTAGTCTTATGACTGTGGTTTGAAGGGCTGTTTGTCTTCATGAATTAGAGATATGAGGCAATGTTTATGGAAACTCAAGGTTTATGGGATGTTATTTTGAAGCACGTTGGTATAACAGTATTTGTTGAATGTGTGCTGGTCAGACGAAGTCTAAAACTAAGACTATTCAATAAACTCTGCTCCTTTTCATCATCACTTCGTCTCCTGCTTCTGCTCTTGGCTTTTTCCTCAGACAGCTTCTCGGCTGACAGAAGACTGTTGATAGAGTTTGGGGTATATTACGTATGGTTTTGGTTCTTTACTGAAGAGTTGTTCTGTTACCAGACAGAAGTGATATTTTCTGACGGGATCTGGCATCCCAGGCTGGGTCTTAATTATCTGGCGTGGAGGCATGATAACACTAGATTAAATGTATCTTCAGTGCCACTGTATATGCAGCACGTGTTCCAAACACAAAAGAAAGGGCTTATAAAAGAGCAAGATGTTGTTTAAGAGCAATACTTTTTTTATAACAAATATAACTAGTGTACCAGTTGGTGGTATTCAATATCATTGTTTAGCATTAAAATGCTGTCTTGTACAGCCCAATTTTGCATGTACACTTAAAATTAAAGATTCTTCACGATGTCATAGAAGAACCTTTTTTGTCTAAATGGTTCCATAAAGAACCTTTAACAACTGAATAACCTTTCTGTTTCACAAAAGCTCATTTGTGGTGAAAGAAGGTCCTTCACATTATAAAAAGGTAAGAAGAGATGGTTCTTTGTGGAACCAAAACTGGTTCTTCTAGATAGACGGACGGACGGACAGACAGACAGACAGGCAGACAGATAGACAGACAGAGGACAGACACACACAGACAGACAGACAGACACACAGACACACACACACGACAGACAGACAGACCACACCAGTTATGTCCCCTCCTCAACAAAAACAATAAAAAGTGAGTGGCTGATATCCTATGTGTTTAAAGCTCGTATCGCTGTACGAACAAAACTCTTACTAAAGTTAGTCCTCTTACACATAGGTAATCTATATCTACGGCCAGATGGGAGAAGGATGAAATATCCATGGAGTGGATGATCTGTGTCATTTAGGATTATGTGTGCTTTCCGGATCGTAGCTGAAGTAACGCAGTCAGATAACTTAGGAGTTGGAATACCAATAATCCTACTAGCCAAATGAGGTATCTTTAAAAGTTTGTTCCTATTAACCACTGTAAGCATATTAAAAAAACAAATGGCACCGTACATAAGAACTGGCTCAATAATACTCCGATACAGGAGAAGAAGGAGATGAGGCTGAACAGACAGCTGCTTAAGTTTACGGAGAACTGTAAGTCTCTGTTGACAGGCTTTATAGATACCTAAAATATGCTGATTAAAACTGAGATGATCATCCAATGTAATTCCAAGGTATCTAAAATGCTGCACTCTCTCAACCATCTCTCCATTAATATCAATACTTGGATGAATCTGTGTTTTAGAAGAGCCAACAAACAGTTCTTTAGTCTTTGAAATGTTAAGATGTAAAAAATTGTCGTCACACCGTGTACCAAACTATGTTATGGAACGTTGATAGTCCAAAAAATAATTGTATCACTTTTTTTGAGTAACGCAATAATAACTGTGTCATATGCATATTTAAAATAATGAATATTAGTAAATGGACAATCATTTGTATAGAGAATGTAAAGGAATGGACTTAATACACATCCCTGAGGTGCCCCAGTATTAAGAACAACAGTGGGTGACAATGAATTGTCCACTTTTACCACTTGAGACCTATTAGACAGAAAATTATAAATCCAGTGAATTAATGGTGATGGAGCTTGCAGGCCCTGTAATTTCTTAATTACCTGATGACACTGAATTGAATTAAAGGCAGAACAAAAGTCAATAAAAAGAAGTCTAGCATCATTCCCAGGGGTGTCCAAGTGTTGAAGCAACCAATGCACAAGACAGGCCACTTCTATGGCATCGCTGTGAAGAACCTTTTAAGCACCTTTATTTTTAAGAGTGTATGTAAATATAGGTTATGTTAAATCATTGTGTAATACCCTTTCTATATAAAACAGCTTCAAATATGGCAATGCATGTATTGTGTTTGATTAAATTGGTGTGGATACATGACATCGAAGCTAACCAGAGGGAAGAAAATAAAATAGTGATTTCTTTAATATCTCAAATGTTTCTGCTAGTCAGAAATGAGGTTACTTCAACATCAAATCGAAACTTTCCAGAGGAAAGAAGAATCAAAAGTGAGATCTCTTAAACATCTCAAATATTTCTAGACAGAAATTAGGTGACTTTAAGACCGAATAGACTTTTGCTTGCTTCTTAAACTGGTTTTAAAGCTTTAAAAGTGACAAATGTGACAGATCAGTCAATAGATAGATATACAGATTCAATAAGCCAAGCTTTATCATTTGTTTCTCTATGTTATATACATTTTTAATTTGTTGAACATCGATTAAGTTGTTAATCATTGACTGGTTTAGACGTTTTTTGTATTTTCTAGTTCGGGGAACAGTCTCTATAGTGTGATATCTAGGTGAAGGAGTCTCTATGTGCTGAGAATTAACTGACTTCTGTGACGTTAGGCGGCTAGCAGACGGTCGGTTTAGCCACTCTGTCTGCTTCCTGACCTTGGCCCCAGTTAGCCAAGTATGAACTCTAAGACTATGTGCCATATTTCTAGAGAGAAGAGCGGCACCACCCCAGGAGGGATGAAGACCATCTCTTTTCAACAGGTCAGGTCTGCCCCAAAAACTAGTCCAGTTGTCTATAAAACCTGTTATTCTGCGGGCACCACTTAGACATCCAGCCATTGAGTGATGACAGTCTGCTATATACAGGTGCATCTCAATAAATCAGAATGTCCTGGAAAAGTTTGTTTATTTCAGTAATTCAGCTCAAATTGTTAAACTCATGTGTTAAATCAATTAAATGCACGCAGACTGAAGTAGGTTAAGTCTTTGTTTCTTTTAATTGGGATGACGGTTGAACTTTTAACGGTTGAAGGTCAAAATGACAGTTTCAGAGCAGCTTCAAAGGGCTAGAAACAATACCAGACGATGAATAAGGGTCCTATCTAGTGAAACGATCGGTCATTTAAAAAATAAATGTATATGCTTTATGAACACAAATGCTCGCTTGCTTTGCACATAATAACGTTGAAAAGGTCACGCTTGATGTAGGCAGAAGTACTTGTGTTTACAAGTTGAATGTGCAAATACTAAGTCACACGCTGTGTACAAAAAAGGGAGTTACAACTCAACGAGTTTACAAGGTACATACATTTTTTTAAATGACCGATCCTTTCACTGGATAAGACCCTTATTCATCGTCTGGTATCGTTTATAGCCCTTTGAAGCTGCACTGAAACTGTAATTTTGACCAACCGTTTGGAGTCCATTGAAAATAACTATATGGATAAAAATCCTGGAACGTTTTCATAAAAAAACCTTCATTTCTTTTCGACTGAAGAAAGAAATACATAAACATCTTGGATGACATGGGGGTGAGTAAATTATAAGGACATTTTAATTTGAAAGTGAACTAATACTTTAAGCTCTGTCAGGTTGGATGGGGGCAAACGCACATTTTCAGGTTTCTCCAGAAATATATGATTGGGTTCAAACCCAGGCTGTGGCTGGGCCACTCAAGGACATTCACAGAGTTGTCTATAAGCCACTCTTGCTGTGTGTTTAGGTCCATTGCCCTGTTGGAAGGCAAACCTTCTGCCCATCTGAGGTTCTGAATGCTCTGGACTGGGTTTTCATTAAGTATATCTCTATATTTTGGTGCATTGAGCTTTTATTCTATTCTGATGAGTCCCTCAGTCCCTGGTGCTGAAAAACAGCCCCACAGCATGAGGCCGCTACAGCACACTTTACGTTTGGGACGGTACTCTGCATGTGATGAGCAGAGCTAGTTCCCTTCAAACATGATGCTTAGAATTGAGGTTCATCAATTTTCGCAAAACCAACTGGGTGCAGTTTGCCAATATGGTTAATAAAGAAACATCAACTCTCCCTAAACCAGACCCTCAAAACCTTAACAGTGCCTATTCAGCCTTCTGCGACCTTCTCATCAGAGCAGCAAAGACCTCCATTCCTCGAGGCTTCCGTCGTCACTTTATTCCCTCCTGGGATGAAGAGTGGGATACGCTCTATGATGAATTCTTACGGGTGGAAAATTTTGAAGATGCATCACAACTCACTGATTGCCTCGACAGATAACGTAGGGAGTGCTGGGAGGAAACAGTTGAAGGGATTGACTTCACCCATTCCAGCAGACTTGCTTGGAGGACACTCAAACGCCTCACTGGCAGTTATACCAAACCTTCACCATGCCCAGTTTCAGCTAACTCAATTGCAGAACAACTTCTGTCAAATGGTCACTTTAATAACATAGACAAGAAACATACTCGCTGGGTGAAGCAAGAATGCACTAAACTGTGGCAATCTTCAGGTGTGGACGGATTCTTATCCATCCCCTTCACACAAGAATGCACTAGTCAACTAAGAGTGGGAAAGCGCAAGGGCCAGACAACATCCCCCCAATCAGTTACAGTGCGGCCCAAGAGTCAGAAATGTAACAGGTTCTATTCCTGTGCATTAGCAACCAAATTCAAAATTGGCAGAAATCAATCATCCCCTTTTAAAACCAAACAGCCCATAGATGACAAAGAGATAAGACCAATTTCACTACTGTGCGTCCCCTTTAAAAATTGGAGGAATTATTCTTCAGATTGGAACCCATAGACCCACCTTCAGTGAGCAAGCGGGCTTCCGCCTTCGGAGCGCAGCACCAAAGTGCTAACAAACGACATCGAAAGCTTTGAAAAGGGTCAAGGCGGGGTCATCCAGTTGACCTCACTGCACTATGATACTGTCTGGCACCAGGGCTTAACCATGAAGATACGAATTCCTGTTCACATGGTGCGTTTCATCTGTAACATCTTGCAAACCGCTCCTTTGTCCTTAAGACTAGTAGTGACAAGACTAGTAGACCTCGCCGTCTTCGTAATGGTGTCCCCCAAGGTTCGGTGCTATCACCCATGCTCTTCAACCTTTACATCAGTGATCTTCCCCAAACGATATCTGGAAAGTATTGCTATGCAGATGATCTTGCACTCCTTCACTCCGACAGAGTCTGGTCTAAATTAGAGAACACCCTACGAGCAGACATGGCCCAGCTGGCAACCCATTTGAGGTCCTGGTGTCTTAAGTAGAGCAAAGCAAAAACAACCGTCACAGCCTTCCACTTGAACACCAAGGAAGCTAAACATCAACTTACCATCAATCTTGATGGCACACCACTCCCTTACAGCGCCACACCAACCTACCTTGGCGTGAAACTGGACAGACAACTTACGTATAAAGAACATCTCAAGGCACTATGTGCAAAGGTGTCTGCTAGAAACAACCTGCTATGCCGTCTGGCCGGATCATCATGGGGCGCCAGTACTTCCACCTTACGAACCAGCGCACTAGCACTGGTCTACAGCGCTGCGGAATATTCATCCCCTGCATGGTGCAGGAGCTCCCATGTAAAGAAATTGGATGTAACACTGAACAACACCATGAGGCTTATCACGGGATGCCTTCGCCCAACACCAACTGAACTCCTCCCAGTGCTCTCAGGCATTGCCCCAGCACCTCTTCGCAGAGAACACCACACTCATACTCTTGTTACCAAGGCCTTAACATCTCCAAGCCATCTGCTCCATGATTTAGTGGAGCAGTCGAATCTTCTGGGTCCACAACGCTTGAAGTCACGTCATCCCTTCTCCCGACATGCAGTTAGGCTTGTGAATTCACAGTTTGACATCTGTGAATCATGGATTACCGACTGGCAACAGGTGTCTTTACCTGCACATCTGAACATAGCCCCTGACACAGCCCTACCACCTGGCGCTGAGCTACCAAGGAAAGAATGGGTGTCCTTGAATCGTCTGCGAACTGGTGTTGGTCGCTTTGGTGTATTCATGTACCGCTGGGGACTGCGGCAGTCAGCTGCCTGCCAATGCGGTGCTCCTGAGCAGACCGCCCAACACCTGATGGATGAGTGCCCCATCTTCTGTCCACCAGGACCTGATGTGGTGCTGTCATGAACAGACCGCCAACACCTGATGGATGAGGCTACTAGGGTTCTGTCACCTGTGGACCTGACGACCTTTGTCATCCTGAAGCCCTCCACACATCAGAGTGGGTTACTTGTTTATATTTTATACTAGGGGATATTTATATACAGTGGTCTCAAGTTTGAAGAAGAAGAAGCAGGAATCTGTAAATGTGATGTGTATATATGCATTTTGTATGATCTCTCTTATTTTGTTTAAATTATTCACATTTTCACAGATTCTGCAAGGGGTTCCCATACTTTTGCATGCCACTGTATATATACATATATATATATACAGATATATACATATATAGATTAAAATGTATCTATTAATATAATTTATTTTTGCACAGTTTTGTTTTGTAGTCCTGTGTCCACTGTTAAACCATGGTCCTGGTGGAACACTTTTTTTGTACAGGCTGTATAGAGCTGAAATTATAATAAAACTACAGTACTCTGACATGTCACTCATTTTATTTTTTTAAATGAAAGTGACATGACACAGCCAAGTATGGTGACCCATTCACGGAATTTGTGCTCTGCATTTACCCATCCAAGTGCACACACACACTGTGAACACACACCCAGAGCAGTGGGCAGCCATTTATTCTGCGGCGCCCGGGGAGCAGTTGGGGTTCGGTGCCTTGCTCAAGGGTCT
Source organism: Ptychobarbus kaznakovi (assembly GCA_027422405.1). Taxonomy (NCBI): domain Eukaryota; kingdom Metazoa; phylum Chordata; class Actinopteri; order Cypriniformes; family Cyprinidae; genus Ptychobarbus; species Ptychobarbus kaznakovi. The sequence continues at coordinate 26,984,198 of CM049794.1, forward strand.
CATCTCAGTCGTGGTATTGAGGGTGGAGAGAGCGCTGTAAATTAACTCCCCCCACCTACAATCCCTGCCGGACCTGAGACTCGAACACCTTTTGATTACGAGTCCGACTCACTAACCATTAGGCCACAAATCCCCCTAACTAACTTTTAACTGCTATATTTCTGTTCAACTGCATTCTCTTTTTCATTGTCAGCTGTTCCTGTTAAGAGTCAACACAATGGACCATCCACACACACTACCGGTCAAAAGTTAAAGGGGTCATATGACGATGCTAAAAATAACATTATTTGGTGTATTTGGTGTAAGGCAATGTGCTTATGCGGTTTAAGGTTGCTCCTCTTTGCCCCACCTTTCTGAAAAGTGCATTTTTACAGAGCTCAGCGTTCTGAAAAGTGTGTGCTCTGATTGGCAGTCCGTTGTGATTGGCCGAATACCTCTAGCATGTTATGGAAATGTTACGCCCCTCAACATATTTGGAAACACACAGCGTCTCCACGCCATGGCGGCAATAAACAGCGAGAATAAAAGTTACACCTTCTTTCATTCTATATACATTTGGGTGGTGTTCTTCCAAAACAGTGACGTAGATTTGTGGGGGCGTTTAAATGAGGTGTTTTAGGAAGGCGTGGACGAGTCTTAAACTTTTATAAAGAATACAGGTTTGAGACTTTAGTCTTTGCAACTTCAGGGATCTTGTCTATGCACGAACAGCTTGTAACTCTCCAAAGAGAAAGCAAAACGTGACATCGCATCATATGACCCCTTTAAGATTTGTACGTTTTTGAAAGAAGACCCGTATGCTCACCAAGGCTTTTTTATTTGATGAAAAACACAGTAAAATAATAATGTTTTATAACGTAATTCATTCCTGTGGTGGCAAAGCTGAATTTTCAGCACCCATTGATACATTTTTCAGTGTCACGTGATCCTCCAGAAATCCTTCTAATATGCTGATTTGGTGTAACTTATTTTCGTGTAACACTTTACAGTGAAATCAACCTATGATTGATCAACACAAGACTTCCAAAGAACACAACAACAACTGACTGGTTTAAAATGTATTAAACAACAGTTAATTTATTTATAGGCACTTCATGTAAAGTGAGCTTTTAAAAAGACCGACCGTAGCGAGTCTACATCTGCTCATGTGTGTCCTGCCCTGAAGAGTCCTCCGATCCGCCACATATACAAAGAGATCAGGGGAAACTCATCTGCGAGAGGAAATGCTTTGGTTTCCAGCTGGATTGCAAGCTCCTTGATTACATTATAATCACTGTCCTGAGCAAGACGTTCCAGCAGCCAGAACACATAGAATGAATTTTCATAGCAGATCCAGTCCACCTGATGATGCCGCTCCTCTCTGGACTTCTGCACAGAACAAAACCCTACCGTTATTGAGCCATTATACACAGTATGTATCCACATGTATGATATATGCCAGAACTGTTTAGAAAGCAAGATTAGTGGATAGCCTCACGGTCGCATGATGGAAAAAATAGTTTCAAAAAGTGGGTCAATATCACTGTAGGGTGCCTTTTGGTGTCCTGTACATAACTCATTTGCCATGATAACTGAACATAAAAATTATGAATGAATTATGAATGATATTCATAAAATAGCATTACTTGGCTCTTTAGATACATTTTCTAGATTTGTTTTAGTTTTGTGTAAGAGGATGTGTGTTATTTTGCTTTGTCCCATGCACGGCTCATTAAATTTGAAGAGTAGAATAGTCAAATCATAAAATTAAGACAATTTTTTTCTCTAATATTTTGTATATTTTTTGTTAAACTCAATTTGAGTGCATTTGGCATTTGGCAAAAAAACGATATTTTTATTTAATAAAAAAGAAGAGTTTTTCCATGTTCCTTGAATGGTTGTATTATGTGTTATATAATATTATCCGCCCATTTAAAAAAGGCCATCCCCTTTAGTGACATCAGGACCACAGATTTTTTGTCTCTTCAGTGGCGGGAATTTTAACCGCTTAGGTCAGGGGTCGGCAACCCGCGGCTCGCGAGCCACATGCGGCTCTTTCATCCCTCTTCGGTGGCTCTCTGTAGCGTGGGTGTACAATACGCGGGGGGGGTGCCAATACTTTTGTCCATATAATGAATGTACAAGTCATTGGTGTTTGGTGATGAGTTTGTGGCTCATTTAAAGTCACACCAGAGGTGTTCAGCTGCTTTCTGCAGACCAGTTAAGTTCTTCCACACTGACTGAATCATCATTTCTCTTTGATTCTTGTCTTATACACAGAGACACTGTCATGTTAGAATAGAAAAGGGTCCAAACTGTTGCTATAAAATTAGATTCCCTAGAATATCATTATATGCTTAAACATTAAGATTTGTACTCCTGGAAATTACTAAAGTAGTCAAACCTTTCATTAGAAGGGGTGCCAATACTTTTGGCAATATAGTGTAGATAATAAAAAAACGTGTAATATTGTTATCTATTAAATAGGCCTCCAAACCGTGTTTCGTTTTTGTTTTAGCCAAGTAGAGTACTAAATATTTAGGCTATACAGTGTTTAAATTTGTGGAATAAAGCGGGGTGATGGATCCGGCATCAGAGGATGGAAAGGTAAGTGATCATTCGCACAATCACTTGCAGGGCTCTAGAGTGCGACCAATTTGGTCGCACGTGCGACCTATTTTCTCAAGGGTGCGACTAAAAAAAATCTAAGGTCGCACTGGTGCGTCCAGCCATTCGAGAAAAAAAACAAAAGTCTCCGCGACTCAGAAAGTCTCTCTGCTGTTCAACAACAGACACGTTAGGCTCATATCGTGGTCTAAACCAATCAGAGATAGTGAAGGGCGGACCCCCCCTCTGATTGGCCGTGGTCCAGATATTTCTGTACTTGTGTGTACGTTTTAAGATGCATGTGCTGCTGCAGTCAGACAGAGAGATAGAGGTGAGTAGTAGAGATGCGTGCAGCTCTTTCTCTGAATCTACTCTGTTCAGTGAGCGTCTGACAGTCCCTCCAGGATTCTGCGATCGCTGAATTTATCGCAAAATCAAGCAAACTCCGCATTTTCCAAATTGCCGCAGATTTTCCACAGATTTTGCGCTTAGACGCGTCTTGTGACGTCATCGCAATGCGCATTCAGTCAAAAAAAGGTTGTTTCTCAGTTCCAAAAATGGAATAAACAGCTTTGCGTTCTCTTCATGCCCGATTTACAAGAGCTACATCGGACAAACGAACCGAAAGCGGAACAAATCCGCGCTACTCGTTTGGGCTATACTCGTGTATCTGCTCGGACCGGAGCCGCAGGCTGCTCTCGATCACACGACACCGTTATACACAGCGCTGGGAAATACAGTGAAGTAGTCGAATTCACCGCGGAATCAATAACATCTCAGTCAGATCTTGTGAGAAGCATTCAATTTGGCACAGAATTATGTTAAAGCTACAGACATCAGAACAAACGCCACTGATGTGGAAACCAGGAGATACATTGTTCAATAAACACATCACCACCATTCATCATGGATTTAACATAACTACAGGATCAACTTGTGGCAGAAATGGTCTAATGTCTTAAAGTGTTTTTAAATGCTTCACACAACTTTTCCCAGCACTTCAAAGCTTTAAGTATTACCGAATTTTAAAGTTATTTTTAATGTGATGACATTATTTGTTCATCCTTCATAGGTTGCCCCATTAATAAAACTAAAAGTTTCATAATGTAGGAAAGCAAACACTTATTTAAAAATAAAAAATACATTAAATTACCACTATTAGATGGCTGCAGAGAAGTACTTATAGGCTTATCAGCCATTTCCACTCCCTAATATATATATATATATATTTTGTATTTATTAAATTATATTTAGACATTATGAATGACATTGATACAAGTTATTTTTGAACTGCATCTCAACTACTTAGACAGCACAAGTATATCTGTAAGACGTCTGCTAAAGATCTGGGAAACATCTGCTGTGTAATCTGATAAACGTCTCAGAAGCAGTTTTACATGCATTTAATAAATCTCTATTTGACATCTGACTGGAAACATATTAGAGACGTATTGCAGATGAGCAAACACTCTTAAAAATACCTCTTGAATATGTAAAGGCAGACATCAGATAGACATCTCTGAGATGTACATGTGCGATTAGGGTGAGTGCTTTACTGTCAGGTGCTGGTGCCACCTTCTGTAGAACATAAAGGCACTGGTGCTGGTGTCCTTAAATTCTAGTCTGGAGCTGGTCTCAAAGTCAGAAAAGTCATAACAATATTAGAAGAATGTTGTCTGTGGTATATTTTCACTGCAAAACAATAAGAAACGCACATTTTGAGAAAAGCCGCTGCAATATCAGTCATTTTAGGCCGCACAAATCTGAAAAAAGTCCTGCGAAATCCTCGAAAGACTGGTCTGAGAGGAGCAGCATGTTCAGTTAAAACAGATATTATTGCTTCTCTTAGTTTACATGCAAATATAGCCAAAATAACAGCACAGGAATTGTCTTTGTCTTATAATGTGTATTATTTGATTTCATCAGACAACGGCTCAATTAAATTATAAATTAGGATTTGTGTGCAGACTAGCTTCTTGGAAGGGAGAGCTGGTTATGTATTCTTAAAGGGCTGTGTTTCAGTCACTATTTCATATTCATCCCATTGACTGACAACAGAAACAGTAAAATATATAAAGTAAAACTGTTTTATTGAGAATTTGGCAGCATTAAAATACAGTATGAGCACAGAGAGACAATTAGACAGAACAGGATTGTTTTTCTGTAAATACTTTTTTTTCATAATGTTTAGTGAAATGATTTGGTGGTCTTAGGTGGGATGGGGGCACTGGATTTGTATATAGGTTTAAGGGGGGGTTTGAGAAGCACTGCACTAGAGCATCCCTTCATTCAGACACAGTGGAAGATCTGATAAGAATCAGTGTAGAGGGGCCGAGTCTGGAAGATGTTGATGCTAGAGAGAGCGTGGCCAGCTGGTTTAGCCATGGCCAAAGATCACGAAGGCCAAACTACAGGAGTTGGCCATCCGAGGGGCATGTGACTGCAATGGAGGATAGTCCATAATACATTGAGCCATGAGATGTTCAGTTTGATGCCCTTAAAACACTTAATTTAGATTTTCTTTTTATTTCATTTATCTTGAGATGTTTTTAAGTTTAAATATTAGCTCAGTAAAGCACTTTAAGCACCAACACTTTTTCAGTAAGTTACCTTTCTTGTAGAATTGCGCTTCAAATAAAGAACTTTATGTTAATCGTTTACTAGTCAATATTGCCTATGCGAAAATTTGGGTGCACCTAACTTTTGTGCTGGTGCACCTAAGAAAAAAAGTTAGGCGCACCAGTGCACCCAGTGCAAAAAGTTAGTCTAGAGCCCTGACTTGGTTGACCCACTTAAGTGATTACCAGCTTGCATCAGTTGCTTTTATAGTGTGCATATATACTCTAAAAATCATGTTTCATTAAACATTTTTTAGTGTTTGGATAGTTTTTGTGTAACCCAGCTCCTATAGGACAGTCGCAGCAACCCAGCGTTTCCAATGACTGCATGCAGATATTTTGCATTATCTTCGGGTGAGAGCAGTTCTCAGTGCCGCTGACTTATTTCTTTAGTCAAATATAGGTTTGTGTCATTTAATCTATAAAAGAGTAAACCATTTTATTTTATGCAAAGCAAACCAAGTCACCTAAACGAGCCACATTGGTCTTTTTGCGACTATGAAATGTTTTATTTTTGCTTAAAAAAAATGCTTGTTAAACGAGTTTAAATATAAGAAAGTTCGTATACATGTTTAAACGCTGAAATATGTTGTATTAAGAACTGTATTTGATGAAAATAAAGGCATTTTGGCAAGAATGAATAAAACAAACATAAAACGAAACCAACCCAAAAGCAACTAAATAAAATAATCCAAAATAAATAATCGTTTTCTAATCAATCTCAGCATGCTTTAATTTTGTGTTGCTAATGTTTTGCGTCAATAAGCTTAAATTAAAATGTCTTTGGTCTGCGCTCTGGAAGTGTTCCGTTGATTCTGCTAAACTTTAATTACTAAAACTAAAACAGAAACTAAATTGTATTAAAACTATAGGCTAGAAAACTGTTCACAAAGTAAAAACTAAACTAAAATTAACAAAATTCTTAAAAAATTAAAACGAAACTGAAATTTATAGCGAAAATTGAAAGATATATTAAAATAAAACTAGATTAAAAATGCAAAACTATAATAACCCTTACACGAACCTCTTTCTTTGGAGGAAGGGGATCCTCCGAATTCGGAGGTGCCGATGCGGACCGGGTTTGTTCAGATTAAGCCCTGACTACGAATAGCTGTGCACACCAGCTGTTTTGCGCTGCTCACCGGGAATCATCCCAAATCTTCCCATGGCCACTTCAGGCTTGCACACTTAATTTGCGTTTGCAGCTATACTAGTGGTTATATATTTATTATTATTATTTTTTGAATTTTTTACGTAGGGGAAAAATTACGTGTCTGCATTTATTTTAATGCAGTTATATCAATAAACAAATTCTCCTGTCTTTCACATGCATCTTTAAAATCATATTTAATTATGAGAGTGAAGTGGGAGCGGCACGGCAGGGTTTTGCCTAGAGCGGCAGTTGAGCTTGCAAACTTACATTAATGAGAATGTCACACACAATCAAAAACACTGCTTTACATTCACTGTGATGTAGCATAGTACCACAGACTACTGATTGAGCGCATTTAGGTGCATGCATTCACTGCAAGCAAAATACCTATTAGAAAGTTAACAAAGCAGATATGGAATTAACAATTTTTTGTTTTGTTTTTAATATTAATAACGTGATTGAATTAAGCAACATAACATGAGCAAGAGTGTTGTTTCCCGAATATCTGCATGACTGCAAACATTAATTCTTATACAACAACAGATCAATAAACAAATTAATATTAAGCAAGTTATATTTTAGATGCTGCATTTTCTGTTTTTGCTCTATGAACAAAAATTGTTTCAATAAGCCAATACAGAGACAAGTTTAGGATGAACTTTGTAAGCTCTGTGCCTGTAGGATAACAAAAAGGTACATCAACTATAGTGTGTTTTGTTATATTCCATATCTTGTTCTCTTTCTTTACTAGAAAGATGCTAAGGGTAGACATAGAAGTTATATCTTTTTACCATTTGTCCAATTCCAATCCTGATAAAACCGGATGCAGGATGACAGTGTTTGGCTTACTGTCAAATTATTGGAAACATATTGTTAAATTGTTATGAATTCTTTACTTGTCAGTAGTATTTTTGTGCACTGTTACATCACACTGTTCAAAATGATTGAGAGGAATTATTAAAATATTACATAGACTAATGTCACTTCTTTGGAAATGACTTGCAGATGCAATAGCATTCGTGTGAAATGAGATGTGGCAAAAATACATGACACCAACAACACACCTTTGTGCAGCAGCAGTGTCACTGGACCTATTTAATTTGGTCAATAGACCATTCAACCACAGAAAGACTCCAGCAGGTTATGTTTGTTGCAATGCCATTTTCTGAGTGCCTATCACTAATCCTTATTGTACGAAAAATATTTATTTTCAAAATTGATGAGGACTGAACTTTTCCACTGATAAGGAAGTCCCTCAACAGGGATGTTTTGCTAGGTAAAAATTGTACAGTGATCTCTAGTTGTGGTGTGGTGTAACCTACCTCACAGGTGTCCCATAGCTGCTGTGCCAGCTGAATGATCTGAGACATCAGGAGTTGAACAAGTGCAGTTCTTACAACAGGACTTCCTCCCAGAGCCAGCAGACACTCTGACAGCACGCCATGGACTGAGAACTAACAGCAGAAAGAGACCATGTCAGACTAATCTGTCTCTCTTTACATTAGACAGTGAAACTGACCCAGTTTGTGAACCCTCCAATTCACAACAGAAAATAATTATTCCATTTATAATAAAATAAACAGACTGTTCATAATAATACCCAAACTGAAAACATTTTGTTAATCCTTGCACAGGGGATGCTTCCAAACAAAGGGGGGAAAATGTATGTATATTGTTATAATAGGAAAAATATTGGTATAACAGAAATTCAAAAATGTAATAATGTGCATCCCTACTTTGCATTATTGTATATTATCAATATATAATTTTCTAATTTACATTAGATTTCATTTAGCAGACACTTTTATCCAAAGCGACTTACAAATGAGGACAATGGAAGCAATCAAACAAAAGAGCAATGAGTCCAAGTGCTATAACAAGTCTCAATTAGCTTAATGCAGTATATATAGCAAGTTTTTTTTTAATATAAAAGAATAGAGCAAGCTAGTGTTAGAGACCTTTTTTGCTTTTGTTAATTGTGTAATAAATAAAAAGAAAACAAATAGATAGAATACAAAAAGATTAGAAGCTAGTGTTTTTTAAAGAATAGAATTAGAATAGAGAGTGCTAGAGTTAGAGGGTCAAATAAAGATGGAAGAGATGTGTTTTTAGCCAATTCTTGAAGATGGATTGAGTCGGGCAGGTCATTCCACCAGGAGGGAACATTAAAAGTCTGTGAAAGTGATTTTGTGCCTCTTTGGGATGGTACAGTAATGCGTTGTTCACTTGCAGAACGTAAGCTTCTAGAGGGCATATAAGTCTGAAGTAATGAATTTAGGTAAAGGGGTGCAGAGCCAGAGGTGGTTCTGTAGGCAAACATTAATGCCTTGAATTTAATGCGAGCAGCTATTGGTGGCCAGTGCAAATTGATGAACAGAGGTGTGAGGTGCATTCTTTTCGGTTCATTAATAGTTAATCTTGCAGCAGAGTTCTGGATTAATTGTATAGGTTTGATGGAACTGGCTGGAAGACCTGCTAAGAGAGCATTGCAATAGTCAAGTCTGGACAGAACAAGAGCCTGAACAAGGAGTTGTGTTGCATGTTCCGAGAGAAAGGGCCTGATCTTCTTGATGTTAAATAAAGCAAATCTGCAGGACTGGGCAGTTTTGGCAACGTGGTCTGAGAAAGTCAGCTCATCAATCATAACTACAAGATCTTTAGCTGTTTTTGAAGGAGTTATGGTTGATGTGCCTAACTGGGTGGCAAAATTGTGATGAAACGATGGGTTTGCTGAAACCACAAGCAGTTCTGTCTTAGCTAGGTTGAGTTGAAGGTGATGGTCCTTCATCCAGCTAGAAATGTCTGCTAGACATGCTGAGATGCGAGCAGGTATCGTCAGATCATCAGGATGGAGTGAGAGGTAGAGTTGAGTGTCATCAGCATAGCAGTGATATGAAAAGCCATGTTTATGAATGACAGAACCTAGTGAAGCCATGTAGACAGAAAAGAGAAGTGGTCCAAGAACTGAGCCCTGAGGCACCCCTGTAGCTAGATGTTGCGACTTGGACACCTCACCTCTCCAAGATACTTTGAAGGACCTATCTGAGAGGTAAGAGTCAAACCACTGGAGTGCGGTTCCTGAGATGCCCTTTCTCAATAGGGTTGACATGAGGATCTGGTAGTTAACCGTGTCAAAAGCAGCGGACAGATCCAGCAAGATAAGTATTGAAAATTTGGAATCCGCTCTCGCGGATTAGTCTTAGGGCTTCAACAACTGAGAGCAAAGCAGTCTCGGTTGAATGTCTACTTCTGAAACCAGACTGGTTGCTGTCCAGGAGGTTGTTCTGTGTGAGAAAGGCAGTGACTTGGTTGAACACAACTCGTTCAAGTGTTTTTGCAATGAAAGGAAGAAGAGAAACCGGTCTGTAGTTCTCTGAAAGAGATGGGATAAGGGTGGGATTCTTAAGAAGTGGGGTTATACGAGCCTGTCTAAATGCTGAGGGAAGAACACCAGTATGAAGGGATGTATTAATGAAGTGAGGGAGTGCGGGTACAACTGCAGGAGAAATGGCTTGAAGGAGATGAGATGGAATAGGTCAAGCGGACAAGTAGTAGGATGACTGGAAAGGATGAGTTTAGAGACTTCTGCCTCAGAGAATGAAGAGAAGGATGAGAACGAGTGTATGTTTGCTGGTAAGATGTGCTTGACAGATTGTAGTGTGGGAAATTGTGCACTGATGGTTTTAATTTTATTAATGAAGAATGTGGCAAAGTCGTCAGCTGTTAGAGTAGATGATGGAGGGAGAAGAGGAGGGAGAATTTTTTTTTAAAGAGCATCCGAGAGTTAAGGCCTTTTCACATTAAGCGCGATGCGAAAAAGCACGGCGAATCGTGCTTTCACACCGAGTGCGAAACGAATGTTCGCTTTCTGTTAATTCACGCCTGCACGCTAGGTGGCGCCGACCAACAATGCATTTTTTTCTTCATGTAGCGTATGTATCTTGTGTGGTTTACATCGTCCGTTGCTCAATATACAGCATTAAATTAAGATAAATAACTTGTGTTTCTTCATCAGAAACACAAAATATCCATAATGCTTACAAGAATACATCTGAAATAATTAGAGGTACAATTAGCATCAAGCTACATTGAAAATGTATGTAGCCTAATTATTAAAGTTTTTGCTCAAAATCCACTTTAAATCATCATCGAGTGCTTGTAATAACTTCCGATTGTGATCAAAAATGGATTTTGATTCTATAATAGGCAGACATACACTCATTATATGTTTTATAATGGACTGATGGATACCTGCTTGTCAAAAAAATACCATGAGCTGCATAAAAATATATACAAAAAACCTACCTTCATAATTACTTACCCCGATGAACTAAACCATTAGCTGATTAGAAGTTTACCCCATGATTTGAGCTGCATGGGTCCAATAATGTTAATATCTAGCCTGTGTGCAGTACTAACTAGGGAGGCTCCAGGAACAAAACTCCTTATTTATTTATTTGAAAACTCCTTCTCTAGTCAATTTAGGTTGGAAAAAGTAGTAATTATCCTTATAATTGAATCATTATCCTTTTACATTGCTTTTCACATATTACGCATCCTCTGCCCTAAATACAGCTTTGACCAGACTTGCAATCACTGGTCATATCTGAAGCATTAATGAATGTGGGTGAAAAATCCCCAAACATGATCAGGTATCATGTAGTTGTGCTTTTTAATTAAGAATAATAATGAATCCATCTTTTGTTTTAAAGGTGTATAGATATAAGAAAAATAGACAATTATCTTTTCTTGTAAAATGTGACACCAAGATCGCGAATTTGAAAGTGAAAGCACATTAAAAAATGAATTCCTGTTCACAAAATTTAAATCACAAATAATACTGATGAAAAAGAACGGGTTGAATGTTGAGCACGTTCGTTACCATATAACTATAAACTATGATAAAAGTTAATAAGCATTCAGTTATTAATCAAATGTTGTATCAAAAATAAAATTATAATAATAATTGTGACCAAATTATGTGCTTGTGCGACCAACTGAGAAAGTGCGACCAGTGGGAAGAATGAGTCTAGAGCCCTGTACTGTTAAATTTGCACTTTTAAACATCCTCTCACTCAAAAATAAATCACTTTTAGTCAATGGTAATAACTTGTCCTTGGAATACTTTAGTATTGTGCTAATAGTTGCTCCACATATTCTATTTATCATTATTTATTGGCCTCTAAATTCTCTCAAGCCTGTTATCAGCATTTTAATATTCACATTGACAATGCTAGAATCAATTCTGCACAAGAACAATTTAAACATTTTTGATTTGACTCAGCAGGAGCCACACACAATAACTTTATAGATTTACTTATCAGTAAGAGTCTAAACATTTAATCTGTTGTCATTAAGGATGTAGCACTATCTCTCACTATCTGTCACTATCTCACTATATTTCTGTGTGGTCTGTACAGTGTGTGCATAATTATTAGGCACATTGATATTATGGTCATATTTTTTTCCAAGCACATTTTACCAATTCCAAACCACATCAATCTTTATAACTACTATTCATTTTGTATTTAATCATTTATAAGTGATATATGATTGTCCATGAAGGCTGGAAGTGAAAAACTCATAATATTCAGGAGTGCATAATTATTAGGCATGTTTTCTTTTACAGATAAAATGAGCCAAAAAATTGATTTAACTCAAAATTATTAAATGCCCACGAAAAGGATGCAATACTAGAATTTGCAAAGTTAAGGCATGTCCATTGTACTCTTGACGGACCAGCATCACATCCTCTTGTACCACTGTTTGAAGAATTTATAATCCACAATCTGGCAGTGAGTTTTGGGAGTTCATTTTTAGTTAATCTCTGCTAGACAAATTTTTCAGGAGATGGACTAAAAAATGAAATCCCAAAACTTACTGCCAGATTCTGGAAGATAAATTCTTCAAACGGTGGTACAAGAGGATGTGGTGCTGGTCCGTCCAGAGTCACTCTCACTTATATGTCTATAAAGCTTATTACAAAATAGGGCTGTGTATTGGAAAGAATCTGGCGATACGATACATATCACGATACAGGGGTTGCGATACGATATATTGCGATACTGTAAGCAAGGCGATATATTGGGATATTTCTTATTTTAGGCATAGGATATATTTTTAGGAAAGCTGTCATTTAAGAACACACCACCATATGCAAACCTTAGTACAAAGTAAATAAATAAAATTGTTTAACCAGAACACACTGGGATATGCATTTGCAATAATCAGTCCCTGTAACATTCAACATAATTGAACGGCTTTTTGTGTCTAGTACGAGTAAAGGAGGGGAAATTTTAAGTGCTTGTAGGATTCTTTAGTTAAATGTATATGTATAAAATAAAATAAATACAATTGAATACCATATGAGCAGGGTAGGGCAATGTCTATATTACCATATTAAACAGAAAAAATTACTGTTACCAAACAAATTAAATCAGTCTCAACAAAATGTATCTTTGCAATGCAGAGCAAACACAGAAGCTACATCTGAAGTGGCATTTAGATGTATTTGCACACTGTCTAATGCAGCTCAGAGGGACATAGGGTGCTTTAACCTGCAATTACAAATGCATAAACAATGTTTTGATATTTTAAACATAAAACGTTGAAAACTGATGTTTGAAATTATTTTTTAAATTAAGATCCTTTAAATGTGAAATTAAAACCACCAGTAGGTGGCAGCAAATCACTGTTAATAAGTGAGTCATTGCGATTGAACCGAATCATTTAAACGGTTGATTCATTCAGGAACGAATCACAGTCATGTTGCTCAGAGACGCAAAACAGTGCTGTGGCTGTTTTTGGAAATATGGTGTTTAAAATGTAAGTCTCTTAATATTAACTGAACTGTTGTATAAAATCAATATCACATTTGTAATCATGCTGCCTTTTGGAGAGAAAAAAACCTCACTCTTTGTGTGATATTAACTATATGAAATGATATCAATATTGGCTATACATTTTCTGCCCCCATATCTTAAATTATGTGATAATTCAAAATGCATTTTAATAGACTGAATCATGCAGTGAAAGAAGGCACTCACACACTAATGTTAACTTATTTGTTCATTCTCAGCCAGCAGGTGTCGCGTTTGGCACAAATATAACGGTTTTCCCAGTAAAGGCAGCACACAAAGCAGCGAAGCACCAGACTTTGAACTTGCAACATTCATGTTTATTTAACGAAATCATAGCCTTTTGAAGTTTAATCGTCATATTCAGCCATATCGCAAATCTGGTATTTTTGTGCCAAAATTTAAGACCACCTGAAATTAAGACCTTTTTAAGGCCTTAAATTTGACACAACTAAATTTAAGGCTTTTTAATACCCCGCGGACACCCTGCATGTGTGGAGCGTCTCCAACTCCATCTCTGCATGTTGTTGTGAGTTTGGATTTATTATAACGTTCATCTGGGAATGCAACGTGCGCCATTTCATCAGATTTGTAAGGTAAATAATTTATAAATCTACGCAAACATCGCGGTTTCAAAATAAAAGCTCAACCCCTCACTCCGATTTTACACGTTTTGATGTCCACATATTAATTTAATTACAGCAGCTATAGCATTTCTGTCTTAAAGAAAAGGCCAAATATTAAAGATTAAGAGGACATTTGAATTAAATGGTGCTTGGTCAATATTAAACAAGGATTAGATCGCGCAGTAATGTGTAAAAACAATCGTCAGGCCGTCGGCGCCCCCTGCAGGCCTTTGTTGTAATGCGTAATCTACATTAGCTCTATTGTTTATAATACTTTATGTATTTTAACAGTTTTGTTCAAAAAAACATACGATTTATTGCTTTTGATACTTAGATGATTATTATTGCCTCATTGCTATTATATATGTATTTTAAGTCATTTTAAAAGCTGTTGTTCACTTATATCTATTTTTATTAGCACAAAACAAATGAATTATAATTATAGGGCCCTATGAAATCCATTTATTTCCAAATGCATTTTTTTCCACTTTAATTTTCTATACTCTGTTTTAATGATTAAATTAAATTGTATTAATAAAAAAGCCTGTCTAATTAATTGAGTTTTACAGTTTTATATTTACCAAATTCTGTTTTACATTATTTTATGGATTCCATTTTAATGGTTCCAAAATATTTTAATACTCAAAAGCATCTGCAATTAATAGATTTTATTATTGCTTTTCAGAAATACTGCATATTTACATTTTTCACCTAAATAAATTCTGGTAAATAATATTTCTGGTAAATACTCCTTTAAAAGGTGTTTTTTGATGATAATTGTATTATTAGACTAGAACAGGTGGATATGTTATCATTCTTACAGTATTAACACTATAATACTGAACTGATTTCAGTGATTTGGACACTTGCTTCTTGCACTCTATGTTGCACTTTACTTTTGCTTTAAAAAAAGGATTTCATAGAAATTTGGATTTAATTTGGTTTAATAAAATATAGTTTAATAAAAAGTAAAATAATAGATTTTTTTGTGGGAAACTTATCATTTAGATTAATCGATAAATTAGTCGATAGATTACATTCTCAAGCTTGTTATAGCAGGATTGATTCTGATTGGCTGTCAATGTTTTATCGCTCAACAGCTGGAAAAAATCGTTCTCCAAATGATTCCAACAATATCGTTCCTCTGTGCCTTTATCGTTATAGCTGTGGACTTAATATTGAGAACGATTTTATATCTTTATTGTTATCTTTAAGGTGCGTTCACACCAGACGCGAATGAAGCGAATAAATCGCGCTATTCACGCGTAGTTGGACACTTGAACATTTTGATATGAAATTCACTTCATTCGCACATGAAATTCACTACACAACAGACGCAAATTTGCGTCATGGGCGGGGCTTCTGCCAGGCAGCTCCAGTCTCGTTGCAAAATGTATTCCTGTTTTTGTAAAAGTACGAAGTAGTATCGTACCACTCCGGGTCCCCACATACAACCACGATTAATTTGTCCTCCATTGTTGTTTGGGATTTTCTGCCTCCGCTCGTAATCACGTCACTGCTAGAGCAAGCTCCTGATTGGTTAACGCGGCGCGAATATCCGCCAAAGTTCAGATTTTTTAACTCGCGCTATTCGCGCGAATACGCCCCAAATGCTCAATTCGTGCCGCATAATTTGCGCCGCCTCATTCGCACGAATAGCGCCGCAGGATTGTCTATCGCGTCTTTGCATTGACTTAACATGTAAATCATTCGCGCGTAACGCTTCATTCGCGTCTGGTGTGAACGCACCTTTATAGTTATGGTCCTTGGTGTGAACGGGACTTAAGACAGTTCTGGGAAGCAATTATGCAAAAATACTTTGATCACAGACTTTCCTCTGGCATTTCAGAATGACCATAACAACATGTCAGATGCTATGGAACGAGATCAGTCTGCTGGTTAGTCACATTACTTTTTTGATGCGCATGGAGGAATTTATTCAGAGAATGCGTTTCCATCGGCCATTATTTGCATTAACCCTTTTTAAGTAAAAAAACACCTCAAGTGAGCGTAAAAACTTTTTTGCTAATTTATTCGCAGTTTGGTGTATAAAAACAGGGCGTAACTATAGTTTTGGACTGCAGGCTTAAGCATGCAAGTACAAAAAGACGCGTAGATGTGTTTTACCTATAAGTTTCCTGGCCCACTTCTTGTCTAGTCTGCAAGCGGTTTAACCCACAGTACATAAACCTCTCTCTCTTACCGAACTGAGTTGTTGGTTGGTGAGCAGTAGGTTGATCATTTCCTTCAACAGATCATCCACTTTGCTGAAGTGCTGCACTGAACACCCTCCTCGACTCAGGGTCTGTGCCACCACCTGTGTGGCATGATGCAGCAGCTTTGGGTGATGCAGAGGCTGTCCAACATGTGCCTGCCGGAAAACCTCCACCACTGCATCCAGCAACTGCACTACTGAATCCCAGACCACATCACCATCAGTACACAGAGACGACTCATAGCCTCTGCTCAAGCCACTCAGACAGCGTAGGAACTGCATGCGTTTTAGCAGCCTGTGATCCTGGCGCCATTTCCAGTCCTGGAGGGAAAAGTTCTGACTGTTTGGAGGAGTCGGAGGCAAGCAAGGTCCCCAAGCCCCAATCTGTGTTTGTGAGCTGTTATCAGTGTCACAGCCAGAGTCGCCCTTTAACTGATGTAGGTCGTCCTGAGAGAGTTCTTTGGCAATCTCTTGACCTGTGAAAGCAAAACACAGACATAATCAGACAGTGTCCAGAGTAGACATCTAAACTCATCTTTTACAATAAAGATTAAACGTTTATCCTTTGTTTTGTACTCTTGGGCCGTTTTCATGCCAGGCCTGCTTGGAGCATGTGCTGCAATTTTCTCCTTTAGTTCAGCTTGTTTAGGCATTTATAAACACAAGGCTTATATAAACACAGATCCACACCACAACAACCTTAATTCATAATGGAAATGTGATCGAAGTGCCGTACACCCCCTACACCCTGAATCTTGTCTAATAGCTTCTCTGTGCAAGTATGTTGTCTCGAAAAGCCTTTATTCCCACTAAGTGATATATAGTAGTATAGCTTAGTAGCGCTAACTCAATCCACCCTGATGCATGAAGCTATTAGCAGAATCCCAGAACATAAACAGATGCATTCTGACCTATGAGAAGACAGATTTACTCACATGTGACTTGCATAAATAGGCTACATTTTGGTACACTCTGAAATGCTGCCTTGGGAAAGTGAACGAAGAATGCTACATTGTAAAAATGTAGGTCCCTGTTTCAGAACAAAGCAAACTGAAAACGCTCTTCAAACACTTGATAGTGTAAAATGTGCTTATATTATATGTTATATATACTAAATGTTCTATATAGTATTTTATCCTTAAGTACAAAAAAAAAAAAATTTCTTGATGTGAAATAAAATCCAACCACAGACTCAGAATGTGGATTCAACACTATAAAGAAATGGATTTAAAGCATTGGTATAGAAAAGCTGAAGTGTGTACATGTCAGGACTTCTTGGAAAAGTAAATTAAGTCAACAAGGATTAAAACTGCTCACATTCTGTCTTAATTTGCGGATTTTTAAAAAGTGGCACTAATGATTTGTGCAATTTTTTTTCGTGAGGTTGAGATAGGGCTTTTGCGTTGATCATTTTTGTGATGGCTGGGTGGTGTGGCTCGAAAAGTGACAGCAGTGTGGCTGTTTAGCAGTCTTATCACTTACAGGAAGTATCTGTTTCTAAAGTGTGTTTAATCTGCATGGAATGCTTCTGTACTAATTCCCACACAGACAAAAATCAATCAGCTATTGAGTGAGGTCACTGAGAATATGCCTGACCTTACTAAGACATCCACCTGGGGCAGATTTGTGAGCTTAACTTTTTTGGCAAAAATCTCCCCACTTATTTTGTCACACGCTAGATCACTTTCATGAAAGGCCAAGTGCCACACATAAATAAAAAAATTGACAAGCCATGTTATGGCTTATGTTATGCAGCTTATGAGTCAACAGGAAGTGATGCAGTGAAAAGGATCAAAAAGGCAACTGCAATTTCCATTGCAATGTGTGCTTTTGATTCAATGCAGTGACTTTTGAATCCCTTTGCTTGCTGCACTTCCTCGTAACATGTCCCAGCACGATAAAATGTTAAGTGACAGAGCGGTGAGTAAATGCAGGTTCTCCGTAGTTCAGAACGCATTCAGGATGGATAGCATTTCCATTACAAATGCAATGTGGTCATATGAATTTCTGACTACCTCTGTAGGTGTTTTAGTCATGTGATTGCAGAACTTTCTAAACCCCATTTCCATCTGTAATTTAAACAGACGAGTGTGTGTGTGTGTGTGTGTGTGTGTGTGTACAGGCTTATATATCCTAGTGTGGATTAAACCTGAATACACACAGACTCATGGGGACTCGTGTCATGGTGGGGACCTAATTTGAGGACTCCATGAGTACAAAAGCTTATAAATCAAACAGAATGAGTTTTTTTATAAAGTAAAAATGCACAACGTTTCCTGTAAGGGGTAGGCTTAGGGTTGGTGTAGGGCGATAAAAAATATGGTTTGTAAAGTATTAAAACCCTTACGCCTATGGAGAGTCCCTACAAGGATAGCTTACCAGAGTGTGTGTGTGTGTGTGTGTGTGTGTGTGTGTGTGTGTGTGTGTGTGTGTGTGTGTGTGTGTGTGTGTGTGTGTGTGTGTGTGTGTGTAAATATACATTTAATGATACAAAAATATAAGATTAAGATAAGAGCAAAATGCACATTACAAAACATGTCATTGAAGCACGTCCTAGATAAACATAATCCCCACTTATTAACTAACAATCAGGTATTTTGAAGATGCATAAATAAAGATAGCTGCAAACAGAATACTATAGAGTGACATCAACATTATCAACATTACAAAATAATCATATTGATTCAAGCATTTAACCATTACATGTTAATTACTTGTAAGTACAAAGAAGTTATTCACTCTGTCCCAAACACAATTTGGGGTCAATATGAATGAACTCAGTAAGGTGGATATGTACCCTATCAGTTATATTCAGTTCTATGCGGCCCCCTAGTGTCGCAGTTGTGTAATTTAGAGAATAACATTTGTTATGTCAAGATAACAAGAAAATATTAAGCTGTGATAATAAGAAAACATCTTTTGTTATGTCGAGATCACGAGAAAACAAGAAAGAAAAATAATAATAATCCTTGATCTCTAAGGACTTCCGCGGATAAAGGCATATTCATAAACAAATGTTTAAGATTTGATCAATTGTTTTGAATTTGCAGGCCTGAAACAGATGGATATAAAGTCCTACCATGTCCTGGCCCATCATTACTCTTCTTCTTGGACAGGAGGCGAGTGAGCAGCAGCTCTTGTCTGAGACGCAGCACATCTTCATGAAGACTTCGAGCTGTAGACCTCCAGCCTGCATCCTGCTGTCTGAGTCTGTCAGCCAGAGATTCAGCGAACGGTCTGGCTCCTCCCGACGGGCTGATCTTAACAACAGCCACAGCCACAGCCAGTCTAGAGACTCTCATATACCAGCTCACCGCTCCTACAGAGATAACGCAACAAATCATCGTCCACTTCTGACATCACGTCCACAGAGAAAACATTTCATATGAGTTTATGTGTTATATGTGAACCTGCTTTTGTCCTTGTTCCTTAACAAATGCAGATAATCACATTAACTTAAGTGAACACTTGTGAGGGTTTTAAAGCAGTGTTGTGCCAAGGACACTAATCACTCTGTGATAAATACAAAAACCCCTGGGTCCTTCTCAGAAAGACTAGTGATGTAACCCTCATTCAAATCCCCACGTTTTCAAGTCAAACTAAATTATAACACATAAATAACAATTTCTTAATGGATTGTACATAGTTAAATTATTCTTTGTCCAATTTAATTTTGTTTTTAGTTTCTTTAGTTCATACCCCTGCTAAAAAAACAACAATAGAAGCCCAATAGAAACCATCAGCTTTGGGTAAAGTTACTTTTAAAAGTAATGCATTACAATATTACGTTACTTTTTATGGAAAGTAATGCGTTACATTACTTTTACGTTACTTTTGCGTTACTTTTTAAATATGAGCAGGGCTTGATTGTTTGTTTTTAATACAAGAAGTTATATTTAAAGCAAATATAAAAGCCTTTCACACCAAAAAGTGTAATGAATAAACCTCAGTCTGAAGGACTGAAGGAAAGTAAATCACGTCTGTACAGAAGAACACAGGAGAAGTTCAACACTCTTCAGCAATTAAAACAATCAAGCACAATTGTTAGTTTATCTAAAGTCATTTTTGCTTATGATAAAGTGATTTTTGCTTACTGGAATGGATAAAGATCAGCAGCAAACACATCGGTTAATAAAATGAGATTAGATATATTTGTGTTGTTTAACATATTTAATTATTGCAGGTTTGCGTCATATTCTGAGTTTGCATTTCACTGTTTTAATTCATTTTGATGAATACTGAATCTGTTTTTTGCGAGTGGGATGAATTAATACACATTCATATTTAGTCTAGATTAGATCTACAGTAAGATCATGTTCACACGGCGCACTGTCGTCAATAAATGCAAAAAAAGTAACTCAGATATTTTCTTGTAAATTAAAAAAGTAATGCGTTACTTTACTAGTTACTTGAAAAAAGTAATATTATTACGTAACTCGCGTTACTTGTAATGCGTTACCCCCCCCAACACTGGAAACCATCACAGAAACTCCAATGGTTTCCATTAAAATACCATTATGAACCATTAGCTTTTTCCAGTAAAAAACCATTAAAACCATTTTATAATGGTTTAAATGGTTTTTCCAGTAAAACCATTATAAAATTCCTTTTTGTAGTGTGTTTTGGGCATTTTTCCAAGAGGATTTGACATCCCACCAATAGAATCATCACATACCAGTAGACACCATTATAGTTTCCATTAAAACCAATACAATTCCCATTAAAACCATTAAACCCATTACATTTTCTATTGTGTTTTTCAGCAGGGACAACTTAATGGTGGATTGTAGGAACTATTTTATTTGACACTACTTTACATTTTTAGTGTTAAAATGACAACAACAACATGTAATTATTTAAAAAGTGGACATCTAAAATGGATATATTACATGAGAACATGTGAGCATTTTTATTTAGAAAACTTAAGAGTTTGTTTTGTTTTTATGTCATGTCATATACAGGTGCATCTCAATAAATTAGAATGTTGTGGAAAAGTTCATTTATTTCAGTAATTCAACTCAAATTGTGAAACTTGTGTATTAAATAAATTCAATGCACACAGACAAAGTTTAAGTCTTTGGTTCTTTTAATTGTGATGATTTTGGCTCACTCACATTTAACAAAAAAACCCAACAATTCACTATCAAAGGTTTCCTCAACAAATTAAAATTTGGTGACATGCCAATCAGCTAATCAACTCAAAACACCTGCAAAGGTTTCCTGATTCACGGTTTGGTTACTACACATCATGGGGAAGACTGCTGATCTGACAGTTGTCCAGAAGACAATCATTGACACCCTTCACAAGGAGGGTGGCCACAAACACAAACATTCATTGCTGTTCACAGAGTGCTGTATCCAAGCATGTTAACAGAAAGTTGAGTGGAAGGAAAAAAGATGCACAACCAACCGAGAGAACCACAGCCTTATGAGGATTGTCAAGCAAAATCCATTCAAGAATTTGGGTGAACTTCACAAGGAATGGACTGAGGCTGGGGTCAAGGCATCAAGAGCCACCACACACAGACGTGTCAAGGAATTTGGCTACAGTTGTCGTCAGAGGCGTCTTACCTGGGCTAAGGAGAAGAAGAACTGGACTGTTGCCCAGTGGTCCAAAGTCCTCTTTTCAGATGAGAGCAAGTTTTGTATTTCATTTGGAAACCAAGGTCCTAGAGTCTGGAGGAAGGGTGGAGAAGCTCAAGCCCAAGTTGCTTGAAGTCCATAGTTTCCCCAAGCTGGTGTTGCATTGAAGTCCAGTGTTAAGTTTCCACAGTCTGTGATGATTTGGGGGCAATTTTGGAGTCATCTGCTGGTGTTGGTCCATTGTGTTTTTTGAAAACCAACATCACTGCACCCGTTTACCAAGACATTTTGGATGCTGCACTTCATGCTTCCTTCTGCTCCAGCAGGACCAGCTTTTGGCACCTAAAGATGCTGCCAAAAGCACCAAAAGTTGATTTTCATGGTGTTTGTCCAGCAGGCTTGACTGGCCAGCAAACTGCCAAAAGCACCAAAAGTTGGTTAAATAGAGAATGGTGTGGTGTGCTTGACTGGCCAGCAAACTCACCAGACCTGAACATAGAGAATCTATGGAGTATTGTCAAGAGGAAAATGAGAAACAAGAGACCAAAAAATGCAGATGAGCTGAAGGCCACTGTCAAAGAAACCTGGGCTTCCATACCACCTCAGCAGTGCCACAAACTGCCACAAACGGATCACCTCCATGCCACGCCGAATTGAGGCAGTAATTAAAGCAAAAGGAGCCCCTAGCCCCTGCCAAGTATTGAGTACATATACAGTAAATGAACATACTTTCCAGAAGACCAACAATTCACTAACTAAAAATGTTTTTTTATTGGTCTTATGAAGTATTCTAATTTGTTGAGATAGTGAATTGGTGGGTTTTTGTTAAATGTGAGCCAAAATCATCACAATTAAAAGAACCAAAGACTTAAACTACTTCAGTCTGTGTTCATTGAATTTATTTAATACACGAGTTTCACAATTTGAGTTGAATTACTGAAATAAATGAACTTTTCCATGACATTCTAATTTATTGAGATGCACTTGTAAGCAGTCACTAAAGAGACAACGAGGACAAACAAATTACAATTGACAGCCACAAAACTTTAGCTAGAAATCAACTGCAAATATATAATATTTTAATGTCTTATGGATGCTTGATGCTTAAAAAACAATTGCCATGTTCACTGATTATAAGGCATAATGCATTTTCATATTATTTAAAAAAAGCAATTGATACTTTAATTCAACAACAAGGCATAAGTAAGCATGTAACTTTTTTTTTCAGATTGACCGCAGTACTTGCTCTACACTACAAAATAGAGTAAAATAGTGCAGAAGTGTGTGATGGGACACACCTATAGTGTATAGTGCAGTGGTTTTCAATCCTGCTCTGCACATTTTGTATGTGTCCCTAATCAGACACACCCAATGTAGTTCTAGCAGTCTCTACTAACGAGTGGAATCAGGTGTGTTAGATAAGGGAGACACAAGGGTGCAGGACAGGTTTGGGTTGCACTGGTGTACAGTGTAAGTTCATGGAATGATTAGGAACACAAATAAGGCTCAATGGTGCTAACTACAAACCTAACAGACCATTCAGATCAAGTCCGAAATGCCAAGGTTTCATTCAATACGAGGGGAATCTGCTTTTAGCTATTATGCCACCCACAGTTATACGTTTTTATTCTTAACTGTTTGAATTATTGTTTGTATTACTTTTAATTTAAAGTACTTTGAATTACCGTTGCGTATGAAATGTGTTTATATAACTTATATAAATAAACTTGCCTTGCCTTGTCTGAGGTGGCGCCAAAAATATGTAACGTTAACCTTAAGTTAGTTCACGTCAAACATGTCAAGAAAACTCCATCGTTTAGAAGAAACAACATGTTGACGATTGTAGTTTGGAAACGTCTTTGATGAACTGTTTCCACAGCAATGCAAACCTCTGGTAATCTCGTCAGTATAACACGGCACAGATGACAACTTTAGATTGATAACGTTACGCTAATGTGGGACGGTACTTAATACGGCTTTTGCAGCAACATGCTTTTTGAATTATACCATCCAATAATCACTTTAAAAACTCAATAACAGTTTTGACTGTGCAAACGTTTTGTAGGCTTAATTTATCGGCCTAACGTTAGATTATTATTAACCTGTATCGTGTGTGACGTTACTGAGTGATATTACCTTCATAACCTGAGGCAGATTTCTCCTCCATTCTTCTCCAAACATTAGGATGTCAATCTGAGACGCTTAATACATGTCAAACTAACGGCAAAAAAAAAGTTTTTCTTGAAAATCCATTGATAAATAACTTCTAATTGACGAGAGTGCGACCAAACAGTCAACGCTCAACAGAACAGACACGCCCCCTCACGAATGCCCCGCCCATTCTAATGAATATCCATGAGAAAAGAAACAGGGGACAGAATGCGGCCATATAATTGGTCAGGCACGTTGGGTCAAATCATATTTCACACGTTTTTAACCTTTCAGTGAACACAATTTAAAGTGCACAATTTCAAGGTTGCTACAGTTTCTCAGTGCTATTATTTAGGCATAAATTACTGTCAAACAACGGTTACTGTTCCTTTTCTCTACAGTCAATGCACAATGTTCAGCACTTTGGGGGTGTAAAGTCAAACAATCCAAGCCTAGGCTGGACCACTCCATCATTATTACATGTGTGAGACGAGAGAGAACAGTTCGCACGTGTTGTTATGCTGAAACTAGACGGCGCTGTTTGCCATGTGTGTTAAACTTTTATAGGTCTGGTGAGGGTTGCTGTATACAATTAAATGTGACCCTGGACCACAAAACCAGTCTTAAGTGTCAAAATTGAGATTTATACGTCATCTGAAAGCTGAATAAATAAGCTTTCCATTGATGTATGGTTTGTTTGGACAATATTTGGCTGAGATACAACAATTAGAAAATCTGGAATCTGAGGGTGCAAAAAAAATCTATATATTAATAAAATCGCCTTTAAAGTTGTCCAAATGAAGTTCTTAGCAATGCATATTACTAAACAAATATTAAGTTTCAATATATTTACGGTAGGAAATTTACAAAATATCTTCATGGAACATGATCTTTACTTAATATCCTAATGATTTTTGGCATAAAATAAAAATCTATAATTATGACCCATACAATGTATTTTTGGCTATTGCTACAAACATACCCCAGCGACTTATGACTGCTTTGTGCTCCAGGGACACGTATAGTCTAGCGACTATAGTTCAAAACCTTATATGATTAAATGCTTAACAAATCATTAATTTGCATTCATATAGAAATTATGTGTAACTGCTAACTATTTATATTTGTATTATTTTCATATAATTCATATTTTAATGTACATGCACTGGTCATTTTGTGTTATTTTCACCATTGTTGTTTAGGGAAAATTAAAGTGTATTCCCCACACATTTGACTCTATAATAATGTTTTAGTAGATTTACATTATTCTGTTTTGTGTGTAGCTCTAACAGTACTTTGATTGCAGAATATTTGTTGGCAACAGTGAATTAATCTTTATAAGTCACATTGTGACTAATTTTAGAGAGAAAAAAACGCCTTAATGCATGTTGTCCTCAATATAATCTTGTTTGCATTTTTTTCCATAGGTCTATTATAAAGTGCTTGATCTTGTATATAAGATTTACAAGTGATTGTATAAATAATTTGAATACTGAGAGAAAGAGACTGACACGCATGTGCGCCAATGCTGGGGAACTGTCTTCCATTGAGATCCAAACAACACTGTACCGTACTTTTATTCTATTCTTTCGTATTGTACACAATAACTTATTTGGAAAAACATTGGAATAAGTAAATGATGACAGAATTGACATTTTTGGGTGAACTATCCTTTTAAAAATGTATGACTACATATAATACATGACAGTAAATCTTATTTGTTTTAAAGAAACATGTACACAACTAGCATTACTGTTGAAAAACACAAAGATGAATACACTTTGTAAAACACGTTGAAACATGTTCATAATAATGTCTTAGAGTAAACCAGTAGAACGGGTAATCTAATCTACAGGTTTGCTTGAATACATGTACATATTTTTGAAAAATAATACTTTAATTCAACAAATTATATTTATAAAGTACAGCAAGGCATGAATAATCGTAAGGATACACCATAAGTGTTTCTTAATAGACTGAAGTAAAGGCGGCATCTTAACGATTGAATTCATAATGGAATACATAATAACATATTTCAAACAGTAGGCTACTAATAATTTAGATTATTACTGTTTTACATGCTGCTTGCAGTGGTGAAGTTTTTTGTATATTTGTTTGTGATTCCAAATTGTGGTAGAAGTACCACAAACACTTCATAAAGCTTTGGCCTATTTGAAGATCTCTGAAGTGAATTAAACAATAAACCACGGACCAGACAGAGAGCAGCAAAACAAGACAGTTCAATCGGATTAGACTTCCGTACAAAATTAGCCCTTTATCAGGAATTCGGTTTACATACTGGGATTAAAACAACAGACAGATTGTGTTTGCTTCATTTTGCTGATGTGGAGAGACGATTGTAAGTTTTATGTACTTTGTGTGGACTATAACGATGAAGCACAAATTATTGCGTGATGGCTGTTACGATCAATTTTGAATATTCAAACAGTCAAGCAGTGTAAAAACTGAGCAATGTGTTGACGGAAATGGACACGAGTATCAGTCAGTGTAACCCTGGAGTCTGGGTCAGAGTCACGTTGACATCCTCAGCATCTCATGACGTAAGCTCGCTGTCGTCATTTGAAGTGAAGTAAATACACTCCAGCCTTCACCTCTGATCAGAGTGTCATATAAAGATCAAATAAAACATCAAATCAAATGTACTCAAACTTTGATGCAAAGGACTTAAACAGCACAAAACATTTACCGACCTAACAATTTTACCGTGATCAAATAGGTGCATATACACAAACTATTTTACATTTTACAAATATTACCAACGTCAAAATAGTATATCAAAGTCGTATTACATCATAGCTATAAAGACTGAAATGATTAAAGTAAGTGTTTCTTGACCATAAAAACTGATTTTTAAAAACCAGTTGATATTTTGCAGTGAATTAGCATGCAATTCATCCAATGCCAAGGCTTTAGTATTTATAGACTAAGTCTTTGGACCATCAATGGAAGTGGTGATTACTTTCCTTCACTCATCCCTATCATGGCGGTCATAGTTCAAAAGCAGTCAGACTCAACAGGCTTTAAAAAGCATGCAGTTTTGAGAAAGGACACCCACTTTAAACCCTGCAATAATATCAGGAATCATTGGCAGCTCTGTCCACACATGCACTCACATGGCAGGCCTGACTGGGACAGAACCGGGGTGAGTCTGGCTACGTGGAGATGGGTCGGCAGCCCTAGATGAATTGGACGATTGAGCTGGCACTGCAGGTGACAGATGCTTGCATGGAAAAGCCACTAATTGGATGAGGTGGGTGTGCCACGGGTAAAGCGGGATTATGTCTGAGCATCAGATAATCAGATTATTCCAGAAACAGATCTTGCTTTTTTAACTCATTCACCGTAATCTGTCACACAATGTCATGCCTCTACACCAAGACTGCTCTTTAGTAGTCTTAGTATCGTTCATCAGTACCCGCTCTCTCTTGCGCTCTGCTTTTTACGTTCACGGGTTTGTCTTCTGTCAGACACTGAAAATCCGTTTTTATTTTCAGTTTCCTGCATTTTTAGGTCTCAATGCTTGGCTACAAGGTCAGGAGCCATAATGGTGTTTCCTGCTATTGACAGATACATCCAAGAAAAAGGACTTAGCACCTGAAGACTTGTGCTGTCTGAATACAGCATGGGGTTAGATGTAAGACTTGAAGTCAGCATGTCTTTGAAATGTGGACATCTCTTCACACTCCTCTTCTTCATTGTGTCCGTCACAGGAATTCAAGGTAACAAAGTTAACTTTTATCACAAGATATAGATGAGGACAGACATTTTGGTTTACATTTGTAAATGGCTGATTTCTACAGTGCAGTGTTACAGTTAAGAATGAGGATGCTCTTTTGGGCAAATATTGCGATTAGTATTGTAACCCATCAACAAAATAATGAAGAAGGTGTATTGTGTAGAAGGTTCCACAATTTTCTGTTTTAAGTTGTTTTAATTTACTGCAAGTGTAAAATAACGACGAGTTTCAAATTACCATAAATTTGAAAGATTAGATCATGTGGGCAGGATCTATTGACCCCCCAGTAATGTCTTCAACCAAAAACAACACAATTTGTGTCCGCAGATTGGCCTGAGATAAACTGTTGGCAATTTTTTTTTAAAGACCAAAGGGAAATGCAAAAGTTTCTCCAAAATAAAAAAGATGGCAGAATTTGTATTGGTAGAACCATACAGTTCCAGCTATATTTTCTAAATGTAAATTTGCTTGCTTTTTTCTTTAAAACACCTTTAATGACCTTCAAGCAGGAATGAAAACCAAATCTGTTAGCATTGCATAATATTCTATTTGTGGCAAAAGACTGTGAACTGAAAGCACATGTGGGTTTTGAGAGCTGAGAAATATCAACCTTCTAAAGTATATTTTAGTAGAAATAATGGCGAATTACAACAAAAGTTACTAATCTATTGTTTTTGACGAATTCATTTTTTGTTGTTGTTCTCACAGACAGAAGCAGGCTAAATCCATCAGAGACTCTTCACACTATCAGCTTAACAAACCTGCCAAACCCACCGAAGCAGAATTCAGGGATCAGGACTATATTTGAAATGGAAAAGCGTCGCATCAAGAGGTCAGAGTTCTTCCACTCAGAGGTGAAAGTATGTCCACAGGAGACGATGAGGGAAGTCATAGCAAGTCACCAAACATACTACACACTGAGAGGTAAATCATGGCCGTAAAACATGTAAAAGGAAAGATTAAGATTTACCAGCCAAATGCATCAATGGTTCTGTTTAGTGCAGTGGCTCTCACCAAATTCCTGGAAGCTGCCCTCAAAACTGTACATTTTGTGTGTAAGAATGAATCAGAATCAGAATCATAATGAGCTTTATTGTCAGGTATGTTTACATATACGAGGAATTTGTTATAGTGACAGCAACTCCACAGTGCAACAGAATGACAGTGACAGGACACAGATAATAAAGAATAATATACAAATAGACAATGTACAAAAAAGCAAAAACACAATATATAATATAGACAATTATGTATGTACAGGTATGAAATGTGCAAATTGAAATGAAAATAAGTATGTGTGAGAAATAAGTAGTGTATAATTCAAGAGATTCAAGATTCAAGATTTTTATTCGTCACATAAATCATTTTACAGAATATAACCAGCAGTGAAATGTAAGTCAGGTCCGCTCCATGGACAGTGCAATTATATGTAACAAAAAACAAGAGAATATACATAAATATAGGTATGGAAAACAAATAAAATAAAAAATGAAGTAAAAAAAAAACAAATAGAGTAAAAATAATAAAATATAAGACAAAATGTGCAATTAAATAGAATGTGCAGGACAGTATACTGTAGACTTAATAAATAATAATAATAGCAGGGATGTGCAAGAAGAATGTGCAAACAGGTTGTACAGGGTATATACATTGCAGCAATAATTAATATCTTACTGATTATTAAATGGAGTCATGTAAATGTTATGAAGACTGAGTTTGAGTTTAGGAGCCTGATGGCCTGAGGGAAGAAGCTCCTCCTCAGTCTCTCAGTTTTGTCCATCATGCTCCTGAAGCGCTTGCCAGATGGCAGTAAAATGAAGAGACGGTTACCGGGGTGATTTGAGTCCTTGATTATTTTAGCAGCTCTGCTTTTGCAGCGTTTGAGGTAGATGTCCTGCAGTGAGAGGAGTGCAGACCCTGAGATGCGCTCAGCCAGGCGCATGACTCTCTGTAGAGCTTTGCAGTCCTGATTGGAGACGTTTCCATACCACACTGAGATGCACTGAGTCAGTACACTTTCTATGGCCCCTGAATAGAAGGTTTTCAGGATTGCTGGTGAGACCCTGAATTTCCTCAGCTGTCACAGATGGTACAGTCTTTGCCTGGCTTTCTTAACCTGAGTCTGAATGTGTGCAGTCCATGTCAGGTCCTCTGAGATGTTTACACCGAGGTACTTGAAGCTGCTCACTCTCTCCACAGGGGTCCCACTGATCATAAGAGGGGTGTAGGGCCGCTGCTGTCTCTTCCTGAAGTCTATAATCAGCTCTTTAGTTTTGCTCACGTTCAGAGAGAGAAAGTTGTCCTGGCACCATGATGTAAGTCTCTCTACCTCATCCAAGTATGCGGTCCCATCATCGTTGTTAATGAGGCCCAGAACCACAGTATCATCAGCAAATTTAACAATGGAAGTGGAGCTGTGAGAGGACACGCAGTCGTGGGTGTATAGAGAGTAGAGCAGGGGACTCAGGACACAGCCTTGTGGGGCTCCTACATTCAGGGTTATGGAGTTGGAGGTGAAATGGCCTACTTTCACCACTTGATGTCTGCCGGTGAGGAAATCTTGAATCCAGTCACAGAGTGAAGAGTTTAGGCCGAGGTCTAAGAGTTTGACAGCTAGCTTGATGGGGACTATAGTATGTAAAGCTGAGCTATAGTCGTTGAATAGCAGCCTTACATAGTTACAATTTTTGCTGTCAAGTCACTTTTATTTATATAGCGCTTTTAACAATACAAATTGTGTCAAAGCAACTGCACAATATCAAAATAGGAAAAATGTTGAGTTAAAGGCATTTCATTATTGAATTCAGTGATGTCACTGTCCAGCTCAGTTCAGTTTAAATAGTATCTGTGCAATCAAGTCGGTGATATTGCTGGAAATGAAGTGTCCCTAACTAAGCAAGCCAGAGGCGACAACGGCAAGGAACCAAAACTCCATCGGTGACAGAACGGAGAAAAAAACCTTGGGAGAAACCAAGCTCAGTCCGGGGGGGCAGTTCTCCTCTGGCCAGGCAAACCAGTAGTTTGTTCCAACTGCAGCAAAGTCAGATTGTAAGGGCTCCACTGTTAATGTGTGAGAGGGAAGAGTGCAGGACCTGAGAGATGGCATCGTCAGTTGATCTATTTGGGCGATAGGCAAACTGAAGAGGGTCCAAAGTAACAGGGATGGAGGAGCAAATGTGGTTCTTAACAAGTCTCTCAAAAACCTTCATGACTATTGATAGTATAATAGTGTTGTGTGTTCCACGTTTAATGTCAAGTGTTCATGAGATGGATTGCTTGGGGGAAGAAAACTGTTCCTGTGTCTGGTCGTTCTGGTGCTCAGAGCTCTGTAGCGTCGACCAGACGGTAACAGTTCAAAAAGGAGTGTGCTGGATGTGAGGGGTCCAGAGTGATTTTGTCAGCCCTTTTGCTCACTCTGGATAAGTACAGTTCTTGGAGAGTAGGGAGGGTTGTACCAACGATTCGCTCAGCAGTCCGGACTACCCTCCTTGAAATGTGACAAGACTTGAAATGTGTCAGATAAAAGAGACTACTGACTTATGAATTAAAATAAAAATTTAGGTCAGTTAATTAAATCGTGCTTTTAGATTAAAAATGAAAATCAATTATTAAAGATTATTAAATATAAAATATTTGCCTGTAGCATGTGCTAATAGCAGTACTGCTGGCCTAGTCTTTAATGGTGTTTTTCACTTACATTAGATATTTCATACCCGTTGAGCTTTGATTTGTAAATACATTTGCCATTTACAAAGAATAAACAAAAGTGTCTTTGTCAGTTTTCCTTTTCAGTGAAAGTGAGAAAATAAATATTTAGGTTATATGTTCCAAAAACTAGACATGCCTGTATCAAACTGACAGTATTTTAAAGTGACAATTTGGGATTAGGTAGTATAGACTTAGACAGACCAAAAACTTGCAAGCCATGTTATTTAACTTTGTTAGCACATCATAAAGTAAACAATAAAATGCATGCCTTCCTACTATATAGTATGAAAAACAGTACATCAAACAAGTGGTATGTTCAAACTTGCAGTACAACTATGCTCAAATTACATAAACGCATTCACTGACATGCTCTTTTCAAGTGTAGGTGCTAGAGAGAGAGAGAGAGAAAGAGAGAGGGAAAAAAACTTCTGTAATGTGGGAGTCATGACACCGGAGTTGTGAATCCAAATACTAGCTTTATTAAAAAGAGCGTGGTTAGACAGGCAGGGTAAATCACCAGCAAACAATAACATCCAAGAATAATCCAAGAGAGTAATCCAATGAACAGGTACAAGGTCAGAGCAGGCAGCAAACAAGAAAAACACAGAAACAGTCCAAGATCAAAAACACTTAGGCAAGGCATGGCATGGCATGGCAATGCAATGCAAGGCAACAAGGGAATACGGAAACTGGGAAAGCATTACAGGCTTACAATCATCAGCGGTGTGAGAGTGTGTGCGCCAATCTTATAGTGTGTGACTGATAAGGTGATGAGAGACAGGTGACTGCAATTGGTGAGTGCTGATGCTTCTGGGCAAAGGATTATGGGAAATGGAGTCCTGGGTGAATAGTAAAGTCAGGGATGGCTTCCAGGCGCTCCTTAACAGACCAGATTCCAGGAGGGAGATGAAGCGGAGGTGGGGGGGGGGGGGGGCAGGTCCATGAGGAAGGGGAGGAAGAGGGGACTGAGTCAGAGCCAGCAAAGCAGGAAGCAAAGGTGGAGCAGTGAACCAAGACGGAGCTGGGTGCCAGGGTGGAGCCGAAGACCACCACTGCAGAGCTAACAGACCGGGTAGAGCAGAAGACAACCACAGCAGAGCAGACGGAGCTGAAGACCACCAGAGCAGAAGACCACCACAGCGGAATAGTTGAGGTTAAGAACGGCCTCTGCGGCCATAATAGGGAAGCAGAGATTTCACAGACGGCCACCATAGCTGTGATTGGACAGGCAGAGAGTTCACAGATAGCTTCTTTTGCCTGGACAGGACATTGAGTGAATTGAGAGGTGGTCTCAGTGACCATGATAGGAAGGACTGGGAGTTCATGAATGACTGTTCACAGGTTTCACATTCCCAGGCCATGACAGGCATGACTGAGGATTAACAGATGGCCTCTTTGGCTGTGGGTGGACAGTCAAAGGGTTCAGAAAAAACCTTCTTGGTCATGACAGGGCAAACAGGGGGTTTGGGACTGGCCTTCCTGGCCAAGACATGTCAATCACAGAGCTCATAAATTACCTTCTTGGTCATTAAGGGACAAACAGAGGGCTCAGGATCGGCCTCCTTGGCCTAGACAGGGCAAACAGAGAGTTCAGGAATGGCCCTGAGTGAATTCAGAAGTAGTCTTTGCGACCATAACAGGCAGGGCTGAGAGTTCATGATTGGCTTTTAGGGCCAAGACAGGTATGACAAGGGATTCACTGACAGTCTCCATGACCATGTCAGGACAGACGAAGAGTTCATAAGTGGACACCCTTGCCTTGAAGGGAGCTGAGGTGAACACCACCGGCACCTCTGGAGGTTCTGCAGCGATAGCAATAGGAGCTTCAAAAATCCCAGAGGGGTCAAAGACAGGTCTTCTGGTTGTAACGGAGGTATCAGGAAACAGGGAGTGTTTCAAATTAGTGTCCGTGATAGGATCATAGGTGACTGGACACATCGGGAGTTCGGGAAGATTGCTGCTGCTGCCTTGGGAGGAGTTGGAGCAGACTGAGGGACAAGACCAAGCTCTGGGACTGATTCAAGGGCTGGAGTGAGATCTGGAACCCACTTAAGGACTGGAGTGGGTTCAGAAATGACTTTGAGATTAGAGTGGGTGCCACCGCCTCAGGTTGTTCTGCAGTAGAGGCTGCTACCTCTGGGGGAACTACGGTGGTGTTAGTGGCCCAAACACACAGGATGGCCGTAGCCATAACTGGCAGGAAAGAGAGTACAATGTCTATTTCCGAGACTGACTGTGCTGTGCTTAGGGAACTGGAGTGAGTAGTGGCCAGCAGGCTTGAGAGCTTCGAAACACTGTTGATTTCATGTGGTAACCTGCAGCTCGTATAGACACCAGCAGTGGATCCTCCACATTGGATGCCAATCTCGAACACCATGGGATTGACTTTGTGTTTCTAGGCACATGATGGGACGAGGCTCTGGAACGGTGGCCATTATGGGACTCCATTTTGTGAATGGCCTCTTTGCTGGCAGCTATCTTGTGGAGAGACTCTGGAACAGCAGACATGACAGGACGAGACTCAGAACTAACCATAACAGTGGAAGGTTGTGGTGTGGTGGCCATTTTACGGTCCTCGTCCACCACACCCACAGTAAATTCACAGTAAAAGAGCTGCTCAATTGCAGTGCCAGATCGATATAAATATCCAAAGTCAAATTTGGGTCATGCAGTGGCATGACAGTTTGCAGTGGCTTAGCTAGGCATCTCCGAAAAGATATCATCAGGCAAATATCTTCTATAAAAGTCAGATAGGCCACTTCAACAAAGTCTGCAACATAATCCTCAATAGGATAATCTTTTTGGCAAAAAAAATGCATTATTTGGACTGCTGGATCCATACCGGGTCAGGATAACTCTTTAAAAGCTGCTGGGTGTGGCTGATGATTTAGTCGTGGATCCAAATGTTAGCTTTATTAAAAAGAATGTGGTCAAAAAGGCAGGGTAAATAACCAGCAAACAATAAAATCAAAGAATAATTCAAGAGAGTAATCCAACGAACAGGTGCAAGGTCAGGGCAAGGCAAGGCAAGCAGCAAACAATCAAAATACGGAAACAGTCCATGATCAAAAACACGTAGCCACGAAAAAAAAAAGGAACACACAAAATGGGAAAACACTACTTACAATCATCAGCAGTGTGTGTGTGTGTGTGTGAGTGTGTGTGTGTGTGTGTGTGTGTGTGTGTGTTGTGGTGTGTGTGTGTGTGTGTGCGTGCGTGCGTGCGTGCGTGCGTGTGTGTGTGCGCGCGCGCGCGCGCGCGCGCGCCATTCTTATAGGGTGTTTCTCGAACGGAAGGCTGCATGCTACCGAGGCTGTGTCCTTCCTAGTTCAGTCCTTCAGAGTCTTGTAGGCCAGACTCTTCCTCGGCATATAAACACTAGAATGAGATGCTCTAGTAAGTGCGCGTGGCTATATGTTTCCGCCCTCACAGTCACGGCACATAAACACTAATAAAATTTAGTTTTAGAAAAATAGTTTGTATTACAAATCTTTATATTATTTGGCTTTCTATTAATGCAATACAATGAATCATAGCCATCTACAATCTCCCTGTGGCTTGGCAGTTTAGCGTTTAAAAAGTAGTTTACATCAAAACAAAAGATAACGTCTATCCTTTCATGTCCGAAAATATTATTTTAGTCTTAGATTTCATAATAAATTCAGACAAGCTCAGTACTGACTCGTTTTTCGTCAGTTTATTTTCATGAAATGGAATTGGTACAAAGGATTTTGGGTGATTGAAGGTTGTGGAGGATACACCCTTGCTTCCTTCAAATTCATCTGAATGAAGGACGCGAAACGAAGGCAGTCTTTCAAGGATGCTTCCGATTGAGATGGCCTTTCTGCAACGTTTGAGATGTAGCAGCCGATAAATGCAGTCTTTGTAGGATGCAGCCTTCAGTTTGAGAAACGGCCATTGTGTGTGACTTATGAGGTGATGAGAGACAGGTGACTGCAATTGGTGAGTGCTGATGAGTCCGGGCAAAGGATTATGGGAAATGGAGTCCTGGGTGAATGGTAAAAGTCAGGGATGGAGTGCCTTCTGGTGGAGTTAATGGGCACTCCAGGGATCCGTTCTTCGTACGTCGCTAACTCAGTTAGCCGGATTCAATTGTTGCCGATTTAGCTTGATCTTGGATCATTTGGTTCTTCGAAGCTCATCCTGGAGTTGCTGTCATAGCAACAGGTCCATAAGCTTAAACCTGCTTATTTCATGTAAACAGGATGAGATTGCATCTTTTAAAGTAGAATTGATACTTAAAATCTGTCACAGCCACCGCTACTTTATTATAAGAGTATCTTGCTGGTCCCGGGACAATAATTAAAAATAATAATAATTAAAAAAATAATTTGAAAATATGATAACACTGTTGTGTAGTCTAGAATACATTTACATTTAGTAGACGCTTTTATCCAAAGCGACTCAGGCTTTACATTTTTTATGTCAGTATGTGTGTTCCCTGGGAATTGAACCCACAACATTTTGCGCTGCTAACGCAATGCTCTACCACTGAGCCACAGTAACACCGTGTCTATAATAATATACAAATACAGACACAGCCAGTTTTACTCATTTAAAGATTTATTAGTGATGAAATAATTACTTTATAATTGTATTGGAGTCTTACACACATGCTATACAGTTAATCTGAGCCGTGCATTAATTTAAGTGATGGCAGATATTATGGGAGGGGCTTGATGAAGCGCAGGAGATGCAGATAACATGATCTCTAAGAAACTGTTATTAATGCTGTCACGTAATAAAACTGTTTCAAAGACAAAATTAAATGAATTGCTTATTACAACACTGAAGTAAAAAGTAAAGCCTGTACAAATACTAGAAATCATAAATATAAATAATTGGGAATCATGTAAAAATTACAAATAAATTAAAAACAGTCCACATTTGATTTATCTATTTGCATCTCATTTATCTATTTATATCTATATACATTTATGTAGTTTTGTTCGCTTGGCTGTTTCCTTATAAAGGTCCAGAAATGTATCAAGTTTTTCGTCAGGTGTCTTTTTTAATGATATGATGTAATTACGTTGCTGTCTTGCCGCCAGCCAATCGCTGCATTGCTGATCGTGGTTTCGAGTATTGATACATCTGCCCTTTTCCGGGAACACTAGAACGCGCAGTAATCTTAGACAACTTAATCCAGATATTTTAATCTAATACACAAATTCGTTGGAAGAACCAAATTAGCCAGACATCAGTTATCATGATTAGAAAATCTGGCCTCTCTCAAATAATCTCAGATGTATTAAGCGAGGTACGAAGAACGGACCCCAGCTGGTGATTTTGACAGCTTTATTATTTATAAAAAAATAAACAGTTAGCCATGAAATAGATCCATCTATGAGAAGTGTATTTAAGTGTTGAGAAATTTGCCAAGGCAGTTGAAGGCAGAAAGGCAAAACAATTAATCTAAAGAGAATAAAGGGTTATAATTAAACAAAATAATACAAGTAATTGTTTATGAAATAGGAATTAATGAAATACCTCTGTTGTATGACTTCAGTTTTATTTCATTGCAATTTAGTATTAAAGAAAAAATATTTTACTACAAAACAGATCCAGAAAGACTTTAATGTATGCTGTGAATTTTTCTCATCTGAACACTTATTTGTTGACCTTGTCAGTTTGCCAGGAGGCTGTATGGGAGGCTTTCCGGATCTTTCTGGACAGAATTCCCAGCAGCTCAGAGTACCAGAAATGGGTCCACAAATGCCAGCATGAATCTATGTGCATCTCAGATCTCGCCATGAATTTCAGCAATTCACAGGAACACATAGACATGATCTACAGGGTAAATTATTTACAAATTCACACAATACTGAACATTCAAAAGATGTCATATAACTTATTAGTCAATACAGTCTAAATGTGTTTTGTTTGTATAAATTAAGGTATTTAGGTTGATTTATCTATAATAAATCAAATGTCTGATTTATGTAAATGTTTATGAAAATTTTGCTATTTTAGGTTACCGTTTATTTCAGTGTGTCTAAGTCTATGGGTGATTGTGAAATAAGACCTGCCCTGAATATTTCAGCATAATTCAAAATCAGTTTTTAGTCAAATGGGCAAAAATGAGAGGAATAGTTTACCCCAAAATGAAAATTCATCAAAAATGTACTCACCCTCAGGGCATCCAAGATTTAAAGGAGTTTGTTTCATCATCGGAACTGATTTGGAGAAATGTACGATTACAGCGCTTGCTCACCAATGGATCTTCTGCAGTGAATGAGTGCTGTCAGAATGAGAATCGCTGATAAAACATTACAATAATCTACAAGTAATCCATACGACCATCAATTACACATTTGAATGTAACAAATCCATAGCCAATGCATTCTGGACAAAATATGAGTCCATAATTCCACCAGAGAATAAATTCACCCCCTGTTGTTTCTCACATCAAAACCCGCCAGCTAATTAATTAAAGGGATAGTTCACCCAAAAATGAAATTTCTGTCATCATTTACTCACCCTCAAGTATTTCCAAACCTGTATGAATGTATTTGTTCTGCTGAACACAAAGGAAGATATTCTGAAGAATGTGGGAAACAGAGCAGTTCTGGGGCACCATTGACTTCCATTGTATTTTTGTTCCTACTATGGAAGTCAATGGTGCCCCAAAACAGCCTGCTTACAAACCTTCTTCAAAATATCTTCCTTTGTGTTCGGCAGAACAAACACATTCATACAGGTTTGGAAATACTTGAGGGTGAGTTAATGATGACAGAATTTTCATTTTCGGGTGAACTGTCCCTTTAAGAACTGTTTTGGATTGTTTTTACTTGTAAACGATACTTGATCTGTGCTGATTTATCTCCTGATTCAGACAAGACAACCTTTTCAAAGGAGAAATCAAAATTATTGATAAAGTTTTCATATTTTAGCTGAAAGCAACAGCTTGAGCTTGAGATTTGTTTAATTGCAAACAAACACCTTTTTGCTTCTCAAGATGATAACTGATGAACTGGAGTGGATTATTGTGATGTTTTTATTCTGTTTGGATTCTCATTCTGACGGCACCCATTCACTGCAGAAGATTCATTGGTGAACAAATGATTTCTCCAAATCTGTTGCTGTTGTACAAGTGCTCTAGAAATAAAGGTAACTTGACATAAAGGTGACTGTTCTGGTGAAGAAACAAACCCATCTACATATTGGATGGCCTGAGGGTGAGTACATTTTTATGGTGGGCTGACCTATTCCTTTAAATGTTTAAGGTAAATTTGTTTTGTAATATGTTTCCTTTTCTTTTACAGAGGGTGAATATGAATAGTGAAAAAATAGAACGGTGAGACCATCATGACTATATTTCATATTCTGGAAACATCTTCAAATCATCTATAACAAAAATGGTGAACCATGAATATTTGAATATCATGATACATATTAATTTTTAATTTATAGAAATGTAACTGAAGAGCCAACAACTGATGGAGCTTTAAGAACAGAAGGTATAGTTGAATTGT
Organism: Ptychobarbus kaznakovi; assembly: GCA_027422405.1. Classification (NCBI taxonomy): domain Eukaryota; kingdom Metazoa; phylum Chordata; class Actinopteri; order Cypriniformes; family Cyprinidae; genus Ptychobarbus; species Ptychobarbus kaznakovi. The sequence continues at coordinate 27,022,948 of CM049794.1, forward strand.
TTTGGGCATTCAATGAGATGTTATCATAATTTTTGTAAGTTTAACTAAGCTCAATCTCTGTTGTTCAGGGTCAGAGGAAGTCCTGACTGAAGCAGCAGAAGAAGAATTTATTCCTCCAGATCTATCAAGTACTGTTAGTACTACAACAGACACCTCTACTGCCTCACAGGTCTGGAGCACAATTTGCATAACATACTACATGTACTTTAAAAACAGGCAGCAGTGGCTGATATAAATACATGTTTAAATAAAGTGACAACTTATGGTTTACGGTATATGCAGCCTTTGCTCTGCTTTCATTTTAGGCCACGACCACCAGGCCAATAAGCCTTGGCTTAAGACAGTACGGATTTGCAACTTAAATTGTGCAGGATTCACCTCATAGCTGTATTAGGTGTAACATAATCAATGCCACACATCCGAGGCCACGAGACAAGAGGGAAGTTAGCGAGGAAAGGCAATAAAAAACTCAACTTGAATAAAGCCTTGTATGTTGGAGCAATTCGGCACTAAACTCTGCAGGACTGGACACCCCTGGTTTACAACACAAAAGTATATCTTAGACCCACAGAGGACTTCTCCAGCTTTGTATCATGGGACTAGTGGAAATATCCTGTGGTGGTTTGAGCCCTCTTTGACCATTATATGTATATCTGCACCTATGCCTTTCCACACATTGATAACTTCACACCTAACTGTGGTGATAAATGTAGTCAGTTTCTCACATGTGGAATCTAAAGGTCTACCATATGGTGCAAATACATTTTAATTTAGATTTATATAGTTACACATATAATTTTATCTACAGGAATTTACAAATGAATAATAAAAGGATTAGTAAAGTTCAACTGGTCATCAAACATTTACCCCATGTTCCTTGCAATCTTTGTTGGCGTCGTTGTTGTAGAGCCTAATTGAACAGTGATGTTGTGGTTGACTGACAGGTTGGCTCCATCCAGGAGCTCTGTTTTCATACGCTTGAGCTGAAGGTGACATTCATTTATCTAGGCTGAGATGTCTGAAAGGCAAGCAGAGATATAAGCTGAGATGGTGGAGTTGTCAGATTGGAACAACAGGTAGAGCTGCATATCATCTGCATAAAAAAATTATGGGAGAAGCAATTTGCCTTAATTATCAAGCCCAGTGAGGATGTGTATGTGGAGGAACACAGGGGACAAAACACTGAACCTTAATGCACCTCAGTGAGTAATGACTTGAATGACTTAGACACCCCTCCTCTTCAGCTCATTAGGTAAGACTAAAGCCATCGATTTGCCAGACTCTGCAACGCCCAAGTCAGAGAGAATCTGGTGATTTAAAGAGTCAAAAAGAAGTAGGAATGAAAGCTAGTAATGAAACTGTATTAACAGTGTCAGACATCCATTGTTCAAACCCCAGCAGTTCAACAATATAGAAATTTCTGTAATGACAGATGGAGTACTAAGACTACTTTGCTATTGCTATAATCTGAATCTCAGATTCCATCTAATTAGAGCACATGGGCACAAAACACTGTTCTTTCATTCTTTTAACAAATTACAAATGCTGTTAGCTGGTTTATTTTGCTCAAGAGCATAAACTTATTTAAGTCTAGTATCATACTAACCACAGGTCAGGAACTGCAAGTCAAAATCCACCTTTGCGATGTTGCCTGCGAATGTTCACTGGAACTATGATTTTCACAGAACTACAATAGAACTTGCAATCATAGTCAATGTCACCATAGGCAAAGCTTTCGTAACAACGCTTAGCCTAACCATGTACCTTAGGTTGTCATTGTAAAGGAAAGCAGGACTAACTGAACACAACTTGAGGGGTTTTGACAGAAAAGGAAGGAAAGTGACAAGTTGGTGTTTTTCAACTGCTGTAGAATGAAATGTTGGTTGTTTAATCAGGGGAGTTACCCAAGCCTGCTTGAATACAGAGAGAAACTTCCCAGTAGTGAGAGATGAGATGTGTTGTTGATGTGAGCGAGAGTCAGATCTAGAAGATGAGGGACTGGAAGGATGTGGTAAAGAGAAGGATGTTCTGAACAGTTTGGAGGTGTTTAGTGGAGGGAAGGGATGATGGTATTTTCTGAATTTGTATTGCAGCACTTGCATGAATTCTTCAGTTAAAATGTTTAAAATACAATATTTAACCCGGATAGCTGTTTAAACCGTTTGAGGAATTATGCATGTTTTTTTTTGCACTAATTATTAAAAGCTCTTTGCAGGAGTTGGATCTTCACAATGTAGTTCCTGAGCAGCCAGTACATCAGGTCATAGAGTTCAGCGTTATGCTGATGGATTATGGGTATCAGGAGATACTCAGAGACACCGACTCACCTCAGTATCATGACCTGTCAAGGCATCTTCAGGATCAGGTGTGTGAAAACGACCAAACAATCATCCAGAATTCAGTGTTTTTGAGGAATCAAAGCGTGCATGTAACAACTCATACTATGATTTTCTGCAGATTTCCTTTCATAAATATATGTAATTTGCATGCTAAATGGAGTAATTTGTTCCTGCAAGCCTTAAAACCATTGGAGAAATGATAATTGCAAGAGTAAATTAACATGATTACAAGGCTGATAGAGTCAAAATAGTGTCTATTTCCTTATAGACACATAAAACCACTCTCCTTATCCATTCTTATGGATTAAACTAGATTAAAAAATAATTAACAGAGTATATACAATATTAAGCTGATGCAATAAACATTAACATAATGTTCGCAACCTAAAATGTTTAGTTAAATCAATAAATTAGAATAATAGGAACTTCCAACCATGCATGATGTATTTAAATTGAGTTTAAATGTATATAAATTTGATAATAAAGTCCCTTGAATTTTCTTTTATTAGAGTGCAGGAGGCTCAGATTATTCAACAGTGAATCTGTTGGGGATTGTTGTATTCTGTCTTGACAGTTATCGTGCTATCTGGCAGTTCTGGTTAATACATTTACCTATACACCCATATATGATGGGCAACATTAGATATTAAAGTGCATGCTTGTTTGTTTTTGCAGATGCAACATGCTTTTAATGACGTACCCGGATTTATGGATGTCCAAGTGTTAAGTATTAGGTAGGTGTACTCTTTTAATACGACTTTAATTATAACAGCAGTGACCAACTGATCACCTGAGCTCTGAAATACTGCTGAGAAAATAATGATTATACATTCACACTGCAATACAAGCTTATCTGTGTTTGTGTCCTGTTTCCATTAACTTTACATACTTCATTAGGGAGCTGTTTGTGTATGGAGCTTATAATATGACAAAACTATTTGAATTTGAATTATTCATTTAACAAAACTGAATAGTATGTGGCATTTAACTTATCTAAATTAGATTTTTTTTTTACTTTAATTATGAACTTGAAATTTAACAAACATTTTTTAATGGCAGTTTTTAAATAAATATGTACTTTCAAACAGCGGATTATTTGTTTGGAATTATTAGACTGCAAATATCCAGTTTTAAAAAATACAGCTTCAAGTTTTTAAGATGAAGAAGAAATAGGTCCGAGGTCATCCACAGGGAAGAGTAGATGATCTCCAAACGAAGCATTTACTACGACCGGGAGGGATATGTTCGGTTCACTTAAGGCTGGAATACACTACACGACTTCTAAAATCTGAACAGATTTTTAAAACACTAGGCATCATACACTTACAGACTTTATAAATGATGACAAAGGAAAACTGGGCATCAAACACTACGTGTCTGAAGATCACACACTACCAGACTTTACAGTTGTTTCGATCATGCAGAAACGTGCGCCTTGTTGCTAGGAGACGCATGGCAAATGAAAACATATGTGTTCTAAAATCGGCTGAAAATATGTTTGATCTCCTCCGACTGGACAGAATCAACATCTGAAGCTAATAAATCTGAGTCTGTGACTACGTGATTTTCTGTGGAAGCTGTCAGCTGTAATCTGCAGACCGGCTCTGACTTTCCTCAACTAGCGTCAACTTGTTCAGACTGTGAAATCAGGGCAAAAATCACGTAGTGTATTCCAGGCTTTAGGCTAGTTTTGTCATGGCCACGACATATTAACTTGTGGGAGCGTGGTAATATGTCGTGGCCACGTGATGTGAAGTTGAGGGAACAACATCCATTTCTCATGGCCATGAGTTTACAAACCTACATGACCATAGCAACCTGGGATTATCAGAGATGGGTAAAACATTTTTCTCCATCCCACAGTCCGTTAACTGATCGCGTCTTTTTATTTAATATTTTTACATTATTATTATAAAAATGTAGCTTTTTATTTATTATATGCTTATTTACCTTTTCGATTAGTGTAGAGCTTTACTATCAGGAACGAGACCGGAATCCAAAAGCAGGTGGAAAACAAAATTTATTTAAACAGCGTAAACAAAAACTCAGTCCCAAAAAATCAGCCAGCTGGCATTAACCGCCAGAAAGTAGTCCACTTCCACAGCGTGCCGAACAGAGACCGGCTTCAGCCGATCCGGCGGGGCAGAGAGGCAGCGAGAAGGCAAAATATAGCCGCCGCTGAGATCCAGGGGAAGCGCTGGATGCCGTGAAGAGATGAGCACACGAACTGTGAAAAACCAAGGCAGAGAGCCGACCCGAGTCCTAGAGAGGCAGGTGTGGGTAACAAAACGAAGGATGCAAAAATAGAATCGCCAGACCGACAGGACTAGAAAAATAAAACAAAACGAAGTCAGCTAACACAATCAGCAGATAGAAAATCAGAGCTTCAGAACAAATGCTTACGGACTGACAAAAGACAGCAGAAACGGGGGCATGATAAAGGGGAGATAATGAGGATGGAATAGAGTGCAGGTGGGAAGGGAGAATTAGCAAATAGAATAACAAGGTGGGCGGAGCAAGACCGTGAAGACAGCAGAGCACATGGCGAGCTGTCAAAACAAAAAGCCATGTGCTCCAGAACAACAAAAGCAAGGCAGCCCCTACTGAGATCATGACAGTAACCTAATTAATGTTCTGTATAATTATGCTAGTATTATTAATATGCTACACTGTAAACAATTCCTGTAAAGTTTACAGAAACTTACTGACAATTTTGGTTGACAGTAAGACTGTAAATTTACAAAAGATCTGTAAATCAGTAATTACAATTGCGCTGTAAAAATACAGCAAACTATTGCATGCTGTAAAACAGTTGTGATGGTGTGCAAACATTTGGTTAACTTATTTCATTTGAGTCCACTGAGAAGGAATGTTTCTTGACATAAAACAGCAAAAACTTCAAACATGACTTTAACTCAAATCGTTGCAGTTTATCGTCAGCTAACGCATTTAACGAAGAGCTGATCACTGTATCAGCATCTCTACAGTTACTGTCTTTAAACATCAGAGTTTGTGGCTAATCATTGACTGAAGCACACTCTCCAGCACAATGGTGACCCACACAACTAAATTAAACTAATAGATCTCTCTTGTGCAAGATAATATAGTTCAGTTAAATATGTACTCTCCTTATAGATAACACCTGCTGTTATCAAGCAGAATCACTGAATGAAAGAGAAACAAGAACTACAACTGACTTCAGCCACAGCCTTAGATGAACTCAACTGAAATACAAGACATCATTAAATCTCTCAAGATCTGATTAAACAACCCTACAAACAGCATTACCAGCTTCACACATTATAATTTGACTTTATTTCTGTCATATGTCTACAAAAAATATTTGAGAATTAACAGAAGTTTAGTTGTTTTATTGAAAACGTTTTGTTTGACCTTTTTCTAGCTGCTGTAACTGTGTTTGTAAAGCACATTTGTTATAGCAAGAAAAGCTAAGAGAATTATTGTGATTAAATGGTTTTGATTGATTATCGATAATGATAGAATCATTATCTAGTGGATTGATTCACTGATCGCCTTCAAAAACTGATCTTTAAAGACACGGTGTGTATTTGTTTCTTAGTTTTGTGTTATTTACAATAGCTATATGACCTTGAATAAGATGACATACTGCTACTGAAACATTTTGAAAGCATCTTATGCACAAAATCTTTAGTACTATGGCATCATTTAGACACACACAGACATCAAGAATCAGCGTATGAATCTCAACAATGGTGCAACTATGGTAATGTCTACCCGAGACCGCACAAAACACTTCCACTTCGAGAGAAATCAGCAGCCAGGCGGCGGTTCCAGGATTACCTCGACAAAATGATCTCGTGGCCACAACATATTACCACGCTCCCACAATTTAATATGACGTGACCATGACAAAACTAGCCTAAGTGAACTGAACATATCCCTCCCAGTCGTATCCATAATTGCTATCTAGTAAATTACAAACTTGCTAAATTTAACCATAGTATTTCCCCCAATTGTTCATTTTGCTTTCAGTCTGAAGAAACAATTAATCATTTGTTTTGGGACTGTGTTTATTGTAAAGTATTTTGGGTTGACTTTTCCAATTTTGTTAAAAAATATTTATATCCAAATTTTTGTATAACCCCCAAAATTGTGTTTTTTGGTTACTCTTTGAATTTAGACCCTTCTCACTGCAAATTTATTATTAATCTATTGCTATTTCTTGCTAAATTTTACATTCATAAATGTAAATTTTCAAAGAAAACTCCTTATTTTTTTATTTTTAGGAAAGATTTCGATGTGTATGTAAACTCGCTGAGAAACTCTAATAATTCTATTGCATGTAAGACTCTTTCATGGTGTAAATCTTATAAGCTAACTTAGTATGCTTTGGATTATTGTTTGTAACCCTCATTGTTTTTTGTTCTTTCTTTGTCTTTGTATTTGTTGTTCTATTATTGCATAATAAAAAAAATATTAAAAATTAATTATTCCCTCCCAGTCGTGGTAAATGCTCCGTTTGGAGATCATCTACTCTTCCCTGTGGATGACCTCTGACCTACTTTCTGTACGATCAGAATTTCTGCGCTTTGAATTTTAAATATTCAATTTGTTCAGAATTTCTTCTTCATAGTGTCTATTAAAAAACTGCCATAAAAAATTAAATTGTGTTAAATTTAAAATGTTCAATATGAAAAAAAATCAAACATCTAATTTAGAACTTTGTTAAATGCTACATAATATTCAGTTTTGTTAAATGACACTTGTCAATAGGCTAATTTTTTTTCTTTTTTTTCATACGCGCAAGTGAGGGAGAAGCACCAAAAGGGTAAAAGTTACATAATGTGTTTATGTGTTGTATAATGTGTGTAGTCTTTGTGTACATCACCTTTAGTTTCTATTGCTTCGATAAAACGTCGGCTACACGAATAAATATAAGTGCACATTGCTTCTATTTATCCAGAGCTGGAGGACTATCTGCAGTTTACTCGGCTATATTTGAGACTACCACACCTTCTATCGCTGATGGACATCTGGACATTGGCACGGCTGATTCATCTACAGAACCAAGTCTGAAGGATATGATAGTTAAAGCACTGAGCAAAAAGGCATCTATTCTTGATCTTAATTCACTAAACTTTGATACAGGTAAATGTATATATTTATAAATATGTATTTTCATTTACAATTTATATATATAAAAAACTTGTTTGATTATTTTGTTCATCACATAGTATTTATAAGTTGTGTACATATTTTCTCACATCAGGCAAAGACCAGTTTTCAACGAGAATGCCTGCCACTGAGGTTTCTGAAGACATTATAACTGAGGTGACTAATGTCATATAATTAAGCAATTAAGAATAAGAGACCATTCTGCATAGTCAATATAGTCATGGATAAAGGGGCGCAGCTCACAGAGAAATGCCTGTGATACCTTACACATTGACACATAGTACAGCTTCAAGAGCTTTATTGCTTAAAAATATAAGTGTCATCCACAAGAAGAAAATTATATAAATGTAAACTAAGGGTTAATAGTAATATATACAGCATCTGGGGAACATTTTATACTTGCTAGTGTATTGTAGTGCTGTATCAGCCAATCAGCATCCAGGACAAGAACTATATGTTTTAAGTCTTTTGTGCTCTGTGTTACTTATTTTATATGTTTATGAAACAGAGATAGGGTTAACATAACATTTTTGAATGCAATAACATAATTGCACACCTGTTCATTTGCAGTCCTTTGATCAAGATTCATATGGTGACCTCAGTTTTCCAACAAAAGGACCAAAGATTGAAGTTCATATTTTATCAGATGTTGATGAGACCATTGTAGACCCAACTTTGGACACAGACAGCACCACAACAACAAAATCAGAATCAGAAACAGTTGAGCCTGAAAGTGACGCAGTCATTATACACCAGGTTAAAACTATTCAAGGGGAAACTGGTGAACTCATAACAGACATTTTTCAAGTTCCACCAGTAGAGGAAGCTCCTAGTGAGGATGACAGCAGACCAGTTGTTATTGCTGAAAAAGACAACATTTTGTCTCCAACATCTTCAGCTACTGCCTCAGCATTACCCCCAAAAGAAGAACAACCAAGGACTACAGAGAAACCTACACCAGATGGTGACTTTAGTCTAAACACGATACCAGAAGGTGGCATCATATTTCACCCGGTAACCACCACCCACATTTTGTTCACCACTGCAACAACTGTTAGTCCTAGGTCTGAACAACCAAAGTTGGCTGTCACAACCGACTTTAGCATCACCCTGCAACCTTCAACTGAACCAATTGATCCAATAACTGAAGTGACAGATTCTAATGAAATTCCAGAAGTGCCTCAAACAATGGACACTGGAGCTGTGGTACAAGAAGAAGAGACCAAAGTGGTGATGCCTGAACAAGATGTAGAGACCAAGTCTGAGGTTGATCTACCCAAGGCAAAGGTTGTGACAGAAACTGTAGAAGTATCTGGACCTGAAAAAGATACCAATGTAACTGGAGATACTGTCGTTTTAGAAGATCAGGTATTACAACCTGAAGAAGTGACTGTAGTGACAGAAACGTATGCCGAGTATGGCACATTAGAGCCTGTGGGAACAGTTGTGCTACCAGAACCAGAGGATGACATTGGAAAATCAACTAACCAGGATGAAGTAGCAGAACCTGAGGAAAAAGTTTTAGAGCAAGAACCAGAGGTCATTAGAGAATCAAAAGAAGATGTTGAGAAACATAAAACTGATTGGGAAATTGAAGTGAAACAAGTGGATGATGCTCAGGCAACTAGGAGGACAGAAACTGAGACAGGACAACCTAAGGAGGAACATTTAACAGAAAGGGGTGAGGTGGTGAAACCCGAAAGAGAAGCTGATGAATCAAAACCTGCTGAAGTTGTAGAATATGAAGGTAGCATCAAAACTGAACAGCCTGCTGTAGAGATTGTGAGTGAGGTCCCCAAAACCACTGAAGGTTCATCAAAACCTCCTGCAGAGATGATTAAGATTAAACCACCAGAGATTTCTGTCACAGAAACTTACCTTGTTGAGAATCTTGACTATTACCAACCCAAAGAAGGTGCTAATTTGCCTTTTGTGCCAGTTGACAGTGTTCAACCAGACACAGACGTTGGTAAACCTGAACATGTGGAAGACTTTGGGGTGGAGGATCAACTCTCCAAACCTGAGGTTACTGAGAGAGTTTTTGAGATGCCAGATCTGGTTACAGAGGAAAAAACCCTAGGACCAGAAGTGTCTGATGTTCTCACTACTGTATCAAGTGCCTCAGAATCTCTACCTAAAATGATCGCAGAATCAGCTTTGAAGAAAGATAAGGACTTGCCATCTGTTGTTGGGGATTCTACGGAGCCACAGCTCGAAGAGATGGGTGAGAGATCTATGCTATATTTCTCAATAAAAATGTTTCACAAAATACGTTTTAGCAGTCATCTGAAACTCTGAACTATTTTGCACTTCAAATATAATTTATAACCAATCTTTAATGATTTCCCAGAGGAAAACCAAGAAGAAGAGACTGCATCACAACCCATGGAGACACTCGCAACTGATCTACCTTTGACAACTTCACCTGCAGACCTTGAACTTTTTGAAGTAGTGCTAACAGATGCATCGGTCGTTACGCCAACACCTTTAGAAAAGGATTATGATTCACCAACTGAAAAAGTACAATCAACGGTTGCCCAGGAGTTACTGAACACAAAGCTGATGTTGGTTTATGAAACTGATTGGAGCCAAAGCTCACAAGAAGAAGAGAGATGGGTAAGAGAGCCATGTCAGGGTCTGTGTTTCTTATAAACGGATGTTTGGAGAAAAAGTCAAAGAGATGAAAACAGCTCAGAAATATTTTGAAAATGTAAACAAGATTTAGTTATCATCTGAAACCATGACATATGTATAGCTCCCAATCATAGCTCTGATTACAAGAATATTGAAACAGTTAAAGCTGTACAGAATTTGCAAAACTTGATACTGGACTAGTTGAGGATACAGAATACTGAAAGGCTAAAAGGAAATCAAAAGACACTACTGAGTGCAGCACTTTTTGAAGTGAACACTGCATCGGAATATTGTATTATTCTGATTATGACTATTTTGAAAAATGTACAATATTTTATCTGATGTTAGAGAACTGAGGAGCCAAAGCTCACAGAGATGGGTAAGAGAGCCATGCCAACTGTGTTTCTCAATGACAATGTTTTGAGCAGATGATGAAATGAAAATTGTAACAAGATAGTCAAGTTTTAGCTATCATCTGAAACCCACTTATATAGTTCCCAATCACAGATCTGAGTACAGAATTTGAGGCAGGATAAAAGTCTAAAAGAAAACATGACACCCGAGTGCAGAAGTGAAAGCAGTTGTACCTCATCTACCGGGGAAACAAGAAATTAAGATTATTACTGAACAGTGACACTGACTATTTCTGTGTGCAAGTATTTCACCATTTAAAATGTAATTTATAACTTATCTTTAATGATTTCCCAGAGGAAGACACTCCAACAGAAGATCTCCTTGTAGAACAAGAAGAAGAGACTGCATCACAACCCACGGAGACACTCGCAACTGATCTACCTTTGACAACTTCACCTGCAGATCTTGAACTTTTTGAAGTAGTGCTAACAGATGCATCGGTCGTTACGCCAACACCTTTAGAAAAGGATTATGATTCACCAACTGAAAAAGTACAATCAACGGTTGCCCAGGAGTTACCATCTGATGTTAGAGAAACTGAGGAGCCAAAGCTCACAGAGATGGGTAAGAGGAGTTACCACAATAAAAACTCAGAAATAATTTTAAAATTGTAACAAGAAGTCAAGTTTTGCTATCATCTGAAACCTTTGACAACTTACACAGGATAAAAGTCTAAAAGAAAACATGACATCCGAGTGCAGAAGTGAAAGCAGTTGTACCTCATCTACCGGGGAAACGAGAAATTAAGATTATTACTGAAAAGTGACACTGACTATTTCTGTGTGCAAGTATTTCACCATTTAAAATGTAATTTATAACTTATCTTTAATGATTTCCCAGAGGAAGACACTCCAACAGAAGATCTCCTTTACGCCAAGGAACACTCGCAACTTTACCTTTGAAAACTTCACCTGCAGACCTTGACCTTTTTGAAGTAGTGCTAACAGATGCATCAGTCGTTACTCCAATATTTTTGGAAAATGATTATGATTCACAGACCGAAAAAGTACAACCAACTGTTGCCCAGGATGTTACATTTGAGTCAGAAAATGACCAAGTGCTGGATATGGAAACCAAAGTCCCATTTATTAATTTAAAAGAGCTAGACCAAATAGATGTAGTAAGTACTGGGACCATTGATCTCTTGAGTTATGACAATGGATATTCTTTCCCAAATGAAGGATATCCCTTGGAGACGACAAGAGCACCATCACTAAAGTATTTCACAACTCCTTCAATGACCACAGCTAACAAAGGCAAAGAACTAGTTGTGTTTTTCAGTTTGCGTGTCACAAACATGCTGTTCTCTGAAGATCTTTTCAATAAGAGCTCGGCAGAATACCAATTGCTGGAAAACAAATTTGTTGAACTGGTGAGTGCAGCTATTTCAGTTTCTGTTGGCTGGCTTATTAACATCCTCATTAGTAGCGGGATATTACAGTAAGAAAGCATACAACTCTTAGTTTTCTTCATTCGTTAAAGCAGTTTCTTATATTAATGAGTGAATGAGTGAACATCACTCTCACAGTTTTTTTTTTTTTTTAAAAATGATTTAAACATCCAACAGTTATGTCACAATAATCAAGCACACTGCTTCATCTTAATGCTTTTAGCTGCATTCTATATACGATCTTTCAAAATGAGATGGTATACTGCGTGCTTACACTCTGCAGTATGATAATATTTGTGCTTAGATTCCTTCTGATAACTCATGCAATTGTCCAGTGGATTTTGAATGGTGAACATACATAAACTATGCTTTTGTCTCCTCTGTGCACAGTTACTCCCGTATCTACAGTCTAACCTAACAGGCTTTAAAAAGTTAGAGATCCTAAACTTCAGAAACGGAAGTGTGGTGGTCAATAGCAAGGCACAATTTGCCAAGTCTGTGCCGTACAACATTACTCAGGCGGTCCAGCACGTCTTGGAGGAGTTTTGTAATGCTGCAGCCCAGCATTTGGACATAAAGGTTGACAGCCATTCCCTAGACATAGAACCAGGTAAGAGTCTTGGGCTTTGCAAGCATCATACATGATACATCAGCTGACTGGTTCATTTCAAAACTGCATCAGTCTGTCTGGACACGGACGGAATTTCTCACAGAAGCTAAAGAATTGCCTGCAATTGAGATGAGTTTAATTTCTTCTTTCATTTTAGCTGATCAAGGGGACCCTTGTAAGTTCCTTGCCTGCAACGAGTTTTCCAAATGTGTGGTGAACCTCTGGACAAAGGAAGCACAATGTTTATGTGACCCAGGCTACGTGACGGTGGATGGACTGCCATGTCAGAGCCTCTGTGTGGTCCAGCCTGACTTCTGTCTCAATGGAGGAGAGTGTGAGATTGTACCAGGGCATGGTGCCGCTTGCAGGTACCTCAGAGAACAATCACATATGTGACCCTGGACCTCAAAACCAGTCTTAAGTTGCACGAGTGTGTTTGTAGACATATCCAACAATACATTGTATGGGTCAAAATTATCGATTTGTCTTTTATGCCAAAAATCATTAGGATATTAAGTAAAGATCATGTTCCATGAAGATATTTTGTATATTTCCTACCGTAAATATATCAAAACTTATTTTTTGATTAGTAACATGCATTGCTAAGGACTTCATTCATCTTTATTTAGATTTTTTTTCCCTCAGAATCCAGATTTTCAAACCATTGTATCTCAGCCAAATATTGTCCTATCATAACAGACCATACATCAATGGAAGCTTATTATATATTTATTCAAATCTCAATTTCTAAAAGTCGACCTTTGTGACTGGTTTTGTGGTCCATGGTCGTATATAGCTGTGAACAGTTAAATTCAATGATCTAAATCCAATTCGATTTTTGGAATTGAATAGAATGCTTGTCTCTAATGTGAGATATAGTTTTTACCGTAAAACAAGTTTCTGACTATATGTTGACAAGCTTAACATTTAGCCAGCACTCCAGTATTTTTGGTCACTCAGAACTTTGTTCTTAAGAAATATGTAATCATAGGGATGTTGTTGTGTAGCTCTGATGGATCTCTTTAAGAATAACCCTCCACTGTGCATGTTCTAACTGTCTCTTTCGACCCTTTTAGATGTCCTGTAGGTAAATTCTGGCAATTTATCGGAGAGAGATGTGCAGAGCTGGTCACCGTGACAAACTAGTAAAAATACCAAAGCCTTTCTGGAACATTCCTTGAGATATAAGTATTTATATCTCAAAGGAATGTTCCATGTCCAATCCTCAAGTTTGTAAAAAAATATTCTGTTATATGCAGACTTTGAAGGTAATGGTATTGATGTCCAATGACAACATTGTCTGTTTTTACAAACAAAGAAAAGAAAAAATATTCCACCCATATCAAATCAAATCACTTTTATTGTCACATCACCCCAGCACATGTGCCTTGGTGAGTGAAATTCTTGAGAGCGTGCTCCAGACAGTGCAGAACCAATTTACATATAGACAGTACATACTTACAGACTTATACAGAAGACAATGTGCAGAATACACATACATATACTCAGTACACACAGTGTACTATTAAGACATACTTACAGTTATCAATGCACGTTATACACCGTATGTACACAAATATACACACAATATGTGAAGGTGCAGCAGATTTTACATAGGCCGGATACGCAATGTCATGGATGTGCGTTGCATGGTATCCAGTGGTAGCAGATAGATTGTTGTGTTAGTTGTTGTGTTAGTGCAGTGTGTGCGTGTAGTCCAGTTGAACTGTGTTAAAGTGCAGTGCATATCGTAAAGTGGGGGTGTGCTGTAGTGTGTATTAGTTTTTGCTGTTCATTAGCCTGATAGCCTGAGGGAAAAAGCTATCCCTCAGTCGGCTAGTGCGGGATCGGATGCTGCGGAGACGTCTTCCTGAGGGCAGCAGAGAGAGCAGTCTGTGGGATGGGTGGCTGGAGTCCTTGATGATCCTCCTGGCTTTTCTTAAAAGGAAATTGATGGATCTCCTGAGATCGTAACTGGCTTGTTTTCGATCGTCAGTGTTTCCGGATTTAAAGGCAGATGTCCGCGCTGATAAGGCTGCTCGAACATCGCTGTTAATCCACGGTTTTTGGTTGGGGTAGATGCGGATTGTTTTTGTCGGTACTACGTCCTCTATACACTTCCTAATGAAACACGTTGCAGTATCTGAATACGCCTCTATGTCGTCATCAGACGCTGCCCGGAACATGTCCCAGTCCACGAGATCAAAACAGTCCTGTAGTATAGCGTCCGATTGGTCCGACCAGCATTGACTTGTCCTGAGGGCGGGTGCTTCTCATTTCAGTTTCTTCCTGTAAGCAGGCAGGAGCAGAACTGAAGAGTGATCCGATTTGCCAAAAGGTGGGCGGGGGAGGGATTTGTAGGCGTCCCGGAAGGGAGAGTAGCAGTGGTCCAGTACACGATCACCACGCGTGTTGATGGTGATGTGTTGGAAGCATTTTGGAGCTATTGTTCTGAAGTTGGCTTTGTTAAAGTCCCCCGTAACAACAAACGCTGCATCTGGGTGCGCGGTTTCCTGCTCACTTATATTCCCATACAGTTCCTTGAGTGCCTGGTCTGTGTTGGCTTGAGGGTGAATGTAAACAGCCGTGATTATGATCGCTGTAAATTCCCTCGGTAGCCAGAATGGTCGACACAGAAGCATATGAAATTCCAGATCAGGGGAGCAGAAGGATTTAATAGAGTGTAGGTTCCTTTCATCACACCACGAGTTGTTGATATAGAAACAAACGCCCCCACCTCTGCTTTTCCCTGTGAGCTCTTTCGTTCTGTCCGAGCGATGCACGGAGAACCAAGTGAGCTCGATGACTGAGTCTGGAACCATTGCAGACATCCAGGTTTCTGTGAGACAAATAACGCAGCAGTAACTTGTTTCTCGTTGGTATGAGATGCGCGCCCGCAGTTCACAGAGTTTGTTGTCCAGTGACTGAACGTTAGCCAGCAAAATGGTTGGGAGAGGAGGTCGAAAGGCACCTCCTCTCCCAACGAGAAAGACGTGTTTCTCAGTCTGATGAGGAAGCCAGCTCTCTTCCCTCTTTTCCGTCGGCGTTTCCTCGGTCGCGCGGACGGTTTCCGTTGTGCGACGGAGAAGCCGATTTCTAAAAGTGTGTGTCTGTCGTAGACAATAAGAGTGTATACATCCAGTACGAAAAACTGAAAAATAATAAGTAAAACACGAAAAACTGCAAAGTTTGGTAGGAGCTCGCAACACGGCTGCCATGCTCGGCACCATCTTGGATATCTGCATATGATTTATACTCATTTGGAGACATGTATCTTATATAATATTTCTTAGAATAACTATTCACAGTGAATTACAGTGAATGTGGCACTATGTTAACAGTGTCATTTACAAAATAAGTTTGCAAAAATGTCTCAAATCTTTACTTGCTGCCCTGTCTATTCTTTTTGTCATTCTGTTCTAAACACATTTATGAACACTTTTGGACCTGTTTAGATATATCTCAATTCTTCAATTTCATTCTGTGCCTTTTATCTTTGGGCTGTCTTTTCTTTGACTGAACAGTCAGATTAACAGTGATCTGATTATCTGATTAGGGCAAAAGCTGTTCTCAAATACTCAAAACGTACTCCGTTACTATCGTAACCTTCGGTTCCCTAAGATATGTAACGAAGTACTGCGTCTTGATAAAGACGCATATGGGCATTATTGCAAGCTTTATTCAATCACGCAGTGAAACTGCACGACTATTGGTTCGTGCAGTGTGTAAAAAACAAACCAATGGGTTTCGGCAACGGAGCTGCACGAGCCTATGGTGAAGCCCACTAGAGCCCACCAGAATGGGCGGAACCATCTGGCTATATAAGTGGTCAGCCGTTTCGCTATAGAATCCTCAGGTTACTTCGACTGAAGAGACGACTGAGCCGTGCAGCTACCTAGCACGGCAAAGTACGCAGTACTCGTTCCATATCTCAGGGAACCAAGGTTATGACAGTAAACCTTGATGATGGTGGTCGGTTGTTACCGATATGCTCCACAGTTGGATTAACACTGATCTAATATTAATGGGGGACTTAAACATGGACTGGCTGTCTCAGTCAGCAGATACGTTTAAGGACATTTGTAATTCTCTATGTCTGGAACCAACTGATAAATTTACAGACTCGTCTAAATGGAAAGGATACGAACAAATCATCTTTGATTGATGTTATTTTAACTAGTGTATCACCATGTTTTCTCTGCACAGGAATTTTTTTGTAATGATATTAGTGACCACTGTGCAATATCGTGTGTGAGGAATTTTAAGATGCTTAAGAGTTCTCCCAGATTTATATATAAACGTGTATTTAAAAAAAGTAATGTGCAAGCCTTTTTGCATGATGTGTGTAATAGTAATTTACGAGAAATTTTATCTATACCTGATGTGGCTGTAGCTTGGGACTATTTTAAATCTTACCTACTTTTTTGGAAATTTGTGATAATCATGCTCCTTTCCATAGATTTAGGGTGAGTGAAAAAAATAATCCCTGGTTCAAAAAATCGGTCTCAAACCTTGTTAGGCAAAGAAATATAGCTTAGTCCACAGCAAAGAAACTAATAGTGTTGATGACTGGTCTCATTACAGATTTTTACGGAATAACATGCACAAAATTGATAAAAAATTCAAAAAATCAGTATTACTATAATATGATTAATGATAATAGAAATGATCCCTCTAAATTCTGGAAATGAATAATCTCTTATAGGATCAAATACATTTACCAGTCTTCCAAATCTTTTAAAACTGAACCAAAGACTAATTTCTGATAAGACTGATATGGTTAATACGTTAAATCAGATATTTTTGTCTCTACCAGTTCGATTATAGGCACGAATCACTCATTGGATATTGATGAACAGGGTACTGATGAATTGTTTAAAACAGACTTATTTTCGTTTACCCCTATATTGTCCACTCAAGTGTATAAATTATTGTTAGATTTAGATTGTAATAAGTCAGCTGGGAAACCTGATAAAATTGATCCAGTCTTTTTAAAAGTCTCAGCAGCCATTATTGCTGAACCTTATTGCATTGATTTTTTATTTGAGTTTATCAACTAATATTATTCCATTCGACTTGGAAATCAGCTATGGTTATGCCTCTACCAAAGGGAGGAGATTCCTCTGATTTGAATAATTATCGCCCTATTTCCAGATTATCGGTTCTAGCAAAAGTATTTGAACCTTTGGTAAATTAGTAAATGAAAGAAGAATTTAGTTAGACATAATATTTTAAATGAATTTCAGTCTTTCAGGTTTAGAGCGGGCCATAGTACGATAATGGCCACTACCCTAATGATTTATCCGCCTTGGATAAGAGAGAACATTGTGCGGCTTTATTCGTCGATTTGACAAAAGCGTTTGATCTGGTGGATCATGCTTTATTGTTGCAGAGGACTTAAGAGTGTAGGTCTTCAGTAATATGGACCTTAGGGTGGTTTAAAAATTATTTGTCAGATAGAAATCAATGTGTTTCTGTAGATAACTATACTTTCATCAATGTTAACAGTTAAAAAAGGGTGTCCCACAAGGTTCTTTAATGGCACCACTTCTTTTTTCTATTTTTATTAACGATTTAAGGAAATAACATCTTCAAAGTTTCATTTTTATGCGGACAACACTATTATTTATTCAACTGCATCCTCATTGTCTCAAGCTATTACAATCATTCAGAACTCTTTTTATATCTTTCAGCATAATTTATTAAAAACTGAAATAATTTTTAAATGTGAATAACAACTAAATATATTATTTTATACACGTAGACGTTCTATGACTACTGTACCGTCTATTCTCACAATTGATGGCTTACACATCGAAAGAGTAACTGCTTAGAAATATTTAAGGATATGGCTTGACGAGAAGTTGACATTTGATGTTTATATTGACTGCTTAAACCAAGATTGGGTTTTTGTTTCGGCAAAAAAAAAGCTTTTCCTTTGAAGTTAGAAAGTGAATCATACAGACTATGTTTTTACCCATCTTAGATTATGGTGATTGTATTTACATGCATGCTTCCTTATATTTATTAAAAAGGTTGGAGTGTTTATTATGCTGCATTGTGATTTATAACTAATGCTTGCTCACGTACTCATCACTGTTTGTTGTATAACAGTGTAGGTTGTTCCTCCTTATATCAAAGCTTGAAAAAACATATGGATTGGGTTTTTGCAAAGGGCAAAAAAGAGGCTTTTTCTTTGAAGTTAGAAAGCGGTTTTTATGCTTGTTTTTTCCATATTAGTCTGGGGATTAGTATGCGGTTAACGTTAGAAAGTTAAAGGCTAGCACTGTTTTGCTATCTCGTAACTTTAACTAGAGGAAAATCACAGCAGAGACTTTGCTATCTTTTCTGCATACAGATCAATTCATCAGTTCAGTAACAATAGAGATTTGTTCGGTTAATTTGCTTTCAGTTGAGTTGATATGGACAGCTGGTGTTTCCGCGTGTTTCCTTCAGATGGCTGAGGGAATCCCGGCGGCTGATTGGCTTGTTGCGTGATGTCACTGAGGGAACCCCTCCTGCAATAGGCGTTTGCCTGGTTCCTTTGTGAGAGAGGCGACCCATGGAGTTCCGTGTAGTTTCAGGCTTTCAAGGTTTCTTCCGGAGTTTGACTAAGTATTTGTAGTGTTGTTATATTATCGACCAGATATTACGGTCATGGGCGCTTCAAAGCGCAATCAGTGAGCTGAAGCCCAAGTCTTTGCAAGTCAGCGAGTGAGAGCCGAAGTCTGAGCTGTAGTGTTAATTTTTAAACAGCTAAATTTGGGTCCACCCAGGGGCGGCTGTCCCAATCAGATTGTTCTTGTGGGGCGGAGTCCCACCCCGCACGGCTTTTTTTGCCGCGCCTACATCATCTGATATTTAATTCATCACATGAAGGAAGATATCCTTACAGACTTCTATACGTGCTGTAATCATACATTATGATGCTAAAGGTTAACTGTCATCCACACCAACTTATTGCTGATGACGACAGCTTCCGCTCAAGACCAAACATTCCGCATTTGACACACAAAGTACATCTACTAATTGTATCTACTACACAGGTTAAGGCACAGATTAAAACATCCTACATTCAAAATAATCACACCAAGCATATGAACGACATCAAGCACGTCCTTCCTGGGTATCTTTGTTCTAATAGTGATGGAATAAATTAATGTATTTTTGCATAAAGTCCACACAAGTTTGGGTGTTCCCTGCACGGAGAAGAGACACAGAAAAGTTCTTTCCTTTGACCTGCGCGAAAGAGGAGCTGTTCGGGGTCATGAGAATGTCACGTTTTGGGGATCTGCTGAGCGTCCGTCAACGTTTATCCCATAAATTTAGGCATTAACCGATCAGGGGATCCTGGGATTGTCTGTAGACGCTGTCTTCTGTGTTTATGGTAAGCCAGTCAGAAACAACGCTGAAATTCTGTCTCTAAGTGGATCTGGGAGCAAAGGTCAGCTCTTAGCTCGACGCAAGGAGGTGGCGCTATAAATCTCTCTCTTCCTGTGTCTTTTACAGAGATTAGCAAAAGGAGTCCTTATCAGGTTCCTTTGATGTGTAAGAGGACATAGTAATGTGGGCCTGTCCACTCAAGTGCTACAGCTCCTTGGTTGTGGAATGATTTTGAGAATAATACTGCATTAGAAGCAATTCCTTCTTTGTATATTTAAAAAAAAAATATTGCAGTGTGAAATGAATGAATCTTGTTGCTGTTTTAATTTAGGTTGTTGATTTATGATTATTGTTTGCTTTGTTTGTTAACTTTGAAAATTTATGTGAAACGTTTTGTACGGTAATTCTTGGCCAGGACTCCCTGGAAGAAGAGATTTCTTTTAATCTCAATGGGACCTTCCTGGTAAAAATAAAGGATTAATAATAATAATAATCGTGTACGTTCCCTGTCGATACTCCACTCGTACTGCGTCTTGATAAAGGGAACTCAATTCAGTCACGTCGTGCTATGGAGTAGGAACGACTGCATAATATACCTCCTTAAGCATTCAATTGTCCATTGGGAAGCACAATAGTATACTCCAAGGCTAAAACGGGTTAAACTCATAGAGGTTACACCCGGCCTGGATGATCGTTTCCATAAGAGACTCTTACATATTCGGTACTCCCAGGACAGAAAGTATGCAAGCAACCAACCAGAGAGCTTGAGCGTGTCACAGTCAAGGACTCTCCGTCAGAATTGTTCCCATAACATATAGTATGTGTGCTCACTTAAGCAGAGAGGACTCTGGCATGTAAGGCCGCAACAAATCTCTGTAATAGACACACCGTCAAGACTATGCCCATGATGAGGCGATGCCTCTGGTGGAATGGGCTCGTTCTCCAATGCGGCATTGCAGGCCCAAGGAAGAGTACGCCAGCATAACGGCATCCATTATCCACTTAGAGAGTCTCTGCTTCGTGACCGGATGCCCTTTGGCGCAGTTACCGAAGCTAACAAAGAGCTGTTCCATCCGCCTAAAAGAGGCAGAACGCTCAAAGCAAATCCTCAAAGCTCTGACAGGGCAGAGCAAGGATAACTCCCGGTCCTCTTCAGAAGGAGGAAGCGTGGAGAG
Source organism: Ptychobarbus kaznakovi (assembly GCA_027422405.1). Lineage (NCBI taxonomy): Eukaryota > Metazoa > Chordata > Actinopteri > Cypriniformes > Cyprinidae > Ptychobarbus > Ptychobarbus kaznakovi. The sequence goes on from CM049794.1 coordinate 27,044,050, forward strand.
CGTGATGACCTGAGCTCTGAATGGAGTGGAAAAGCACCTTGGGATGACCTTGGAGTCGTTGGGCCCAAATTCCAGACAGGCAGGGCTAATGGAGAGTGCCTGTAGGTCTTCTACTCGCTTAACCGACACTAGTGCTAGAAGCAGAGCATTCTTTAGCGACAGCGACCGAAGGTACGTAGACTGTAGCGCCTGGACCAGGTGGAGAAAACGGACCATTTAAGGGCATAGAGGCGTCTTGTAGACGGGGCTCTGGCCTCAGAAATGGTGTTTAACACTCGCTCTGGGAGGCTAGTAGGCTCCGGTCGAGCGGCCAAAAGGTGAAGAGCCCACAGCTCGGGCCGAGGGTGCCATATTGTCCTGTTTGCTTGAGAGAGGAGATACCGTCTCAGGGGCATGGGACAGGGGGCTGCTATAAGCAGCTGCGTCAGCTCTGATAACGAAGGTTAGTTTTCCCAAACGGGGGCTACCAAGAGAACCTGACCTTCAAATAATATGTTGGGCAGTGAGAGCTGTCTCTGGACGCAAAGAGGTCTACTTCGGACCTCGCCAAAGATCTTCCAAATAATTTGAATCGTCTGCGGATGGAGCATCCACTCCTCTGAGGGGACATTGCTCTGAGATAACATATCTGCTCCCTGGTTCAATTTTGCCCAGTAAATGTGCTGCTCTCAGCGAGCGCAGGTTGAGCTGAGCCCAATCCAGAAGGCGCTTTACCAGAATGAACAGCAGCTTCGAGGAGAGACCTCCTTGGTGATTTATATAGGTCACCATGGACATGTTGTCTGAGCGGATTAGCACATGGTGTCCTATTAGGTCTGACAGGAAGAACTGGCAGGCCTCGATATACTGTTAGCATTTTCCAAGCAGTTGATGTGGCAGAGGGATGCTTTCTTCCGCTTTTGACCAATGGCCAAAAGTCTGGTTTGCCTTCGCACAGCGCCCCCCAATCTGTGTTGGAGGCATCTGCCGTGACAACCTTTCTGTTGCAAACCATTCCCATGGCCACGCCCTTGGGATATCCAGCAAAAGTTCTTCCAGGAGGCTAAGGCTGTTACACAGGCCTGACTCACCCTGATATGTAGGCGTCTGTGACGCCATGCATGGGGTGGAACCTGTGGTTTCAACCAGCGTTGAAGGGGCCGCATGCGAAGCAGGCCCAGCTGTAGCACTGGTGATGCTGCGGCCATGAGGCCCAGCATTTTCTGAAACGCTTTGATAGGGCGAGCGTTGCCGCTCTTGAAGGAGGCCGCGAGTTTCTGTATGGCCAGAGCACGTTCTGGCGCGACCACTGCTCTCATCTGAGTCTAGAACTGTTTTCAGGAATGATACCCGCTGGCTGGCTGACAGTGCGCTCTTTGCAAAATTTACCCTGAGCCCCAGACGCTCTAGGTGGCTGAGGAGAAGGGTTCTGTGCTATAGTAGCTCCACCTCTGACTGGGCCAGAAGGATCGAGTCGTCGAGGTAGTTGAGAATGTGGATTCCCATCTGTCTTAGATGGGAAAGAGCTGTGTCCATGCACTTCGTAAAAGTGTGGGGGGCCAGAGACAGTCCAAAGGGGAGGACCGTGTACTGATTAGCCACACCCTCGAAGGTGAAACACTATAATCGTCTGTGATGGGGGGCTGGATATGAAAGTATGGGTCTTTCAGGTCCAGAGTAAAGAACCAGTCCCCTGTGCAAATCTGCGAGAGGATCTTCTTCAGTATGATCATCCTAACGACCTCCTGATGAGGGTGTGATTCCGACGTCTGAGATCGAGGATGGGCCGGAGGCCGCCATCCTTTTTGGGTACGAGGAAATAACAGCTGTAGAAGCCGTACTCGCTCTGAACTGGAGGAAACCTTTCTATAGCTCCTTTTTCCAGCAGAGTCATCACGCCTGAGCGTAGAAAGTGGGCGTTCTCGCTTTTCACCGAGGTAAAGACCACTCCGGTGAAACGTGGGGGTCTTCGAGTGAATAACCTCGTTTTATTATCCCCATAACCCACTCTGACACTCCGGGGATGGCCTGCCAGGCCTCGGCCCGCATGGCAAGGGGTTGGATAAACTCGAGTGACCGACTGCACGGGGGCAGGGCACTCATGAGGAATGGAAGAGGAAATTTGCTTTCTTTTTGAGAATGTTTGTGTTTTATTTTTCCCACTATCACAGCGGGCAGTTACTTGGGTGCTTGTAGGGGCCCTGTATTTGCAACAAACACATTTCCCTCTCCACAGGGAGATGAATGGAGTGAAAAGAGGTTTAAGAGAGGCAGTTTGGTGGCAGGACTTGGTCCTCTCCTCTTTCCTGTCCTGCAGATCAGGAAGTTGCCGGAGGCGCCGGGTCCAATGCTATCTTAGGTCAAGGGGCCATGGCGCTTTGGAAAGGGGTGGCGTCTGGCTGAGCGGGAACGCCCTCGCATCTGCTGAGTCTTGGCAGGCTGAGGGGCAGGGGCGGCAGGTGCAGGCTTCGCGGGCTGCTGAGTCGTCCATGGCAGAGAGGAATTTGGCCTGATAGACCTGGAGGACTGCCATAGAGTGGAGCAGTGAAGCCTGCTTGACCAGCTGAAGCGTAGGAGCGTCCAGCGAGCACTGAAGTGGTCCTGCATGGCTTGGATGGGTGGGCAGCTTTTGCATTCCAGCATGGCGCCCCGGCAGGAACCACTCGTCCAGACGGCTGCGAGAGGGCTCCTCTGGTGGAGACCATTCCAATCCCAGCTCTTCAACCGCTTTTGAGAGAGCATACGGAGAAGTTTGGCATCCATCCCCGCTTTGGCGGCGCTGGATGCGGGCGAAGGCAGGAGGGCGGGATCAGTTACAGAGCCCGACAGCTGACATGACATGCTGTCATCGGCCGGCTCTTCGTCACTCCCACCGAACAAGACCAGATCGCTCGCGCTGGCAGAGGGATGCTGGTCAGGTCGGGAAAAGTGGAAGGGAGAAACCTCTCCGTGTGGCGAGAGCGAGTCATGTGGGATCTGAGCCGTCGTGAGTTCGCTCTCAGCCAGGCGCTAAGATCCTCCTGCCCCACTGTTTTTTCCTTACAGGTCCCTGGGAGGAAGAAAACGGGAGGGCACGAGGGGCGGAGTCACTTTCTGAAAAGTAAGCTATTCGCAAACGCAGAGAGGGGAGACACTGATGTTCTCGCAATGAGAAAAATCAGATCCAACAAGCACAGCATCTGCATGGGATTTCCCTAGGCAGGAAACACACTCGCTGTGGCCATCATCGGCATGCAGGGGAGACCTGCACGAACCGCAATAACGGCGTAGCATTTGCAACAATGCCGGCTCTTTTAGATAGAGTGTAGATTGCCGGATGGCGGCAGCGAATGGGACCGGAACTGCTGCGATGCTGGGGTGCTCATATAGCCAGATGGCTCCGCCCATTTTGGGGGCTCTGGCGGGCTTCGTCGCCATAGGTTCTTGCAGCTCCGCGGCCGACCCATTGGTTCGTTTTTTACACACTGCATGAACCAATAGTCGTGCAGTTTCACTGCGTGATTGAATAAGGCTTCAGTTCAGGAGAAAAAAGGCCTTTTCTCTTATGCGTCTATTAAGACGCAGTACGATTGGAGTATAGACAGGGAACTGAAGAGTTCAGGCATTTAATTTGGGATCGCAAGGCAGCTCTGTTTTGAAATCCCCATTATGTTTTCTTCTTCACAATTTTTAAATTTATAGAACTTTCCATTCAAAACTATTTACATTTATTTTTTTGTACAAATTTTTAGATGGGCTATTTTTGGGTCTTTAGTCACTTTACTATTAAGTTAATCGGAAAATCTCCTTTACATCAACCCTGGGAGTGAACATATTTTGTTGAATGTTTCTGTAACATCATTCCATGGAATCCTCACATTTAAATTCAACACACTTTCTTGACAATTACTACTGAACTAATATTGTTGTAAAAATGTATAATATTGTACAATGTCCTTTATATATTTTTTTACAAATTTCCCTGTAATTATATAAATTAATGAAAAATACATGTTACCACTTTTTCCATAAAACAGAACTTTACTCAAGGAATCCCAATATGATATGATTTCCAGCATGTTCTAAAACAAAGCCTGTTTTGTCCCTAAAAAAGCCTTTACTAATATGTATTTTTTACAGAAACGGATGCATCACACACCTGTGAATTTTTCCTTGGGATATGATGTTTTTTTCTTTCCCTTCAGGTGATATTGATGTCTTTCTTTTCCTTTTAAAGTTTAGGCTTCTTATTAGTGTATGTGCTGTCTGTTTTATAGAGGCAGAGACCAGATGACCATACCAGGCCTGACGAGTTAATCACAGAAGATTTACACATTATAATCACTGTCACTGAGGTAAGATCAGATCTCATATATCATCAACTTTTGTTGTGATTGTAAGAATAAATCACTAACTATTAGACCAGAGGCCAATTTCATAAAATGCTTAAATTATTCACCAGACTGGACTTTTTAAGTCAGTTACACAAATACATAGATTGGTCTAATTTGCATTTGAAAAGTATGATTGATCACTCTTTGAATAAATGACAGTCTTAATAATGACTAAGTGCACACAACTGGCCCTGGGTCTCACTTAATGTCATGTTTGAGGATAATTATACAAATTTTATAAATACTACATTTTTCACTGTTTTTTATTTTAGCAGGACTGTGCATTAGCGCAATTAATGAGAATGTAAACAATATTAGATTACATAACTTTTGTAAGCAAAACCGTTTATTCAGTCTGTGGTTTCAGAATATATAATTATAATAAAATTCCAAAATCATTCATGCTGCTATTAGATAAACATCCTTTATCTATTGCACAACATCATTAATGCAAAACACTTTATTTCTCTTTTGATAGAGGTGGGACGTCACGTCATGCTGTCTTCCGATAGTGCTTATCCAGCCATTAAAAGACGTTTGAAAAGACTTCCCATGATCCCACAACTCCTAAAGGCTGTAGATCGAGTGGCCAAACATCCTGAACAGATGAGAGCCAAGCTGAATGGTTATGAAACCTGTTGTTCTCATGAGAACATCAAGAAATTAGCTGGTTGAATGTTTTCACATGGCAGAAAGCATAATGGGTTTCCTCACAATGAGGAAATTATTCTTCTGTTTGATCATAATGAATACACAAGTTTCACACTGTTCAAAAATTCTCAAGTATGGAACATAATTTTGTTTTGGTGTATAATAACTATAAATTAGTTTCAAATGCGTAGCTAATACATTTATTTTTGTCTTTTAGCATGGTTGTCTTGTGAAAAGAAGAACTTTGTTGGAAATATTCTTTGAATGGCTATAGAGCAACAAATATTAAAAAGAAACAAAACTAAAGTTACAAACAAAAACATTTCTACAAAATATGAACCAATTTTGTAATTTACCCAAAGCACTATAACTGTGCAAAATGTCTTTAAGTATAGTTTAATATCGAATCTAGAGCTATGTTAGTGATGTCCCTGGACAGCCCTTAATAACGGTAAATAGCATCACTTATTTGCATTTATTCTAAATCCTTAGTTAACAACATTCATCAACATTTCACAGTGACATTTAATAGTTGTTTGTACTATATTAAATATATAATTATATATATTTTTATCATTGTTATTGTATTGTGAAATGTTATAGAAGGTAATCCCTGAAACAAGGCTCTCGTAACTCTATATGTATTTTTGTAAATACAGTTGGTGTATTTATGTACGCCAACTGTGCTGGTTTATATCTATATAACATCTCAACTGTGCTTGTTGAAAGAAAACAGACAATTTTATTTAGCTGGAGAGCTCATACATCAGTACCTTGTTTCGTTTCATACAAATCTTGATTTTGTATATAGAAATAAATCTCATTTGCATATTGCTCTTATACATGTTTGGTCTGATTTCACAATTACAACCCATGCCTTGTGTATCATATTGCATCATTTGCAAAACACACACATCATCGTAGATTTACACAACATTAGGGACAATAACAATATCACAATAAAATCATTATTTTTTATTAAACATTTTTCATTCAAAGTCATAATTTAGTTGTCATTACCAGAGTTATTGTATTTACTGTATTGTAGCTTTTGTAAATACTTTATGCAAGCAGTTAAACTCACAGTGAATAACAAAACTCAGAATAGTGTAAAGTGCTGAACAATATCAGTATTTACATCTGAACGTCAAAGAGGATCTTTATTTCAACGTGAGATTGATTCAAACGTTAGGAAGAGGATCTTTATTTCAACGTGAGATTGATTCAAACGTTAGGAAGAGACTGTTGAATTTCTCTCAAAAAACATTGCCAGTGAAGTATTTATGGATTACTGATGTTCATCATATATCATAGCAAAAATATTACATTAAGTAAATTATATTAAGAGGCAGTTCAGAGGTAATTACACTGTCAAGATCAGCAATTAAAGATCAATGAGATGATTCGACGCACCAGATATTCAATTAAATTCAGAACAAATGAGACAGCTACATAAAAATAAGCACTTAAAAAGAACAAAACTACAATTATTTTAAAGAATATTAAAAGTCAAAAAAATAAAATAACTAAATGAATGTCAGTGCTGGTTATGTAGAAGTTGGCAGATTCCCTTATGGAACTAGAGCTGTGATGTGTGTATGTATGTGTGTGTGTTTATTTGAGCATGCTCTGCAGCATGGCAGTGGCGTACGTGGGTCGGGCCTGCCTGCTCTCAATGGCATTTTTAAGGTACTGAATGCCTCCACAGCGTTCCCAGAAGTCCTCAAACTGGCGCTGCAGAATCTCAGCACCACGCTTCCGAGTCAAACCGGTCTCCTCCAGACTCAGCTCACACATCTCCATATCATCCTTACCTATCAACACAAAAACAGACGTCACACATTAGGAAATAATCTAGAAATGAAGCGATATACTGGCTAATATTATCTATTTATACTTGGCATTATTTAAACCGCTACAATGTAAAACGTCTCTGTTACGTATGTAACCCTCGTTCCCTTCGCTCCAACCCCTGCTACAAAAATGACAGCACGACTCTGATCTGGAATCTCCAAGGGTCTTCTCGGTGAGAAGAACACCACCCGATGAACAGGTTCCACTTCAAGGCGAAAGCATGTCTCGTAGACCATGCTCGCGCCGAAGTGATGGTGTCTACCACCTCTTGGGGTAGGTCACCTAGAACCTCCACAGGGTGACCCGTCTCTGAGTCTCAGTAGATCCTTCCACAGAGGAATCCACCAGGGAGGGTCTGTCACGAGGAGCATTAGTTCTGGGAACCAGGTCCGATTGGGCCAGCCACAAGCAGGACCTGTTCCTTCTCGTTCTCCCTGATCTTGCACAGCGTCTGTGCAAGAAGGCTTACTGGGGGAAACGCACACTTGGCCCCGCGACCAGCTGTGTGCCAGTGCGTCCATGCCGAGTGTTCCCTCGGTCAGGGAGTAAAACAACTGGCAGTGAAAAGTCTCTAGAGAGGCGAACAGGTCTACCTGAGCATCTCCGAAACGTCTCCAGATCAGCTGGACCATCTGGGGATGGAGTCTCCATTCTCCGGGAAATGCAGCTCATCACAGCTCGTCGGCCGAATGGTTGAGCAGGCCCACAATGTGAATGGCACGAAGCGCCCCACCTCAAGACTCAGCCATGGAGCCAGTGTTGAAGCGATCTCATATGAAGCAGTCCATGTGGCGTGGCAGCTGCCATATGTCCTAGGAGCCTCTGAAACTGTTTCAGTGGGACTGCTGTCCTGCTTTTGAACATATTCAAGCCGTTCAAAACCGACTGAGCACGTTTCTCCGTGAGGCATGCTTTTCTGTTTGACCAAATCCAACTTCATACCGAGAAAAGATATCCTCTGCGTCGGGAGAGTTTGCTCTTTTTGCTCTTTCCCAGTTGACCCGAAGGCCTAACCGGCTGAGGTGCGAGAGCACCAAGTCCCTGTGTTCGCACAACTAATCCTGAGACTATGATAGTCTGAGCCAGTCATCGACCTGATACTGATATGCATGTCCTTAAAATGCAAACTGCAGAAATGGCCTGTGGCACTGAAGGATCGACACATGAAAGTATGCGTCCCTCAGGTCGATTGCTGCAAACCAATCTCAGGGACGGATGATTCGAAGATGCATTTCTGCATGAGCATCTTGAACGGTAGCTTGTAAAGGGCCCGTTTCAAGACAAAAGATCGGTCGTAGCCCACCGCCTTTCTTGGGTACAATGAAGTAAGTGCTGTAAAACCTCGTCTCCATATCGGCTGGAGGGACCGGCTCTATTGCGTCCATCACCAGTAGGACTGCGATCTCCGCACGCAAGACAGGGGCATTGGCTGCTGGTACTGAAGTGAAGTTGAAGCCCCAGAACTTGAGGGGATGCCGGATGAACTGAATAGCATAGCCGAGTCTGATGGTCTGAAGGAGCCATCGAGATAGACTGGGAAGCGCTAGTCAGGCTCCCAGATACAGTACAAGCGGCACCAACAGAACCACCAACATACATGCAGTGGGGCAGCGAGGTGGAACGCAGGGACCCAGCCCGGGCGGCTTGTAGGGACCCAGAGATCCTCTCTATTGTCAAGATTTTTAGAAACAAAGATTCTCCACCCAGCCCTCTTCCGGGGGTGGGAGAGGTGCATTCACCATCTCCCTAAGAGCAGTTCCCTCCCTCTCTGGGTCACCCGTCCCAGGGCCTCTTTATCTTCTGCTTACTGCCAGGTTCGACAGAGGGCTTGGTTTGGATGTAGGCTGCTGCGAATGCGGTGCAGGAGTGGGGAAGGATGCAGGGGGACGCCCTCAGCAACGAGCAGGCTGGGGAGCTGTGGCCGGCGGACGAGATCGCCTCAGTCTGCTCCTGTGCAGCCTAAAACTGCTGGGCAAAGTTCTCAACTTCGTCGCTGAAGAGACCGGTCTCGGACACGGTGGCCTTGAGGAACCGAACTTTGATGGCGTCCCCCATGTCAACCAGACACAGCCAGAGGTGGCGCTCCTGGACCACAAGTGTGGAAATCGCATGACCCATAGAACTTGCGGTTACCTTTGTCGCTCGAAGCACGAGGTCAGGTGGATCGTGACCACCCTCGTCCAGGTCCCTCAGTGCTTTAGCCTAGCCTGATGGACCTACAGTAACGACAACCTTGAGGGCTTGGGACACGGTGGAGGTCTCCACTTGAGCAATACCCTCTCTGCAGCCCGGGAAAGCATAGCAGTCATTTCCAGATCCGATTCAGACATTGCTACAGTCCCAGAGGGTGGCAGCGCAGCCAAATCTTCCTCTCCAGAAAGCTCAAACTCACTCTCCGATGCAGCGATCGACATCCGATTGTCGGGAGGAGTGCCCGAAAGATACCACTCGTACGCTCCTTGTAGAGGGCCAAACACATTCCTTTGGCAGCTTAACTGGTTGCAGAGTGCAAGAGGAGCAATAGTCCCCCGAGGGTTGGTCAACTCAGAAATGGTCATCTTCCTGCAATGAGAACATGACTCATCCACAAATGCCACCTCAGCATGCTTAATGCCTGAGCACATGAGGCAGCAATCATGACATCACCCGATGCCAGGTAACGACCGAATGCAGAAACGCACGGGTGATACGTTGTCTATAGCAAGACGCAACTTTGTCTTTATGAAAATGCACTCGTGAATGCTCTTTTAGGGAAAATAATGCTTTTAGCATGCTGAAGCGCACAGGGGAGATGGCGGCCTGCAACACAAACAGGGGGTAGTACAGCCTGATATGTGAAGCTGAAGCACCGTACCGCCAGCACCAAGAAGCTCCAAAGAGCATGCTGAACTCTTTCAGTCGTCTCTGTAAAGTAGTCAGGAGCCGAAGCGAAAAGCTGAGTATGTGTTGCACCTGCTGCCTAATTATATTCGCGTTGCGATCAGTGGCAGCTCGAAGTAGATTGGTCTCTCTAAGCGAGATACGAATTTCGTCGGTCAATACCGACTTGACTTCGAGTGACCGACTGAAAGGGAACACTAAAGTTCTATGTGCTTCTAATGAAATCTAGATTACTGACAACAACAATTTTAGCCATGTTATATGCAAAAAATAAATAATTTATTTAATAAAATAAAGTACAGTACAGTGATAACAATAAACAACAAACACAAACTCCATACTTTGGGATGTTTTTATCATATAATTTTTGAGTATGATGGCTATGAAATGAGGAAATCTATATTAAGTAAACAAATTAGACTGAAAAATAATAATAAACCCCCAGTGTTGTCAAAGCTATTGCTGAAACTGTAGCTTGTCAAGCTACTCATAATTTAATATAGTTCAAAACAGTTAAATGTAATCTGATCATATAATTTAATATCATGAATATAGAATTTTTCATTTCAAGTAACGTAATTGTTTATAAGTAATTTTCTTTTTTTTGTTGTTGTAAAAGACAATGAGGATTTCAATAACAGTAACTGCATTAAACAGATACTGCTACTATGTGACTCATCTATTTATGACAGTGTAAACAGCACAATATTTTTGATTCAGACTTGGGATACTTTCATATGTGGTCCTAAGTGGTCCGGAGTCAGAACGGTCATATCATTCAAGAGCGACATTCGTCATAATTCTGTGCTGATGAGAGTCACTCCAATGTTTTACATACCGGTAGTTCTTTGATCACTCAGTGAATATGACAGACAGTTGTGGATGTATTCAGTGAGGTGTCAAACTCATAAGTATTACAGTGATAACTCCACAAGCTAAACATAAGGGGTTGAATAGTAAATATTTAAAAACTTTGCACTCTTTTTCCTCAGCTTTGCCCTCATTCACTGGCTTTCACAGCACATCAGCTTATAAATGAATGCACACACACGTACTTAAGTGTGCTTCATGCCGTATTGTTACACTCAGGGTTCCTACACAATTTCCATTTCAAAATTCCATACTTTTCCAGACTCAAATTTCCAGACTTTTCCTACCATAATTAACTTCTGATAAATGGTTTTAAAATTCAACTGCTAACATGTATTTTACAGAATCTCTATGTATGCTATTATGTTGCCAAATAATTGCAGAAAAAATTTAGCTACTGTAGCTCATACAAGTCAATTAACACCAAACCCAGTCAAGTTCAAAGCACAGCATTTTATTAAAACTGCAATGCTAAAACAGTGCAATGTTATTCATTCTTGTCAGGTAAATAACTGTAAACCTTCAACCCCTACAAAAACAGAAGGGATGTTCATGTACAAATTACCAGGCAACTAGAAAATAGAGCTAAAGTCCTTTGACTGCTTCATTGGCTGTTAGGTAAAGCATACTCGTAAACACTGTTTAACAAATAATTATAAATAAAATATTTAGCAATGCTACATTAAAATTATGCCTTTTGTGACTGTAACATACATAAAAACTAAATTGCAAAATCAGTCACAAAAAAAATTAAAGGGTTAGTTTACTCAAAAATTAAATAATTTACTTACCCTCATGTCATTCCAAACTCATAAGACTTTTAGCTTCAAAACACACATGAAGATATTTAAAGGACATGTAAGGGACTGAAATCTCTCAGATTTCATAAAAAAAATATTTCATTTGTGTTCATAAGATGAACAAAAGTCTTATGGGTTTGGATTGACATGAGGGTGAGTAAATGATGACAGCATTTTCATTTTTGGGTGAACTAAACCTTTAAGAACTCAACCATTGACTTGTTTCACATGCTCTCTTAAACTATAAAGTGCTGTGTAAACCACTGTGGAACTGTAAAGACAAAGGAACACACACAGGTCTGACCTGCACTGCCATAGCTAGGCTAAACCCTCAAAGTTTTTTCATTTCATTGATTTTCTTTTCAATGTTTTTGTCATATTTCATTAGCTCTTGTTCTTTATCTTTTGCAGCTCTCCTAAGTGCATTTGATTTGGCAAGCACAGAGATATTGTCATTGGCTTCTGCTTCAATTGCAAGTTCATCTGCAGATGTGAGAAGAGCATTCATGTTGTTCTGAAGCTTTCTTCTCTTCATCTTCATTTGGTCCACCTCATCCTGTAATACTTGTTGTTTTTTTGTTTGTTGTGTGTGCTCCTTTTTTTTCCTCATCGAGGTATTCATGGTACCTCTGTCTTGCACAGCCAGCAGACTTTAGTAGTTCTTTGGTCATCGCTACATTAGTTACCCCACCCACATGGTGCAGGCGGTCTACTATTACCCGCTGGGCAATCAGGGTTCTCTCCTTCATGTTTGCGACAGTGATATTCTTATTAACAGAGAACCCTCTTTCCACAGAAGCCTGACCATGGGACAGCAGGAGAACCTTTTGAACAATTTCCCACAGATCTTTGAATGCATGCTCTTTTGCCAGCTGTGCATGAAAGAAGGTGTCCAGTCTGGAGTGGGCACCAGTGGGCCACTCTGAGGCATCTTCACTTGTTTTGCAGATCACAGCAAAGTCTCTGAACTGGTTGAGGATTGTGTCACACTTGTTCTCTCTGACCTTTCCAGCACTGGAGATGATCTGCAGGCTCAGCTTCAGTTGTTTCTCACATAGGCCGGGCTTCTCTTTTATCTTCTGTGGATCCAGCCACGCCAAGTTTCTAACCAGTGTGTACTTCAGAGGGCATTTCTCTAGCAGCTTTGTCACAGCTGTGACAAGGAACTCCTTAGTCTCTTTTCTAACTGTGAGGACATCTTGCTCAGAAACCTTCTTCCTCACCCTCAGCTCTGAAAGTTGTTTGTCTGCAACAAATCCTATGTTGATAAGGGAGGCATCTTTGTGATTTGATCGATCTTTGAAGTCTTCTGAGAAGAGCTTCACTGCGGTCTTCATCCTCTTAAGTACATCATCTCTGACAAATCTTTGGAGAAGGTGCATCAGTGTGGTAAAAAGATCGTCTGCCAGGAAAGGTAGCATGGGCTTGTCAGTTTGATACTTTGTTAAAAAAGGCTGGCATTCTTGAGCAACTGAAAGGAAGATGTTAGCTTTTACCAAAAACATGGGGTTCAGTGCATGCTTTCTGAACAGACTCAAAAGACTTGTTTTTTGGATGTGGTACCTTAGAGGCATTAACATTAGCAACATATGTCTGGATCTGTGGCCATATTGCAATGGCTCTTTCTAACACGGTGACATTTTCTAGCCATCTATGTTGACAGTACCTGAGAGGGAAAACAGTTGAACCTGTTACTTTGGTGTAATCATCACGCCTGGCTGGGGAGTCCTTGAAAAGCCAATAAAGACAACTTAGAGTGTGCTCAATGTCCCAAGTGGTTGTATTGCTACCGGCTTTAAATGCATTGTGCATCACATGTAGTCCACAACTCCCTATGTAGAGGAGTTTGGAGCCAGTCTCCTCTTCCAAGTCCTTGGACAGCGTGTCAAACAGTTTCAAGTTTACATTCGGTCCATCCATTGATAGCTGCAATATGCCATGAATCCCAACAGTGTTGCAGTTGTTGCGTAGTGGTTTGTAGAGGTCATCAGCACATGCATGTCCAAGAAAGTGAGAGCCAAAGAACTTTGTGCTTACATGGTCTCCATCCCAAAAGCGTATGTGCACATCTAGCTGTTTTGACTGGAGGGGGCGGTTCAAACTCTCATCAAAAAGTAAAACATAGTCACTAGCACTTTTCACTTTTGACAAAAGTAGTGATGAGAAATGTGGTGCAATTCCAAAGGTTGTTAAGTAAGCTGCTTTGTCCTCCCCACATGTAAACTTAGAAGCAATGCTGCTGTCTGGAAACATAAGATGAAAAAGGTCACCCTTCCCAGTACAGCTGCTGAAGGAGCCATGCTTTTCCATGACATCAAGTGACATTATTTGTGCAATTGTCACTGCAGTATAACTGCATTCATGCCACCTAAGCTGCATTAAACAGTCTGTGTAAATGCATCTTAATGCCACTTCAAATGCAGCTTCTCTGCCACCTCTGTAGTGCAAAGATCTTGTTAATAATTGCATTTGATTTGTTATTGTCCTGTTGTTAAATCACAATTAAAAGATGTCACCGATTGCATTTTTTAAGAAAACATAATTATAAAAACAACAACAGGATATGCTCTCCAGTATAATAATGTTTGCTACATTATACATTTAAATTTATTCATTTATTAGAAGGCATTGTTACTCCAAGTCCTCCATGTATTCAACCATATAGCATTATTTTTCTTTTTTTTAACATTATATTCAATAGTTTACTAACCTGTAAATATTTATTCTCTCTGCAGATCCACTCACGTTTACAACATGCATTGGTTCTCTCAAACTGACAACATGCTTGAATAATACCAGATACAAATGATATAGCCTGCATATATTCACCTCTGACTCGTGGTTTGAAGTTGCATCTAAAGATCATGCGCTCCCTTTATACGTTGGTCAAAAGACACTCGTTTTTTGGTAAAAGACAGTCTTGTGTAATAGGAATACACACCTTGAATTCATTCAGTCGTCATAATAGATCACTAAACAGCCAAACACAATCTAATTTAATTGATGGCGAGCTCCTTAATCTTTTGCTTATCTGATTATTTAATGCGGATGCGCTCGCTCATTCAACGGCCCGGAGACTAAATAAAATTTTTTTGCGAAATGGAAATACACAGCTTTAATTAATAAAACGGATACACTATATATATATATATATATATATATATATATATAAAAAAACAGTAAATACACTGAAACAACATTCATGCCGCGTCACTCAATAAAACGCAATAGCACTCTGTGAACGCACCTGATGATCATTTGATAAAGTTCATCTGCTTTCTAGACAGATTAGCTCAAATTCTCACCGTTGATCAATCGGCGTATTGGTGGTTTCGTGACTTGATGTGGTCGGTCTTGGTTCCACCCTGGTCTGGGGCAGGGCCATAAACGTTGTGAGACTGTGTGTAGAGGATGCTGTGACCAGACGACGGTGCTTTTGCCCTAGCATATGGCTTATAATTGCCGCCTCCCCCATGTTGGAGATGTCGAAAGATTTTACACAAAGTTTGCATATAGCTTTTTTTGTCCATTTCAAATCTTTAGCCAACCAGGCTTTATATTTGGGATTGTCAAGCCAGCCCTCAGAAAATTTGCATTTACCCATTTAGTTGGCCGTTTATCACACTCCAACGCAGAAATTCACGACGACGTTCCAGGTGTTTAGTCGCGCAGTTGGGGGTAGGGGTGCTGTGATGGCAACTGCCGCCTAACAACGTAACAACCAATCACAGCAGACCGTCCGTCTAGCAGATCCAGTGTAAAACCGATCTTTTGGCAGCGCAGGCAGCTTGTGCCTCCAAACACCTTGAAAAAACTCTGATTGTATGATTTATATTTAGAAATTCTTAATTTTATATTTTAGAAAACTATAGGAACAATAGTCTGGAAACATAAATATTTTTCCATACTCTGATTTATTTTTTCCATACTTTTCCAGACCTGGAAATTACTCAAATCAAATTCCATACTTTTCCAAACCGCGTAGGAACCCTGTGTAACACTGCAAAAAAAGGCTTATCTTATGTAGTATTTTTGTCTTGTTTCTAGTCAATATATCTAAATATTCTTAAATCAAGATACTTTTACTAGCTAAGCAAAATGACTTAAGATTTTTAGTCTTGTCTCCATTGGTGGGAAACCTAAATTAAGTGCATTTTTCCTTAAAACAAGTACAATTATCTGCCAGTGGGTTAAGATATTCTTAAAACGAGTATTTTACTTAACCCACTGGCAGATAATTTTACTTGTTTTAAGCAAAATGCACTTAATTTAGTTTTTTTCCCCGGGAAGTAATTTTGCTTAGCTAGTAAAAGTATCTTGATTTAAGAATATGTAGATATATTGACTAGAAACAAGACAAAATACTATGTAAGATTAGCCATTTTTTTTTGCAGTGTACCGTTCTTTTGCGCATATGGGTCGGTTCAGGACAGTAATTTGTTCACTGGAATCTGATTGGCCATATATATATAAAAAAAGACAATTTGAACAGCTTAACAAAAGTTTGTATCTGAGCATTAAATGGTAATAGTGCACTAACGCTTCCAGTGTGAACATAGCCTTTTTAACCCGATGAACTGCCACATTTAACTACACGTTACATATATTAAATAAAATTATTTGTTAATACAAAATGCTGATAATGATCTGAAAGACTTTCCTCAATACACTCGGCTGTAAAGATGGTCGTATAAAACAATTCAACCAAAAAGTAGTGATGTAATAAGTAGTGATGTTGCTCTGCACCAATATCACTATTTTACAATTTTGGAAAAACTGATGCAGTTACCAATATATTGAGTATCTCTGTCAGAAACAATTCACTGACACCAACAGCTTCTCTCAAGAGCAAATATAATGCTGTGAGAAATTAAAGTGAGGTAACAGAAATAAACTGACATCTCTAAATTAGCAAAAAGGATGACGGTGAAAGTGAATCAGACCTGCCACCAGCAGAATGGGGTGTTTATCCGGGTGGAGCTCCATCTGTCTGGCAATCCAAGACCCATCAAAGTGTGCGTACCACCATCCTTTCTTGTTGTTCTGAGGGTCTTTGTATTGGTCTCCTGGTCGGATGAAGGGAATGCGAAAGAAGCGCTGCTGTTGGTTCATGGAGATCTCTTGCTGACGGGGCAGGACAGGCACAACTGGGTTCTGCTGGGCTGCAGGAGGACAATGGGGTGACAACAGGAGTGTTAATAGTGTTACAAAAACATCTCCAGAGTCTGAAGTTTGGCCCAAACCAGCCACAAAAACTTATATTATTAAACTATTGAAGAAACCTAAAAAAATATGTTCAAAATATATATATCACAATTTCAACAAAAATATTAAGCAGCACAACGGTTTAAGAAATGTTTTTTGAAAATCCAATCATATAAGAAATATTTGTGAAGGATCATGTGACACTAAAGACTGGAGTAATGATGCTGATAATTCAGCTTTGATCGCAACAATAAATTACATTTTGAAATGTATTACAACAGTTATTTTTAATTGTAATAATATTTCACAATATAACGTTTTTTTTTACAGTATTTGTGGTCAAATAAATGCATTTTTGGTAACTAGAAGATTCTTCTTAAAAAACACATTAAATATATATTTAAAATAGTTAGGAAAGCAGCAGGGAAAGGGATATGTTTCTTTATTGTAAATATTGTTTTCTATTGGCTTTGTTAAGTGAGTGAGTTAACTCACAAGCGAGTGAGTGGCTAAATATGGGATGTTTCTTTGCATTTCATTAGGTCCTTAAGTTATGTATTGGGGAGTTAGTCAGCTGTTGGCTTATTTTTTGGCCTTACTCACCAATGAAGCTTCCAATTATGTTGACTATTAAAAAAAAAAAAAAAAAAAATTATTTCTGTCTACAGTATCTAATTTGCATTTCATCCTGACTCTAGATCCGTCCGATCTCGGGTTTTAAAGGAGGTTTTCTTACCATAGTCTGTGATGGCTTTTGGTGCTCTCTGATCATCCTGAGTGTTGCGTTTCTTGTTCTTTGACTTCCACGAGTGATAGACCTTCAGTCTGCGGTGAAACTCCTCACGACACGCAGCTAACAACTCGATATCTAGACGGATAAGGTAAAAATAAAAGTTGGAAACTGAAATAAAACAGACATTTACATTATCTACAATTTTGCCCATCAATAGAGATTTAAGTTCATTTTTAGCTGTAAGTAACAAAAACAAAAAACTTTTTATCATCAGATTATAAGATGGTTTTAGTTCATAAGCACACAAAAGACCCTGAAAATAAAAGTTTTCACTATTTGTAACATTTAAAACAAAAGGTAAAATCTAAAACGACAATTTCAGATTTTAAGGTTACTAGTAAGCAAATTTGTGACATTGGTTCATGACTGAGATTTTTTCAGATGGTCACCATTGACTTCAATATTATTTTTTTTCCTACTATGGAAGTCAATGGTGCCCCAAAACAGCCTGCTTACAAACTTTCTTCAAAATATCTTCCTTTGTGTTCAGCAGAACAAAGACATTCATACAGGTTTGGAGATACTTGAGGGTGAGTAAATGATGACCGAATTTAAATTTTTGGGTGAACTATCCCTTTAAGCTGAAGCACAGAAGATGTTCTTTGAAACTTCAAATGATAGATGATCATCAGGATTAGTCTGTGGTAGCTTGTGTGCAAAAATGAGACATACCAAATACTGTATTTACTTGAATTGTTATTATGAAAATATAATTAGTAAATAAAACATCTATGAATCACATTTCATGTGTGGTTTGGACTCTAAAGGTGCGTTCACACCAGACGCGAATGAAGCAAATAAAATCGCGCTATTTGCGCGTAGTTGGACGCTTGAACATTTTGAGCATTTTGAACATTCATATCGCAATAGCAAAATTTGATGATGATGATGATGATGCATTTTATTTATGGCGCCTTTCTAAACACCCAAAGTCACCTCACAAGCTAATAAAAAAAAAAATACAAGTCACTGCAAAAAACAAAAACACACAACAAACTCTGTACATATACAGGTAAAGCACAGTAGAGACTCAATAATACATATCATAAAAAAGCCTGTCTAAAAAAATATGTTTTAAGACGTGTTTTAAAAGTCAGCAAGCAATTGCTATTGCGAATATCAAGGGGAAGGGAATTCCATAGGCGGGGGGGCAGCATAGCTATAAGATCTGGCACCCATAGTAGTTAGTCGAATCCGAGGTACCACAAGAGAAATTGAAGATGAGGATCTAAGAGCACGTGAAGGGGTGTAGACCTGAAGAAGTTGATTAAGGTATTGAGGTGCAAGATTATGAAGTGCCTTGTAAGTAAGTAGCAAGATCTTAAACTCTCAAAATTTGTCTTAATATCATCATGGTCACATGACGATATGAAGCGATTGGTCTTCCGGGCAAAAAGTGATTTTTAAAATGTATTTAAACTTCTTATTCTAACATAAAAGGCCTTTAAAGTTGTGTTTTGGGCCATTATGCTTTGGCATAGTATCTGTCACATGAACTAAAACCGAAAGCATGATATGGCTTACTCTCTTCAAGTCGAAGCGCCGATCAGCTCATGTTTTCCGCGCCTCAGAACAGCTCCGTTCGCAGTGAGTGAATGCAGTGAAGTTTCGTGGCAGATTGACCCTTTTCAATAGATGTGTAATGAGATGTGCTTTTGTAAGCCTGTTTTCACTGAAGCTTTCGTCAAAATAAAAGCTTAAAAGCGCAGAATGAATTACTGACAGCTAGCGGTTTAAATGCAGTCCAAATTCAAAAGATCTCTTTCAAGTGCAGAAATTAGGAAAGTATAATAATTTCCCTACTGTAGTGTAAAGCAAAAATAACATAGGCTATGAAATATACATTTTAATTTATTTTACAGTGCAAGTGGTTCACAACATATGGCTATTACTGCCGTTGTTGTTATTATTATTATTATTATATTCTAATTCGTTTGGCTTCCTAAAACACCAGTGTGAATGTAATTTAGACTAAAGGTGCGTTCACACCAGACGCGAATGAAGTGAATAAATCGCGCTATTCGCGCGTAGTTGGACGCTTGAACATTTTTAGTTTACTCGCTTCATTCGCGCATGAAATTTGCTTCATTCGCGCGTGAAATTCACTACACAACAGACGCGAATTCGCGTCATGGGAGGGGCTTCTGCCAGGCAGCTCCAGTCTCGTTGCAAAATTTATTCCTGTTTTTGTAAAAGTACGAAGTAGTATCGTACAGCTCCAGGTACCCACATACAACCACGATTAATTTGTCCTCCATTATTGTTTCTGATTTTCTGCCTCCGCTCGTAATCACGTCACTACTAGAGCAAGCTCCTGATTGGTTAATGCGGCGCGAATATCTGCCAAAGTTCAGATTTTTCAACTCGCGCGAATGTGGCGCGTCAAACACTCAATTCGCGCCGCCTCATTCGCGCGAATAGCGCCACACGATTGTCTATCGTGTCTTTGCATTGACTTAACATGTAAATCATTTGCGCGTAACGCTTCATTCACGTCTGGTGTGAACGCACCTTAAGACTGCTGTATACTGTGATAAATGTAAGTAAAATAAAAGCAAACAAACAAAAAACAACAATAGTTTTCATATGCATTTATTAAAAAAATAAAAAAAATTGTCTTACCACAGGATGTATTGATGGTGTCCCGCAATTCTGCATATTTCCACTTGCCGAGTTCATATTTCTTCACATCAGTTTGAGCATTTGTGGCAGTCACCAGAGGACTTCTTAATCCACAAAAAACCCAAACAAACATAGTTATATACAACAGATATAATTTCCTACTGATCTGACTCTTTAGGTCATTGCACAGAGTCCAAAAGTTTCGTCCGAATTTTTCGCACGCTAAAAAATAAATACGACCTCGTGTTGTGTCAATCACGTTTACACACTGCCACCGAAACTTTCGTCGGTCATAAAATTTTTTGATTTTCTGCGTTTTCGCATCGTAACAAGCATTTTGATAGGAAACTTTGACGAATACAAAAAAAACGCATACTCAGTGTGCAATGACCTTTACTATTTGACAAGGTACGAAAACAACAAACTTACCAATTAAAAACATAAAAGAGTATACTATACATATGTACTGTATAGTACCTTTTATCTTTTCATTTTAATTAATCCAATATACAAAAACCCTTAATTTACCCTTAATCAAACACATGCTAATAAACAGTATAATTTAATTATTGTTACAACAATTGAATTGTAAAAGATCGATGGTATCAGAGATCTGTCAAAGAAGCACGTTTATACAACAAGCAATAACAGGAAATCAATTTCAGAAAAAGAAAAAACTGACAAATTAGCATTTAATTAAATTACAAGGAAGGAACAGTAATTCACAGACAGAAGCAATAAAAGAACAAGCGATTCTGGAATCATTTTGGTTCGCAAAATATTGTGATTGGACTGAGGATGATCAGAATTTTATGCAGGTTTAGGCTTCAACAAGGTCATTTGTTTTTATTTCAGTGAATAATGTGCAGATTTTTTGGTTGTGTATATCTGTAGTGCCAACAACAAACCCTTCTACCCACCGAGCCAGAAGATCAGACATTTCCTTGGCCATTTCCTCCCTAAAGGACATGATTATCGGACCATTATACATGTTAGTATGTGACGTAAACTGTTCACAGGATGTTCCATCTGTGCATTTGAGTAACTAGGATCCAATAAACTGCCACATAGTTACTGTTTTGACGTTAATATGCCTGAACGTCATGATTTCTGGTGATAGTCTGGTAACACTGCTAAGACTCTGTTCCAAACCCCAGCGACCAAAACAGACTGAGTGATTTTAAACCCTCTACATAGGATGCAAGCTAGATCCATTTTAGATTCATGGTGCTAAATGTGAAAATACATGGGACTGCTTTTTAAATTCATCTAAAAATGATCAGTAAAGAATAAAGCTTTAAATAGGAGACATAGTAAAAAAAGTAACCTACATGGTCAAGCTCTTGAGTTTTTGTGGTGGTGGTGCAACACTGTAAAAACAGACAGGAAGAGCATTACATAGAGTGACGGAGGAACTAATCAAAGTCTCCGCCGGTAATCAAACAAAATCCCACCACCATTAATGCTTTCTAAGATTGCTCCAGGTTCAAGAGAAAGGGCTCAAACCTTGGGGAATTAAAATAAGCTTGACATATTTGAGTTTACAGTGCTATAAATATAATATAAAAATGTTGAAAACAGCTGAACAGGGAGTTTTAAAAGAACAGCATTTATTTGAAATAGACATCTTTTGTAACATTATAAAGGTCTTTCTGAATAACTTTTGATTCTGCAGCCAAGATTTTAATTATTATTACGAAAAAAATGTTGTCTAAATCGTTAATTTATCTAATTAACATCAGGGGCCGGATTCACATAATCTTTCTTAAGAAATAAGTTAAGAAATTTCTTAAGATAAATGCCACGAAGTTCGTAAGAATGTTCTTAAGTGCAATTCTTGAAAAATTCTTAATAAGTTCTCAAATATTTCTTAAGGAACATCTTAATTTTGTTCTTAAGAAGAAAATGCGAATAAAAAATGTCTTTATCTGAGTGAATACATGCGCATGATAAACTCACCCTTTATGTCTTTTTTGCGATCTGCAGATTACCCTCATATCATAATAGCACGCACATCTTTTTGTCACGATATGACTGGCGCTTCGGCTTCACGTTTTTTTTTTTAATGCGGGGTTTTGAACAGCCTGGCTCAAGCTGTAGCGATTATGTTTGTATTTGAGCTAAAAAATAAAGGATGGCGTCTGAAAGTAGCGCTTGGTGGTTAGTTGTGTGGCGTATATAATGTATATTTCTGACTAACTTTTTGAACTTTTGGTGTGTATTACTAGTGAGAAACCAGTGTTGTAGTAATTCAATATTAATTTAGTTATCACCAAAACTCGTTCTATATTATTGTATTCATTAAACCGTTACGCAGCCTCAGAAGCCTGTCCGAACTCAGTTTTCGCGAGGGTCCTCAAAAACGCTGCTTACGTATTACCTGCCAGGGCAGCAAGTCAGCTGCAGTTTGTCGGAATGCAGCCTCTGTCTTAATTTATAAGCTAAAATAAAAGTGTCCAATTAAAGCTCCCTATCTGATCGTTTTTAGTAGAATTTTTAAGTCAGCAAAAAGTACTAGCGTACACATACTGGCTATCATGACCGATCATTGTTTACTTTGCCTCCCTGCACTTCAGAAACTAGTGGCACATCCCTATTAATGTCCTAACTATGTATTCTATGTAGCTAATGTTGTTGTAATGCTTAAATAATAGCAATTCATTTGAAATAAACCCAGTAAATGTATTAAATAATTACTGTTTTATTTTTGGGATTTAAAGACACGTCTGGGCTGTCTAAATTTAAGAAGTTATTTACGATGATTTTAAGAGATTCTTTTCAGAATTGAAATTCTTCTTAGTTTTGTCTTAGAACAATCTTATGGAAAAAGATAAGATATTTTAAGAAGAATTACTTGGGAATACAAAATATTCTTATACTTTTTTCTTAGTTAAAAATAAGAAGAAAATGGTGTTAAGAATAATTTCTTCTTAAGAATGTTGCGTGAATCCGGCCCCTGGGTTCTGCCGTGGGCAGGTGACTTCATTGGACTATGTGGATTTTCTTTGTTTCGACTCAGATGCTGCAATTAAGTTAAACTTACATTGAACCCAGAACATCCCTTGAACCTGCGGCTATATGGACTGGACTGTGTGTTGTTTATGAGAAGAAACACTTTAACCACCGGGTCGTGACCCAGTACCGTGGAAGAGTTACTACCGGGGTCACTGAAGTTAAACTTACAACGAACCCAGATGGATCACTTTAACCTTCTCGGCGCATGACTGACTGTGATTGTTATGACTCTGAAACAGTTTCGAACAGTGCAATTCGCGAACCTATTACTGCCGCGTGTTACAGTACCGTGGATTCGTTGGCTACCGGTCACAAGAACGTCGCTGGGACTATAGATATGACACAATTTTACTGAAGGCATTAATGATTGTTCTTCAAAGTGTCAGTATTTTTGATGCAAAGTTTGGAGTAGTTATGAACATGTAAATGGCAGAGCTTATTTGTCTGTAAGTGCATTCAATATCAGAATAGTATAACTTTAGCAAAATTACAAAAATCTTCATGGTTTCTGATTCTTCAATTGATTGTTTTTCTCCGGGCGTATCGCATAATGGACAAATTTACTTCTTATTATCGTATCATAAAAGGACCTTTTCTGTGACTTTGGGCCAATATGATATTATATACACATCTGTCTCAACAACTGAAAGCATGAATTTGGTCAAGACACTGAATTTGGGTTTTTCATTAGTTGTCAGTTATAATCATCAAAATTAAAAGAAATAAACACTTGAAATATATCAGTCTGTGTGGAATGAATGTATACATTATACAAGTTTCACTTTTTGAATGGAATTAGTGAAATAAATCAACTTTTTGATGATATTCTAATTATATGACCAGCACCTGTATGTATATATAACCCCACTCCAGCCGTTCCGCAAATTTTTTTTTCAAAATGTAATTGGTCCGTGGAGAATCCTGTTTAAACCCTAGTTAAAACTAAATATGCCTACATGTATTTGAAATACATTTATTTCATACTACGTATACTACAAATCAATTTTCATATTTATGTACTTAATAAAATGCCCTGCAATTGTACTTTTAGTACACTAAACTGGTATACTTAAAGTTAGTCTGCTAAATTGGAACAACTAATTTTGTGCTTAATGCACTTTAATTGTGTGCGGAAGTACAATTAAAGATATGCTAAGTATATTTGATTGTGCTAAAGTGGAACTATTGCAAGTACACTTCAGGGACACTTTAAATATGTTGCATGTAAAACCGGTATTATTCATAGATCATACTATTCTCATCAAAAGTGATATTAAAACACATTTTAGGCTTAATATTAAGAAATGTGTATTGTGCACAAGCAGTACACCAAAAATAATTATAATTATAATTTTTATATCAGTAAGTCAGTAAACATGTTAATAGATTTGAACTATACTTAGTATGAAATCAATGTATTTTAAATATATTACTTTTTTACTCGGGAAGGTACATGTATTGTATTATAATGTGTTTTTTCCTCAGCTCACTGGAGTCAGTATGATGTAAGATTGCTCTATGGGGCATGTTTAGCTGTAGGGTACACATCTGAAGTAATGCTATCGTTCACATGCTAGTGTTCAGAGGGACACAAATACCTGCGCAGTCCGGCCTCCACGGGCGTCTCCTCTGGGATGAGCTCAGCCTCGCTCTGAGCGATCCGCAGGGCCAGCTCTCGGTCTCGCCGCTCTTGCTCCAGCACGGCCTGTTGGCCCACCTCCTGCTCCCTATCCGCCTGCAGCTGCAGCTCCATCTCCTCCTGACAAACACGCCAGCAGAGACACTCGTCACAGAGCAAGTCTGCGGCTCTATCAAAGTCGCATTACTAAAGGCCTGGTCACACCAACACAAATGCAGGTGGCATTTACAGAACATGCTTTCATACAGCTATTCAGATTTGATTTGGATTCGCAATGGTTATGTTTATCGATCAACACCAAGCCGCTTCTGGATTCTTCCTCTACAATAGGCTGCTGCTCCAAAGGAATGTATAAATATTTTCACAAGAGTTATGAAATTGGCAATATCAGGGTTCTTACAGATTTTCCATTTCAAATTTCCAAACCTCTCAGTAGATTTTCAGACCATATTTAACATAAATGGGTCATAGAGCATTATTTTCAGCTTTATATTTGTTATATAGTACAGTCGTCTGTAAATATTTTTATTTTTCATTGATTTTCTTGAAGTGACAACATACAGAGCCCCTAAAAAACATGTACACAAGAAACTTTTTTGTGCTTTCGAGGAATTAATCACATGCGTATGGGGATTTTTTGCATTCTTGCGCATTACTATTTCTATAAATAAACCAAGAGCATGGATGCACATGAATTAACATATCTAGTTGCTCAAAATTTGGCTTTTCTTATGGTAGTACCTCTAATATCAAGGCCTAATGTCCAATTTAACATCCTTTGCGGTGGCAGTACTAAAACAGTACTGTAAAAAAGTGTTTAAGTGGCTTTTGTTAGGGCAGTATGCCATATTTCAAGGCCTTAGGTCTCTTTAACACATACGTTGTGGAGGCCCAAGACACACATGGGGCTCAATAGGTGGCTCAATGTGCATTGTCCTACATGCTAAGTTTCTCATGTGCACACAAATGTCTGCATTTGAATTTTTTTTTTTGCAAAAGTCCTTAAGGCTATATAATACAGTGCTACCATTACTCAGAAGAAATCCAAAACGCTTACAACCTGCAATTTTGCGTAGTAAAAAAAGTGCACCTTGAATTCATTCAGTCGTATTTTGACTTTGACTTCTTGTACAATTAGTATTATTATATAATATTACTATTATACAAAAACTAAATTGGGGCAAAGGTCTGGAAACACAAATACGTTTCCACACTCTGCTCTCTTTTTTCCATACTTTCCAGCTCTGGAAAATACTTAAATCAAATTCCATACTTTTCCAAACCCCATAGGAACCCTGCTATATGATACTGGAAATCATCAAATGGAAAGACCTTTGCCGTTTCCCACAAACATACGAGGCTAAATAATCTTATTCTCATAGGTGCAAGAACACAATTTTAATAACAGCACTCCAAAATCCACAGCTGTTAAGAAACATTCCTGGCCAGGAAATTCTCGCCTATCGGCAGCTTCATTTTAGACCCTGCTGAGGGGTGAACGTGAAGGACAACGCAGAAGAAATAATGTGACGTATAAAGCTGAGGTCACCTGCAGTCTCCTCTCCTCCTGCTCTCTTTTCTTGCGCTCTTCTTCTTCCTGTTTCCTCTTCAACTCCATCTCGGCTTTCCTAAAACAGACAGAAAGACAGCATCCACATTATGCTGTATGTCCAAGAGAGATGAGATCTCAGAAAACACTAAACAAGTAGGGCAGCACTTGGTTCTGTGCATCTTAGAGATGAAGCAGACTCAATGCTTGAAGAAGTCCGGCATACGTCACCAGAGAGAAGCCTGACATTTCACCGGAAGATTGAGTTATGAAGAAAAAAACATGTCTATATGAATAATAAGATCTATAATATGCATTTGACCTGAGAGCTACAGCGGATAGATTTTCAGTGATTTGCTATTGGGTGATTATTGCAAGAGTCATATGTACTTTAATGATCGTTTGATGGTGCTTTATGGTCCTCGTCTGCTTTTATTATACAGAAAATACTATCTGGTATATGATTCTGTTTCACAGAAGAAGTAATCTGGGTTAGGAACGACATGATTTCTGTCATTTGTTAATCCTGCTGTATACTCACAGACGTCTTTCCTCTTCCTCTTGTTTGCGCTTCTGCTCCTCTTCCTCACGTCTCTTCCTCTCTCTTTCCATTTCGTCTTGGATACGTCTCAGACGCTCCATCTCCTCCTCCTCCTGCTTCTTCTTCTGCATGGTGCTGAGTAGCCCCTGCGAGCGTGTGACCAGAGCCTGGTGCTCATGGTCGATGTCTACGCGGCTCATTATAGTGCTCTGGAGAGAGAAGATATGGTTCTTCATCTACAGCTCTTGTAGGTTAAATGAGGAACAGGAGTATGCGCTGGACAGGACTTGTGTCTCTCTCTGATACACACCTTTATCTTGAGTATGTGGGCGTTGATAGAGGAATCTGAGTTCCTGCATGTGTTTGCTCATCTCCTGTTTTCCCTCCTTTAGTCCAGACACCACCTCATTTAGCTTCTCCATCCTCTTCTTCAGGTTACATGCCTTCACCAGCCCATCGATGCTACACACACACACACACACACACACACACACATGAATGCTTTTCACTCCTGCGGTTTCACACGCAGCATCTGTGACGTATTTATGATGACCACAGAAAATCATATCAGCTACACTACTATTCAAACGTTTTGGAAAGACGTCAGTTTTACTCGCCTGAGTTACATTTATTTGAATCGACGGAATTACAGCAAAAACTGTAATATTCTAAAATATTGTTTTAAAATGTCAATTTTGATATATAGTTTAATTTGTGATGGAAAAGCTACATTTACTGTAGTCTTCAGTGTCACATGATCCCAGTGTCAATAATCTCAAAACACTTTTCTGATTATTATCAATGTTGAAAACAGTTGTGCTGTTTCATATTTTGAAGAAACAGCTATTACATTTGTTTCCGGATTCTTAACGAATAGAATTTTCAAGCAGATGCCATTTTTTGTCCAAATGTCTTTATTGTCACTTTTGATCACTTTAATGCATCCATGTTAAAAACATTTTTTTTTTCAAGAACCTGATCTTAATGTAATTAATGTCGGAGGAGTTTGCTTCACGTTTTACCAAACAAAATGTAACCATGTTTATTTAAAATACTGGATTGTATAGACCAATTTCAGTATTAGCAAACAGTGATGATGTTTTTTAGTAGAAAACGACAGTTTTAATGTAGCAGTCTGTGGAAGCCATGGAATAAAATAATTAAAAAAGGTCATTTTGAGTTTATATTTCAAAACTCAGAGATATCTCACAATTCTAATACGAAAGATCAACTCGAGTCAATCTCTCTTTTCCCCTCGGCACAGAATCATGAGTTTATCTCCCACACTTTTTCCTCAGAAAATCGAGATATAAACTTGCATTTGTGAGAAAAATAGTCAGAATTGTGAGATAAAATAGGTCAATGTTAAGTAAAATGTTATAGGTTTAAATAGTATTTCATGCTGTAACTGTAGGGCTAATAAAATATGTCCCCTATGAAATGCATATGTGAATATTACGTATACCTAATGTTTAAATCAAATGTATGCTTTAAGAGAACAATCATAGCTGTTTCACCCTAAACGTCTGCGTTTAGCTTCAAATGACGTCTTTGAAGACAGTATTCTATAAAAATGTTTTGCATTCCAATTCTGATATCCAAAAGGCACAACAATAAGCTTTTTCTCTCTCTCTTATTTCATTGGATTTGACCCATTTCCCTCCACTTGTTACTAGTGCATTTTGACACCACAATACACGGCTAGCTGCTAGTGACATAACTGTAACGTCTACTCCAAATCGTCAATATAAACGTACACAGACAGGGTAAGCGATTCCATCACAGCAGTTGAAGTTATATGATAACAGCTTCATATTTGCACATTTTAAAGTTTTTTTTTTTACACAGTTGCCTGCTAGACTAAATGTATTATTGTAAATACATGTAACGCATGAGCTAAAATGATTTCCTGTAGTAACTGACAGCATGCCACTATTTCCCATCACTAAGAAAGGTAACACTTATTTCGATAGTCACTTTAGACATTCTACTAACAGTAAGTAACTTTGTAACTACATGTTAGCTAGCAGTGATTAGTAGACTGTCTGCTTAATATCTTTTAACAATTTATTTTGATGGGCCCACAACATACAACATACTGACTATCAGAAACTTTACAAGTAGATGTCAACTTATTCTACTAACACTAAACCTACCCTACTGAGCGTTAGTAGACATGTAGTTACACATTAATGACAATTAGCTGACATGTAGTTACAAAGCTACTTATAGTTAGTAGAATGTCTATAGTGTACTATCAAAATAAAGTGTAACCCCAAGAAACACTGAAGAGGAGAGGAAGTGCCGCCCACCGGGGTTTGTGTTTCCTCCTGCACAGCCACATGCGAACTGTCTTCTGCATCTGGATACATGCTTTGGCTCGGTACAGCATCTTGTTTTTCACTGACAGAGCAAAGAAAAAAACATTAAACAACTCAATCGTTTAGTCCTGTATTTATTCATTTATGTAATTATATACTGCTTGTAATTATTGTTGTTTATTCATTAATTAATTTTATATATATTTTAAAGCAGCCAAGTACAGGGAATCGGTTTCATTCTATTCTATAAAAAAATAAATAGATATAGAATAGTGTTTAAAAAGCATCCCAAGATGCATCTCCTGATGTCTATGTAAGTCTATAGTGTGCAAAGACTGGATCTAAACAAAGCGTGGACCACTTCTTCATTTCTGCAGAACTGGTTCTCTTCTGTATGTGTACATAAACTTCAGGTCCTACTTAAAGAGCAACACTCAGTTAGTTACGTACGTTTAATGACGGACAGGGCGCACCACTGCACCTTCTTCCAGCGGCTGCGGATGAGCCATTTATTGACACGTTTCACCAGTTCAGCCAGATGATCTGGATCTGACTTCATGATCTGATCGAACTCCGAAAACTGATAACATCAAATCAGTCAATAAACTGCATGAATTTATGGCCACAATCAGAAAAAAGAAAAGGGAATAAACAAGATTCCCATCACAGAGATAAATTAGGATGAATTCAATCAGAATTAACAGATGGGTTGGTCATATTTCATTGCAAAAAAATAAAAATAAAAAGAGCATTGTGATATTATTAGGACCATTCATATTTTATCATTGAGACATTTTCCTTAAAACTATACTGTACACCATGATATTAAACTTTTCTTTATCAAAACATAGTTTCTTACTCTTATTTTATTTTGGGGTAAAATATGACCGCACATTTATCTTTATGAGGAAAAAATAAAATACAATAATTAATAAAAGGAAGATACATCACCTTTCCAGGTCTGAAGAAAACTTTTGTCAGACCAAATTTATAATCATTTTCATTCAGGCCGAGAGCTTTGAACAAAGCCTGTTGAGGAGAGGGGAAATGCTTTATGCTTTTCATTTTTCATTAATATTACAGAGTGACAACTTGTTATTACACTCGGTAGTAGTTGTGGGAAACCTTCCCAGCACACAGAACAAGCATGTATGTACACACAGTGTCCGGATGTAACACGCACCTTGCAGAAGAGTCGCGGGTCGAGCCGGGTCAGTTTGGCGGGCAGGTACTGCTTGTACATGTTGTAGAGCTCGTGAAACGGTGCTCGAGAGGGAAAGCCGCCCTGCATCAGATCCAGTACTGACACCATCCCTGAGCAGAAACAAACACACAAACTCTCAGACACACATGCCACTGAGAATATATACAGATTCGATCCTGAAGCCAAGAAAGCTTCTGACATGTAGTAGTCTGCTTGCAAATTCTGACTGGGATGTCAATTAGATTTATTTTGTTTTTTGATAGCAAAGAAGACTCTTTGTCCATTGACACTTAAATAATTTACCATCTTGTTGAATTTTAACTCTGTTATGCCTGACACGTTGAAATAATAGCCTTACATATCTTATGTTCTTAAATGGAACAGTTTATGGAACCTTTAGTCAAAGTCTTAAAATTAAAACAAAATAAGATTGCATGCATGTTTTCTGTTGCGTATCATATTGGATACATCAGGCTTTTATGTAGTGTGATATAATGAGAATATGGAGCTAAAAACAACAACACCTCAATATTAAAAGGCCCAAACTAAGCTAAAAAAATGCAATTCAATTTTGTACAATTTGTGCAGATGCTAATATTTATGTGGAAGAAATTCTGACAGCATGTAATGTAAATTAATGAGATCTTTTTAACAGTATCTGACTACTTCACACGTAACGGGCTACCTACATAAAATGCATTTACATATCACATTGTCCGGGACAAGTGGATTTTGTGATGGGGCAAAAAGAGATTTTGACTTGCCTGACTGGACACGTAACCTGATTATAATGTCAATAACAAACAATAACTAGGGCAACACTGAAACTCTGGCGATCAATGATTGAGAAAGCCATTCAAAAAGTCACTTGCTTCATTTATTGTACGAATCAGTAGTTTGAACGAATCGGTTACTGGTGGTTTGGTTTCATGTTTAAAAGTATCATTGCATTTGTCCAACATTGCTTGTTTGTATGTAAACAAAAAGAAATAAAACATTAATCTTACAACATTATTTATTTATATGCAATTTTACTGTGTAAATGCATTTATGGAACCTTGAATCTTCATTAAACAGGAAATGCATCTAAATGGCATTTTCGATGCAGCTTGCGTTTCCTCTGCAGTGGAAAGATGATACTGTAACACCTCCACAATGTCTTATTATTCTTACTGAACGTTTTGATAAAATTTAAGAATATGATTAGAATATGACTGATTCGGTCTAGGAAAATATTGCCCTTCAGTTAAAAAAGTGTCCTAGAAATCAATTTAAGGCAAATATCACAAATATGCTGATCAAAATATTGCTTCAGAATAAATTACATTTACATAAAAAACAGAAGAAACAGAAGTGAATGATGCATGTCAAGCACAAGTCAAGGCTTAATGTTGAGATCTTTATCAGTTGTTACTCTTTACCTGTCAATCTTTACCTGTTTTAGTAAGATGAATTTTAAATGCTTATTTTTATTATCAAAGCTTTTTAATTGTGGGAGGTAAAACAATGCAATGCAATACTTTGATGACCGAGAGATTATTAAATAAACGTTCTTCAAAATTTGAACAGGATAACAAAAAAGCATGGATAATTAAAGGGAACTTATTATGCAAAATCCACTTTACATGGTGTTTAAACATAAATGTGTGTTGGCAGTGTATGAACACATCCACCCTACAATGATAAAAATCAAACCAAATCAGTCTCATTAGGCAAGCGGTTTTGATTCTCAAAGCAATATGATGTCACATTGTTTAGGCCCCGCCCACAGCCGTTGACTGACAGTCATTGCCATAGTTTCTGCCATCAGCGATTGTACATAGCATTAAATAATGGGTAATCGACACATTTCGTGTCCGTGATCTTCCCTCCCTCACCATAACATAGTAAATATCACTTACAAATGTTTAATTTAGTCTATTAATTAATATGATGTCTTAAAGCTGCACTCATAATAAATAGCTACTGAAATACGGTTAAAATAGTTCTAGGTGGATTTTCACATGCCACACCTCAGGATACGTCCATTTGAGCTTGAAAGTGCAAATCAAAATCCTGTAGGAAACAATGGCAGCTCTGTGTAATGTGATGTGTGTGCAGGTACTTGTGTGTGTGTGTGTGTGTGTGTGTGTGTGTGTGTGTGTTAACCTGAGCACTGTAGTTGAGACAGAATCTGAGCGCCCTCAAACCGATGGCTGACCATCTTCAGATTGGGCTTCACACAGCGGATAAAACTTGAACCCTGAAACACAGCACAATCATGACCTGCTGTAATTCACAAAAACAAGGCATCTGTTTGAGCTAATATATCTGGCAAAAATTAACATTTAACTAAAACTGAATACAACAACAAAAAACAAAGTTGGGCTTGATGACTCACAGTACTGTGCAGCTTTTCCAAAAGAATATTCAGTTGTGTCTGTAAGAGAAAAATATGAAAAATTAAACCACACCTTCTAAAATACACACACACACACACACACACACACACAACACAACACACACACAACACACACACACACACACACACACAAACACCACACACACACACACACACACACACACAAACACACACACACAAACACACACCACACACACACACACACAACACACTAAATAAACTGTAATAAATTCTATATATTGATTATGGTGCATAGAGATTGATTATGCCAGATATGTTTGTTATCAAAATAAATACACACACTTCCATCTACATCATATTACAATATACACTCACCGGCCACTATTATGGTACATATGCTGGTAACACAAACCGGCCAATTAGGTACACGAAATTTAACACAAACTAATAATCAACTTGGTGCTAGGGAATTTTTTTAGGAGCACCCACAGGAGCACACAAAAACAACTGGCAATTGAGCGGAAGGGCGGGCAACATCCTTCCTGATGATTAAAAGCTTCATCAATTAAACCTGATCCTTAAGCTGCAGTGCTTTGTTTTTTATACATACAATATACAGAGGCAAGATGAGAAGAAAATGTCATTTAAACTTTTCTCAAAACAGTTCCCCTCAGAAATACATTCATATAGACCCCCACTCCCAATTCAATATTTAGGATTTAATTTCTATATTTCGCATAGTGAACGTTGAGCTTGCTCAGGCTGCTACAGTATTTTCTTTTCTTTGTGTCCATCTTCAGCGTCTCTGGCTTCTGTTAATGGCTGTTTACAGACTTGGTAATATTTCCACACAAATTAAATTTTGGAAAATTATTTCAATGCAGTTTGTGCAAGTGTGGTCAAAAAAAACGGTCAGTTCCAAGTAGGGGTGGGCGATATGCCAAAAATATAATATATTTTTTTTTTGACATTTCACGATTTTATCACGATTCTTGTCATGTTAGTTTTACCAGTTTGTCTGAGCAGTACGGCCAAATTAATTTCCCTATTATAAAGACAAAGCCTTTCAAGGTAACAAAATATAAATAATAATGGTGGATATTTAGGCCAAACTGGGCGAAGATAAAAATATTTTTCATTATTTTATCTTTGCTATGAAAAAATAAGAACAAAGATACACATTACAACTACACATAATATACAAACAGTGTTTAATTTTCAGGTACAATAGGCATATTTAGCAGAGCATTCAAGAAATTGAATTAACAAATATAAAACACTATATAGATTGATTCCTATTAAAGTAACTGTATTATTTTTTTCAATCAAGAGTAGTGAGTTATGTTTTTCTCTTTGTGTTTTGTTCTTTTAACATTAAAGAATAAATTGTATCATCTGTCTGTTAATTCTGTCATAGTGTTTTATATTAATACCATCGTTTACTCACTCAAAATTAGTTTTAAACCTGAGTTTCTTTCTTCTGCTGAACATATATGCTATTTTGAAGAATGTGGAAAACCAAACAGCTGCTGGTCCAGAGTGACTTCCATAGTATTTTTTTATATCCTACTATCAAGTGGACCAGCAACTGTTTGGTTACCCACATTCTTAAAAATATCTTATTTTGTGTTCAGCACATGAAATAAATGAATACAGGTTTGGGACAACATGTGAGTGAGTAAATAATGACAGAAATAACATTTTAGGGTGAACTATCCCTTTAATGACAGTCGGCTACATGTTTAATTCTGTACCTTTAAGAGCTGCACGCATCTAATATACAGGCACGCATCCGTTCCACTTACCGGTTTACTTTCATTCCAAACATAAACAACTGAGTCTATATGTAAACCTTGTGTGTTTTGACAGTATTAGCTCAAAAGATAACTTAGTTGAGTAATCAGGCACTGTTAGACAGGCTTTTTAGTTTGCACGTTTCGGGTGCACGGGCTCAGAAAAAGCGCACTTCAGATAAGCGCGCAAATTAAAATTTTAACCTGCTTTAGCTCCCGGTCACGTGGCACATGCTGTGCAGTAATTCGCAAACGTTTAGTTTAGAGGTCGCACCACAACAATTATTTGCACTCGCACAAATGCTCCCAAATATATTTTGGAGTCGCACAGATTACATTTCGGGCGCATATGCGACCAAAATGGTCGCAATTTCGAGCCCTGACATGGCAGCAACTAATGCATTTAGTCATCTAGATGTGGTGAAGACGACTTGCTGAAGTTCAAACCGAGCATCAGAATGAGGAAGAAAGGGGATTTAAGTGACTTTGAACGTGGAATGGTTGTTGGTGCCAGACGGGCTGGTCTGAGTATTTCAAAAACTGCTGATCTACTGGGATTTTCACACACAACCATCTCTAGGGTTTACAGAGAATGATCCGAAAAAGAGAAAATATCCAGTGAGCAGCAGTTGTGTGGACGAAAATGCCTTGTTGATGTCAGAGGACAGAGGAGAATGGACAGACTGGTATGCAGAATACCATCTCTGAACACACAACACATCTAACACCTGAAGCAGATGGGCTACAGCAGCAGAAGAGCACACCGGGTGCCGCTCCTGTCAGCTAAGAACAGGAAACTGAGGCTACAATTTGCACAAGCTCACCAAAATTGGACAATAGAAGATTGGAAAAACGTTGTCTGGTCTGATGAGTCTCGATTTCTGCTGCGACATTCAGATGGTAGGGTCAGAATTTAGTGTTAAGAACATGAAAGCATGGATCCATCCTGTCTTGTCTCAACGGTTCAGGCTGGTGGTGGTGGTGTAATAGTGTGGGGGATATTTTATTGGCACACTTTGGGCCCCTTAGTACCAATTGAGCATCATTTAAACGCCACAGCCTACCTGAATATTGTTGCTGACCATGTCCATCCCTTTATGACTACAGTGTACCCATCTTCTGATGGCTACTTCCAGCAGGATAATGCACCATGTCACAAAGCTCAAATCATCTCAGACTGGTTTCTTGAACATGACAATAAGTTCACTTTACTCAAATGGCCTCCACAGTCACCAGATCTCAATCCAATAGAGCACCTTTGGGATGTGGTGGAACGGGAGATTCACATCATGGATGTGCAGCCGACAAATCTGCAGCAACTGCGTTATGCTATCATATCAATATGGACCAAAATCTCTGAGGAATGTTTCCAACACCTTGTTGAATCTATGCACAAAGAATTAAGCCAGTTCTGACGGCAAACGTGGGTTCAACCCGGTACTAGTAAGGTGTACATAATAAAGTGGCCAGTGAGTGTAAACACCATAAAGCACTGACTGTCCATACAACACTGTCATGATTCATCAGTAGTAGATCATAAGCAATTGATTTTTGCAAACTGCTCTGAAATCGCAAGCCTGTAGAATGCGCATGACTTTGAATGTGCAGTGCTCACATTCATTAAATCAACTGAAGTTTAATAATCGCAGTGGGCCATATCTCAATTCCTGTTTTTCTGTCCCCAAGACTTCTTCAATGGGAATGAAGACCTTTGAATACCATTTAAGTTTCAAGAGTTTTTAAGGAACGTCAGGAACACTGAACCTGTCTGTTCAAGAGACTAAGAGACTGACCTTGAATTTGTTGCCTACACTGATGAAGCTCAGTTTGCCGGCCTTCTGCTTGGTGTCTTTGGAGTGGTTGGCGTTCTCGAAGAGCTCTGCGATGAATTTATCCTTCGACTCGCTCACCAGACTCGCCAGGGACGTGTGAAGAGCGTCGTTATTCTTCTCCACAAACCGAGTCTGAAAGAGAGGGAAACGGTTCACATCACATAGAACAAATCTTTCAAATCCTTCTCTAGAAAGAAGATGAATTTAAGGTTCCAGGTCAAATGCAGCAGTTACAGCAATAACAATATTTATAAATTATTACACGAGGTTGTGCATTACAGTGATGTGCATAAAACTTCCCCAATCATGGTAAAATATCAGTATCACACACTTAAGTTATATAGTTTGTCTGTCAACTTTAATACAGCGTATTAATATTGAATGTGCGGTCGTATGTGTTCCTTATTTATACCTGCTAAATATGCTTTTTTTTAACTGCATCCTGTGTCTAACTCCACAGGCTGATAGTTAGTCATGTTGAGATTATTGTCCCGGCTGTTAACGCCCCCTTGTGTCAGATCCAGATGTCAACGGACACTACACAATTTATTTTGAATTATGTTTTTTAATCAACTGTTTCATTATGGAAAAAAAGTTATTAAAGCCTCTATATTTTAATAAATTTTTATAATTTCAGTTTTATTTAACTATCTTCAGCAATGGATTTGTTGGTTACATTGTTTCATGTACCCATTTTTATTTCAATTGTTATTCATTTTAATATCAGTTTTAGTATTCAAAGATAAAGAAAACATTTCAACAGAGACTATTAACAGTTATTTATATAACAGAAGCTGCATCTGGAATAAATACCACTAAAGGAGTGATTTTTTTTTACATTTAAAAGCAAGAACTGACATAGGTTTAGCGTGTCTGCTACTTTTTGATTCTTGAGCAATGTCAGTAAAAAAACACCTCCAGAATCAACTTCAGATAACAGATTCAAAGTGACTGAATTCTGACAAACTGCTTTATTCCTCCACGAAGTTCTGTTTGTAGCCAAAAAGACTGATCAAATATTTTGGTGATCAAGCAGGGCTGGTCAACCCCTTAGACAACACAGACGACCTCCTAAGATCTCTTGGAGGTGGTCTATTTACCAAGCCAATTTAACTGAGAAATGAGTAAACATGGAGGGAAACTGATCAATCTTTGCCTGGCGAGGGAGATTCTTGAATGTTGACTAAAGCAGAAGTACTGATGCCCAATTTGTGAATGAGTGACACTTTTAGGGTAATTTTAGGTCTTTCTGTTGAATTAATCAAACAAGTTAGACAAAAAAAATATATACTGAAGATCTGAAAATGTATCTTGTTTTCTCCCTAAATGGTAAGACCAATGTGTGTGTACCGTTTCATAGCAGACTGCTCCAGCAAAGTGTCTTATGATGAAGCCCTCGTCGTCTCTGACGTTCCTGTGCACTGTCAGCTTGGACTTCCTGGGAACCTGTGGGACAGCAGATTTGAAGAATCAAGCCACTAAACTAGAGCGAGCCACAGAATGAGATGAACAGTAAAGCCGAAGCGTGACTCACGGTCAGGCGGAAATGGTCCTTGTGTTTGCTGTGGACCGTTTCAGTGAAGTGCTGGTCGCTGGGTTGAGGTAGCCGGTTCTCTTCGTCCAAGATATCCAAGATGCCAACTAACTTCGCCTCCACCAAGTCTGAACAGGAGAAGATGCAGATTCATACAATCATCAAACACATTTAGGCTGCCAGACCTTTCTGCATTCTGGTTTATTGGTGTATAAAAAAGGCATACCCCACATGCCCAATGAAATCAGTGTAGTGTAGATATTATATTAATATCATATTAAAAGAAACAGACCTATACAATCCTGATTATCAACGTAATGGACCTCGTTGACTCCAAGACCTTCTCTCTGATACAGTTCCTGCTCCTGTTAACCGTACACAAGACAACAGACATTAAATCAGTCGGTTTATGCCTTACAATGGCCAATTTTGACTTAACTCAGCCTAACACAGTAACTTCGCAATGTTAAGTGGTGCAGCAATAAAACAACTCTGTTTTGGATGATTTTATAAAACTTGTCTTTGCAAAAATGGCTTATTTACAGCAAAACACTTTGTTTTTACACTACTGTGAAATTAATGATTTTGTTTTTGCATTGATTAAGATTCTACTGTTATTAAATGTCTATGGAAGCCTCTCAGAATTTATATCTCGCAATTCTGACTTTATAACCAGCAACTGCAAGAAAAAAGTTAGAATTGTGAGATCAAAAGTTGTAATTATCTAATTGATTTTATTATTCAGTGGCAAATATGTGTTGAATTTGTTTCTGTAATACACTATATTACCAAATGTATTGGGTCACCCCCTTTTAATGAACAGGTTTGACTACGTTAGTAATTTCCATGAGTACAAATCTTAATGTTGTGTCTTTAAATGCAGACCTCGAGCCAAAAACTCATCACCAAACACCAATGACTTGTACATTCATTATATGGACAAAAGTACTGGCACCCCTTCTTTAGAAGAGAAAAAGGCACTTCCAAACTGTGGCAACAAAGATGGAAAAATAATTAATGTACTTAAAAATTGTATTTCCACCACTGTTGCAACAATTTTGAAGTGTATGAAATGACTGTATCTCATATGTACAAGTCATTGGTGTTTGGTGATGAGTTTTTGGCTCAAGGTCTGCATTTAAAGTCACACCAGAGGTGTTCAGCTGCTTTCTGCAGACCAGTCAAGTTCTTCCACACTGACTGAATCATCATTTCTCTTTGATCTTGTCTTATACACAGAGACACTGTCATGTTAGAATAGAAAAGGGTCCTGTCCAAACTGTTGCTATAAAATTAGAAGCACACAATTCCCTAGAATATCATTATATGCTTAAACATTAAGATCTGTACTCGTGAAAATTATTAAAGTAGTCAAACCTTTCATTAGAAGGGGGTGACCCAATACTTTTGGCAATATAGTGTATCTTTATTTCAAGGTGTTTTTTGTGTTTAATTTGATTAACAATAAAAGCGAACTGTTGATTCCTACTGTATGTTAATAAATGAGTAGAATTGAGAAAGGCATTTTGAATGTGCATGTGAATACGCTCAAGAAAAATGTCTGATTATCATCAATTAAAAAAAAAGTGCTGCTCAACACTTGTTGAAATTGTGATACCTTCTTCAAGACTCTTTTTTCAATAAAAAGTTCAAAAGAACAGTATTTATTTGAAATAGAAATATTTTGCGATATTATAAATGTTTTTACTCTCACTTTTGATCAATTTAATGTGTTCTTGAATAAAATAAAATTAAAATAAAAGCCAAAACTGTAGTAATATCATGTTACAGAAAATGCACACATTTACGCATGCACACACACACACACACACACACACACACACACACACACACACACACACACACACACACACACACACACACACACACACACACACACACACACACACACACACACACACACACACACACACACACACACACACACACACACACACACACACACACACACACACACACACACACACACACACACACCAGCTGAAAAACACACCTCTTTGAGAATGCGCTCATTGAAGAACTGCTGGAGTTTCTCATTACAGTAGTTAATGCAGAACTGCTCAAAACTGTTGTGCTCAAAATACTCTGAGGAAAAGGAAGACAAAAACTAGGTTTGGTATAAACAGGAGTTAGAGTTTGGTTGGCCCCTTCCGACAGATGCCACTGCTATGATTCAGTCACATGACATTTACGGCTCAGGGGACTCAAAAAAAGTATGTGGAAAAGTGTATTCATGAGCATAGACGGTCTTGTACCAAAGCCAGCGATGTCCAGCACACCGATGAAGTGAGCAGACGAGTCAAAGGGGAAGCACTGGTTGATCCTGGTGACCACATGATCGAAGAGACGGCTGTAGATGGCTTTAGCCAGAGCATCACGAGCACTGCTGGCCTGCTCCACCTTCAGAGGAACCCTGCAGAAGACA
This sequence comes from Ptychobarbus kaznakovi, assembly GCA_027422405.1. Lineage (NCBI taxonomy): Eukaryota > Metazoa > Chordata > Actinopteri > Cypriniformes > Cyprinidae > Ptychobarbus > Ptychobarbus kaznakovi. Next base: position 27,084,313 of record CM049794.1, read on the forward strand.
ACAAGCTGAACGGCTATCCACTGGACTCTCAGTTCAGCTGCTCATCAGAAGGTGTGAGCAGCTCTTACTTGATGGCTGTGTCTTTAGCGCCCCCTGCAGTGGTGTGCATGACTCTGGTGGTCAGACTGACCCTCAGATCTTCCTCATCCAGACCCAACAGCTCCGCACAGAACAGTAACGACTGCCCGCATGTCTTCTTCAAGACACAGCCACCTGAAACACACAGACACGTGAGCACCAGTCAGTACATATGAACATCTACATGTGGTATACAATTAAGCTAATGTGAACTTATTCTGAGGGAACTATTATGCAATCTACACTCAGTGCTGAGTAATGGCTTTATTGTTTTTTAAGCCTATAAGTAAAAGCATATTTTATTGCTTTCTAAAACCAACTTCAACCTTTTCTATCATGATAGTGACTTCTCATTGACTTGCACTGTTTTATATTTACATAGGTTCAATAAATCAAACATTTATAAGAAATGTTTTTTGTATTATATAAGCAATGTCTTATTTAATCCCTTTATTAAACTGCTGTTCAGTTGAGATGTCCTCTTAAAGAAGGACATTCCAGGTTTTACTATCGCTGTGGAAACATTGGGTAACACCAGTGTTGTGTCATTGACTATAGTACATATCAATATTATCAATAAGCTATTCATTTCATATGTCCAGCTTTCATTTTTAGTTTTTGTAATGTCGTTATGTGTTTTTTATTAATTTTAGTATTATTCATATTTAGCTTTAGTTTTAGAAATTTAGTACTTCGACTTAAATGTAAATTAGAAATGTTGCCTTGGCAACTAACTAAAATAAGTTTTTCACCTTTCATATTTTATTTAAATTAAATGTATTAGTTTTAGATACCACTAATCCACATCTGGCTTGTGCTTTTATGTAAAATGTTTTATATATATATATATACTCAAATCAGCATATTTGTCTAACTGGTAACAAACCAATTGTTCTCCAAATTAAACAGTTGTATATAAATGTATATCCTCCAAGTTTGTAGATACTGTTATATGCTGTATTATTTTCACTGTCATCATCTTTAAATTAATAAATCACACAAGTTGTTGGCAAGAGGATTTTAATAGTTAGCACCAAACAGTGAAGCTCTCCGTTTACCTGAGGTGCTCCCAGCCTCCTCGAAATCAATGTTTCCGAGGTGCAAGACCCCAGCCACCACCCTGAACATGTTGAGCTTCTCCATGTCATCCAGACCGATCTTCTTCATGGCCACACTCATTCTGTTAAAGTCGGCATGATCGTCCAGCAGAGGGTCTTTCAGAGGACCTGCCTTCAGGTGCTGAGGAGCAACGGCCAAGTTAGACTCAGAAGAGAAACATGTGAGTTCATCCAGGAGCCTGACTGCTAATAAAACTCAGCACAGCAACTGAAATCAATTTATTTCCATGTTTTGTTACTCAGCATAACCAAAAGCATAAGTGCAGCTCAACACAATCTCGAGGTGATTTCATTTCCAAACTACAAGCATTAATAGGGATCTGCTCCTCAAGATTTTAGAGCATAACTGAACTCCAATTCAGACAGAAATATGCTTGTGTAAGAATATTGCATGGCTGCATCTTTGGTGAGAAATTAGTAGAGCTGAGACAGCCAGGGTTGCATTTCCCAAAGGGATCGGAAGCGTAAGTTGATCATTGGTGGCAACGGGTCTACGATGCACTTAGGCTTACGGTGCTTTTGGGAAACGCAGCCCTGATCATGTAGTGTATCAAGCTACTTCATCAGTTTGATGTTGGGATCACACTCACTCAAAAGAATCCACAACACTACAATATGACGGTCAGACTCCATGTCAGTGACCTCAGGTTGTAAACTCAGATGTAACAGAGTAAAGCTGTCACTCATATGCTGTTGTTCAGTTTCTTTAATATAACTGCAGACAACCTAAATTACATTAGTTTCCTGCATTCTTACGCATTATTTGCACCTTGCTTTGAGGCCTTGTGGCTGTATGCCATCACTGTTGTTCTGTGAAAATTCACAGGCAACATCCAACAGGAATTTGCACAATCTGATCAGTGAGCGAACTTTTCGTCTCCCAGTTGAAATGTTTGCGAACGCTGCGCTTTTTGAAATCTCTTCTGTCTCTGACCACATATGTGACCCTGGACCACAAAACCAGTCATAAGGGTAAATTTTTCGAAATTGAGATTTATACATCACCTGAAATCTGAATAAATAAGCTTTCCATTGATGTATGGTTTGTTATGATAGGACAATATTTGGCCCGAGATACAACTATTAGAAAATCTGGAATCTGAGGGTGCAAAAAAAAATTAAATATTGAGAAAATCGCCTTTAAAGTTGTCCAAATGAGGTTCTTAGCAATGCATATTACTAATCAATAATTAAGTTATGGTATATTTATGATAGGTAATTTACGAAATATCTTCATTGGACATTATCTTTACTTAATATCCTAATGATTTTTGGCATTAAAAAATTGTATAATTTTGACCCATACAATGTATTGTTGTCTATTGCTACAAACATACCTGTGCTGCTTATGACTGCTTTTGTGCTCTAGGGACACATACAGTAGCTCTCTGATTTCTGAGCTTGTCGGTTTGTTGTCAGCTCAAACATGCAGCTTTCTATTGACTGTGGAGTGATGAGCATCAAATAACAAAGGGTCTCCAACCGGTTTGTTAAGTAACAGGGGCTGAGGAACGGTGTTCATATCATTGTGATAGAAAATGTAGTTGAATGAAAGTTTTTTCATTTTATTATGATTTTTTTGAAGACTCTAGTCCAATCTTATATGCAAAACTTGCCATTAGCCTATATGTTCATTTATTACATTTACTGAAAGACTAAAATGAGGTAAGATCTCAGGTCATAGTAGTTCATCAGAGAAAAAAGGACAATAGCAGGTGCATGTGGGTTTTCTACAGTCTTTGATGTCTGATACTCCACCCTCTTATATTGTAAAGTGCACTTGTTGTCCTCAACATTTTCCCATGTGAATTTTATTTAGTCAATCCACTGACGACAATGATGATCTTGACCCTGGCGTCGTCCACTTATCTCAACATCAAGACACTGCAGAATCCAGATATAACCCTATTCATTTCTTATCGTATCCAAGTGCAGCAGTGATATGGTGGAAGGTTTTCTCACGGTTCATTGCTCATCATAAACTGCGTGTGAATTGGGGGTGGTCTCTTTTAGGTGTGATACCTTTGGTGACAGCCACAGATAAACTATGTTATTACGATAATGACTTTCACTAATTTCCCAACCCCTCATGACAATCACGAGTCTGATGTAACCATCCCCGGATGCCTGATAAAACTGAGCCAAAACTATTGTCAATAAATTGATAAGTTGCTGGCATTTTGTTCAAAAACACTTGAACGGAAGCTGAAGATATTTTGGTACACAAATGCAGCTGCTAAAGAGAAATGTGTCCTCTGAGAGGAGCAGATAATGCTAATGGACACAATATTTACCTGTATAGCAAGAGTACAGTACACCATTAATATATTTTACCCCAAGCAGCCTGCTGTAATACTACTACTACTATTTGTGACAAAAACAGCACTATTAAGAGAACCATATCCCATTACCTTAGGAAAAGCCAAAAACAAGCAAGCCAAAACAGCGGAGGGCAATCACAGTTTCACTCCCAAGAAATTCAATAATTTTTACAAGATATGGGTCAAATATATTTCATATGCTTTTTTCAAGTGTTACATGGAAATGGCAAGAACATGTTACGATAGTAGATATAACTTCACACAGACAGAGTTCATATGTAACCAGCCTTACCCATATTTTAGCTTTCTTTTTAAGAAAAGGACGAATCGAAATGAACTAGTATTGAAACCAGAACATTCCTTCAGGTTTAAGAGATTTATTATTAAATTAAATGAAACCACTTTCCATGCAATACACAAGTAATGATGCAAGTATAACAAACCATGAAACACACTGGACCCAGGTCTTGCATTTATATGACAAAAGGAGAGAAGAAAACACAACACACATATTCACCTTCTCATCCTGTGACGAATCACACACACAAACAGACACACAACCACAGACAATGATGTTACAAATGATTAGTGCAGCGATTAGATTAGTATGGACACAATCATGCTTGAATTACACACAATATATGGTCATTGGCCTAGTATCTGAGAATTAAAATCAAGCCGTAGAACAGCAACCAAACACAAGTGTAGATGAATCGCTCATGCTGAATCAATGATGCCATATATCCAGAACCACGATGACCCTCAACTGACCCTTCAAAGACACTTCTACCACCACATCAATCACCTACTGTCCCATAATCCAAAACACACACACACACACACACACACATATATATATATATATATAGATACACACACATACATACTTTAGGGCTGGGTGGTATATCGAGTCTGTACGATATATCAATATATTTTTTATAAGCGATGCGGTATGAAGCAATACCGTTAATATCGAGTTTGATACGAGCGCATCTGAAAAATATCTATAGGGAAGAGGACACAGACTGAAATGCTGCGGAGAAAGTGCATAATACACTGTTCTAAATATGTGACAAGCTTTATATGAAAGGCTTTAAAAAACTTGAAAAATATAGCCTATAGTTTACAGGTACATCTAAAAAAAAATTATATCATGAAAAAGGTCAATATTTTTTTTGTCACTCATTTCAGAAAGTGAAACCCATATATTATATAGATTCATTACACAGAGTGAAATATTTCAATCCTTTATTTCTTAAAATTGTGATGATTATGCCTTACAGATAATGAAAACCCAAAATTCAGAGTCTCAGAAAATTAGAATATTACATAAGATCAATAAAAAAGGATATTTTAAACAGAAATGTCAGGCTTCTGAAAAGTATGTTCATTTCTATGCACTCAATACTTGGTTGGGCCTCCTTTTGCATGATTTACTGCACCAATGCGGCGGGGTATGAAGGCAATCAGCCTGTGGCACTGCTCAGGTGTAATGAAGCCCTGGCTGCTTTGATAGCGGCCTTCAGGTCATCTGCATTGTTGGGTCTGGTGTCTCTCATCTTCCTCTTGACAATACACCATAGATTCTCTATGGGGTTCAGGTCAGGCAACTTTGCTGGCCAATCAAGCACAGTTACACCATGATCATTGAACCAGCTTTTGGTACCTTTGGCAGTGTGGGCAAGTCCTGCTGGAAAATGAAATCAGCGTCTCCATAAAACTTGCCAGCAGAAGGAAGCATGAAGTGCTCTCAAATTTCCTGGTAGATGGCTGCGTTGACTGTGGACTCATCTGAAAAGATGACTTTGGACCACTGAGCTACAGTCCAGTTATTTTTCTCATTAGCCCAAGTAAGATGCTTCTGACGATGTTTCTGTTTCAGAAGTGGCTTGGTAGCCCTTTTCCTGAATATGTCTGTGTGTGCTGACTCTTGATGGACTGACTCCAGCTTCAGTTCACTCCTTGTGAAGCTCTCCCAAGTGTTTGAATCGGCTTTGCTTGACAATATTCTCAAGCTTGCGGTCATCCCTGTTTCTTGTGCACATTTTCCCACCCAATTTCTTCCTTCCAGTCAACTTTGCATTTAATATGCTTTGATACAGCACTCCTTGAACAGCCACCCGTTTCAGTAATGAAATCAATCGTCTTCTGGACCATTGCCAAGTCAGCAGTGTTCCCCATTATTGTGGTTTCAAAGAACAAGAGATACCCGGAATTTATACTGTATGGATGGTCATTTATTGAAACTCAAATGTAAATATTCTAATATTTTTAGATACTGATTTTTGACTTTCATTAGATGTAAGCTCTAATCATCAAAATTACAAAAAAAAAACTTTTGAAGTGTTTTACTTTACATGTAATGAATCTAAAATATATGAAAGTTTCACTTTTTGAAATAAATTACAATAATTTCTTTTTTTATGGTGACTTTTTTTTTAGATGTACCTGTATAGTTTCAGTTTAAAGCGGCTCTGACAGAAAGGTTGCGTGTGCCGCTGACAGAGACGCGCTGTTTTGAGCTATGTGCTTTTTTCCTAAATGCATAACTTACGTCTCAGTTATATTCTTCTCCATCTGTAAATGTTGCTATGTCAATTTTGCTGTCAGAAGTGGTGCATGAGCTTTTGCTTTGCGATTCTCCGCTAAACTTCACAGACTTAGTTCAGAATGCGCGCCAAACACAGAGCACAATGATATAGGAGCGCAATAACTCTTGACCAAAACATACATTTTGCTGAAATATTTGTAGTTGGAAAATATAAATGTGACATATGTAGAATTTTAAACTTACAAGTAAGTGTATTTGTATGACAGCACTAACTGTAAAGTGACTGTAATGAGGTAATCAAAATAGCCTTTTTACTCAATTAGCCTGTGCTTATTTTTAGTTTCATTTTTAGTTTAGTCAATTTAACTTCTAATAAGCATTTTTTTTGTTTTTAGATTGCAATGTTAGAATGTTGTGTGTCTTGTCTCGTGTCTTGCCTGATGTCCATAATAAATTATCCCCCATCCAAACTAACAAAAACAAATTGGTGGCAGTCTCTCAGATTATACAGATAATTAATTGAAAATAAATACATTACCTCTGGACTCTTGCGGTTTTGAGGTATCAGCTTGTCTGAATCCTTGGTAGAAAAGTACCTTGTGCATCCTCGACTTAAATACTGGATTAAACAGAAAATGTATACAAGAAATGTTCAGAAAAATGTTTTTTGAAAAAATACCTGGCAGACGGTCAAAAATTACTTTATCCATTTTTCAACACTTTGCATGATCACACTCATAAATGTATCAACCTGAATTGAAACATGTCAAAATACCTGACATGGTGCTTGATAATGTCTTTATTGAGACTGAAACCCCTCACTGGCTATTCTACAGAAGAGAAAGTGTAGTGTATGTGTCAGACTGATGTGAGACGCAGGAGTTCACAAACCCTGAAGCAGTCTGGAGAGCTGAGATGGAACTTCTTCTTGATGTCTTCAGGAGCTCCAGCGCACAGCCTGTAGAAGATGTGATAGTTCCTCTCCTCCTGACCCTGCGTGCAGATACGGGACTTCTCCAGCAGGTAATGGGACACGAAACCCCCTACTACTGCATTCTGCAAAGCAAATCAGCACTGCCTTCAAATAAACGTGTAACTAGTTAATGTACAAATGTACACATCAGCATTACTACTCATCACATTAATTACAACAACAGCAATAACTATAGAGTTGCACTGTGTGTATAAATAACATATCTATAAACTCAGAGTAACACTTTAGTTAAGGGACCAATTCTCACTATTAAAGGGCATCTATCATGCCCCTTTTTACAAGATGTAATAATAATAATAAACCTCTGGTTTCACAGACAAGGCTTAAACCTAGTCCCAGACTAAAATGTAAGTCTGAGCGGTTTCAACTGAAAGAAACTCACACTAATTGACCTTAAAATATATCAGTGGCTTTGTTTTATCTCAAGATGCACAGTAGTAATGTTTTTTTCTAAGGCACGTTTATAAAAATTACTTAAATGTCTTAATTGTACCATGGCCAAATCCTGGCTTAGTCTAAGCCCTGTCTGTAAAACCAGGCCAATATGTAATAATAATAAGTCTCAGGAGTCCCCAGAATGTGTTTGTGAAGTTTCAGCTCAAAATACCCCACAGATAATTTATTTAATAATTTTGAAATGCCTATTTTGAGTTGGAGCGGAAACAGGCTGTTTTAGTGCATGTCTCTTTAAATGCAAATGAGCTGCTTCTCCCTGCCCCCTTTTCCAGAATAGAGCTGCCTTTACAGTTCGGCCCTCAGATACTCTGTTAAAAACATGTGATTGGTTTAGATTATCATGTGAAATGATTTATTATCCTCGCGCTGAAATCATGCGTTTTAAAGCCATATCAGTTTAAACTTCTGACTTACGTTTTTTGTTATAAACATGCAGAAGTTACAAAAACACAGATGTTTGTGAAGGTAAACAGCTGGGAAAGAAATCACATATTTATAATAGATATGTGTGTTAAGAAGATATTTCTTGCTTGAATGCTGCTTTTAAATGCTCTAGCGTGAAAATAAACATGGCGGATTGTGTGTGGCTCACTCAGGGCGGGGTCTCTGCTAATAAAGCAGTGTCCGCCAGCAGTTGTGGGCGGGGCTTGTAACATGTGAGAGGTTGGTGCCCTTTTATTGATATATGTGTGCGTTTTCTCTTGTGTTTAATAGTTATAGAGGGAAGCGTTTTGTAATTGTAGTCATTGCAGGGACTCCCGAGGTCTTTTTGTCATGGGTGTTTTTGTAATACTCATAAGCTAAAATTGTACATTGTTCTTTAAAAAGCTTCACAGTTTTGTGTTTGTAGTGAGGCTTTTGTACAAAACACACCTTTTCATTAAAGTGAATCTCCACAAACTTCCCAAAGCGACTGCTGTTGTTGTTTCGGACAGTCTTGGCATTTCCAAATGCCTCGAGCAGTGGGTTTGCTAGAAACAAACAGAAAATAGCTGTTTCTTTGCCTTTGTTACAGTATAGTGGAGTACAAATTTATATTAGTAGAGTGAGGTCCTTCAAACGCACCTTCAACTATTCTTTCATCAATGTCTTGACCTGTACCATAAGATGTAGTTAAGTACCTGTGAGAGGAAAGCATAACCGAATAAAACAAGTAAAAAATAAAGGATTACGCAGACGTGCTTAGCCTTATATTATTAACTTTTTATTAATGATGCAGTATATAATATTTAGATCTTTCTATACCTGAGAACAAACTTGGTGTTTTCGGTTTTTCCGGCTCCTGACTCTCCCGACACAATGATGGACTGACTCATCTTCAACACCCTCATGTCACGATAAGTTTTATCCGCTAAATATAACAAATAAAAACATTAATAAAATACAAATATTTAACATTTATACAAGCTAAGAGTATATATTTTTGTACATGACTGAGCCTTAATTTCACTACCTCTGCATTAATATTTGTATATACGTATGCCCACCCACAGATAAACGGCCCATGCTTTTTCTTGCAGCCTTGCTTACCAATTGCATAGACGTGAGGAGGCAGAGTGCCCAGCGATCGGCCCTGGTACTGTTTAATGGTCTCTGGAGAATACAGCTTGGGAATCTCAAAATATGGATTCACAGCAATCAGGATGTTGGCAACAAACGTCTGCAACACAAAGCAACATAAGCAGCAGGAAAGCACCCAATTAATGCATTTCTATTTTTTACATTTTGATTTTTTTTTTTCATTATAAGGTTTACAATTTATTTATTAATTTATTTATTGAGGCTTTTTTATTCATTATGATAACAAGACTGTTCTATCATCTTGTCATTTTTTACTTAAAAAATCTTTACAAGTGAATTTTAATGTAGAAACTAAAAATTTCAATATTTGCGGAATCAATTACAAATAGTATTTATTGGCCTATTTATGTAAATATACAGTTTTATTTTACTCATTTAGTAAATTTACAATAAAGCAACTATGTCTTCAGAAAGCTGAAGCGGTCTTCTGGTGACACTAAAGGCCTGGGTATATTTGAGCTTAGGTTTTAATTTTTTTTGCATGCTGCTTTGTTTTATACACGTGCGTTGAAAAGAACGAGTATTTGCAGCGCGTTTCTGTATTTGGTTGTGTTGCGAGTATTTGCAGCGCGTTTCTGTATTTGGTTGTGTTGCGAGTATTTGCAGACATTTCTGTATTTGGTTGTGTTGCGAGTATTTGCAGCGCGTTTCTGTATTTGGTTGTGTTGTGAGTATTTGCAGCACGTTTCTGTATTTGGTTGTGTTGTGAGTATTTGCAGAACGTTTCTGTATTTGCAGCACGTTTCTGTATTGTGTTTGCGAGTATTTGCAGCGCTGTTTTGGTGTGTTGCGAGTATTGCAGCACGTTTGTGTTGTGTTGTGTATTTGCAGCACGTTTCTGTATTTGGTTGTGTTTTGAGTATTTGCAGCGCGGTTCTGTATTTGGTTGTGTTTTGAGTATTTGCAGCTGTATTTGGTGTGTTGCGTATGGCAGCTGTTTCATTTAGCGGTTTCTGTATTTGGTTTGTGGTTGTGTTGCAGCGCGTTTCTGTATTTAGTTGTGTTGTATTTGCAGCGCGTTTCTGTATTTGCGAGTATTTGCAGCGCGTTTCTGTATTTAGTTGTGTTGTGAGTATTTGCAGTTTCTGTATTTAGTTGTGTTGTGAGTATTTGCAGCGCGTTTCTGTATTTAGTTGTGTTGCGAGTATTTGCAGCACGTTTCTGTATTTAGTTGTGTTGCGAGTATTTGCAGCACGTTTCTGTATTTAGTTGTGTTGCGAGTATATGCAGCGCGTTTCTGTATTTAGTTGGTTGTGTTGCAGCGTTTCTGATTTGGTTGTGTGCGAGTATTTGCAGCACGTGCAGCGCGTTTCTGTATTTAGTTGTGTTGCGAGTATTTGCAGCTCTGTATTTAGTTGTGTTGTATTTGCAGCACGTTTCTGTATTTGCGAGTATTGCAGCGCTTTTCTGTATTTGGTGTTGTATTTGCAGTGTATTTGGTTGTGAGTATTTGCAGCGCGTTTCTGTATTTAGTTGTGTTGTAAGTATTTGCAGCGCTTTTCTGTATTTAGTTGTGTTGCGAGTATTTGCAGAACGTTTCTGTATTTGGTTTGTTTTGTGTTATGCAGCAACGTTTCTGTAGTTTTGGTTGTGTTGCGAGTATTTGCAGCGCGTTTCTGTATTTAGTTGTGTTGCGAGTATTTGCAGCGCGTTTCTGTATTTGGTTGTGTTGCGAGTATATGCAGAACGTTTCTGTATTTGGTTGTGTTGTGTGTATTTGCAGCACGTTTCTGTATTTGGTTGTGTTGTGTGTATTTGCAGAACGTTTCTGTATTTAGTTGTGTTGCGAGTATTTCCACCGTACTCGAAACATCTTGCCATTTAGCAACAATAACAACATAACATGAAGCGCAGAGGACATACAGAATCTTTATGACAAAATTTGCAACCGAGAAAAATACTCACATAAATCTTATCTTTACTGTAGCGCACACGAACATTATTTAGTAGCGTGGCTTCATTCAAGTACATCAGTGAGCCTTTAACACACACACACACACACACACACACAACACACACACACACACACACACACACACACACACACACACACACACACCACACACACACACACACACACACACACACACACACACACACACACACACACACACACACACACACACACACACACACACACACACACACACACACACACACACACACACACACACACACACACACAAACAGATGAAATCATTAGTCAGTGTTGTCATTTTATCCAACACATAATTACATGAAGATCTCAAACACAGTGACACTCACAGTTGTCCTCCACATGTTTGTTGACATCATCTTCAGCAGGGAAGACTTGATTGACAGGAGCTTGAAAATTCTGGAACACAATGATTTTAATGTTAAACGTACAGCATGCTGAAAGCATGACAACTTGGGTTAGTTACATGCTTTACTCATCCTCATGTCTTTCCAAACAAAAAAAGACTCTTGTTCATTTTCGAAACTAAAATGAAGATATTTGTAATGAAACATGATATTTTTTTCTGAAAATGCACTGCTTCAGTTTTAACAGTGAATTATGCTAGTGGCTAAGTACTAATATTTGACAACTGTCCAAAATAAAATTATTTCACTATTTTGAATTAAATGTTGCACTCTATAATTATTATTATAGGCCCCACAAAAAAAACTGGTCCGCCATACGTGTTGATTGATTTTAATATGTAAACAAATCGTTAAATTAAATCTGTTCATCAAATAAAGCCATTGTGGCTCTTCAGAAGACCTCTTCATTTATTTGTATAACTTTTACGATCTCTTTATAAACTTTTTGATGCATCACCATTTTGGTTGCATGGCCTGTCAAGTGGCAGTAATCTCTCAGGTATCATTAAAAATATATTCAATAGTTTTTCTAAAGATGAACAAAAGCCTTACAGGATTGGAACAACACGAGAGTGAGTAACACCTTTCATTATTGGGTGAACTGCAGTGGTGGACGAAGTACACAAATCAAGTACTTGAGTAAAAGTACAGATACGTATAATAAAATATTACTCCAGTAAAAGTGAAAGTACTGCTTTTTCAATTTTACTCGAGTGAAAGTACAAAAGTACTAGATTTTTTATGTACTTAAGTAAAAAAGTACTGATAGATAGATTTTCCAATTTTATATACTTTATTTAATTTTATATTAGCACATATTTTTATAATCCTACTGTTCAAAATACCTGGGATTTTCCCAAAATAACCACTATATTGGGTCAAGATATATTTTTGTTGTTGATTTGGACTATGTTGTTGACTAGAGTGATGTAGTAATGTTCACTGTGAAGCTTACACTGCGATGTACATGAGAGAAAACAGATTTGACCATCTAATTTACACCAGTAAGAATAAAGTGTTTTAAAGCTTGTTGTTTTGCAGAACGTCAGTTATGAAATGAGAATTAGGCCTGAAGTTAGGAAGAACATTTTAAGGAAAATATAATTATATTTTCATAATGATTTTTTTCTTCTCAACCTCGTCTGGGGTGTAAAACACCCTGGCCAATTGCCCCCAGAGGGCATCACTTCCCACTCTGATAATTACTGTAGTTAGCATGTTCTGAACATCACATCCTTTCTTTTTACCTCAGATGGAATCTATCTGTGGCTGAATAAAAATATTTGGACTTTATATCAAAACATTTCCTCAACTTAGCACCAGCAAGCTTGTTAGCTAGACAGTTAGCATCAGGTAACAATATTTACTTATTTTCAGTATGGTTATGAATAAACATTCATATCTGTCTACTCGGCTAGTTGATCTAAACAATATAAAAAAATATACTGTTGATAATCAATATAAAAATAGACATCACATAGGGCTAAATGCGTAGCATTTTAATAAAACTGCTAACGTTACAGCAGCGGGGAATATGAACGTGCATGAGTTATTTTATTTAATCTGTGTTATTTTAATGTTTCGTTTTTGACCTAAAACATAGACACTGCCATTGATCTGTCTGCATTCAAGCATTTCAGTGGGCTTAAATAGATCACCCTTTACAGCAGATTTAGTTCACAAACAACTGACAGTTTTGACCTAAATATGATTTTCAGTTACAACAATTAATCCTAAAATTCGACATTAGTAACTTACTTTTCGCAGCATCAGTTGCGCACGCGCGCCCAGTTCTTTACTTGTGAGTTCAGTTCACTGAAGACTCGCTATAAACGGTTCATTTGAATCAGTGAGTTTTCGACTCGAGAACAGCTGCAATCGGATCTTTCCAATTCGTGAATGAATCGTTTGTTGCGATCTGCGAACCGATTTAACAGGTTCAAAGAATCAGTTTGTTCATGAATAAACCACGGCTTCTGCGTCTCGGAGCACGTGATGTATTATAAGGAGTAACGATATGTTTTATGAAATGTAGTGAAGTAAAAAGTACGATCTTATGCTTTGGAATGTAGTGAAGTAAAAGTAAAAGTTACTCAAAATAAAACTACTCCAGTAAAGTACAGATACTTGAAAAATGTACTTAAGTACAGTAACAAATTACTTTTACTTCGTTACTGACCACCACTGGTGAACTGCCCCCTTAATATGTGCGATTAGAGATTAGTTTGTTCAAAAGCAATATTGATGCTTTCTATAGCAAACACATCAAATGCAACAGTGAAGGTTCCTGCTTTATGTATTCCACCTCCATGCTTCTGTTCTAATATCAGACAGTAGTGTGTACTCCACAGACACACACACACACACACACACACACACACACACACACACATTTGTAGCGTGTGAACAGACGGCCCATTGTGCTTTCACATCCCGGCGACATCACAGTGCACACAAATCACATGGGCTAGATGTAATGCTGCACACTACACTCTTTCTTGTAGTTGTCACATGTGAAAGCAAACACACACACACAAAAACACAGAGTTATTGCTACTGTAATCTTTGTCAAGGTCCAGACTCCATATGGGCAACAGGATGTGTTTGCAGTGGCTCTGAAAACAAAAGCATTCATCCGAAGAGTTTAAACCATTCTGCAAAGAATCTGTGAAGTGCAAAAAATGTTTTTGACAGAAATAGAACAGGAGAGGAAATGTGAGTACCTTCATTGTGAGATCGCATTAGCAGTTCCTTGTTTTTAAGGCAAAAGCATTTTAACAAAAGCTTTTAAATCATCAAACTTTAACATGGAAATGTAGTTTTTAATTTGCATGTTTATTTCCAGCCTGAGGTATAGGTCACGTTTGTCTTCCTGTGTTTTCTACAGAATTCGGTCTCCTGTTCACCCTTCCCCATTTTTTTTTTACGCCGGCCGTCTTGAAATTAAGTTTTGTGTGCTTAAGGTTTGTGAAACATAAATCAAACTTTTCATCACTACTAACTGACTTTTCATATGACAACATGTAGTTTAAGATACATATTTAAACAAACTATATTCAGATTAACAATGAGTCAGTAATGATTAGTGTTTTGATACAAAGTTTCATAAAGGTCCAAGATGTGCATTTCAACACTTCAAGATGGATGAGGCTATAAGCAATTATAACTTTCAGCTCAGATGTCAGTCATATAATGATTAATTAACCGCTCTGATGGATTCAGGGAGTTCATTTAATGAAGGATTCATTAGAATATTCAAATAGGATATTTGCCAATTGATTCATTATAATAACTGGTTCATAATCAAGCACAGTCATGTGTTTGTGAGAAAGACATGTTTTCTTGCCATCATTTTGAGGTACAGTGTCTTATTTTCTTGCCGTAATTCATTTAGAAATGTTTACTTTCTTTACAAATTCACGTTCTCAAATTTATATACAATGTGATTTTTGCCGTGGAGCGGTAGATTTACAAAGTTGTGCATGAAAAACTGTTTTCAGTGTTTCTTAATTTGGGTAAAAACACAAAATTGGCAGTCAGGTCTGTTCACACATAAGGGAAAATAGTAAGATGCACCTAACCGTATAAGTCTGCAACGTTACAATTGCAAAACAATAAGCTTTCAAAAATATTCAAAATATCCTTGTTTATGATCAGAAGAAGAAATTCATACATGTTTGAGATGAAAGGAGGTTGAGTAAATGACATATTTGGTCTGAAATTGTTGATCTGCATAACAGTACCTGACCTTAAAAGAAAACCGAGCATAGATTCAGTGCACATGTACACTACATTATGAACGGATTCCTGACACATATTAAATGCAAAAATCGTATAAGGAACAGCTTGTGCAACTGGAAGCATGTGTGTTTGTGTACTTGTGTGTGGTATTTTTGCAGACGCTCCTCCTCACCTTCCCTTTCTGGTTAAGAGGTTCGATGGTCAGACTATCGGCACTGATGTCGATGATTCTTCCCATCTGGAACCCATCCGCAGGGTGAGGCGCCCACACCGGCTTCCCATCATCCATTTCACCGCTGAGGAAGAAACACAGGGCGAAGAATGAAAAGCCAGAGGATGACTGGGGTCTGCAATACTGACAAATCACTGAAAGTGTTAGCTTGAAGCATTGATGGAGATGAGTTCATATGTTTGATATACTTTTAAATATCAATAAATATCTAAATGTTTAATGAGAATATATCAAGAACAATAGTATATATGCACTTACACATTGAAATGTACATTTTTGTGGTGAAATTGTAATTTTTTCACAATTTCATTCAAAAATTATGTAGTTTTTGTAGTATTAAACAATTGATTGCGCCTCATCAAAAATCTAATAAAATCAGAACTTTTGGTAACTGATGGAAAATCTGAAAATGATCATTGATATTAATGAATAATATGACTTACAATTTATCCTAGTTTTTGTTTAAATTGCACATCACTTTTCTGGTTTCTGATGGTACTTGGTTTATATTTCATATTTAAATATTATATGCAATAAATGTTAGTTAATTTCTCTAACAGATTGGATAAAATTGGCCTTTTAAAGAAATTTGTCTGCTGATGATGACAAAACTATCCAAACAAAGCCTAACCCTCTACTCTAAAATTAATATGATGAATATAACGGCAAATTGTAGCACCAATAAATTCAAATCTCAAAGAGGTGTTTCTCAGCTGATTTATTTCTATTTGGTGTAGAGAGAAAATTATCATTAGTATGGCCATAAATTTCACACCAATCAGATTTAGATTCATAACAAGGTCCACTGTGTAATTGTAAATAAACGTTTGATAAATGTAATAACTTGGCAGCTTGATATACTGGGATGGGCTTCATTAGAAAGACTAACGGGCTACTGAGAGAAAGATAAATGGAGCAAGACACAGAGAGAGATCACATAATGAACACAAATCTGTCTGCAGGACATCATGCCAAAGTACTGAGACCCCTTCATTTGATCGCTCTCCGTCTGAATATCTCCACTGTCCAGATGTTTGAATAATAACTTTTTCTGTATGATCAGCATCTCGGCTGTTTACTCATTTTATAACATCGACTCTGGTATTATAATTTAGGAAGGGACAGGGAAACTTTCTGACATTCTCAGCGCTGGTTATGTTGTAGCTAAACATGATATTATGCTGTGCACTGGAGCTGCTCTAAATGAACGGGGCATTTACACAGTGCTTTACTACGCACATATGTATACTCAAAGCAGGAACACTTTAGTGTAGGAACCAATTGTCACAATTAACTAGTTGTTTATTAGCATGCAAGCACATATTAAAGGGTTGGTTCACCCAATACTCATCCTTAAATCATAGGTGAATGTGACTTTCTTCTTTCAACTAACCCTTTAATGCCTTATTCTGCATGACCATATTTTTAATCTGACCCCATACAAACGTAACTACCTTACTAACTATTAATAAGCAGCACATTAGGAGTTTATTGAGGCAAAAGCCACAGTTAATAGCTAGTTAATAGTGAGAATTGGTCCCAAACTCTGCAATTTCTTGGTTTGAATTTTGGCTACCAAATATGATTAATGTTTAATTCATGTACAACGTAAGCCTTATGAAGCAATTTATTCTTATTTAACTTGGCCTATATGAAAGATCATATGAAGCACTACTGACAATTTTGACAAAAAACATGTAAATCATGACCTCTAAATATTTAATATTTATATTTTTCCAATTTTATGAGTATGCAATAGCACAACACTGAGCGACTCATTACAACGCATGAAAAATAAAAGCTATCTTTTCCATGTTAATCAGTTTTTGTCTTGAACAGTAATATACAGTGACAGGGGATTTTATTTTTGAAAATATTTCTATTTCTATTTCCATTTCCAAAAACAACATACAAAGAGGTACTTCTTGTGTTTTGTATCTAACTTATTGGATAGGCTATCACTTTGCATATTTTTAATAGCCTCAATGGAAGCAGCCGTGTATAATTTACCGGAGAGATCTTGAGAATAATGGCTGAATGTTGAATCTGTGAACAAACAAGTGCATTAATCTTGATTATGTACTCGCGATAATGCTAGCAGAGTGAGCCCGCCCCTGCCACTTTCTTATTGGCTGAGATTTGTGATTGATTTTTGTCGTGTCTTACCTTTTAACTTTAGACAATTAGCTTGTTGCTGGAATCTCATCAAATTGCTGTCAACGATTAAAAAAACAACAACTAATTAATGGCACATTTATTTTCTGAAATTGAATCACGGTTAATCGCGATTAATCCTGCCTAACATTAAAGTTTTTAAATATACTTTTACATTGCACTAATTTCACATTCAATCTACAAATTAATGTAGAAACAACATAAAGACAGTATATTTTTTTAATGGCATCTTTTTAGTTTTTTGACAGACAGCAAGTATCACTGATACCAATACTACTGATGTCTCAAGGAAATAGTCCCCCCCTAACATTCATCCATTGCCATTCAACATTACAGTATAATTGAAAGCTAGCAATTTTAACATTTAGCCTATATTAGACTTAAACAAATAACAACCTCTAATTTAAGTGGACTTTAAACAATCTTCACATAAACCCATTATAATGTATATCATATTTACATTTCCCCTTCAGCAATTAGGAAATATACAGAAATTGAATAAAGTTATCAAACACTAAATTAAAAATTAAATATAGAAGAATCCTTAAAGCTACAACAGTGATTGTTTTTCCTCTTTTTTTCTTGTGTTCATTGACTAACAGATTATTTGTCTGCTATTACTTTAAGAGCTGCCGCTGCTGACCGTGACGTGGATCTGACACACATGCTCATAGTTTCATTCACGCTTTAATATGAAATGATACAGGCTACACAACACACGCTCCCGCATTGCTACATTTAATTGAAGAGCATGTGCTACGAGCACAGTATAACAGCTGACAGGACAAGAAAATTAATTCATTCATATGGCCTGACAACATCTCATCCGAGTGCAGATGTTGTTCTACTGAAGCTCCTCGTCACCTGTACTGTTTCCGTTTGTGAAGTGCGCTCCCGTTTGATTCGCTCATAAAGATATTCTGTGTTTAAATGAACACAATTCTTGTCAAGGACAAAAATAATTTTTTTATGCTGTTAAACCATAAAGGTTAATAGCCCGCGCTAACGCTCTAATTTTGGCAGCACTGCTTTGGACACGTTGTAACAACAAACACCAAAACTAACAAACATGGACTAAAAGCCACAAAACTTTAATTTAATTTTTTTATTTATGATCCATCAGTTCAAGCTAACTGATCTACTCCGGATCTGTTTTCTGGCCTGAAGTCATAATGTGTCATAAAACTCAGCTGCCTTCTTTACTACAGCTTGACAAGTTCAAGGTTCAACGGTTCAAGGTTTTTTTTATTCGTCACATACTCAATTATACAGAATATATTCAGCAGTGAAATGTAAGTCTGGTCAGGTCCGCTCAATGGACAGTGCAAAATATGTAACACAACACAAGAGAATGTATATAAATATAGGTAAAAAAAAAATAAAAAATAAGGAGTAAAATGTGCAATAAAATAAAATGTGCAATACAGTATACTGTGGACTTAATAAATAATAATATAAACAGGGATGTGCAAGAAGAATGTGCAAACAGGTTGTACCGGGTATTTCTTAACCTGTGTTTGAATGTGTGCAGTCCAAGTCAGGTCCTCTGAGATGTTTATACCGAGGTACTTGAAGATACTCACCCTCTCCACAGGGGTCCCACTGATCATAAGAGGCGTGTAGGGGCGCTGCTGTCTCTTCCTGATGTCTACAATCAGCTCTTTAGTTTTGCTCACGTTCAGAGAGAGACAGTTGTCCTGGCACCATGATGTAAGTCTCTCTACCTCATCCAAGTATGCGGTCTCATCATTGTTGGAAATGAGGCCCAGAACCACAGTATCATCAGCAAAAAAAACAAAAAAACAATAGAAGTGGATCTGTGAGAGGACACGCAGTCGTGTGTATAGAGAGAGTAGAGCAGGGGACTCATTAATACACAGCCCTGTGGGGCTCCTATGTTCAGGGTGATGGAGTTGGAGGTGAATTGGCCCATTTTCACCACTTGAGGTCTGCCGGTGAGGAAGTCTTGAATCCAGTCACAGAGTGAAGAGTTTAGGCCGAGGTCTGTGAGTTTAACAGCTAGCTTGATGAGGACTATTGTTTTGAAAGTGATAGAAATTATTGCAGTTATTGGATTTGAGCAATGTCAGTGTGGCAGAGCTGGGTCAGCTTTATATAGTTTAGGTGTGTCCTTCCTGACATGACAAAAACTACCCATGTTTTCACAGTTAAATTTCTTCAGCCAAGCATGATGACTACAGATACTAGAAGGTCACCCTGGACAGGTAGGTCACATTTCCAGAGTATCAGCCCACATCCAGGTCAAAAACATGGACCTGAAAATAGATCCCTGCTGCCAAACAGTGATAAAACTAGAGGTCTTCACGGGTCCACTTGCATCTGAAAACCAGAGGTCCGACCCGAGAGGGTTCGGGTTCAAAACTTCGAACAGTGGCTCGGACACGGTTGGTGTTCGGTATTAGCAGCCTCCGTTTTTTCTCTCAAATGGACCCAATAAGACTCAAATTATTTTACACTATCCTGGTCAAAGAGTATAGAAGACCAAGAGGCGAAACTCTGATGCTTTTTGGGTAACAGCCACTAGGTGGCGCTTCAGTAGCGCGGACACCATTTTGGGGTGAAAATTTCAACTGGATATAGTTACAGATATACAGAATTACACTGAATAACAGCGAAAGAGAAGTCAAAGTAGAATAAAAAACACCATTTTGGGCAATCCACTGCAAAAACTATCAGCATGACAGTAAAAATCTTGCCTTTCATCGTTTTCTCAAAGACCCTGACAGGTAATTATTCACAAAAGTTTAAAAATATTGTGTTTTTAAGTGGAACCTAGCGTTGTCTTATGCACCTGCTAACTTTAACTGTTCTTGAGTCATAAATCCTTTTAGGAACTGCTGGTAATAGCCATAGAAATCATAATAATGATTTATATGGATATGACTCAAGAATGAGCTTATGCAATTACTTTCTATATTATTATTTACTATTACTCCACTCCAGGTCTGAAATATATATTGTATGTTTTAATCCCCTGGAACACACTACAAACATGATGATCTCTAGAACATGATGCATTAATGAAATAATTAAACAATTGTGTGTGTTTTACATAAAAAAAACATTTGTTGTTGTTACGGTCTTCTTTTAACAGGCATCAATATAAGACAATACTGCAGTTATATTCATGTCATAGCCTATATTTATTGTCCAACATTCCAAATTTTTCTGTCTTTAATTTCATATGTTGGTATTTATTCAGTGTTTATTAATGCTAACACTTGAACTTGAAATATTTTCAACCGAAACTGACATGGTTTCTAGAGAGCAATAGGTTTTGTGGAAGACTTTAAAATAAAGTCTGTAAAATAAACTGTTAAACGGATTTGATCAGCACTAGTTATTGTTGTATTCGTTCAGGCTGTATTTCAGCTTGTACAGACTTTTTAAACAAAGCAGCTAGAATCTAGTGGAGCGCTTTATATTCAAGCCCTTTATATTCAAGTATGATACAAATATATATATATATATATATATATATATACACATACATACTTTAAATGTATCATTGTAAGTTGGTCAAGCGCGACAGGCTCCTATTATTCTATGGTGTTTTTGTGTAGTTTTCAGTCCAAAATGGCGGCGGCACAGTCATGTCATGGGCGCAATTGTTGCTTGCTATGGAGCGTTCTATTGAGTTTCGCCTCTTGGGCTTCTATACTCATTGTCGTGAACTTGTGTGTTCGTGTTAAGTTCATTTGAGAAACGCATTTAGAAAAGGAACATAGCCTACGTTTGTAACCTTGAAATCCATATGAGGTCAGGAAAATCTACTCGCTTCATTACGCTGTGTGTTCATGCATGGCTTTCCTTTTTTTGTGTGCAGAATCTCTTCACCAGTTATTCATTATTTTTTAGGCTATCGATTTGCTTCTTATCAAGCTATTACGTTTATTTTTCACAACTGAAAGCTGAACTGAGAAATAGCATATCCTCCCCATCGGAGAGTAAGTAAATAAATAAATTAAATAATGGAGCAGCGGCCAAATCAGTCAGCAGGACAACGGGATTTTTATCCTGACTGACAGGCTGTGCACACATCGATGTTGTTTACGTCCAGGTCTAGTCGGGTTCGAAAATAAATGCCGTCAGACTCGAGTCTAATTTCATCGGGTCTGTCTCAGGTTGGGTCTTTACGCATGTCGGGTTCGGGTAAGAAGTAGGGCTGTGCAATTAAATCGCATGCGATTCTCATGCGCATCTGGTCAGTAAAGCCGGCTCCGTGATTGGTGGTAAATCTCCAAAACATGTTTTCAAATGGAGCGGCAGTTAATGCACAGAGCCCAGATGCGAATGAGACAGAGACAGATGCGAATGAGAATCGCATACGATTATTTGCACAGCCCTAGTAAGAAGTGATCTGGGTCGGGTACGGATTTAAGGAGCCGAGAAGACCTCTAGAGTAGGGCCAACGCTATCTCATGGCAATTCGTACATATTTTATGAGGTGGCTAATTCGTACGAATTTGTATGACCTCACTCATACAATTTAGTACGATTTCTCTAAACCCCAGTGATGGGTAGGTTTAAGGGCAGGGTTAGGTGTAGGTCATTCGTACAAATTCATACGAATTACCAACTCGTAAAATACGTATGATTTAGCAAAAATTTTATGAATTTGTACAATTGAGGTCGTACGAATTAGCCACCTCGTAAAATATTTACGAATTGCCGTGAGATCAGGATGAACAATTCATATCTGTATTTTTTTTGGCTGATATGCAGACATCAGGACCGTATGCGGTATATCTCTTGGTATTTTTGTATTTGAATTAAACAAATAAAGTGAATGTATCCATGTTAGGCATATATTATGTGCAAAAAAAGGTTAAAATCACATTACAATCTAACATTGCAATCTAAAAACAAAAACAATACTTTTAAAGTAGAAGTTAATTTACTAAACTAAAAATGAAAGTAAAAAAAGCACAGACTAATTGAGTTAACAGGCTATTTTGATTACCTCATTACTGTTAGAGTTATACAAATACACTTATTTGTAAGTTTAAAATTCTAAAAATGTATATTTTCCAACTACAAATATTTCAGCAAAATTAATATTTTAGTCAGAGTTATTGCGCTCCTATATTATTGCGCTCTGTGTTTGGCACGCATTCTGAACGAAGTCTGTGAAGTTTAGCGGAGAATCGCAAATCAAAAGCTCATGCACTTCTGACAGCAAAATTGACATATTTCTATGGCTTTCTAACATTTACAGATGGAGAATGTACCTGTGAAATGTGAGTTATGCATTTAGAAAAGGAGCACATAGCTCAAAACAGCGTGTCTCTGTCAGCGGCACACGCAACCTTTCTGCTAGGCCGCTTTAAACTGAAACTATAGGCTACTATATTTTACGAGTTTTTTAAAGCCCTTCATATAAAGCTTGTCACATATTTAGAACAGTGTATTATGCACTTTCTCCGCAGCTGTTCAGTCTGTGTCCTCTTTCCTATAGATATTTTTTCGGATGCGCTCGTATGAAATGAGATATTAACGGTATTGCTTCATACCGTATCGCTTATAAAAATATATCGATTTATCGTATAAACTCGATATACCACCCAGCCCTACTCTAGAGCAGACGCCTGATGCTTATTGTGCCTTCTGTGTAAGTCCACCATCACTTCTCTTGAAACCAGTCTGGTAGTGCAAACAGCCTCAGGGTCCGGGACTGACACATCAGAGCAAGATCACTACAAATGGTTTTCCACTGCATGGTACGGCACGGTACGGTTCACTTCTGGGGGGTTTTCCACTGGGTACTGTACCTGGTACTTTTTTAGTACCACCTCAGCCGGGGTTCCAAGCGATCCGTACCGTTACCAAAACGTGACGTGTAAACTCTACTGATCACTGATTGGCCGGAGAAAATCGTCATTACTGCGTCACTGAACTTGCGACACAAGACCCTCCTCTACAGCCCGACCCGCTAGATTTAAATCAGCACAGCCAGCGAAGGATCGGACGCACCTTTTTGTATCAACCAAAAAATAGCTGTTTCATTGTCTGTTGAGGAAGTACAGACGTTCCTCTCGTTGATAGCCGAGGAGCGGATCCAGCGAGAGCTTGATGGGGTGACGCGGAATTAAAAAGTCTTGTGTATATACTTTTGCACTTTGTATATTTTTAGAGTATGTTTTCTGTTTATATTTGTAACTGTGTTTTGCTTCAATTAAAAATAATCTGATCGAATAAGTGTACCTCCAGACTATATTAAATATGTATTATTGTATGAACACGTAATTAACCTCTTGAAAAAGACAAATGATTAATGCCATGATGATACAAACCAACACATAAATAAAAAAAACAAGGGATACATTGAACATTTTGAAATATTATTCAAAAGTTTATTGATAATTCACAGAAGATTCTACATGAATTGTTAACTATTCAAGTAACGCAGCACACCTGCACGAACATCCCTGCACTCCTCCTCTACAGCCTGTGGCACTGCCACCACAGTCTCTGCTGCTGGGGGTAAATCTCAAGCATTTTCATAGGCTTGTCCGTTGTTGTTAAAAACATCCACATGTCGGGAATGAAGTACACAATTCCGTCGAAATACTCTTTTGTTGTGAGTTTGTTTGTGGCGCGTTTACGATGATGTCACGGCAGTAGAGGCGGCGCCACTATAACGACACGTGAATAATCCCGCCCACTCTAAAGCAGTACTAAACTGCAGTGGAAACGCAAACCGACCCGAACTGAGCCGTGCCGTGCCGTGCCGTAACGAGCTGTGCCGAACCGTGCCATACCATGCAGTGGAAAAGCGCCATTAGTCACCCGCCACCTGGACCGGTGGACTCACTACCCATCCCACAACACACTGTACACCACCTTCATCCACCATCAGAGCCACCTGGAGACTTTAATAGCATCCACTCTCTGTGTTATTTCAATTAAAAAAAAAATGTCACACAAGTTCATTGAAATGTTGCTACTACAACTTTTTTCTTCAAGCTCAAGACTAGAAAAAGAGGCCAAAGTTCGCAAAGTAACTTCTGTCAATGTTGTAAAATTTATTGAGTACAACTGGATCTGTGCAAACTGAACCCATCATTTCTTCCTAGTCTCGTGTTGCTGTATAATCATTTCCATTTATGGGTCACTGACATATAAAAATGCCCATGATAAAGACAAGGAAAAAATCTAGCCTAGTTTAACACGCGTGTGCCAATTTCTTAAGAATGTGCTCGGTGCACTCATGTTCATTTCAAATAATATAAAAAAAATAATACTAAATATATCTGAGTATACCAGTCTTACTTTACCAGTATACCAGTTTTTACTTTAGTTTTTTGACACAGTATCATATTTTTATTGTGTGATTGTCATTTTTATTAGTTTGTTTTAAATGTCCACATGATTTGCATTCATTTTTATTTATTAGCTTTAGTTATTTTAGCACTTCAAGTTAAACTAAACATACATTAAATAAATAAAAATACGGTTAAGGTATGCACGAACAACACACACACAACACACGTTGGTTTTTATGGTTTATGGGGACTTTCCATAGGCGTAATGGGTTTTTATACTGTACAAACCATATGTGCTATTGCCCTACACCTACCTACACCTAAACATGCCCTCACAGGAGACGGTGCATTTCTATTTTCCCTCAAAAAAACTCACTCTGTATGATTTATAAGCGTTTTAAATTATGGGGACACTGAAAATGTCCTCATAAATCACCTTCTCCTTGTATACCTATGTCATAACCCATGTCATTATACAAATTTGTTCATAAAACACATAAACATGCCCACAACACACACACACACAACACACACACACACACACACACCCACACACACACACACACACAACACACACACACACACACACACACACACACACACACACCCACACACACACACCACAACACACCACACACTCCACACACACACACACAACACAACACAACAACACACACACACACACACACCACACACACACACACACACACACAACCACACCCACACACCCCACACCACACACACACACACACCAACACACACACACAGTGCTGGGGCGTATGACCAAAAATGTATATCACGGTATTTTTCTAAATTATACCGGTTTCACGGTATTATGACGGTATTTTTTTTATGCATGACAGGGTGTTAACACATTTTCTACTGACTGAGGAAAAACTCAGTAGATGACTTAGAATGCCATATTTTAGTGTCATGATGAGTGAATATTGTAGAAATTCCACACTAAATATGTGGACATTAACGTTTTAAATATAAATTTGCTTTTTGAGATGCACAACGGCTCCGCTGTTACTTTATTTGGAACTATTTTCATTGATGATATAGAGCAAAATCATGCAGTACTTGTTTATTTATCTGTTGTATTAAATAAATATATCACATTTGATTTGCAAACTCCCCTTGTAATTATTAATAGCTGTGTCACTACTCTGATCGTGATCTGTGGGCGCACAGAAAATGAGAGCGCGTGAGTGAGTTCTCAAGATCAAAAGCACGTGCAAATGTGATACATTCTGTCGGAACCAGCGGGAATGAGTATAATATTAATAATCCCGCGCTGAAATTCAAGTTCTGCTTGTGTTCTCTGCTAAAAACCCGACTGTGAATGATGCGAATGGCATTACTATGTTGTCAGTGAGAATCTGCAGCCGAGGCGGGGATGGTTTTTGGTGTGCCAGCAGAACAACAACAGTGCGCTACATGTTTCCTACATGTTTCTTTCACCCCAGTAATCCCTGATAAGCGTTTTAAAACGGAGTGAACACGGAGCAGTTTTTCCGTGAGCGGTAATGTATAACCCGGAGTGGATCCAGAGCAGAGTGATTACAGCACGCTTAGAGTGGAGAGAGGAACGTGCTTTAATCCACTCCAGGCTGTGATCACATCCCCCTCAGCAGACTGAATTACACTCGTCTTTCCTTAATTTAAGACTATTCAAGCTAAAATCAAGACAGTTATAACACTATTTCAGAATGTAAGCGTATTTACGGTCTTAAAATTATGTAAAGTGAATTTAAGACAGGCGGGAACCCTGCAATTGACGGAAATCCGTCGTCTCGACGGAGAAATGTTGTGTGTGTGAGAGAGCGGGAGCTGGTGAAGCGGTCGGTGGATATGTGTGTGCGGTCGATGTGGATATTGTGGTATGACTTCTCTTCATCACATTCTACTAGTGCTTCAGTTTCGGATTCTTTCAGCTTAGTAACACATACAGCTGTATCCTCGCCAAAATTGCAATAGTGAAAAGGACCCCTCTTAACAGTGTCGCGTTCCGAACGTTATTTAAATGACCGGTATTGCAGGTATTTAAAATTTTATCATAAGACAAATAAACACGGTATACGGTATGAACCGGTATACCGCCCCAGCACTAACACACACACAACACACCACACACACACACACACACACACACACACACAACACACACACACCAACACACACCCACACACACACACACACAACACACACACACACCACTCACACACACCACACCCTCACACACACACACACACACAACACCACACACACACACACACACACACAAAACCGTGTGGTTGCACAACTTTGATTTTATTTCTAATTTAATTATTTTAATGAGGCTTTCTTAAAACATATGAAAACAGCTGTCATGTCACAGCATAAATGGTATTTTAAAGTTTTTTTGAATATTAGAGTTATTCACAAAAAAATTACTTTATGTCAACGATTCTTATAAGAATAAAACTAGACAAATGCGCATAAAACGCTGTTCAATGTGCCATTCTACACACATGGGTCGATGACATTACACGTGTGGCTTTACTCCATTCATTTTCATTCTCAAACTTGTTTATTAAAGCCTATACCAAATGCCAGAAATTACACAAAATAAGAACAACATTTATTTAATTCTGTTACACAATGAAAGTCCTAATCAAACTGACCCAGATAGATGACTGTAACAGATTGTGTCTCCTATAAAACAACTGAGCATATCTTTCAATTGATAGCACGTCTCCACCATGAACTGTGAGGTACAGAAACTCATCAAAATGAACACTGTGAACAGAAACAAATAGATTGGCCTTGTCTGACTGGAGTCTATTTTCTGTAATTTACACATTGTAATAATCTATTCTATTTTGTCAACTATGTCTGTGGATCGACTCAAAACATGACTCATAGACTGCATCGTAATATTTGAACATCCAAACTACACCAGATCTGTGGATCAGAAGTTTTCAGATGAACCAATCGGACCGCCTTCAGCTGATAGTGCCGGAGAATCAGTGGTTTTCTTTGTCAAGGCACCTTTTCTGTGCCACATCCGCAGTGTAAATAATATCAATTAGGGATGAACGATTTTGGAAAATAATCTAATTGCGATTTTTTTTAACCAATATTGCGATTGCGATTTAATATGCGATTTTTTTTCAAGCTCTTTATATTCTGTATTTTTCAACAAAGACAAGCAATAAATCATTGTATAGTGTGCAGTGTTGGGCACGTTACTTTAAGTTATTAGTTATATTACTAGTTACTTCTCATAAATAGTTACATCATTATAAAAGAAACTAATTACCAGGGAAAGTAACTATTGTTACTTAAAAAAAGGTTCAAATATGTCAAATAACTTTGATGCCCCAGTATTAAATGTTAAATTAATAAAATGGTCACTAAATAGAATAAATTATTATTAAAAAAATTGTACACTATTTTAATGTTTCTGTGGGACACAGTGAGAGACACCTTTCAAATTAAATTGATTATTGTAAATATGATCAACCCTTTATGGACACCTTGGCAATAGAATCTCAATTGGCTTGTAATTTAATTTATTAATTATCTGATATACTTATATATATAAAGTTTGTTTGTAAAATCTGTTTTTTTATATCTCACTTTGCATCAGTCAGTCAAACATTATGATATGATATTATGATAATTTAGCATTCAATTTTAACATTATTTGATAGAACTTTAGTAATTAGAATAAACCATGTATGAATGCATATTTGTCATGTTGTCTGAACTTAGGACTGTTGGTGGTGCTTAAGATATTGTTTATCATTTAGTGTTTCTATAAAAAAAGGGGAAAAAACCTACAAATAATGCTGATAAGAAAACCAAACTACCACAAATTCTACTATTAATAACCAAATAAATCGCACTAAGGATTATTGCGCTGCTGGGTTCATGAATATTAATCACGTAGTCTGCGTTTGCTCGAATTGATTTGCTGTAATCAAAACAGGGACGATGATAGGTGAGCGCCGGCCAATGAGATTGCCGTTTGCACATTAGCTCCGCCCACTACAGGAGAACCCAGCAGTTCTTAAAAGCTGAAGTATTCCAAAGGAACTCCGTTATTTTGACAGGAAAATACAACAAAGGATATCGTTTACATGTAGCGCGTCAATTCTGCATGTTATGAAAGTGGACACGAAAACAACCCACGGCAAACTGCGGACTTGGCAACACAGAGTGCCAACTTGATGCTTCCTCTGAAGACTGCTTAGATGTGTTCGACTTGAAGCAGCGCTGCTAGACAGATCAGTCTGTGTCCGACACACCGACGGTGTGTCATCAAAGTCCTGCGAGAGCTATAAGAGAGCGGACGTCTCCTAATGCTTTCTCTCGCTGTACTTGGATGTCATACGATCGTCATACATTACTCTCGCGTGTCACGTGACAGTGTAATCGCAGCCTCTGCAGTTGAAAAATCGCGTTTTTTCATATCGTGATATTATCGCAAATGCAATTAATCGTTCAGCATAATATGATAAATGGTGATTTTTTGTGCATGTGTGTCAGAGAGACACTTGAGCTGTAATTCCAGTGAAAACCAACCTTAACGCCATACAATGGAGCTATATTTAAATGTGTGCATGGCAACAAGCGTGAATCCCTAGCTTTGCTGCTAGAACAGCTTCTAGGATGTTTGAACATAGATGCAGAGCTTTGCTCGGTTCAGGTAATGGCTTTGGTTTGCACTCTGTGTAACAATTCATCTCTCAAAGCTGTTTAGTGGAGTTCAAGTCTGGGGTTTCCACTGCAATACACTCAGTAAACCACTGCAGTACAGACCCTGCTTTGTGCACATGTATAGATGGAATAGAAACATTTGAATACATTTGAACACAATTTGAATACATTTGAAAACAAAATTTGAATATCGTGAAAAAAAAAATTATATTCTGTAACTTATTTAAAAAATTAATTGCATGTAAAGTAAAACTTTTCCAAAGTTTTTTGTTTTAAATTTGATGATAAGAGCTTACAGCTCACTGAAGTCAAAAATCCAGTCTCTCAAAATATTAGAATATATACATTTGAGTTTCATACAAGATGCAAACATTCAGAATATTTTACCTGGTGGGGAGTGCATATGCAACAAATGCTATTACCTATATTGTACTGTGGTACAGTTATGAGGCCCTTCATAATGCAGAGGTCAACTGCCTGCTCTGCCAATAGTCAGCAATGGCCCTAAAGCATGCAGTGTTTAATAAACAGCTGTTTTAATAAATTATTCTGAGGTGAAATTCAGTGCAGTCCCGTATCGTTATACGTATCGTATTGTGACTTTGCTGGAGGTATACAGCACTAGTCAGAATGTAATCTTGTTCTGCGTTCAAATAAAACAAATTACCAGTAGTTTACTGGTAATGTGAAAACTTGAAATTGATTTATTTTGTCCCTGTCTGCTGCCAAGGGGCACCACTAGAGGAGGTTCTTGTGGTGTCATCAGCCAATCAGCATTATGTCATATTGCCACAGCTTTTTAGTAAAATTAGTTTTTGTTTTTATTGTTTTTCCCAGGAGCAAAGATTGTACAATTCCAGGGTTCTTGTTCCAGCCAAGCAACTACCTTTAATATGAATGTGAAGCCTAACTTTCTCCAAGCATCATAAACCTTGTTGATGTGAACCGGTTTGGAACTAGAGGACAGGTTATGTCAGTCTATTAGAGTGGATTAGGGAGTCATTGATAGTCTAGTCCTGAGGAAGAAGTGTGGCCACACGTCTCTCAGACTGCTTGAATAAGTCAGTGCCCTTCACTGTAACGAGATTTAAATGATTTAGAGGCCATTCACTGCACATTCTTCTGATTGATTTCAAATATGGTGGTCTATATAAACAAGTGCATGACCAACATCTTTGGCAGTTTCACTTCACTCTAGTCCCCACCCAAAATGCACGAGCAACTTAGCAGCAATGCCCTTTCAACCATCCAGACAGCAACACCCTGCCAATCACTGCAGCAGGAACACTTCCTCTACAGAGGGTAGCTCAGCAAGGCTCATTTATTTGATCGAATATTTACTAAAACACTTATATTGTGAAAGATTGTAATCAGTGTTGGGGAAAGTTACTTTTAAAAGTAATGCATTACAATATTGCCTTACTCCCTAAAAAAAGTAACTAATTATGTTACTTAGTTAGCTTTTGTGGAAAGTAATGCGTTACATTACTTTTGCGTTACTACTTTTTAAATATGAGCAGAGCTTGATTGTTTGTTTTTAATATAAAAAGTTATATTTATAGTAAATTAGGCTTGCCGCGATAGACGGTGATGACGGTTATACCGGTGTTAAGCCGCAACACCGTTACGTCACTTGCCCACCGTGGCACCGTCCCCCACCGTCGTTTAGATTGTTTTTTTTATAGTAATAAAAATAATTCCGTTCAGTTAGAGGACACTAAAATTAAAACTGAACGCGTCTGCTCAATGCAACGCACCGAACGAACAAGAGAGTCTTGCATCACAGCAGTCTAGGTCTGCATTGCTGCGGCTGTCCCGACCAGATTTCATGCGCCGCGGGATTCATTTCCAGAATACGGTCGGTAACTCTGGTGCAATTTGAACGGGAGCGGGTGGTCTAACATTATCCCGTTCCCGAGGTCTTTTGGAACAGCATATCTGTGCTTTATTCTTATCGAGCACCAGTACAGCCTGCACTCGGACCGTTATGCGCGCGCTGCATGACATGTATGAACCAGTGCTTCGTTTTATTTGCGGGGTCTGAGCACAGCATGTGTAACGATGCTCAGAGCAGGTTAGCAGATATAATATACGGCTCTCAAACAGAACTGCAGAAGCAGGTTGTGATGAGTGACAGAGCAGAATAAAGATGGAGTGTGAATGCGATGTCCTTGAAGGACGTTCAACTCGTCTTTCCTTTTTCTTTTTTTGTATTATGCTTATTTTATCATTTTAAATGACAGACTGTGTCCAATTTATTTATTTTAATGTGTTAACAGCAAGATGTTAAATTAATTTAGTATTTTGACAAGTCTAATAAAATAGCTATTAGGCTAAACCTACATTTTTTCCCTATTGTGTTGTAGGCTGAATGTTAGCCTAAACGAATTATATCCTGACAAAACGAATAAAAATAAGGATTACAATTTTTATATAACTTTTTTCTCTCTGTGACACTTTATTCCGTGTTGGCAGCAAAATGTTATTGACATTTTTCTGTCAATAAATTCAAGACTCTTTACAAGACGATTAAAACAAATAAAATTTTGTGCAGACTACACTTTTATTTGTTAGCCTATCTCTCTGCTGTCTTTCGTCAGAAAAGTGAATATATCGCGGGAGCGGGTGGGTGCGGAATAAAACCTAAAAAAACAGTCCTGCGCAGACCTCTACATCACAGATCAGATTTCATTTATCACGTACAGAGAGATGACTGACAAGAATAGTGAGGTGACACAGACAAGACGATGCGGAAGAGTTTCAAAACCAAATGTAAAAGCGCCCGTTTTAAGCCTGTTGACTTCTGAGTCTGACATTAATCTAAGTCAAAATCTTTAATCTTTTCAAATGAGAAACTCACGGAGATCTACCAAGTGAAAAGTAAATAAATGATAAAATACATATTAAATCAAATAAATAATTAAAAAGGCTTGTTGGGATGTATCGTTGTTATATTAATTTAATAATAATAAATACAATATCAGCAGTTCCTCTGTAAGAACAAGCTGTTTGGAGCGACTGATGCCCGTATGAACACCACTGATCCTCACAAACTTCTCCAACACACACGAGCATCCGTTATAAAACACTCGCTGTATTCAAGCTGAAATATGATGTTATAGAGATCGAGAGCGCACATACACGGTTCGTTTGCGCATCATTTATAACGGACATAACGCGCACCTAATGCACGATCCTGTATGTCACTGTAATCAGCTTTACCTTGATTTCAATAGTCGTCCATCAAAACTTGTGTGTACTAGTGTGACACTTGCTTCTTTTATCCAGCAGAGAGCTGTAGTTTGCTCATACAGAGTTTTTGAGCAACCGTTCAGTCTGTATTCACAGCGCGATGAGACGTTTTGTTCTCCGAAACACAGAATATGTAGAGAGGTGGTACTGTTATTTATTTATAGGCTATATATTTTTTTACAGGACTTAACATGCGAGTCATAATATTAGTGAATATATTATATTGTGTTTTATCTCTCGCCCCCTGGTTGAGAAACACTGACCTAAAGGGCGATCTTCCAGCATTGCCTTCGTGATCGATTTATTGGGCATCCCTGCTCTAAGTGATGTTTTTGTTAAAAAAAAAATTAGTTTCTCATTTATTTGGTTCCACAGTATTTGCTAATTTTTATTTTATTTAAACACTGCTTGACGCAAAATTGCCGCTGATATTAAAGTCAAGGTAAAACGCGCACAACGCTTTCAGGCTATTTAAAACCTAAGGAAAGCGAGGAAAACTCAAACAACCCCCCCACCACGGTGATACCGTTAAAACCGGTGTGACATCAGGTCGATTAACCGGTGGGAAAATTTCCTCACCGTCACAACCCTATAGTAAATGTAAAAGCCCTTTCACACCAAAAAGTGTAATGAATAAACCTCAGGCTGAAGGACGAGTAAATCACGTCTGTACAGAAGAACGCAGAAAAATAAGTTCAACACTCTTCAGCAATAAAAAACAATGAGCACAAATTGTTAGTTTATCTAAAGTAATTTTTGCTTATTAGTATGCTTGAACTGGATCATCAAAAGCAGCAGCAAACACATTGGTTAATAAAAATTAGATTAAATATATTTGTGTTGTTTAACATATTAAAATTATTGCAGGTTCCCCCCCCCTGTGTCATAATTCTGAGTTTGTACTTCACTGTTTAATTCATTTTGTGAATACTGAATCAGTTTTTTGCGAGAGGATGGAATTAATACACATTCACATTTAGTCTAGATTAGATCTACAGTAAGATAATGTTCACACAACGCACCGTCAGTCAATAATTGGAAAAAGTAACTGGCGTTACGTTTTTGAAAAAGTAACTCAGATATTTTCTAGTAAATTAAAAAGTAATGCGTTACTTGAAAAAAGTAATATTATTACGTAACTCACGTTACTTGTAATGCGTTACCCCCAACACTGATTGTAATCTTTTCTATGTGAATGCATTGTAAAATGTAATTGATTGCTGTGACCAAAGCTGAATTTTCTGCATCATTCCTCCAGTCTTCAGTGTCACATGTTCCTTCAAAAATCTTTCTAAAATAATAATGACAACATATTTCAAAATTCTTTGTATGGCTTGCCCCACAACAACTACTAATACTACATGCTTTGTAAACTACATGCGGAAGAGATATTTGGTTATCAACCAAAAGTAAATTTGCATATGTAAATGTCAACATATTACGCAGACAATAAGACACATTTGTTTAGGACTTTTTTTAGGATGCTGCTTGAATCAGCAAGATGACTGCAGGAGAACTAGAGATGAGCATTTTAGTTTAAGTCCAACTCAGAGCTCAGATGGGAACTGTTTCATCTGTGCTGTTTGAAAGGTTTACAGTACATGCATCTCCATCAGATGGATGTCTTTAGGGGTTTTGTCTGTGTCTTCTATAGAGTCATTATTACAAAACTCAAAAAGCACCAGACAGTAAAATAAAAAACACAAGGCACCATGTTTTGGCGTCATATGAGGACTCACAAACTAAACAAAATAACAGTAAAAAACAAAACAAAACAAGAAAGTGTTCACTAACCTAATCCAATAATCACAAGACGGAAATTATGTAATCTTATTGATTTAACTACTTTACATTAGCTCAAGGTCAAAAAAGCGACATCAAGCACATCAATGGTTCATCTGTTGGACAATAATGGTATGCACGACAATGAGTTGTTTTACATTATCACATTACATATTTCATCAAAAATAGAAGCAAGCTGTTTTAACCAATATTGTCTCCAAAAACTGGTTATCAATGCCAGGATCAATCCATTTTTCCATTCATATTATCCATCAGTCCCATGTATCCCCTTTATTCTTTCATTTAGACATTTAGAATAACATTTGATATTATTATCACGACTAAGCATTGAAAACGATACTGTGTGATTGTTTGTGAACACTTGCACTGTGTAACTGATGTGTATGTGTTGTGGTATTGCTTCATGTTTGCACTGTAAATCATAACTGATTAGATAAAGTATTGCCCGGGAATGCTAGAGTGTGGTTCCTGTAAAGAGCATTACAGTGCACTAAACCAGATTTACTGTGTGCTAATACTGATGATACAAATGAAGGCAAGTTAATTTATGTTCATGAATTATGAATACAGCTTAAGTGGAAAACGTTACTTTGTTAGGGTTAGTTAATTAGTCAAAAAACATTATTTTTAAATAATGACATCACTCTCTCCTGAGCCAAGCCGGATATCTAAAAGAACTAATAACTCATCTATTCAAGATAATCTGACTCCGATGAAAGAAACACTGCGAAGGGAAGAAAGCGCTGCTCTGAACGGACATTTCAGCAGCAGTTTGAGTTGGAGTTATTTGACTGCAGGCCCACTCTTCCTCACAGCACACAGATCTGGCTTGTTAACAGCGAGCTGGCAGAGACTGAGAGCTCACTGTCCCGGCGCATGAGATCATGAGAGGACTCCACCGCACAAAAACACTAGCAATAAAGAAGTCCAGCACTCATCCCATCAAAGACAGTTAAACTACTTCTGACACAACTGAAATATTATACAAAACTACAACATTACAATTTACTACATTAAAAATGAGTTGGCACAATATTGGCTGAATGGAATTTCATTAGCCAGCAGTTATGCAATAGCTAGTGCTAAACATTATTGTGCTTAACGTATATTTCTCCTACAAACTAGCTCTAAATCTGTGAAGATGAGTTGGTAACACTTAAAGTCTTTATGTATAATGCATTGCAAAGGGTTATTAAAGGCTAGAATTATTATGTATTATTAATCATAATGTGTGTTGTAATACATTAGGCCTATATCTTGTCAAATATATCTTGTATAATGCATTATACATAAAGGCTTTAATTAAAGTGTTCCCTTGGCTCAGTGGTTAGAGCATTGCGTTAGCAGTGCAGAAGGTTGTGGGTTCGATTCCCAGGGAACACATGTACTGACAAAAAAAATGAAATGTATAGCCTGAATGCTCTGTAACTCGCATTGGATAAAAGCGTCTGCTAAATGCATAAATGTAAAGTTTTACCAAAGAGTTGTCATTTACTTTAAACATATTTTCTTAAAGGGTTACTCCACCCCAAAATGATTTTGGATATTACCCATCAAACGCAAGAGAGACAGAGAGGAGACGATTTGTTGAAAAAACGTTATTTTTATTTTCTTTGCATACAAAAAGTATTCTCGTCGCTTCATAAAATTCAGATTGAACCACTGATGGCAGATGGAGTACCCCGGCGATGCTTTTCTGAACCTCGACACAGTGGCATTTACTTGGCAGTCGATGGGACAGTCACAAGTTTTTGGTTTTATCTAAAATATCTTAAATTGTGTTCCGAAGACGAACGGAGCTTTTATGGAGTTGGAACGACGTGCAGGTAAGTGAATAATGACAAGCATTATCATTGTGGGGTGGAGTAACCCTTTAATGTAAAGAGAACTCTTTTTTGCCTATTTTTAAGTAACTAACATGTGAACAACTTTATTATATTATATCATATTTTTGAAGAATGGTAAAGAAAAAACATAATTTTACCCAGTAACTGGGTAGTTGAAAAATAAACAGTTTAACAAAACTGAAGTAAAAATATTCAGTTTTTGCTTCAAAATTCGTAATTATACAACCGAATTTAGATTAAAAACTGCTCATGTTGCATGCATGCAGCATCTTTGTTTGGATGATGATTAAAATGCAGCGGTTGCCTCTCATTTTAAATGGAACGAGCACAGACAAAGCCTTATTTTGTTTATATGAATATATTTATTTTATTTGTGTTACTTTTATTTGATTTGGGGCTTGTTTTAAAATTTCAATTTAGTTTTGTTATTTACATTTACATTATATTTAAATTGTGAGAGGCTTTTATCCAAAGCGACTTACAAATGAGGACAATAGATGCAATCAAAACCAACAAAAGAGCAACGATATGCAATAAAGTGCTATATTAGTATAGTGTTATATTTCAATTTCACAAAAAAACGTGCAGCATATTGTCCAAGCAATAATAAAAGGACCCATTTCGACTTTATAATAAATATTATAATAATGTAGTATAACTTACACATAGGGTTTTGTGACTTACATTATATTATATGAATATAAAAAAGATGAATATGTGCAGCTTTTGCATATTTTCCAGTAGCTGCATTAACATCAGAGCAGCTTTAGTACTTGATTATCAAGCATGCAGTGACCGAGTCAGACTGAACACAAAGCACTGTAGGGTGTCAGCTGTAACCCGCACAATGACAGCAGTACAGGTGGAGCTCATTACACAACACAATGAGGTGGAGCTCATTACACTCAACACAATGCACAGGTGGCTCATTACACTCAACACAGCAGGTGGAGTCATTACACTCAACACAATGCTCATTACACTCAACACATACAGGTGGGCTCATTACACTCAACACAATGTGGAGCTCATTACACTCAACACAATGCAGGAGGTGGAGCTCATTACACTCAACACAATGCGGTGGAGCTCATTACACTCAACACAATGAGGTGGAGCTCATTACACTCAACACAATGCACAGGTGGAGCTCATTACACTCAACACAATGCACAGGTGGAGCTCATTACACTCAACACAAT
The DNA here is from genome assembly GCA_027422405.1 of Ptychobarbus kaznakovi. Lineage (NCBI taxonomy): Eukaryota > Metazoa > Chordata > Actinopteri > Cypriniformes > Cyprinidae > Ptychobarbus > Ptychobarbus kaznakovi. Next base: position 27,122,000 of record CM049794.1, read on the forward strand.
GTACAGGTGGAGCTCATTACACTCAACACAATGCACAGGTGGAGCTCATTACACTCAACACAATGTACAGGTGGAGCTCATTACACTCAACACAATGCACAGGTGGAGCTCATTACACTCAACACAATGCACAGGTGGAGCTCATTACACTCAACACAATGCAGGAGGTGGAGCTCATTACACTCAACACAATGCACAGGTGGAGCTCATTACACTCAACACAATGCTCATTACACTCAACACACACAGGTGGAGCTCATTACACTCAACACAATGCACAGGTGGAGCTCATTACACTCAACACAATGTACAGGTGGAGCTCATCAACACAATACACTCAACACAATGCTCATTACACTCAACACACAGGTGGAGCTCATTACACTCAACACAATGTACAGGTGGAGCTCATTACACTCACACAATGAGGTGGAGCTCATTACACTCAACACAATGCACAGGGGAGCTCATTACACTCAACACAAGTACAGGTGGAGCTCATTACACTCAACACTCATTACACTCAACACAATGCTCATTTCACTCAACACACAGGTGGAGCTCATTACACTCAACACAATGCAGGTGGGCTCATTACACTCAACACAAGGTGGAGCTCATTACACTCAACACAATGTACAGTGGAGTTCATTACACTCAACACAATGCTCATTACACTCAACACACAGGCTCATTACACTCAACACAATGCACAGGCTCATTACACTCAACACAAGCGCATCAACACAATACACTCAAACACAATGCTCATTACACTCAACACACAGGTGGAGCTCATTACACTCAACACAATGCACAGGTGGAGCTCATTACACTCAACACAATGCACAGGTGGAGCTCATTACACTCATTACACTCAACACAATGCACAGGTGGAGCTCATTACACTCAACACACATGCACAGGTGGAGCTCATTACACTCAACACAATGCACAGGTGGAGCTCATTACACTCAACACAATGCACAGGTGGAGCTCATTACACTCAACACAATGTACAGGTGGAGCTCATTAACTCAACACATGTACAGGTGGAGCTCATTACACACAACAATGGAGCTCATTACACTCAACACACAGGTGGAGCTCATTACACTCATTACACACAATGCACAGGTGGAGCTCATTACACTCAACACAATGTACAGGTGGAGCTCATTACACTCAACACAATGCACAGGTGGAGCTCATTACACTCAACACAATGCACAGCTTTATTCAACATCAAGCTGCTTCCATATTAGTTCAATCTGATCTGAGTATCAGCCGGTTTAAAGATTGACTATTTACCACGATGCGATCACAGGTCAAACTCTCAGACTAGTGTAAAAGACCTGCTCATGGTGTGACAGCACTGGTAATAAAGTTAATCAGTGGCAGAGGTTTCTACATCGCAAGATACACACGTGACAGACAAGCTATTCTTAAAATAAGTGTGCTACATTTCTGACAAAGAATAGTTAATGATTTTATTTCTTTACATAGACTATAGAATATTAAGTCCGACTAATCATCAAGAGTTTGAAGTGCCAAAACCAGTTTCCCAGCAGAAAGGTCACACATGCAACCGGTCTGTTCATCCACACACACACAAAAGCCTGACGAGAACCTGTTCACTCCCTTATCTAAAGGTGAACAGTAAAAGTACAGTAAAGTCCCCAAGTTGTGAAACACATGATCCTAGCCATTGACATGACAATGATCCTCATATCAACGTCATATTTAATATTTCCTTCACAGTTATGTGGAAGCTGATTTAGTGATTTCTCAGTGAGGTGGGCTGCTAAGCACGACACAAAGCTTTCACACACAGTGGCTGTGTTCCAAAAGCTAATAATGCTGTGTGTTAGGACGCTGCTAAGCAGGCTGTAGTCATCAACTGAAATGAAACCTCATAAGTGACCTATTTGCATTTCTGCATAGACAGCAACTCTACGAGAGGAACACTGTCTGTACGACACACTAAACTTACTGGAGACTCGATTCACAAAACTAAATACTCGAAGCTCCAAAATACACAGTTATTATTTTAACTACTTTCAGTGGGACTTTGCTGAACTGAAAGAAATATGTAGCCTGTATTTATATTTATTCTCTCAGCTTTCCATCTTCAATTTTATTTTACACAGATCTTGTGACAATGCATTCTGGGATTTATTTTCTGCAAAGGATACATGCTTTATCTCAAAATCGATATTCCATACTCGCAATTGTAAGAATATTGTATTTTTTCCCCTCAAAATGAATGAATGATGCATTTATATAGAGCTTTATTGTGTATAGCTCTACACCCAAAGCACTTTACAATCATGTGGGGGGGGGGTTCTCTTCTCAACCACCACCAGTGTGCAGCATCCACTTGGATGAAAATTGGACTTTATAAATTTGGACTATATAAAAAAATCGCAATTGTGAGTTTATATCTCGCATTTCTAAGAGATGAAGTCAGAACTGCAAGAAAAAAGTATATCTCGCAACTGAGAATCGTGCGATTAAAAAGTCGTAATTACCTTGATTTCCTTTTTTTTCAGTGGCAGAAATGGAAAATGAGCTCTTTACACTATATGGAGAAAAGTATTGGGACACAGCTCTTACTGAATTCAAGTGTTTAAATTAGACTCATTGCCAATCGTATACATTTGGGAAGAAAAATGGGTTGTTTTGAAGAGCTCAGTGAATTCAAGTATATTACTGTGAAAGGACAGCACTTTTTCAAGTCAGGTCGTGAAATTTCCTCCCTACTAGACAGTCCACGGTCAACTGTAAGTGGTATTATTGGAAAGTGGAAATGTTTAGGAACAGCAGCAAACTGTGGAAGTGGAAGACCATGTAAAATCACAGAGCGCTGAGTGCTGA
>CM049794.1:27129876-27280812 GCA_027422405.1 Ptychobarbus kaznakovi
CTTCGCTTTTAATTCCCTGTTAACTGTGGAAACAAAAACAGCAGGACCTGTCCCAATAATGTTTGTTTCCATTTAGTGAGCAACATCATTTAGAAATGAAAATCTGGGTTGTCAAAAAAATGTTGAAGGGTTTTCTATACCTTTCACCACGACACAGTCCTCCTCTGAGGTGTTGCATCAACCAAAACTATCTGATCATTTAGAGAAATGGTGTCCCTTTAATTAAGAACCATATTGTTATGCTCTGAAACTTAAATGACCTACTTTACCTGAACTCACCCTATTTTATCGAAGTAGATAGAAATAATTGTCATGTCTTAAAAATCTGTAAGTTTGAGCTTAAAGCTGTTTTGGTGCCGTTGTATTTTAGAGGTGTGTGTGTCATTCAGTAACAAACATCCAATTCCTTTTCAATTATTTTATCCAAATTATTAGAATTACATTTGAAGTTTTCTTCAAACATATGTTAAAGACTGATCTTTGTGCAGCTGAGATCTGATGTATTTGTGGCTACTGTCTAAAAAAGCAACAAAGCCTAAATAATGTTGTAAGCGCATGATATATTCTGCCCAACATGTATAAAATAAGTGATTTTTTTAATAAGTATTATTTACATTTATGAGACGCTTTTATCCAAAGCGACTTACAGTGCATTCAGGCTATACATTTGTATTGTCAGTATGTGTGTTCCCTGGGAATCGAACCCACAACCTTTGCGCTGCAAACGCAATGCTCTAACCACTGAGCCACAGGAACACACATATGTATTATTACATATTTACATGGTTAATGTGTGGTGCAGTATTCATTATCTTCAGAAATTGCTCCCACAATTCACATTTGAGCTCCGCAGCAGACCACCCGACTTTCAAAACCACATTGCATCAATAAAGTGTGAACTCAGAGGAAGACCACGGGGATGAGGCCTTAGCCGTGCTAGCTAGCTAATTAGCTCAAATTCTACAAAGCACCATTGTCATTCGTCTTTCGGATGAGACGTTAAACCGAGGTCCTGACTCTCTGTGGTCATTAAAAATCCCATGGCACTTCTCGTAAAGATTAAGGGTGTAACCCCGGTGTCCTGGCCAAATTCACATCACTGGCCCTTGTCAATCATGGCCTCCTAATAATCCCCATCCACTTGATTGGCTCTATGACTCTCTCTCCTCTCCACCTGTAGCTGGTGTGTGGTGAGCGCATACACTTGATTGTCTCTATGACTCTCTCTCCTCTCCACCTGTAGCTGGTGAGCGCATACACTTGATTGGCTCTATGACTCTCTCTCCTCTCCACCTGTAGCTGGTGTGTGGTGAGCGCATACACTTGATTGTCTCTATGACTCTCTCTCCTCTCCACCTGTAGCTGGTGTGTGGTGAGCGCATACACTTGATTGGCTCTATGACTCTCTCTCCTCTCCACCTGTAGCTGGTGTGTGGTGAGCGCATACACTTGATTGGCTCTATGACTCTCTCTCCTCTCCACCTGTAGCTGACGCATACACTTGATTGGCTCTGACTCTCTCTCCTCTCCACCTGTAGCTGTGTGTGGTGAGCGCATACACTTGATTGGCTCTATGACTCTCTCTCTTCTCCACCTGTAGCTGGTGTGTGGTGAGCGCATACACTTGATTGCTCTATGACTCTCTCTCCTCTCCACCGCATACACTTGATTGGCTCTATGACTCTCTCTCCTCTCCACCTGTAGCTGGTGTGTGGTGAGCGCATACACTTGATTGGCTCTATGACTCTCTCTCCTCTCCACCTGTAGCTGGTGTGTGGTGAGGCATACACTTGATTGATCTCTCTCTCCTCTCCACCTGTAGCTGGTGTGTGGTGCGCATACACTTGATTGGCTCTACTCTCTCTCCTCTCCACCTGTAGCTGGTGTGTGGTGAGCGCATACACTTGATTGGCTCTATGACTCTCTCTCCTCTCCACCTGTAGCTGGTGTGTGGTGAGAGCATACACTTGATTGGCTCTATGACTCTCTCTCTTCTCCACCTGTAGCTGGTGTGTGGTGAGCATAACTTGATTGGCTCATGACTCTCTCTTCTTCACCTGTAGCTGGTGTGTGATGAGCATACACTTGATTGGCTCTATGACTCTCTCTCCTCTCCACCTGTAGCTGGTTGTGGTGAGGGCATACACTTAATTGGCTCTATGACTCCCTCTCTTCTCCACCTGTAGCGGTGTGTGGTGAGAGCATACTTGATTGGCTCTATGACTCTCTCTCTCTCCACCTGTAGCTGGTGTGTGGTGAGTGCATACACTTGATTGGCTCTATGACTCTCTCTCTCTCCACCTGTAGCTGGTGTGTTGAGCGCATACACTTGATTCTATGACTCTCTCTCCTCTCCACCTGTAGCTGGTGTGTGGTGAGCGCATACACTTGATTGGCTCTATGACTCTCTCTCGTCTCCACCTGTAGCTGGTGTGTGGTGAGCGCATACACTTGATTGGCTCTATGACTCTCTCTCCTCTCCACCTGTAGCTGGTGTGTGGTGAGCGCATACACTTGATTGGCTCTATGACTCTCTCTCCTCTCCACCTGTAGCTGGTGTGTGGTGAGCGCATACACTTGATTGGCTCTATGACTCTCTCTCCTCTCCACCTGTAGCTGGTGTGTGGTGAGCGCATACACTTGATTGGCTCTATGACTCTCTCTCCTCTCCACCTGTAGCTGGTGTGTGGTGAGCGCATACACTTGATTGGTCTCTATGATTGGCTCTCTCTCTCCTTCTCCACCTGTAGCTGGTGTGTGGTGAGCGCATACACTTGATTGGTCTCTATGACTCTCTCTCCTCTCCACCTGTAGCTGGTGTGTGATGAGCGCATACACTTGATTGGCTCTATGACTCTCTCTCCTCTCCACCTGTAGCTGTGTGTGTGGTGAGCGCATACACTTGATTGGCTCTATGACTCTCTCTCCTCTCCACCTGTAGCTGGTGTGTGATGAGCGCATACACTTGATTGGCTCTATGACTCTCTCTCCTCTCCACCTGTAGCTGTGGTGTGTGATGAGCGCACTCTCTCTCCTCTACACTTGATTGAGCGCGTCTCTATGACTCTCTCTCCTCTCCACCTGTAGCTGGTGTGTGGTGAGTGCATACACTTGATTGGTCTCTATGACTCTCTCTCCTCTCCACCTGTAGCTGGTGTGTGGTGGCATGATTGTGGACCTCTCTCTCTCCACCTGTAGCTGGTGTGTGATGAGCATACACTTGATTGGCTTTATGACTCTCTCTCCTCTCCACCTGTAGCTGGTGTGTGATGAGCGCACTAGCGCCGTTGTCCTGTGGCTGCTGTCGCATCATCCAAGTGGATGCTGCACACTGGTGGTGGTTGAGGAGAGACCCCCCCCCACACATGATTGTAAAGCGCTTTAGGAGTACAACAATACACAATAAAGTGCTATATAAACGCATCATTCATTCATTCCTCAGCGCCTACTGGTGTGATAAAATGGGCTCCTTCACACCTTAGGCTCTGTTCACATGGCACGTGTTTGCAAGGGACTACTTTCTGCAAAGCTGCCATCAAACAATATGAATTGAGAAAACCCATGCATCAAAATGAACATGATATTAAGGATTCTCACACACATGCTCACTAAAATATATACAATATTGCCTCATTTGCCAAATAATCCAATTTATATATAACAATCTACTAACTTTTTCTCTCTCACTACAGTTGGCTGTGCTCAGTTCTGCTCAAGTCTTCTATTAATTAAAGCTGCTTTTAGTGTTTTTATTTTAATGTAACTATTATCTCTCAGCATTTATACTCTAATTATCTTGCTCATCATATCATGACTATGTAGACTGAAGGCGTATACAAATACTTGCATGTGTATAAAAGGTGTGCAGTTTCCATTTTGGTTTGTCTTTGGACTTTTATGTTGTTTTATGTTGTGTCTTGTTAGCTTGTTGTCCCTGTGTACTCTCTCACTGTATTCCCCTGTGCTTCAGTCCTTAAGTTGTTGCAGTCCAAAGACAAACACAAGGAACCTCCACAGAACACATGTGCCACTTGCATATACAGCAAATCTCAACTGCATGACTGCTTGTACCATTGCAAAACGTGAACTATATTCCCTCCCAGCTTCAATCTGCTAAATGCAACTAAGACATTTGAGATATTATAAACATTATCATCATGATTTTCTCTAAAGCTACTTTTAAACAATGTGTTTTATGAAAAACACTATGCAAATAAACCATTTCAAAGTAGCTTTAGAGAAAATAATCTCTAATGAAGAAACCTTCTCCAGTTTATGCTTTATGGAATGTAAACACAAATCATGTGAGACCTCAAATGTCGTGAATCAGTTCTAATATGAAAGCAAGATATTGATAAAAAGCAAAGCCTCATTTTTTTGACACTTCATATTGTTGTATTGGACTGTACCAAGGCAAATAAGCACTCTTGAACGGAAAGTAGCAGATCATTGAAATATGATTTCTATTTTGTCGTGGACACAAAGTTTGCTTGGATACTGATTTTACAAAAAATGCTTTTGTTTCCTTCAGAGGCATGAAGTCCAAACAGAATACTGAACATACTGTTTTTAACCCTCTAGGCACATCAGAGTAAAAATCAAGATGAACACAAACTTTTATTTTACAGATGGGCCAAAACTGAAATGATGAATTGACAATAAATGAGATGTGAAACTCAAAAGGCAGCAAAGTAAAATAAAAAAGCCTAGCTTATGTACATAATTTATTCGACAAATAAAAAACAAAACACTCTTTTTTAAATTTCATGTCATCAAAACTATAAGGTCATAAGAAATAACGGCAGAGTTGTCCAGCAGCGTAGAATCACACAAGGCCGGTTGGCTTGTAGTGTTTATAAGTCATGTGATGGTGAAAGCGTAGCAGCGTGGGCGGAGCTCAGGAGCTGATTGGAGGGATGAGATCAGCTGACTCTAAGGTATCCTCACAGGGGCTGTGGCAGCTCTCCAGATTTAGCTGCTGCTGAGTCTGAAGCTTCAGAATGAGCGCCTTGATCTCGTCCCGCTTGGTTTTCATCCGTTGCTGGGGAAACCAATCCAATAAATGCATTGGGAGATGAAAGCTTGGAAGAGGTTTCTGGGGGGAAAAACAACAATAAAACAAATAAAATGATAAATTATTGCATTAGTTGCCAACTCAACAGTAAGTTCATTATATGAGGGTCACTAAAGAGAGGCGATTCATCTGTAGATCATTTCTTTGTTTAATCCACAATAAAAAAAAGGGTTATTCCACATTCTGCCCAACATTTTCCTCCTAATGATGTGCAATTTAAAGTTAATGAAAACAAGTATAGTGGATGTATCTACAAGAGGATGAACCTGTATCTCAGGTCATCATTTCACAATCGTCATTTGAATATCACGCCCCTAAAACACCCCGGTTTAGAAGCCTCGCCCCTAGAGTTTACGACACTGAGAAACCAAACCCGGCCAAAAAAGAGGAAGTAATCTCATGAAAGAGAAATTGATCTTACTCTAAAAACATCCTTTAACCTTATAATTGCAAACAATGTTATTCATTAATATGTATATTAAATACCAGTAAATATAACGAAATATTAACATTTTAAACACTATATAGATTTAGTTATGCTTAATCCACAACAAACTCTTTAAATTTACTTTAAATTTACAGAACAAGAATGAAAAAAATTAGTAGCTATAACATTTTATATTAAACTATGAAGTAAAACACAAATTGGGCTATAGTGGCATTCATTATAAACATAATACAACGTAAAGCTAAAATGTATTTATTAAAGCGAAACTAAACAGCATTGGGCTCACAAGCCTCTCTCATTCGGCATCAAAATGTTTCCATTTATGCCATGTAACATTTAGTTGCTAAACTATTATCGATGATGTAAACAAGGCTTTGTACTTATGTTCCAATATCTACGTAAAATAGTATGTGCGTTCCTGTGGCTCAGTGGTAGAGCATTGTGTTAGCAGCACAAAGGTCGTGGGTTCAATTCCCAGGGAACACACATACTGACAAAAAATGTATAGCCTGAATGCACTGTAAGTCACTTTGGATAAAAGTGTGTGCTAAATGCATAAATGTAAAATATCACTTCACATGCGCAACATTTTTTATTTTGTCGATGCACGCTGATTTTACAGTGGACCTTGTAAATTGAGCAGTGTAACTTTTTTGTTTGGTTGACTGCATTTTAGTTTGATTGATTGGCTGAAATATCAAGTTAGTAAAACGTTGAAATGTGAGTGTGCGTATGACACACCTGCGTGATCACCGATCAGTTAACTTTTTAAAAATAAAGATATAAAGAAAACATAAAATAAGAGTGTAGACACATAAGAGTGTCACAAAAACAAAAGTGGCCTATACTTGTCCCACAGTTTTTTTTTCTTTTGTTAATCTGTTAATTAAGAGAAATATGTTTTGTGTAGCCCTATTTATTTTATTCCTTTTATAATTTCAGTTTTTCTCCATTCACAGAAGTGCTGCAGGTGCGTGATACGACGATGGGTGATTCCTCATGGCCTGTTGTTTATGCTGCTTTTTGAGCATATAAAGCTAAATCCTTAAAAAAAAAAAGCTTTTGTCGATTTAGGAAAATAATCTAACTGAAAAAAAATGCTGTCATTATACAATTCTACGAAATTCTCTATGCTGCACGATAGTTCAGGCTAACTCAAACACTTGCATAAACGAGCTCAGATTTGATCGTAGCCACCGCTCATGCCCATATTGATAAATTCCAAGTTTTGCGTAGAAACGACCGTACACCCAATTTTCGGTCGTGCGTTCGTTTCGTAAATGAGGCCCAGTGTCTTTAAGATAAACTTTTATTTTGACGGGTTGTCGTGAATATCTTTACATTTCTGTGTGTATATGATATAATGTTGGCTTTATTCAAATGAAACGGTAAAAGGCTTGAAGTGACCGCAGTTCTGGAGCTGTTGTTAATGTATTTATCTCCTCATTTAGACGGCAGACTCTGAAATCACCGCGAGTGTCAGGCGCGCTTCAGTGTATGTAGTAAAAAAAACGTGCATCTTTGCCATTCATTCATTCACACAGAGACTTGCAGAACATGCAGGATTCATATTTGAAATCAACGTTTGCTGCTTAATATTTACAGATACTATTCCATGTCGCGAATTGATATTAGAAGAAAATTTTTATTCGTCACAAATAATTATACAGAATATAACAAGCAGTGAAATTTGTGCTCGGCATTTAACCCATACAAGTGCACACACACCCGGAGCAGTGGGCAGCCAATGCTGCGGTGCCTGGGGAGCAGTTGGGGGTTCGGTGCCTTGCTCAAGGGTCTCACCTCAGTTGTGGTATTCAAAGTGGAGAGAACGCCCATATTGATAAATTCCAAGTTTTTTTGAAAAAAAAAAACGAGTGTCTCAGTCATTCATTTACTCAATCACACAGAGACTTGCAGAACATGCAGGATTCATATTTGAATCGATGTTTGCTGCTTAATATTTACAGATACTAGTCCATGTCGCGAATTGATAGTGTAATGACCTACTTTTGATGAATTCATACAAATTCCGTGACATTCCATGTTAAACTGTAAATTCAGTTTTTATAACTGGATTCCGCGATTCCGTCCACGTTTTCTGCATCACGGAAATCATAGGGCCGTACGTGTCAAGAACCGGGTTGACCAGGTACTCTATACCACCGGGAATTAAAAAAACCTGGTACCGTGATGTTTTCATTTATTTAGTACTGACTTGGTACCGAAGTACCGGGTCTTTTGACAAAACTGTGTCATTGATATTACTAAATGGGCCCAGGAATACTTCCAGAAACCACTGTTGTTAATCCGCTGTGCCATCTGCAGATGCCAACGAAAGCACTATCATGCAAAAAGGAAGCCATATGTGAACATGGTCCAGAAGCGCCGTCGTGTCCTGTGGGCCAAGACTCATTTAAAATGCACTGTTTCAAAGTGGAAAAGTGTTCTATGGTCAGACGAGTCCGAATTTGACATTCTTGTTGGAAATCACAGACACAGTGTCCTCCAGGCTAAAGAGGGAGACCTTCCAGCATATTATCAGCGTTCAGTTCAAAAGCCAGCATCTCTGATGGCATGGGGGTGCATAAGTGCCTACGGTATGGGCAGCTTGCATGCTTTGGAAGGCACTATGAATGTTGAAAGGTATGAAAATGTTTTAGAGCAGTCGTCTCAAACTCCATTCCTGGAGGGCCACAGCTCTGCAGAGATTAGCTCCAAATCACACTTGCTTGGAAGTTTCTAGTAATCCTAATGACCTTGATTATCTGGATCAGGTGTGTTTAATTAGGGTTGGAGCTAAACTGTGCAGTGCTGTGGCCCTCCAGGAATTGAGTTTGAGACCAGTGTTTTAGAGCAACATATGCACATAGATGACGTACATTTCAGGGAAGGCCTTGTGTATTTCAGCAGGACAATGCAAAACCACATACTGCAGCTTTTACAACAGCATGGCTTCACATTAGAAGAGTCTAGGTGCTGAATTGGCCTGCCTGCCTTTCAGCTATAGAGAATATTTGGTGCATCATTAAATGAAAAATAGGTCAAAGACGACTACGAACTTTTCAGCAGCTGGAAACCTATATCAGGCAAGAATGGGGCCAAATTCCAACACCAAAACTCCAGAAACTCATAACCTCGATGCCCAGACGTCTTCAAACTGTTTTGAAAAGAAGAGGAGATGCTACACCATGGCGAACATGCCCCCGTCCCAACTATTTTGAGACCTGTAGCAGGCATCAAATTTGAAATGAGCTCATTTGTGCATAACATTTCTCAGTATAAACATTTGTTATGTTATTAAATATTGGCTCATGTGATTTGAAATTCTTTTAGTTTTCATTTTATTCAGATTTAAAAAAACATCCCAACATTTCCGGAATTCGGGTTGTGTGTAGGCTATGAGCAACTGAACATTATGTAAAATAAAGGGGTTCAAATTTAAACTGACTGCTTACCATTTGAAAGTATATAATAACAAGAAGGCTGTACAGTGCAACATATGTATATTAGGGATGTAACCTTATGAAAATTTCTTATCACGATTATAGTGACCAAAATGATCACGGTTATCATTGTTAAAATGCTGGAGATATTCAAAAAGTAACGACACATAAATCAATTCACCAAGTTTTATATTTAAAAATCAACAAACAACCAATAAAATTATGTTTGGATTTTAAATGACAGCTTGACTGACAGCAGTTTATGTTCAAATATCTAATGTAAATGTACAAATACAGCTTTGAAAAAGTTTCATAAATAGGTATACCTCACATTTCAGCCTTTAAATAAAGGAAAGTGTTATGTCAAAATGATAATTGATTAATAAATGATTATAAGTGTTTTATCTGCTCTATAATTAATTCTAGATAGCTTATCTGAATTGTTTAAATGTGTAGAATCCACATAAGCTTTACAGCAAAAAATTTACAGCAGGGCACGCAAATTCTGTCCGTTTTTGGCCAGACAGATACGGCACAGGCTGAATGTAAATATAAGGCTCTGTAAATATATGCTCTGTAGATCCACTCACTGACAGCAGGTGGCGCTTTATATGGAAAAGCTGAATAACAGCCGTTTCCCGTGAACTTAAAAACACTTCCTTTAGGTATTACATGGAGCGAAGATGAAAACACAATGCCACCGAATCGTTTCTGAAGACAGTCAGAACTTTCAGAGGTACATTCATAAATTAATTTGTATGATTCCCTTAGGACTCCTTTAAAACATCCCAGCTTTTCCGCCCTATTTTCCCTCAAAACGAAACTATTCTGCTGCTGTGCGCATGCGAGACTGTTATTAAAACTGTGCTTTATGCTGGACAGTATTTATTTATCATGAGTTGTTCGAATTGTAGTAATCGAATACAGTTTTAATGATAATTCAAATATGAAATGGTAATACTAACCGTGGGGAATTTTATCATGATTTATCATCAAACCGGTTATCATTACATCCCGTGTGTGAAGTGATTTTGTTGTGCTTGTTTGTGTGCGCGAGATTGATTATACTTGGTAGTTGTGGGTGTGCGATGACGGTCGCCACGATCTGCTTTTAAAGAAATATCGTAGTATTGTGCAACAGCACACATTCTATCAGCTGCAGTTCTGGCGCATCCACCTCAATATACTGTGCAATGCAACATACATTCACATCAAATGTAGCAGTAGAGTTACACTCACAGGACACTGTACTTGTGCCCAATCACAAAAGTACATTATTTGCATCTGCTCAAACATTTAATTCACGTGCTGTTCTGACATGAGCTTTTTTCGGAGCGCATATACAGATGAAGCGCGCGCACACCGCACACTAAAACAGCGCCTGATTACTAGACCAAGTTGTCTGTCGCATCTGATTGATTTAGCATCTAATACTGTAAAAACACACAAGGTTTACATTAAACACAGTTGGTTATATATAAAATGGAAGTAAACCGTTGAAATGGATGCGTGCAGCTAGCGACAGTACTAAACATGCTGCCGCTTATCATTAAAGGAATTCACCCAAACATTTCTGTCATTATTTGCTCACTCACTCTTTTTGTGCTGAACATAAAATAAGATATTTTGAAGAATGTGGTCTTATTTTTTGATCGACCCTTTTCACATTTCCGGGTTTCTCAGCAGCTGAAGTCATCATAGATGGGTAAATCTATAGTGGTGAATGGGAGACTACCACAGATATATATATATTTTGCATTCCCATTTGCTCAAATAGCAAAAGAAAAACTCCACGATCATGTTTTCATGACTTCATTAAACTTAACTTTAAAAAATAGAGAGAGACGGATAAAGACAGTCAGAAGAGAGAACGATTAAACATTTTTTTGGAGGATTTATGATACTGATGACCGTTGAAACGCATCAGTCTCGTGAAAAGGGTGTTGTCCTCTCGCTTCTCAAAAAGAGAAATAGAAAGGAAATATTAATCCATCCAGATATAGAGAGGAAGTACGGTTTTTATGGTGGCTCTGAATTGTCAAAACACCTCTCAAAATGTTTGCTACGGATGCGAAAAATCGAACCCGATCCGAATTTTTTTATGACGAACGAAAGTTTCGTGTAAACGTCATTGACACAACCTGAGGTTTTATTTATTTTTCAACATGCGAACTCCGTGTGCAATGGCCTTTAGAATTGGCCCAAAAACTAAAAGTGAGACCTGAATTGCCTATTAGATTTAACGTGAGACTCTTACACAGCAATATCATTCATCTTTACCAGGATGTCTGTGAACGAAATATGGGGAATATGAGGAAGCTCTGGCAGTTTCTAAAAATCTTTCAGACTCTATTCTGGGGGATCCAGAATATGTTGTCCAGTCCACTCTTAGATATACAGTTCCCATGAGTCCTCTCACCTCAAAGAAGCTCTCCACATACTGCAGCACATAAACTCCACAGTCACTGAAGTTATCCTGCTGGGGCACACGAGGACTCGAGCCCTTCATCACATCCTTCCCAAAACTCCTCTTGGAGCCTTTCTTCACCTCCCACTCCACCTCCAGATACCTGCACAAACACCAGGACAAACACTCACTAACATACATGCAAACTTACAGCCACTCTCGTTATTGTTTAAAGACGACATGATTCCCACAGAAAAATAACTATTCGTTTAGTAAGTACATGCAAAAACATCTGTGATCAGAAAATCACACATCCATTTAAAGGTTTTATTTTTACTCGTCTGTGTCAGAGCAATAACTTACTCTCGTAATGTTTTCACCACAGTCGACCTGGTTGGTCCACGCAGGGAGTCCATGATCAGAATACAAGGCCTGAGGATTTTAACAACATGACAATGAGTGCTGAAAAATAGAACTGAATTGGAATTTAAAATTCACAATTCAATTCTAAATGTTAAATGACCCTTGTTTGTGTTTCTGTCTTATAAATACTGGTTTGAAGTAGGGATGCACCGATGTATCGGCCAATAATCGGTATCAGCCGATAAAAGTAAATGTTTAAAAACAGCACCGATCAGGGACTATTTATTTCCTGTCAGTCAAAAGGGGGCAGAAAATGTATCAGACAGTAACTTGCATGAAGAAAACATTTGAGTCATACTGTCATGTAAGACAATAATAAGATATTAACGCAGGTTTTATTTGACCCTATGAATCATAATTCAAGCCAAGGTTGCCAGGTCCACGGTTTTCCCTTCACTAAACATTATTTGTATAAAGCTTCTCTGATCCAAACATTGCAAAGAGCTTTGTTATGTCTAAAAAGAGTCTCATCTTTCAAATCCTGTACTTATCACAAAATGCGAACAATAAATGCCGTTTTAACGCTCACATAACGTAAACAACAATTACTCTCCAAAATTGTGGCAGATTTTTACCACCGCAGTGGTAATGGACCAACTACCGCTGTGTTGGTCGCGCTGTGTTGTTATTTATTTATATTTCTATATTTTTATATATAACTGAAACGCAAAAATAAATAAATGAGGCTCAATCATCTATAGCAAACCTGCCTGTTTATTTTAGCACTTACGTCAGTGAACACAGCCTGCAAAACACTAAAATAAATATCAAATAAATAATACAGTTAAATAGGAAAGTAGCCTTAAATAAGAAAGTTAAATACACCCTGTCTACCTCACGCGAGCGGCACTACGAGAATCCATTATAATCAGTGATGTTGTCTACACCAGATGCACGATACAACACGACAAATCCCTCACAGTAAACGGCCTCGTCCTATTTGTGACGTGCTGACACAGTTCAAATGTTCTGTAGACAGACTCAACCTGTTGTGTTGCGACACGGCGTCCGGTTTAGACACGGTTAACTGTTCCTCCACCAAGCAAGCGGGTGCGTTAACTCCTCGTGTGCTGCACGCGCTCTCTGTGGAATAGGAATCGCGGCGTATGTTGCCACATTTCTTGTTAACATCTTCCATTTACCTCAGTCTCATTCGTATTTGGCCAGTTTGGAGAAAGCTTCATCAATACAAATCTGACCAGCCGGGCGTTTGCGATCACAGATGTGAACTTGAAGACACTTGTACACACGCGGATGGGTGACATGAATGGAAATGATTCCAGATAGGTGACAAGGTCCATCGCTCATCATGAAATAAATATGCTAAATGCAGAATAAACTATTTTCTTGCGCTCAAACCTGCCAATCTAAAGGAAACGTTGGCGTTTGAGGTAATTTGTGAATTAGCATAGATTTATAGTCTAAATAAAATAATTTGCAACTGTTACTATTATTACACTTGTTTAGAAAACTTTGTATTATGCTTGTTATAGAGTGTGTGACGTCACGTGCGCTACCGCCGGTGGCAATACAAAAACGTGGTGGCACCGTCACAGCCCTAGTGACTGGGAGACAAATAGTTGAATAAAGTTGTTATTTTAGTTTTCTTGGTGCACAAAAAGTATTCTCGTAGCTTCATGAAATTACGGTAGAACCACTGATGTCACATGGATTATTTTAACGTTGTCCTTGCTACGTTTCTGTGCCTTGATCGCGGTAGGACCCATGCTGTCTATGGAGGGTCAGAGAGCCGTCGGATTTAATCAAAAATATCTTAATTTGTGTTCTGAAGAAGAACGAAGGTCTTGCGGGTTTGGAACGACATGAGGCTGAGTAATTAACGACAAGTTTCATTTTTGAGTCAACTATCCCTTTAACCTCTAATGTACCAAATGGAGGGGCTCCCTGTATAGTTTACAGCAGTAGTTGGGAGGAGTTTTATTTTGCTTTAATAAAACTAAATTTTTGGCATCGGTATCAGCAGATATCATTCTGAATAACCGCACATGTACTGGCTGAGAAATTTCTTATCGGTGCATCTCTAGATTAAACTCTTCTGTAGCTTTCAAACTGTAAACAAACAGGGTTAATATTGGGTCATCAAAGCTGACATGCAATTACAATATTTAAGAATTTATCTGATTTGATGTAACTGATTAACTCTGTTCTAAAATGTTATATTGAATCTAAATATTTAATATAATGTATTAGCTATGCAAAGTTGTTTGAGGAATATGTGCTCACTGTTTGCAGATGGTGGGTTTGGACGTCAACTCTGCTTTATCAAAGCTCCCACACTCATCGGCCAAACTGCCATCTTCACTACACTCGTTCTGAAAACACAGATAACATGTGAGAAAGACAAAATCTTGTCAAAATCTAATAAACAAAATACACACACTACTACACCATAATAATAAACTGTTGTTGATAATTGAAAATAGAATTTTCCATCATGAAAGTATGCCGTTTTTAAAGGGGAGGTACAATGCTGTTCAATGCATTCAGAATTGTTTACACTGTTAAAGAGATTCTCATGCTAAGCATTGACAAAGTTAAAAAAAATTATTTGGACGTATAACAGTATTTCTGTGCCAAAAATCGCACTTCCGGGTTCATACAAGTTTCAGAGTTTTTTTTGATCGTGGCTCCTGCTGACGTAAATGACGGTGGAACTCCTTATATGGGCATTTCTCCTGGAAGAACGCGCCCGTGCACGCATCGATCAGAGCAAGAGCGAGAGCTTCCTTCATCAACGTGCTTCATCCGGCAGCACTGCACGGGACTCGCTCGGGAAGTGTCTCTAAAGAAGTGTGTTTTTGGTTGTGAGGGAAACATAACCTTGTTCAGCTTCGTTACGTAAACAGTGGATGCCGTTTGTTTTTCCGGGGCAGCAACTGAGTTTCTCAAGTGTGTTTGTTCATGAATGTTTTATAAAAAAGGCCCAGTTTGAGGCTGGATTTGCACATCGTTTGATACTGAAAGATGGAGCGGTCTCTGCTATAAAAGATCTCGGTCATGATTCAGAACTGCAGATGGTAAGTGAAACGGCATCAAATGTATGTGTTTTGCTGGTAATCGAGCTCAAGTGCTCGTCACTCTTTAGCTCCGCCCACGGCGCACCGCCTCCAGGAGCTCTGCTTTTTTTGGAAAGAATCATTAAGCTGCATATTTCGATCGATATATCGGTTTACCGATATTTTTCCCGATATTTAAGCATTTTACCATAATCGGTTTTGTAAAAAAAAAAAAAAAAAACGGTTTTGTATTTTTTTTTTGTCACATACATAATTATACAGAGTATAACCAGCAGTGAAATTTTGTTCTCTGCATTTGACCCATCCAAGTGCGCACGCACGCACGCACGCACACGCACACGCACACGCACACACACACACACACACACACACACACACGGATCAGTGGACACTGTTCACTCAGGAACAGCTCCAGCACGGCGGCCGCATAAATTATATTAGCATTTACTATGGAACCATTATTTCCCCAATAAACATCTAAATAAATACATCTCTATCAAAATTAATTATTTATTATCTCCGCAAGCGATCGCAGTTTGAGTATAGTTCTGTGTAAATAGATAAACCGTGCTGTCAGCAGTTATTTCATAATCTAGAATGACAAAAACATTTTAATAATTCTGATAAAACAGTTAAGAAATGCAATAAAATACGATGTTTTGTTTGTTATAGCTTATTTCAATATTCAGAGAATATTATTCAGTGAATTATTCTTCACTCTTTAGTCTATTAAACAGCGTTTAAACCTAAAACTGTAGTTTAAAATGAAGTTGATATGACTTCTGTCCTTTATTTTCTCCATTTGAGAACATTAAACATTATTTTGCTTATTATTAATATCAGTGTTGCTGATGATGCTTTTTATGAATAAAATGTTTTTATTGTTGTAATTTTAATATAAAATTTGACATGAAAATGTTAATTTTCAACAGTTTTTTGTTGTTGTTAAGATGACTAAAAGCGAAGGACTTCACTCTGTTATTTATTTACTTTATAACAGTAAATAAATATCGGTTCTGAATATCGGTTATCGGGTACATAAACGTACAAATAATCGGTATCGGTTATAAAAAAATCTATATCGGTCGATCACTACTTTAAATGACCTCACAACATTACATGTACATATGAAGGAACTCTTGAACAAATGGACACAATGTTGGAAACTAAACTATTTTATTACCATTTCTGTTACCAAAAATAGTTCCATTGTTGCCTTGTCACAAGCAGTTTGCATGTGCAACCTTTTTATTTACATTTAAGCATGTATTCAAAAGTTTGGGGGTCAATGAGATTTTGTTAATGTTTCTAAAAGCCTCACCAAAGCTGAATTTTCAGCATCATTACTCCAGTCCTCAGTGTCACCTGATCCTTCAGAAATCATTCTAATATGCCGATTTGCTGCTTAAGAATTGTTTTATCAATGTTGAAAACTGCTTGTGCTGCTTAACATTTTTGTTGAAACTGTGATAATTTTCTCTTAGAATTCCATGAAAAATAGAAAATTCCAAAGAACTGCATTCATTTCTAATATAAATATGTTGTAGCATTGCACAGATAACATAAATAAATCTTTACATCCCTACAATATATGCTCCTTTTGATGACTACATTACAAAAGTGAACTCCGATCCCACAGACTAGCCAAACTGAGGCGACTCACCCGACATGAGCTTTGGTCATCTGAGTGATAGGAGCCATCTGTCCCATAACACTCGATTATTCGGTGTAAACCATCTGGAATAAAAACCAAATGGAAATCAAGCAGTGACACAGCAGCAGTCTGCATTCATTCACTCGTGTGGCTCACGTGCTCACCTGTGTACTGCTGCTGTCTGTTCCCATCAGCCGCAGATCTGTGCGGGACGGCCGTGTGCTGCCTGATGTCA
This sequence comes from Ptychobarbus kaznakovi, assembly GCA_027422405.1. Lineage (NCBI taxonomy): Eukaryota > Metazoa > Chordata > Actinopteri > Cypriniformes > Cyprinidae > Ptychobarbus > Ptychobarbus kaznakovi. The sequence goes on from CM049794.1 coordinate 27,146,602, forward strand.
TCCAGCTCATCCGAACCTCCATCAGTGGAAACAGCAGTGCTATGGGCTTGAGTCTGAGGCTGGTACAGTGGGTTTGGCTCAACATGAGCCTTCTCCAGACCCGGAAAACAGATTATGGCGAGATACCAGTGTGCACTAGATGGACACAGAAAGACCGATCAGGAGATTAGAAGTCTCATTAAAAAAACACGACAATACGCACACTACTTAGACAGCTGATTTAAAATAAATCAACGCATTTGAAGGACAATTTAACATGTTAACAATGTGAAATAACCAGTAAATAGATATATAAAAAGCAATTCAAGCTTTCCATTTCCCCCATCCCATACAGAAGTGATTTTCCGATCATCTGAGCAATTTAAGCTTGAAGTATAACATACAAGTTGTTAAGAAATCACAAGTTTTTAAATAAAAAGCTGCTACTACATGCAATGCCCTTCCCTAAACCACAGGAGACAACTGAAGGAAGACTTTGCACTGTCAAACTTTCATTTGAATGACATTCACATGCATTCTTCCTCGGGGTGTGCGATATCTTATATCGAAAATATTATATCATGATACAGGTAATTTTATATCACAATAACGATATATATCACAATATAGTTTTCTTTTGCTTTTGACAGGAGGGATAATAGGCAGCTTCCCCTTTAAGACTGAACATACGGATCCAATATACTGTTACACATGCGTTTCCTTTCTCAGCTGTTTACTTTCACTTAAAACCTAAATGACTGTTTTTAAGAGGATACTTGGAAAGACGGGCATTTTCATACATATAAGTGTGTATTTAACCAATCAAGGCCAATAAAGCAACAAAAATACTCATGTGCTCTATGAGCAGCGGATTCATGTCTCACAGACAGCGTGAGCATATAGCAATGTTGTTTGCATTTAAATGGCATAAAATCACTCATTGTTAAAGGGGTCATATAATGCTACATGCACTTGTACAAGTTGTTTGAACTGAAATGTGTATTGGCAGTGTGTGTAAACAACCACCCTATAATGATAAAAATGCACCCAGTGTTTTTCTTGTAATCTCTTTAAATGTTTTCCCCTTTCTCAAATCAAGCCGTCTCTCTGTGTGACATCACATGGACGGAGGCCCCTCCCACAATTGTTGATTGACAGCAGCGTTTTAACACAGACTGCACTGGTGTCTTACCTCAGACCTGCCTTGAGTGAGCTGCCATAATAATATTTATAATTAGTTACATTTATATAGTGCTTTTCTGGGTACTCAAAGAGCTTTATATAGAAGGGGGGAATCTCCTCATCCACCACCAGTGTGCAGCATCCACCTGGATGATGATGCGACGGCAGCCATATTGCGCCAGAGCGCCTACCACACACCAGCTTATTGGTGGAGCGGAGAGAGAGTGATGAAACCAATCAGTGTATGGGGATGATTAGGAGGCAATGATGGTCAGAAGCCAATGGGGAAATTTGGCCAGGATGCCGGGGTTACACCCCTACTCTTTACGAGAAGGACATCCTGGGATTTTTATTGACCACAGAGAGTCAGGACCTCGGTTTAACGTCTCATCCGAAGGACGGTGCTATTTACAGTATAGTGTCCCCGTCACTATACCAGGGCGTTAGGACCCACACAGAACACAGCAACCTAGTTTTCCCAGGCGGTCTCTCATCCAGGTACTGACCAGCTCAACCCTGCTCAGCTTCAGTGGGCAGCCAGTCTTGGGTCTGCAAGGTGATATGGCTGCTATAATCAGTCATATATCATATGATATATCATCAGTTGTTTCACCGCCGGGGCAGATGTAGACAAGAATGACTCCCAAGTGATTGAGGTGTTTTGTTGTTGGATGTAATAATGAACATAGCAGTCATCATTAACTCCAGTCATCTGAGCGGCTGAAGAGGATTACGTTTGGTTCTGAAGGGAAAGCGCCCTCGATCTACCTAAATGAGTCTATGTTCGCATGAATGAATCTTTGCAAATCACCTTTCCTAATAATGTGCTAATTAGCACATTTTGCAATGAATGCAGCTAGGGAGAGAGGGGCGGGGTCAGCAGAGCTCATTAACATTTAAAGGAGAATGACACAATATGGCTTGCTCTGAAAAGAGCTGTTTTTGACAGGCTTAAAAAGGTGTTTTTTACACTACCAATTAAATTTTTTAACCAAAACGATGTTACAAACTTTTCATTAAGACCCTAAAGAATAATATCAACTTGTGGAAAATGGGCATTATATGACCCCTTTAAACAGCAATGCTTAAAAATGTGTGCAAACTATAGATTTTCGTGACCACAGCGCACCGCCACTTGACATGAGTGCATAACCGCGATAATACAAATTTCTACTGGTTAATCGTGTCTACCTCCGTATATATCGCCCACCCCTAATTCTTCCTATGGTGGCCAATTCCTCATGTAACCAATAGATCAATGGAGATAAATAAACAGTGTCTTACGACTCATTGATGGGTACAAAGATGAAGTCTTTCTGGAAGAGATCAACGTGACGTGTCCATGTCTTCACTCGGTTGTGTTTCCTCTTCTGTATGCTGCAACACATCATAAAGTCACATCTGAAATGAACTCAGAACTAAACAAACAGCACAGTAACTGAGGTCAGAGGAAATGTGAATATTTGAGATGATGACGTGAGCTCACGGTAAGTTGGACACGTCGACCGTGTTTCTCCGCTCTCTCTGATTGAGTCTCTTATAGAAGAACGAGCTAAACATGTGACTGCGGACAGCATCTTCCTTCTTCAACTTCTCCAAAAACAGATATCTAGTAGCACACAGCACACGATTAGCAGATAATGTCGAATATATGGCCACTTAAAACATTTTTTTTATTTTTTTTATAAAAACACTATTCGGTCACAACAATTAATATTGACTGAAATAAAGATAATGACTTTAAATAGAAGTCGATGATGACGTCGTTGAGAAACTCTCCGTCGTTCAGACAGTGGAGGTCCTCATTGGTTACAGAGATTCCTCCTTTAGCAGGCGGCGGGGGGTAAACCAACAACCTGCAGAAACAAACAAAAACAACACAAACTTCAACATATCTTCGGCCTTTTACATATGCATGGAATATTTTATTTCCTGATTTTTTTCTACTGGCTATCTCTGTTCATCGGCTCAAATTTGCACTGGCCTCGCAAAACTGTCAATGACCCACAATAAAAAAATTATAATTTTGTATTGTTTTACACCCATGCAGCCTTGTATTGTAATAAATAAGGCTGTCACTACACCAAGATTTTATATTTATGCATTTCAAAATTCAATTTCAATACCAATGAACTACTAGCCTAACTAACGTAAAGTTCAGCGAATGGAGCTCTCTTTCACTTCTCATCAGATTTGAATGGGTTAATGTCTTGAACGTTTAAATAGGCAAGACTTAAAAACATGCAAATGCTAAACTTTAGTGATCATGCACTATATACTGTCTATTAGGGGTGTTGGAAATAATCGATTCTCCGATGCATCGCGATTCTCTTCAACGGAAAACAATTGTAGGTTGTTGATTGGAGAAGTCATGCAGAGAGAAGTCTGTCATTTTCACTACGAAATCAGGTAATGCCATTTTGATTAAACAGGTTTTTGTTTTTTTCTTGCCAAGCTGAAATTAAATGTGGAGCCAGAGAAGATAGTGAAATTTTGAACAACTGGCCTGATTAATTTTTGGTTAGTCTTACTTTATGATAGGACCAGTGAAGGTTGGCTGGAGCTCTGCCATCTCGTCGTCCTCTTCGCAGTACTCCTGGATCCGAGCAGAGACGTGCGTTCGCACGCTCGTCGCTGCACAAGTGACGGAGGCTGCTGGGGCTGTATTTACTGATGCCACGGTAACCGTCACTACTGAGAAGGATGCTGAGGCTGATAGGGTTGAAGATGAAGGTGTTGCTGATACTACAGCTCTCACTTCCTTAACCTGAGGTGAAGGACAAACATTGGCACCTTTAATACGTGAGAATAAGACACATCTAGCCATACTTATCACGATTGAGCACAATCACCTTGTCTTTTTTTTTGGAGGTTTTATTGTACTCAACCAGTCGAACGTTGGCCTCATCAAAATTGATCTTCTTGGGGAAGTCTGACAGATTGTTGTTTCTGCCGATTTCAGCAAGGATATCCTCCAGAATCACCTGCTCTTGCAATGAGGGGCCGCTCTCGAAAATCAATACAATATACTTCTCATCATCTGGAGAGCATCAACAACAAAAGGAAAGAAGACGTCAGAAGAAGCAAAAGAAACCAAGAGCATGAAGTGCTCCTGAAACAAAATCACTACCAAAAGAAATCGTCAATAAGCCAGTTTCGCTGCATTAGCAGGAACCTACGAAATCCATTTTATTTTCCCTCAAATTCAGTTTTAAATTAACTTTTTTTAAAACTACGTTTTTTTTCTGGCTTCAGTTTTTTCCATAAAAAAATTTCTAGACTCTTTTTTTTTTTAATGGTTAAATGTAATTAGTCAAAAACATGTCTAATTAATTGAAATCATGAAACTTACATAATTTATTAAATGTTTAACACAAATGACAGGATATCGGTCCTATTTAAACAGTATTTTTGTGGCTTGATATTCACCAGACACTAATCCATATGTTCTGATTTAATTCTACTGGCCTACTTTTCATTTATTAATCCAAAAATCTGCAAATTTCGTGTCATTCCGCGTTACACACTAAATTCTATTTTTATGACAGGATTCCGTCAGTGTTTTCCCACAGTGGAAATTTTCAAAGAAATGATGCTTGAGCTTTTCTAGGGCCCTATGAAATCGGTTTTATTTTTTTTCCATTAAAATATTTCTGGATTCCATTTATTTATTTTTTATTTGTATTTTGCTGGACTTCTTTTTAACAGTTAAATTAAATATTATCAATCAAAAAGCATACCTAATGAATTAAAATCATGAAACCTATACAATTTCACATCAACTTATTAAAAGTTTAACAAAAATGACATGTTTAGGGGTCCATGCAATATTTAATTTTTTCCCACCATATGTTTCATTGTTACCAAATTCTGTGTATTAGCATGTGGAGTTATTTGAATGCATAAAACAACTTAATTTATTTAACGTTATTCTAAAAAACTAAAATATCAAAAATTCTGTGTTGTGTATTTAAATTTTGGTTATCAAATGAAGGCATAAACATTAATTTAAATTATCTTTTAATTTTAAAAAATGAAAGAAACTTCACTTTTTTGACAAAAGAGATTTACCATTAACGTTTAAAAAAAAAGTAATAACTGTTGTGTTATTATTCCTTAAAAAAAACGTATTAATTGTAGTAGTAGTATTATGAATGTAGGCTATGTATTCTACTGAACAATACTAATATATTTCTGGCACAATGTCTTCAAGTTAAGCCGAATTTTGACGGGTTGCTGTGAATACCTTTACATTTCTGTGTATATCATAGACTGTATAAGACATATGACGCTAGTTTTACCTAAAAGAAAACGGTAAAACTGTCATGAAGTGACTCAAAGCAGTTCTAGAGATGCTCTTCATGTATTTATCTCCTCATTTAGAGACGGCAGACACTGAAATCACGCGAGTATGTGTGTAGTAACCGAAACCACGTGTCTGCACCACTCATTCACACAGAGCATGCAGGATTCATTTTTAAATAGTCTTTTTGCTGCTTAATATTTAAAGATACTATTAATAATTCATTCAAAGTTTGACAAATTCTGTGACATTCCGAGTTATACAGTAAATTAAGTTATGACTGGACTCTGTCCACGTTTTCCGCATCGCAGAAATCATAGGGCCCTACATTAGGTGAGACTTTAAGCAAGTATCATTTTCAACAATGCTGGAGCTTTTCTCAGGACTTTGAGTCGTTTTTCCAATGACCTTTAAAGATGAAGTCTGTAAGATGTTTTGGGATGTCAAAAGATATTATATAAGAATAATCGTAAGGGCACGATGAATGTAAGGGGCGTTTTCAAAGGTTGTTTGAAAATATGCTTTATTTTTGTAATTCTGCTAGGTGACACCAGCGCCGCAGAAATGGCACACTTTGCTTTTAAGGAGACTTCTGATACTCACTGTTGCCGCTGCTGTCGTACCATATTCCTCCCTCGTCCCGAAACATCTGCAGCTGAGTCTGTAATCGCTGGCACTCCTCATCGGTGGTCTGCAGAAACAGGACTGGCAGCTTCTTGACGGTACACCACTCACATCTGGTCAGCTCTGACGACCGCAAGAATACACTCTCCAACACATTCACATCAGGACCTTCAATCACAACACCACAACTCAATAAGTCTTATTTTACACTAAAGTCATAGTGGTGACCGAATGAACCACATGCGACACTGCTTTTATTTCTTTAAAGAAGCATCTTACCTTCTGTCTCCAGCTGTATGTTTTCCACAGTAAACTAGAAGAAAAAATCCCACAATTAATAACAAAATTCTCACAAAGAAAACACACTAGATTTAACGTACATTTACGTTAGAGGTTAACTGAAATACTGGTTTTACAGTTTAATCTCAAACAGAAAGCAACTACTGGTAATCAGAAAAAAACACATCTTAACAGCAATAGTTTGCAATGGTTTTTCTTTGAATGCTATATTATTTATGTGTACATTTAATTGTTGTACTTATTTCATTTTTTACGTACAGTCCATTCTTATTGTCACATCATTCTTTTTAATATTCTAATAAGGTTCTGCATTATTTTACATTGATCTCTTGCATATTATTGATTTGAAAAACTTTTGAAACAAATCGTCTGATTTATCGGTATATTACACAGATTAGGTACCAGTATCTGTAAAAACCACTAACTCTAATTTAGGTGAATAGTTATAGCATACCTCCAGTGAACTACATCAAGCAATCTCACTAATGGACAATCACGAACATGTATGCAGCATCCACAAATAACTCATCTGAGTCTTTTTGATGCATCAGCTGCATAACTAGCAGAATAATTTAGATGCTCAATCACTAACAGCACTAGATCATTTAGTATAAAAAAATTAAAAATGTCACTTCCAGACCCTGCAAGGTGATATGATGTTTTTGGTTGATCTCACCACAACAGGTTTGGTGACCATCCTGCGCAGAGTGCCGATCCTTACGCTCCTGCACTCCAGAATAATACTGCTCAGCTTTATCATCTGATCCATTTTCCTCTTCTTAGGAGATGGATCTTCACACACAGTGTTCCCAAACTACATGAGAATAATACATATATATAAATACACACTCTAAATACGAGAAACGACCTAGTGAACACACTTTCAAAACAATTTTCAGTTTTTCTGAAAGAATTATGTAAATGAATGCGAATTCTGCTAATTCGTCACGTTTGAAAAAAAAAAAAAACATTAACAAAACTGAAATTGGTCAGTGAAATATTGGCAGGACAAGCGCAAATCTGAAATACTGCTGATTTTAACTAGACCAAAATCCAGCATTAAGACAAAAACAAAACGTAATATTGCTTACTGGATCCTTCATGCTTTTCCTTCTGGGCACCAGGTTTCTCTGGCTTATCTGTGTGAAAAAGTCACTGCTAGGGTCCTCGTGTTCACCAGCTGCTTTAACGGCCGCTTCCACCCGACCACCGGAGGGCGCAGGAGACGAGTGGGCAGAGTCCGCGGGCCGCGGCGACACGTTGTCCAAGCGGCTAACGGTCCCGCTGCTGCTGACATCATCACTTTCTTCATCCTCGTCGCTGGACAGCACAACTGCATTTCATCAAAACACAATCTGGATTACTGCTCTCGTCTCATATCCCTCAGTTTGTGGTTAAGCCTGATCAAAAATGCTTTTTAACTCACTATAGTCACAATTAACCAGTACAAGAATATTCATAATATAGTACGTTTATGTTGTGATGGTTAATATTATTAGTAGCATTTATAGTATTGTTGCAAGTTGTGTGCTCTTCTTTTCATCCTTGGGTTTGTTGAATGATGTTATGAAAACAATAAATCGTTAGTATGATCATATGTTAGCTAAAGGCACAAAGAAATATCGCATTTGAATCTCCTACATATGTGGCAGCACAAATTATATTTGAGAGTTGTAGAGGGGCATAATGTTAGAGCCACCACTAATAATTATCACAATTAATCGATTGATCTGTTAACATAGTATATCCTATACATGTGCAAAAAAAATTTTTTTTTTTTTTTTTTTTTGCATAAACAAACCACCTGCTTGCCGACTGTTTAAAATCACTCAACTAAACAAAAAAACCTTTTGGAAGAACTTGACTGGTTTGTAGAAAGTCCTAATCCCCAAAAACTCATCACCAAACACCAATGACTCATTTTAGACACTTCCAAATCCGTTGCAACAAAGATAGAAATACAATTTTTAAATACTTGATTTATTTTTCCATCTTTGTTGCCACAGTTTTGGAAGTGCCTCTTTCTGTTCTAAAGAAGGGGGTGTCCCAATACTTTTGTTCATATAGTCTATGTACAGGTCATTGGTGTTTGGTGATTGGAGTTTTTGGCTTAAGGTCTGCATTTAAAGTACTTACTGGGGTCATTTAATTCACATGGTTTGGTGATCTGATGTTTCTTGCCGCCAGCTTGCTTGAATCCGTTACACACCGAGCCTCCAGAAGTGACGACGAGTCTTCCATTGTGAGGCAGCAGCAGGCCTCCAGGTGTGATCCGCACCGATGGATTCATTACAACATCTAGCTGTTGAGAGCATCTCCCAGAGGTTCTTATCTGAAGGTTGGGCGGCTGCGAGCGAATGGAGGGCCGAGGGAGCAGCGCTGATGTAACAGCAGGAAGGGGCAGAGTCTCAGCAGGTAGGAGATATCCACACCGGTTACATTTCACATGGTCCTCACTTGGTTCGCCACATTTACCACAAACTGTGAGGTAATCATCAGGCTGAAGGTACTGCTGGATACGGAAAGACCCGAAAAATATGAACTCCAAATAAAAACACTTTACTCTTAATATAACACAATTAACATTTGCAGGGTTTTTGCAGGTTTTACGAAGGTGAATGTAAAACTAAAGGTCTCTGCACACTTGAGGTAGTATTTATTTTTCTACGTGCGAACATTTTAAGGTCATTTTGTGCAATGACCTTAAGGCCTTTTTAAGAACAAGTAATACAAATGTAAGGAATAAATTGAAGGAAATGCAATATCAATACACCTCAGTCAGGGTAACACTGTTTTTAATTTCTGACAGGAATCAAAACGAGGCTGTGAGGGATTGAAGTACAGTTGGTTCAATGATTACTGTACTGTTAACAACATACCGATTGTTCACCTAAGGAAATGGCTTTCAAAAAAATAAAAAATCTTGGTCGATCCCTCACCACTTCATTTTCATATATGCAATAAATTCAATATGATGCATAACTGACTATGGTCTATATGTTCTCTAAATGTAAACAGGAGCACACAATGAGTTATGAGTATAACCAACCTATCTCCGTTAATTCAATTTATTTCACAACAACAACAAAAATAGCTTCAGGCTTTAATTTAATTCCGGCTTAAATGTTTGATTTAAGAACTTTTTAGGGCCCTAATTTGTGGTAGGGAAAATTAAGATTTCAAGGCCTTTTTAGGACCCGCAGAACCCCTCATTTGACTTCTGAATTACCCCCGTCTGAATGCACAGACAGTGAATGTGCAGAGGTATTGTCTCACCTCAACTGGTTTGCCCACAGGAACAGGACAATCGTTCATCGGCCGCCGTTTCAGATGGACACGCCTCTTAACACTGATGTCTTCTGAATCTAGTGATGTACAGCAGAACAACAGCCATGTACTTCAACTCATGTTCATATGATCAAGTGCTTCGAAGATCTCCAAAGCGTCTCAGATTAATCACTACTAACTTTTCTGTAAATAATGACATGAGAAAACTCAATGGTTCTTCATCTGCTCACCTGAAATCTCGGGACAGGTGAGAAGAATGCTGTCCAGCTCAACTCTTTGGATCATATCGGATCTGCAGGAGAGAAACGTTGGCAGACAGCATAAGTACTCTGAAATACATCAGATCCACTCAAGAAATGTCATAGCAGATCTTCAAAAATTAAGCTCTATCAACATGCTTTGTGATCATTTAAGAGGGAAACAAATATTTTCTTTATTAATCAACATTATACCACAAATGCATAGGATAGAGCTTGACTTACTGAACCTGGAAGAATATGTGACCATCTCTGTGAAAACCCAGACATATGTCTTAATTTGCTGTTTTCTACAACAACAAAAATCATCCTTCATATGATAAAGAACATTCTGTGAAAACATAACCTTTATATATTTAATATTGACTGAGTAAGGTCATGTCAAAGATTGAAATTATAGTGGAATTAATGGAAGAAATGAAAATGTGATGCTTGTTATCTCATAATTGTTTGAGACTTTAGCCTGTTTTTTTACAGAGGGTCACACATTTCAAGGTGTAAGAGAAAACGCTGTACATTACATTAACAGACTATGCAAAATACTGCATGTGGCAAGCCACAAAATGCATTTCAGAACAGAAGTGGGTGACATTTCTGTAACAGGAAGGTCAAGTGTGCCTGATTTTAAAGGTTTTTTTAAGCAGCCAAGAAAGTAATGAAGCTTATTTGACCAAAAGTACAGATATAAACACAACTAAGCCTTATCATATGTTTAACCTGATCTTGAAAACGCCATTACTAACAGTTTACGGTTAACTAGACAGTATTACTCCCAATGCACGTATTTCTACTCAATCTATAGCAAACATCTGAAGCTGAATCAGCTAATTTATTGGGTGAAGTCCGCTCATCCAGCTCATCCATACCTTTGCTCCAGCTTTCTGACTGGAGCAGAGAACTGTGCGTGCTGGAAGAGCCGCCCCTGAACCATGACTCCTTGGGACGGCGCTGGACTCATTATCAGATAGCTGGTTCGATTGGGGAGCGGAGACACACTCACTGAATGAGCTGCTTCACTGGGGGACATTCAACAACCACAACACAGGGCATGAGTATATTCAAGAAAATAGAACACATACAAAAGACATTGTAAATTAAATATACTACTGATTCATGGAATTAATAAGTCCTTAAACTATAATCATTATAGAACTAGGTTTTATTTGTAAATCATGGCAAATGGTTAAACAATTAATCTTGATTATTTTAGCTCAAATTGCAACGACGATTATTAATCCAGATTTTTGACATTTGTGAAATGTCATTTCTTATTTCATCAGAATTATTGCACTTTCAAATCAAGAGAACATCAACGTGCATGATTTATTTGACCTCATCTAGTTTCCTAATGTTTATCATGTAAATGAACATACTTTACACTAAGACGAATGGTACAAGAAGCTTCCCTGAATAGCTAAACAAACCTTCTTTCTATTATAACAACAAGAAAGATAAATTGTATAATGCTACATTCAGCAACCGCAATAGCAAACAATATAATAGAGAGAATCATGTTCTGATTTATGTTTATCACTGAGGTTTGCTTATAGATTTAATCACAGCAACAGAGCAAATGACCATGTGAAAGAAAACATATTACACTTTCATTTGGGCAGATCACTAAACTCCAACCTGCATGTGTGCCGTTGTTTTCAGCTCATTACTTCTTGTGCATGGCTGCCAGGTTGTGAATTTAAGTAAAACACTATCTGTTTAAGTGAAAAGCACTAATTGGGGGATGTAAACTCTGGAGGTGAAAGCTTGTTACCAATGCAAGATATCAAAATGTCAACTGAAAATAAACTATTTTAGTATATTAATCAGAGAGCATACATTTTATATATTACATTTATATAACTTAATTGTATTGAGAAAATCAGACATTTAAATAAGATTAATCGTGCAACCCAATATATACACAGTGTACACACAGTGTGTACACACACACACACATATTGCACACACAGTGTATCAGTGACAGTGTTGAGTGACAGACAGTGTACATTGATACATACACACAGTGTACACACACACACACACAGTGTACACACACACACACACACAGTGTACACACACACACACACACATGTACACACACACACACACACACACAATACAATTGCAATACCCAAGCTTGCCGGTTCTGCTGAGGGGCCTTAATTGATTTGGACGTCGTTCATGAGTCTCCATAGACCCATTAGCACTGAAGCGCTTGATGGATGAAGTCTGCCAAGGACAGATCAGAGTGCTCAGGTTATAAGGTCACAGCTCATATATCAACATAACAGACCAACCACAACAACCATCGAACCGGAGCTCATTAACATGTAACTGACCACAGAAACTCAGAATATGATGCAAATATGCAATACCTGAATGCTTAATAACACAACTATCCTTTATGTATTTAATCATATTTTATTAACCAATGTCTTTGCTGCGGAGCTTCAATTATCAAATTCAATCATCAATAAGCAAAAATGACTTAAACTAAATTTCTTTTCCTGCGTTCTACTGTACAGACGTGAATTAACTTTTTTTTTAGGTTTATTAATTTCACTTAATGGTGTGAAAGGCTTTTACATTTAGCAAAAATAGAACTTGATATATTAAAAACAAACAAGCCAGCCCAGATTTGAAAAGTAACTTAACATTACGTAATAGTAACGTAATACTTGTTTAGGGAGTAACGCAATATTGTAATGCATTACTTTTAAAAATAATGTTCCCCAACACTGGTGATGCCAACCCCATCACGTTATATGAAGACTCCGTTAAAGCAAGGATTGTGTTTCTCCACTGAATTACAAAAACCATTGAAGTACATATTACATTTAGCAGACGCTTTTATCCAAAGCAACTTACAAATGAGGACAATAGAAGCAATCAAAACCAACAAAAGAGCAATGATATGCAAGTGCTATAACAAGTCTCAGTTACCTTAACACAGTACACATAGCAAGGATTTTTTTTAATTATATAATAAATAAAAAGCAAACAGATAGAATAGAAAAAGAATAGAGCAAGCTAGTGTTAGAGGCTTTTTTTGCTATTGTTAATTGTATAATAAATAAAAATAAAATAGATAGAATACAAATAGAATAGAAAAGCTAGTGTTAGTTTTTTTTTAAGAAAACAAGCAGTTAGTAAATGAATAGCGTGCAAGTCTAAAAGGGGCACGTTTATCTTTAAAAGAATAGAGAGTGCTAGAGTTAGAGGGTCAAATATAGAAGCGTCATTTCCTGAAGGTGATTAATGAAAACATTTACTGGTGAACTGGATCCTGAAGGAAATGTGATCACATAATCTAATAAGTCATATCATATTTTGTTTTAGTCTCATCGTGTTACGGTTTTTCTCAATTGCTTTGGCACGTTTTTCCAAAGTCTTAACATTCTCTAAACTGTGAGTGCAAATGTCACAACTGTTTGCTGGACAAAATGTAGTTACTCACCCAAAACATTTCATTCATGCTTCAAAACCTAGTTATCGTGTGAGCCACACTAGTCAAAATGTTTAGTTGTTTTTCACCATGACAGTCAACCACGGAAATTAAGGTTTTATAAAAAAAAATGAGAAGAGTCAATAGTACATAGAAAAAGTACATGAACATACAGTACATTTATTTTTGTATGAATGTATTACATGTAAAGTGAAATCTTGCTTGAAATCTTGACCAATTACTGTACATTTCATATTTCTTATGTTACCACAAATACACAAAAATACAAAATAACATCCATCAAAAGAATTATTCTTCAGGCCAAAGACTTTCATCAACATCACATCTGATGTTTTCCATTGCCATGCACTGGAGGAGAAAATGCCACACACATCCCTGCAATGATCCACTGTGATGTCCTCACATGCAGCATTCGTGGCATCCAACAGAGACATCTGATCTTGTGATACTTTCCACCTCCATTCTCAAAAAATGATAGTGATTGTGCTGAGAGCAATCTGCATTATACATGCTCCCAAACTTGATTGGTTAAATGGTTGATTCAAATTGTATTGCGATTAGAGGTCATTTGCCAATTTTGCAGACATTACAAACAATGTCAAATACATGCGTGTACACCAATTTTTGATAATTGAACGGATTGTTTTGAATGTGATGGCTTACAAAATTAAATATGATTGAGAAGTTGTGAAGAGTTTGACAGTTTAAGTGAGAATCAACTCATCAGTTTTAATCAACACGTCATATGCAATTAGTTGTTGTGCAAACTGCAGACAATTGTATTTACTGTTTGCACACGTGCCAAAGCATTTGCAATTTTCTCAAATCAATAATAAATTCCAATCTGAAGAAGCGAATTGTTCAGGGATCTGAACTTATTGTTTTGAGAAAAATAATTCGAGAATTGAGTCAAAGGAATTGAGAAAAACTGTAACATACAGAAAAAAACTAGGAATGCACGATATTCAGTCTTAAGTTGGGATAACTGTAGGTTCACGCAATGGGCGTGGCTAAAGGTGCGACGCGTCCATGCTAATCGACGTAATCGTTGACGTCAACGAAAACACCAACAGTAAAAAACAATACAGACCCAATGTTAATCAGGAAAGAAAAACAGAGAGGACTGGAGCTCAATCACTGAAAGAACATGAGAGATAATGGACCATATGAGAGGGATAGAAAGATTGTGGATACCTTCAGTCCCTCAGGGGAAAGCTCCTGCTGGCCACTCACTCGCTCCATGGTCACAAGGGCGGCGCTAGTGGAAAACAAGAGAGACACATTTAGGGTCATTTACTCAGAACACGTACTTGCTTTGAAAAACCAGACACATGGGCAGTTTGAACACAAGGGCTCAAGAAGTGTTTTTTAAAGGAGAAAGCTGCATTTTTTGAATGCTTTGTCATATGTGAGACACCGCAAAAGACGGTCTAAGATACCTGTCTACAGAGCTGGGTAGATTACTTACAAACTGTAGTCCGTTACTGATCCCAAATTACATGACAAACACGTAATCATCACACAATTAAGTTAATTTAATCAGACTGCTCTTTGATTACTTTGGACCAAACTCCTTTACAACGTTGATTTAAATAGGATAATAGAATAGAAAAAGAAAATATATTCCATTCATTGTTATTGACAACATGAAGAGCATTAAATTAGGCATTTTAATTGTCAAGGTTTCCCAAACTGGGGTTCGTAAAGGAACTGCAGGGGGTTTGTTAGTTTAATGAAATCCAAATAGGCCTAATTAAATCATAAAATAAATAAATAATTTTAAAACAACATCCATCAAAACACTTACTAAAAAATTGTTTACCTGCATGTCATGTGAACATTAACCAATGTCAGAGAACCTTGAACATGCAAATGTTAGGGGTGGGAGAAATAAATTAGATGCATCACGAATCTCTCCAACGATTCGGAGAATTTCAGAATCGATTCTGAGCTTAGTTTATAACCAGATGTGTGATGACGCCGAGTTTGCTTTAGAAACACCTGTATTCTGCTTGCTTCAAATTCCTCACACACATACACCACTCGAACCTTCCATAAAATAATCTTTCATAAAGTTCGGAAAGGTTTAGGTGAATTACAAGGACATTCACGGGCTTCATTGCACAGGATGCGCTGTGAGAGACGCACGCTTTGTTTGATGTTACACTTGAAGTGTACGGTCTCGCCCGTCTGTATTTTCCTCACAAATGCTCTACGAAGTCATCATTTATGTGGGACTTATATATTTAAAATATGAATCCTCACTAACAGAAGGCTGCTTTCAATTTCAAATGCTGACGCACGCTTTGTTTGTGTAGACTGCTCGCGCATGCGGCTGTGCGCGACTCCGTGTAAGTGGTTTAATGTACTCAAAATGGTTTTATGACGCACAATTAATGTAAACACAGCCAGTTATGTTTTAAGGAATTAAACGGACAGGACAAACCACATTACTTCTTATATTTCAAAAGAGATCCGTGTGTGAATGCAGCTTAATAGATCTCCCGCTGTCTATGATGTCTACAGTAAAACTACAGTAAACTACAGTAAAAATCACTCACAGTTCTTGAATGAAAGACGTTCAGATAATCTTAAACACTGAAAACACTCTTTGCTTGTTGTTTGTTTCTATGCTCCTCTTTATTATTTGCTACTTGCTTGTATTAGCTTGTAATTATTTTGCTGAAGATTCTCAAGTTGGTAATTAAAAGTAAATCGGATCATATTCAAGCAAATGTGTTCAAATATTTATTTTAAAATCTGAAGGGTACTTCAAGTAAATATATTAGGTGAAAGATTCGGCTGACAAAAATCCCTTAAGTTTCCCAAAGTTCCTTTGCAGTGTTCTGTAGGCTGCCGATCTTTGCTCGTGTTATTCAGCTCCAACAGCATGCTTTGTAAAAGACACAGAATAAATGTTGGACATCTAAATATTTGATTACTCAATCGATTAACCAGAATCGGGTCTCCTGATTATATTCCAACAAACCAAGAAAGAGTCGGTACTAAAAAATGAAAAATACCAAAAAGGTGGAATCTGAAAGCTGCAGATCGTGAGACGTGCCGACATAAAGACTTTTCCCCAAGCCCTGTTATGCAAATGTGATACCTAACTTATTCAAATATTTTAATATTTAAAATAACCTGACATGGGTACTTCAGAGGTAAATGAATTGTGAATCTAAAATATGAGAATGATTCAGTGTTTGGCTGAGTTCTGGCTAGTTGTTGTTATTCCCTAGCTTAAAAGCCCTGCAGTATTAAATGTACAGTCAAATGTTATCTCCTGTATAGCAATGTGCAGTGAGTGCTGTGATCATTCTTGAAGATTGAACTCTGCAACAGTCACTACAGTTTCCATCTACACTTGTCATGTAAAAGCACAAAATGACACTGGAGTCAATGATCTAAATTTTGACTTTCATCTCTCAATGATCCATCGATAAAAGTCAAATCCAGAATCTAATGTTGCCAGACTCAGGTACAGCTGCCATACCCTAAAACACAGTTTACATTATATGACAAACCTTGTCATACATAAGCTGCAGTCCGCCATACCTTGATGTGTCGAATACTACCGTGACAACCCTAGTTTCTGTAAAGCATAATAATAACAGCACTGACTCAAAGCAGCGTTAAGCGCTCATGCAGCGATGCCTCTGTAAAGCTGTTCTGTGCTAATGACCTTACTCATGTCTGCTGTCGTCTTCACTATCATCTGAGAGAGAACACCTCCAGGTCTGCTTAAAGCCTCCATCTCTCCTGTCCTCACATTTATCCAGAGCTATCAAACACATCAGAACAACGTATCAGAACTCAGCCAGTAAATAAAGGATAGCAAAATAAATAATTTTTATTACCTTTAGAAAACAGCTGCATAAGAAATTAAATGTACTGTACATATACATCAAGAATCAGAAATATGAACACCGCAATCGTGCACTTACATCCGAACCAAAATAATCAGTCTGTGATCGCCTGTGTAATCGCTCTTCTCCGAAACAAGAGCATTTCAAGAATAATGTCCCGGTGAAGGCTCGAACTGGTAAATTATATCAAAAGTGCCTTCGGGAATGACGGCTACATTCACAATCTGCCCACTGAGCTAACTCTTCGATGGATGACGCCTTGAGGAACAAAAGTTGTACTCTGACCAATGAGAGGACAGTTTTACTCACACTTGCATAAACACTATGGTATATAATAAACATTATGGTATGCTCTGAAATGTTACCTCGAAAGTGAACCAAACCATTTAGAAAATGCAATAATTAAAAATTTGCAATTTAATCCCTGTTTCCGAACAAATCAGACAATCCTGCAGAAAAGATTTCTGAAAATGGAAAACTGTTTTAATTTCTGTCAAATATCAATTACACTATTGCTGTTTTTGATTACTTTTGATAAATTAAATGCTATATTGGTGAATAAAGCATTTTTTTCATGAACACAAACACAATTTCTATCGAAAACAAGGTGATTATAATTTCAGATCTATCCATCTGTAAAATAACTATTGTATAAAGCGCTGAAAGCTTGACCTAAAACCATTTTTCAAAAGCACTCTTCAGACAAGGCTTTATAAAAGGTCAAACTTGTTCTTAACAAAACTGCATAGAAATATGAAACGATAATATATATATAACCACATTTGAATTGGGATATTATTCAAGTGTAGTCAACATAAATGTCAACATTTAATTCTTGTCTTATGTATTTCAATGGCATTATGATGGAAAGCAGGAGAATATAGTCATCCACATATTAAGAGTAAAACAAAATTGTAATCATATATGAATATCAATACTGCATGAGGTTGAAGGGCCCACGTTGAATAAATGAGAAACACAGTTAAGAAATCGAAAGTCAGCGGTGATAAATGCATAGATACAGTCTTGTTAATCGTTGATGACATGCTAGAATGAGTAACGTTACATTTATGTTGATATAATATGTATTTAATAATTCAATTATTTCTGAAGTTTGTTTATATCGATGCGTCAGGCCTCAGTCTGTTTTAGCATCCATACACTGAAACAGATACCTTAACCAGGGGACAGACCTTTACACTACACATTTGTAATACGATGCATTTTAATTGAAGTACATTTATTGTTTAATTAACGTTACCTCGGACGTTTATATTGTTTTGCAGCGCGAGAGCAGCTGCTCGGTTACGTTAGCACGTGCGCTAACGCACACACGATGATCAAATATGACGGATAATATATATTTACACACCAACACGAGACAAACAGCACATTAAAACACAATAAATGCGCAAATAAACACAAAGCTCGTGTCTTACCTTCAATAAACAGACTCTTTTTATGATTCATATTGGTCCATCCCTTCAAACGAGTTTAATCTCGCGCACTGCACTTAAGAGACTTCTGTCACTTCAACCCTTAAAACACTTTAATATTTCACGAGTTCGCATTCCAGTTTAACTCAAACTCAATATATGTCAAATTATGTCGCCATGTGTTTTTCAGTCCATCTTCAGTCCAAATGAGCAGAAATCCTGCTGAAACAGGACCAAAGTACAAAAAACAGCCGTCTGACTGACTGCGGTTATAAAAGCTTATGATCTCACAATGATAATTAAGTGACCAGTGTGAAAGACTAAAATGCATTTAGTAAAACATGAGATTTTAAGACATTTTGTGAAATACTGAGCGGGTGAAAGTGCATTATTCTGCAGCACGAAGCGCTGTTATGTCACTTCCGCAAAGACTTTTGTGCAATATTGGTCAAATGTCGTAAATGTAATAATCTGTTTGCTAGTGCTTTGGAATATTCTGCTTAAATATCAGTATTTATCTAGAATGCAATGACCATGATATTGTTCTTAACTCATGAATACAAAAATAAATCCTAATACATTTATTCTATCCTAATACAATTGTTTACCAATGTCTTGCTTATCACCCAGCTATGATTTGGATGCATCCTTTTCAAAACTCCTGTCTCAAGTGCCATTTTTAGGTATGATATGCAAAAAAGCTTTTTTTTCATGTTAAATCCTTTTTAAAAATCTGGTTCTGTGTACACTGCCAGGGCTCTCTAGCTAAAATTTGGAGTGAGATTAGGGGAGGGGCCACACAAAGGGGAGGAGTCACTCAAATATTTGCAGCACCCAAGTCTTTGCCAGCAGTTCAATTTGACCTATTGTTCATAATTGACCAGCACAAATAGAAATTATAACATCTGTTAAATCTGATGAAAGACAAATTAATTCTAATAAAATAAAAATATTTATGTATTTAAAAATATAAATGTATCAAAAAGAAAAATACATTTAGCCTCTGCTGTTCACTTGGCATGTTTGGGGCCAACTTTCTTTGTATTTTTGATACTTTAAAAAAAATATATAAACAATTTATTTGTTTGGATGAATTTTTCTGTTTCATCAGTTGGTCATAACCAAATGCAGATTGGTAGAGGTTTCGGGGGCATGCTCCCCTGAGAACATTTTGATTTATGTGTGCATTTTAAGATGTTTTAAGGCTCATAAATATAGGTTAAAAACCAATTCAGTGGACAGTTGCACAAATAATTGAGAATTATGATTAAATGTTGCAATGAATGATCCACACTACAAACTGGAAATAGAGAAGATATAGTTTGTTTATGTTTAGGAATTTAATAAACTCAAGTTATAATTATCCTGGTAGCCTTCAGTAAAATCAAGTGTATAAAAATTATTAAACGTGAATACCATTGTTTATATTTTTAATTCACACTAACAGAAATTAATCTTTTCCAAAAGGTTTAAAGTGATTTTTACATTTTATGGGCATTTTTACCTTTATAAAGCCATTTTTTCTAAAAGTGTTCATTATCTTTTGAGTCAAATTCTTACATTTAATCCGTGAATTAGAATAATAACACATTTGGGCTGTTACCAAACAAATGAAATCAACACAGAAGCTGCATCTGAAGTGACATTTAGATGTATTCACACACTGTTTAATGCAAGACGTGAATGCATTTAACTGCAATTACAAATGCATAAATAATGCTTTGATATATTAAACATAAAACGTTAAATACTGATATTTGAAATTATTTAAAACATGAAAAAAAATCGAGATGTGAAATTAAAACCGCCAATAGGTAACAGCAAATAACTCTTAATAAGTGAGTCGTTGAGATTGAACCGAATCCTTTAAACGATTGAATCATTCAGTGATTCAGGAATGAAACACCATCATGTTGCTCAGAGACACAGAACAGTGCTGCGACTGTGTTTGGAATATTTTTTGTTGACAAAATAGAGCAAAAACAGGCACTATGGTGTCTGGAACTTAAGTCTCTTACTTAACTTTGTTTTTTGAGCTCTTGTAAAAAATCAATATCACATTTGCAATCATGGTCATTTTTGGAAAAAAAATGGCACTCCGTGTGAAATTGCATAACTAGATGAAGTGGTATAAATATATAACACCCCATGTCTTGAATTTGTGATCATTCTAAATGTAGTATTTAAATGGACTGAATCATGCAGTGAAAGAACAAACCCTAAATGCGCTCTCACTAGTCTAGACTTCACATAGCCTAATGTAAGCATGCGCTCTGTATGGGCAAAATACTCGATTATGTCAAATTGCACATCCTTAAAACAACAATTAAGATATTATCATAGACTATATATCGCACATCCCTACTGCTGAGGCATCTCTGATGAGAAGATCTGTCATCTTGACTTTTTATCCTTGCAGCACCAAAGCAGAATTAATATGAGGTAATTATTTTACAACTTCTGGTATTGGAAAAATGCTGAGGTCCGGACCTCGGGACCTCAATGGTGTGTACGGCCCTGGATACAGATGACAACAACATGTTTCAATACTTTCCTTTAGCTACAGCATTACATACAGGATTGTGGGATAATGATATATCTATGTTGCCCTCAACAATCAATCAATGAAGACATCTCAGCACAGTTAAAATAATAAAAAGATGAATATAGTTCTATAAACGCCAATACTTCATCCAGCAGATGTTTGAAAGGCAGGCTGAACTGGTTTAATGGTCATGGAGAGCATCTGTGACCCAAGGGCTGGAGGTGAGGGAACACATGTTATCAAGGCAGGAGATGAAGGTATCTAGAGTAGAGGAGGGATACAGAGACCACAGAGGAAAAACATACTCTACATCATTACAATTACAATATCACATTATCATACAGGCTACTGTGTGTTGTTTGAAGTAATAACATTCCAGTTAGCTACACGCTAGAATAGAATACAGACCAATCTAGCCTATAGTTATTATCATATGTATTCAACAATTAGGCTATGTGAATGTAATCTTACTAACTGTGTGGTCTATTAGAAAGTGTTAAAAGTCCAAATCTTTCAGTTACAAAAAAACAACGATGATGTTTAGCTGTTTTATCATTCTTATTTATTGAGTTTATCAAGTGAAAGAAACGACATTATTTCCAATCTCTTTTATAGTAAGCATACATATAAATATTGCTTGTTTGTATTTGGTATGTTTATTTTGAGGGAGGAACCGATTAATGGACATTGCTTATACATGCACCCAACCATAATGACAGCTCTGTGAGACAGTTATTATACAGTCCAGCAGATGATGATGAAGTGTATCTGCAGATGACTCTTCATCATTATACTGACACAAGAGCTTTACCCATTTTACACTCTGTCAGAAATGTGGCAATAAAATGAATTTAATCAAGATCAGTATTTTTTTGCTAAAGATTATTATGTTTATTATGATTATTATGCTCCATTCTTCAGTGTCACATGATCTTTCAGAAATCATAATATCAATGTTAAAACACTTGTGGTGCCAAATGAAACAACATTACAGTGTTTTTAATTTCTTCCATTTGATAAACAGAAAGTTTGAAGAACAGCATTTAATTGACGGAAATCTTTTGTAACATTATAAATACCTTCACTGTTATTTTAGATCAATTTAATAGGTCCTTTTTAATTAAAAGTATCCATTTAAAAATAACTTAATAAATGTTATTATATTATTCCAACACATAATAATAGGATATAAATCCCAAGTGAGCTATGATTTAAATATATTCTTGGCTTCTAAGTTGGATATAAATTAATTTCTTGAAACAGTTTTTGATAATTCTTAAGAATGACCACAAATAATTTTTCTGAGCAGGTGCAGTTTAAGCAATGCTCAGCATTAACAGTAGGGGGCAGCAGAGAACAATTAAAATCGTATTTCTACACGAATGTCATTCATACTGTGTGGGGGTTAAGATATCATACCATATCTTATGTTACAACAGCCCTTATTATCCTAAAATTGTATGTGCGCATAATTAAAGTGAATAAGAAACTTTGCGGCATCAATATCAATATTAAACAATCTGAACATCTTACATTATAAAAAGATATCTGACTTTTAGTGTAAATATGTTAACAAATTTGATGAGTGACTCAGAAATAGTGCAGAATCTTAAATATCATTTTTTTTCATTTATATTAATTTAACTTTTTTTATCCTAAAACATTCTGTTTAATTAGAGGCTGAAATGGAAATAAATTCTCAGAGTTTTTGAGTCCACAGTAGTTTGTCATCTACACTCTCAGAAAAAAGGCACAAAGCTGTCACAGGCTGGTACCCTTTAGATAAAATGCACTTTTAAAGAACTAATATGTACCTTTAAGGTTCCTAATATATACCATTTAGGGGTAAATTTGGTGCAAAAATGTACCTTTTAGCTTTTGTACCTAAGGTTACCACCCCAGTGACAGCTTTGTACATTTCTTTTTGTACAGCATACAAGCTATTGTAAATATGTTGCTATCTATTATTCTTGTATACTTAAATTTAAGGAAAAATTGTGTTTGTGTGTTTTGTGTGTGTTTGTATAGATATGTGTGTATAGCACAGCCGTGGGGTGAGTGTGTGTACGTCCTGTCCACAATAGTGCCCCTCTCACAGACAATGAGGCCCGGCAGAGAGCGGCCCGCGCTCTATTATACCCATAATCCTGTGGCTTTGTGCTCTGCCGAGAGAGAGAGCGAGAGAGACAGAAAGAGAGAAAGAGGGAGGGAGGAGGGACAAACGTGAGCTCATCCTAAACACCTCTCATCCAGGGTCTGATTCACAGAGAGACACAAAGAAACAATCGCAGAGACACATCTGAAACGAACGAGATGGACAGGAAATGAAGCCAACTAAAACTATAGGTTTTACACAAGAAAACATGAATGCTGATTGATGCAAAACTTGCCACCATGATATTAGTGTGTTCTTGGTTGATCTGGTGGTTCATTCACATTGAATTGCTCAAAGTAATAAAAAAAACAGAGTTGTTTTTATTCATCTTACATACCAAGAATAGTTTTTAGTATTTATATTTTTTCCCCCTAAAGTGTTTATTTATTATCGGTTTAAACTTTAATACAGTTTATACTGTATCTCTTAGCGTATATATGTTGTGGCCCCGGTTAATCTGATTACTGTCTCTTTAAGAAGGTTAAGTGCACCTCTTTAAGAGGTTTTGGACACATGCAGTAATAAAACACAGACCAGACGGGAGTGCTGAGCAGTGTTGTTCTTTTGAGACATGTCAAGTTATCCCTTGTTAAAATTAAGTTCACTTTAGCATACCTTAAAAATAGTACTTATTATGTCAGTAATATACTTTAACCCTTGTGCTGCATGAGCTGAAAATCTTTTACCAGTAAAAATGACAGGCCTTATACAGTATCTGTGGACTGTTTCGCCAGAAAGCGAGTTGCATAAGCTCAGATCAATGGCTCAACAATCATTCAGTTTCAAAAAGAATGACAAAATCTGTGCTAATCGAACACAAACAAGTTGATAAACAGATTGAATTCATTATTTGCTAATAATATATCAAAATGAGATCTACAACCTTTTTTTATGTGGGCTGGTCATATTTGAATGGTTACACAACAATTTACATTTACATTTACATTTAGTCATTTTGCAGATGCTTTTCTCCAAAGCGACTTACAAATGAGGAAAATAGAAGCAATCAAACCAACAAAAGAGCAATAATATGTAAGTGCTGTGACTAGTCTTGATTAGTCTAACACAGTACATGTAGTAAGGTTTTTTCAAATAATAAATACAAATAAAATAGTAGATATAATTGAAAAATAATAGAGAACACTGGTGTTAAAGGGTAATTTTTTTAGAATAAAAATAGAATAGATAGTGCAAGTGGTATAGAGTCAAGTGTAGATGGAAGAGATGTGTTTAGCTGTTTCTTGAAGATGGCTGAAAGACTCAAATTTATCATGCAGGTTATTCCACCAGCATGCAACAGTTAAGATAAGAGTCCGTGAAAGTGATTTTGTGCCTCTTTGGCATGGCACTACAATGCACCGTTCACTTGCAGAACGCAAGCTTCTAGAGGGCACATAAATCTGAAGTAATGAATTTAGGTAAACAGGTGCAGAGCCAGTCGTGGTTTTGTAGTAAAATCATCAATGGCTTGAATGTTATGTGAGTGGTTATTGGTAGCCAGTCCAAACTGATGAACAGAGGTGTGACATACGTTCTTTTTAGCTTGTTAAAGACTACTCTTGCTGCCGCATTCTGGATTAGTTGCAGGGGTTTGATAAAACTGTCAGGAAGACCTCACAAGAGGGTGTTGCAATATAGGACAGAACTAGAGTTTGAACAAGCAGTTCTGTCTTGGCAAGGTTGAGTTGAAGGTGATGGTCCTTCATCCAGTAAGAAATGTATGTTAGACATGCTGAGATGTGAGCAGCTATCGTCAGATCATCAGGATGGAATGAGAGGTAGAGTTGAGTGTCATCAGCATAGCAGTGATATGAAAAGCCATGTTTCTGAATGACAGAACCTAGTGATGCCATATAGACAGAGAAGAGAAGTGGTCCAAGAACTGAGCCCTGAGGTACCCCAGTAGCTTGATGTTGGGTCTTGGACTCCTCACCCCTTCAAGAGAACTTGAAGGACCTATCCTATCTAATGAGAGAGGATTACAGGAGATGGACTTTTTAAAATGCTCTAATGATGGATTGGTTTCTTAGAAACACAGGATGCTAACTGATGGACTGGAGTGGTTTGGATTACTTGTGATGTTTTTTTTTATCAGCTGTTTGGACTCTCATTCTGATGGCACCCATTCACTGCAGAGGATTCATTGGTGAGCAAGTGATGCAATGCTTATTTTTACATCTAATTTAGAAAACTAATTTACACATTTGATGGCCTGAGAGTGAGTACATTTTTATGGGAGAACTATCCCTTTAAAGTAGAAGAAGCCCCAACAGGGTTGAAAATGGCCATGTCTTTATCAAACGGACCTCAGGGAAAACAGTCAAATAAAATAAAATAAAATATGACACGTCAGATGAATAAATCAGTTGTACAGTTCACAATCTTTGGTAAAATCATTAATGGTAAAAGTATGTTTATTCCATAAGAAACCACTACAAACAGAGCATAATGAATATAATCTTTCTTATAATATTTTTTTATCCTGCTACAAAATATTAATTAATACACACTATCAAATTAACACAATTATCACATAACAAACAAAGAATAAATACTGTGAATAAATAATGAAAATAGCCAGATACATTTGAATTCATAAATCTATGGCGAGCCAAGTAAACCTCCTAGAAAAGTCTAGGTCTATATAGGCATCTACTAACACCCACAGTGACCAGCTCTGTGAATTGCTAAATGAATTTGATGACACAGTTAAATTACACTCTTAACTTAGTCATAAAATGTAACTTCCAAAGACACAGTCACTCAAAGTTATGCAATGCTTTTCACTTGGTTTGTGTTTGGTTGTTGATTGCAATGTTTTTCAGTGAGTTGCAGTAGTTACTATGAAAATATCACACAGATGGCTTATCATATATTCTACATGTGTTGAAATCTTGCTCATAAAGTCAGCAGTTCTTCATAGATTTATATCTCGAACAGTCATTTTGGTGAATGCCAAATAAATGTGCTCATGTAACTCTCGTAAGAACTAAACTCATCATGACAAATAGCTCAACACAATGAGATAGCAAGCCTTTTGTGCTACCACGGGTGATCTCATTCGTATTCATAGGTATTAGCAGAAAATGTGCACGCATACTTTTTGTATGTTTAGACACTAAAACTGTACAATATCAGTAGCAATTAAAATGTAAATGTTTTTACACAAGTACACCAGTCTTATCCTTAAAAGATTCCACCAATCCTCCAACAAATGAGAATACCATTTGATTTTTACATTCTGGTAAATGAAGAAAAATCAGTTTTTCAAGTCAAATGTATTCATAAAGGAAATCTGCATGGGCCTTATAAAAGTAACCCAAAGACTTAAAGGGACAGTTAACCAAACATGGAAATTCTGTCATTATTTGCTCACCCTGACATTGTTTTAAACCTGTGTGAATTTCTTTCTTCTGCTCAACACAAAAGGAGAGATTTTGAAGAACATGGGTAACCAAACAGTTGATTATAGCCATTCACTTCTATAGTATTTTTTCCATACTGCCAAAGAGAGAAATTCATACAGGTTTAGAAAAACATCAGGGTGAGTAAATTATGACAGAATTGACATTTTTTGGTGAATTGTCCATTTAAGTAATATGCAGGCTTTCTATGGCTGAATCATGAAATCTAAAATGTTACTAATTTATTGATTCATACAGAATAGAATTAAACATTATAATTTCAAAAATGTAATGTGTTAAATAAATAAATAGCCAACATATATAAATCTTATTTATTGTAAAAAACAATAAAATCCACCTATTAATTCAGTAGTTTATGATCCTCATAGTGTCCGTTATAAATATGCAAATTACTTTATGTTTTAAATGCTGTAATTACTTTGATTCTGTACATTTCCGTGTCTATATCCAAATGTCAAAATGTGCTAGAATCCTTTTGTGTATGAATACCTATGAATGCTAATGAAATCATGTTGGTGCTACACAAGCTCACAATGGGCAAACACACAATCCCATCAGCAGTAGCATGACGCCATTATGTCACAATCTAGGTCCACCTCACAATCAACCCGCTTTGGTTTATTAGCTTATTTTAAGTTGAGTTGTAGTCACAGCTCTATTGAATTACTTTCACTCATCACAGTAATCAGCTCTCCTTCAACTCTCTTCTGTACAATGTTCATTTTGTCACAAAAAGTAATCCGGAGGAGTAGGAGAAGGCGAGGTGTTGGGATGGGAAGGCTGAGTCTCGTTTGAACTGATGAGCTTCTCGTAACGAGCTTTGTATGTGTCTCGCTCTCTCAACACTCGAGACAGCTCACACTGCAGCTGCTCCAGCTAGAGGAACCAAAACAGAGAGAAATCATATTTTATATACTAAAATACTGTTGATTGCTGTTAACTTTCTAATGGAAATAGTGATACTCTTTTCTTAACAACTGTTATACATATCTGAGTGAAACAGCTTCTTCAAATTATAAAAATTGTAGGCTAGGACTTGATTTTGTTTTGGACTTGAATGTTTTTGATTAAAGATCATGAAAAAACATTTATACGCATAAATAATGTAAAATGTAATGTAATGTAAAAAGGCAATATTCCATTAAAATGTCATTGTGACTTCAAAATTTAATAAAATAAAGTCTTGACATGCTTTCCAGGTAGGCAGATTACTAGGTTTTGGAAGATAGTTATGTTCTGATTGTCTTAATATTATTATTATTATTATTATTATTACTGTTTTAATCAGTGTTGGGGTCACACATTACAAGTAACGCAAGTTATGTATTAAGTAATTAGTAATTTATTAGTAATGCATTACTTTTTAATGTGCAAGAAAACATCTGTGTAGCTTTCTCAAATAAAGGATGCCAGTTTGTGTGCGCTGTGTGAACATGATGGTTAATGTAGTTCTACACAAAAAAAGTGCAAAGTTTGCAGTTTTCCTTGAAATGAATAAAAACACTCAGAATATTATGCTAACCTGCAATAATAATTAAATGTTAAAACAAAAACCCTTTATGTATTTAATCCCATTTTATTAACCAATGCTGACCTTCAATCATCCAGTTCAACCATACTAATAAGCAAAAATTATTTTACATAAAAATAACATTGGTGTTTAGTTATTAAATTTGTATTTGTTGTGTGATTGAGAAAAAAGCATTGAACTTTCTTTTCTCACGTCCTATTCATCATGCAAAGCAACTATGGTCGTTATGAATAGAGTTCAATGGAACTAATGACCATAGTTAACGATGGCTTTGGGAAATGCACCCAAGAATGGCAGCACAGCTGAAAGATTTGTTTGATCTTTTTATCCATTTCATGAGTGAAAGGGCTTTTACATTTTTTCAAAAATATAACTTTTTAGAACATTTAAAATCAAACAAGCCGCTAGATGAGAAAAAGTAACACAAAAGTAACGTAATTCATTACTCCACGTTACTTTAAAGTTAACTTTACAGTGATTAACACAATGTTGTAATGCATTAGACTACTTTTAGCAACTTGGTTATAATGGACTTTTGTTGTTTCTGGTTGTATTTGTCTAATGTCTGTCATATTTCAGTGCTTGATGTGTGTGTGTGAAGTGTACCTGTTGTGTGAGAATGTGTTTCTCGGACTCAAGCGCGTGCCGGTGCTGGAGTCGTTTGTAACGGCAGGACTGGGCGTAACCGCGGTTCTTCAGCGTCCGTCTTTTCTGTTTCAAACGGACAACCTCATCTTTGCTTACTCCACGCAAATATCTGTTCAGCTCTCGCACTGACAGATTTACCAACTGCTCATCAGAAAAACGCTCATCCATCCCGCACTGAAAGAGAAAGAGACAATAAGAGATACGTCTTAGACGTAAGAGAGATTTGTCATGGAATGGACACAAAGTGTGATAATGACAATCAAAGCTTCATTAAGCACTCACATGGACAAAACTGATAAATGATTAGTACACAACGGTTGAAATGTCTGATGTACTGAACAGTCAGATGAAAACAGCACAGTCATATAAAAGTATTATTTATTTAGTGTAGTTAGTTTTGCCTCATCGTTTTTGTGGTGCTTTCATACTTTAATTGTATTCAAACCAGTTGATATCAACAACTGTAAACACCATGACACGATAATAGCCACAACAGTTATAAAAAATAGTTTTCAGCTGCTACCTAAAGTACTTAACTGAAAATCAATCAATCAATCAATCAATCAATCAATCAATCAATCAATCAATCAATCAATCAATCAATCAATCAATCAATCAATCAATCAATCCATCCATCCATCCATCCATCCATCCATCCATCCATCCAATTAACTCAAGAGTATAAATTCTAGTGATCGACCGATATTGATTTTTTATAACCGATACCGATACCGATTATTTGTACGTTTATGTACCCGATAACCGATATGCAGAACCGATATTTATTTACTGTTATAAAGTAAATAAATAACAGAGTGAAGTAAGTCCATTCTTTGGTTTTTCCTCCTTTCAGTCATCTTAACAACAACAAAAAACTGTTGAAAATTAACATTCTTTCATGTAAAATGTAATCTTAAAATTACAACAATAAAAACATTTTATTTATAAAAAGCATCATCAGCAACACTGATATTAACAATAAGCAAAAGAATGTCTAATGTTTTGAAATGGAGAAAATAAAGGACAGGAGTCATATCAACTTCATTTTAAACTACAGTTTTAGGTTTATAAGCTGTTTAATAGACTAAATAGTGAAGAATAATTCACTGAATAATATTCTCTGGAATATTGAAATAAGCTATAACAAACAAAACATCGTATTTTATTGCATTTCTTAACTGGCACGTTTTATCAGAATTATTAAAATGTTTTTTTGTCATTCTAAATTATGAAAACTGCTGACAGCGCGGTTTATCTATTTACACAGAACTATACTCAAACTGCGATCGCTTGTGGAGAAAAAAAATTTTTTTTATTAATTTCGAAAGAGATGTTTATTGGCGAAATAATGGTTCTATAGTAAATGTTAATATAATTTAGTGTGTTTCAAACAAGTGAATCTTGTTAAAAGTTACATGCGGTGGCCGTGCTGGAGCATTTCCTGAGTGAACAGTGCCCACTGCTCCAAGTGTGTGTGCACTTGGATGGGTCAAAAAATATTTTTTTTTTTTCAAAACCGATAACCGATTATGGTAAAATGCTTAAATTATCGGGAAAAATATCGGTAAACCGATATATCGGTCGATCTCTAATCGATTCTCTTTCTTATGTTGTCGATGTGAACTGGTTTGAACACAACTCTAGCAGTAGTTGCGTTTCCATTACAGATTTGCACAAAACTTTGTGATATTTTATAAATATCGATAAAAAAGTATTTCAAAATCCATTAACCAATGATATGCGACTAAAACGTAACCTATTGCCTCTCGCGATGTCATGGCAACGGATTTTGGTGAGATTTTATGGATTTTGGATATATTTAAAGGAGGCATAAACGTGTATCTTTACAGAAGAAGCACTAGAAGGCGTGTTTCCATTACCCTTCAAATAGCGCAAATGAAAATTGCGAATTGAAGATACACGCTTACGCCTCCTTTGAATAAATATAGCCAAAATCCATCAAATCTCACCAAAATCAATATTATCGCGAAAAGGTTACGTTTTAGTCGAATAACATTGGTTAATGGAAACGCAGTAATTTCTGAATACTTTTTTATCGACATTTGTAAAATATCGCCAAAGTTTTGCACAAATCGGTAATGGAAACGCGCCTAGTGACACAAAAGCCATGAGGCAAAACAAACTTCCCTCACTACTTGCAACCAAACTAAATAATTAACTCTATACTATATGATGGCTGTTTACTCATGACATCACATTGAATAATATAGTAATAAAACATAAATGTGTGAGCTTTTTGCGTATGCGTGTAAGCAACATAGTTTGGCCTAGAGGTGTAGTGTATGTGTCTGTGTGATTTTGGCAGCACATTTACATGCAGCATAATCTGACTGAGTGTAAGTGACAGTGATCAGGATTACATCACAATTATAGTAGATATTACTATAATCTGATAGCGCTGCTCTACATTTAGAGACAGGCATTGATCAGCCACATTCAAACAAATTGCTTTCAACACACTTCAAAACAAAATCACCAACCATAAAATAGTTTAAAATGTGAAACAAGGCAGGCATTCTCATTGAATTTATGCAAACCCTTGTGAAAAAGACGTGTGCTTAATTGTATTCAGATATTCAAACTATATTTAGTTTGACACCAGCAACTGTTGTGTTACATATATTTCCAAAATATCTTCTTTTGTGATGATAGAATTTTCATTTTTGGGGGGAACTATCCCTAAATATGTAAAGACCACTTAAAGGCAAATAAAGTAAGTACAATTTCATAACAATTTTTCTTAATACTCTCAAATAAACTTTTAAAAGAGTTTTCTAACTTTTTCCTCACTTTTGGAAGCGTTTCCTGAAAAGCTGTAAATTATTTTGGGAACATCACTGCTGAAGAAGTCTGATTGCTGTTGAGTACATGCATGTGACAGTGTTTTTTTTTTTGCATGTGGCAACCATTTTAGGAGGATAAATGAATGACTGCAAGTACCTGAGCGGCTTGCAGATGATGATGATGATGATGATGATAATAATGGCCTTGCATTGGATGGTGTGGGTGATGGAGGCAGCTCTGTGGACTGAGGGGTTGTGAGAAGGGACTGGTGGATGTGTTGACATTGGAGAGAGATGGAGGTGTGGAAGAAACGACCAGCATAGGCCGGTGACACATGTCTGACGGCTTGCTAAGAACAACATCAACACCGCTGTCACTGCTGGAGTCTCCCATGCTGCTCGAACTCTGGGACAGAACAGGGAACTGTGAAAGAGCAGAGGAGATGCAAAGAGCACATTACAAACAATTTACAATGAAAATGGCACATTTGGCCAATGGTTTTCCTTGGCCGGTGGTTCTCAACCCTGTTCTCAGAAGGAAAAAAATGCAAGTTTTGTGATTTTCCCTAATCGAAAACACCTGAATCAGGTCATTAGCTCATTAGTAGAGAATCCAAGACTTGAAATTGGTGTGAGATAAATGAGATAAATAAAGTGTTGAGGGGGCTCCTAAACCAGGATTGAGAACTTATACAATAAGAAATCATGCGTATAAACTGTGATGGAAATACATTTATAAAATAATTTCCTTGATACACAAGAAAAAACTCATGTGACTGCCTCAACAGGTCATGTGATTGGATAACTAGACCAACAAGTGGACTGATCTCATCGCAAACGTTGTTTTAATAACCCGAGTGAAAGAACACCATCAAAATTATTTTGTATAATTACCTTCCAGAAATGTCTCACAAGATTGCATTACCAAACATCACCTGCCTCCTAACACGAGATAACATGACACAGATTGTTATTGTGTTTCGTCTGCACACTTTCGTCTGAGGCTCAGGCAATTTACTATATATACTGAACAAAATTATAAAAGCAACACTTTTGTTTTTGCCCCCATTTTTCAAGAGCTGAACTAAAAAATATAAGACTTTTTGTATGTACACTAAAGGTCTATTTCTTTCAAATATTGTTCACAAATCTGTCTAAATCAGTGTTAGTGAGCACTTCTCCTTTGTTGAGATAATCCATTCACCTCACAGGTGTGGCATATCAAGATGCTGATTAGACAGCATGATTATTGCACAGGCGTGCCTTAGGCTGGCAACAATAAAAGGCCACTCTAAAATGTGCAGTTTTACTGTATTGGGGGGAGGGGGTGTGTGTCCGAAAGTATCTGGTGTGACCACCATTTGCCTCACACAGTGACACACATCTCCATCACATAGAGTTGATCAGGTTGTTGATTGTGGCCTGTGTAATGTTGGTCCACTCCTCTTCAATGGCTGTGTGAAGTTGCTGGATATTGGTAGGAACTGGAACACGCTGTCGTATACGCCGATCCAGAGCATTCCAAACATGCTCAATGGGTGACATGTCCGGTGAGTATGCTGGCCATGCAAGAACTGGGATGTTTTCAACTTCCAGGAATTGTGTACAGATCCTTGTAACATGGGGACATGCATTATCATGCTGCAACATGAGGTGATGGTCGTGGATGAATGGCACAACAATGGGCCTCAGGATCTCGTCACGGTATCTCTGTG
This sequence comes from Ptychobarbus kaznakovi, assembly GCA_027422405.1. NCBI lineage: Eukaryota > Metazoa > Chordata > Actinopteri > Cypriniformes > Cyprinidae > Ptychobarbus > Ptychobarbus kaznakovi. The sequence continues at coordinate 27,180,126 of CM049794.1, forward strand.
CATTCAAAATGTCATCAATAAAATACACCTGTGTTTGTTGTCCATAACATACGCCTGCCCATACCATAACCCCCAGCACGCCAATTGCACGCTCCCTCAAAACTTGCAACATCTGTGGCATTGTGCTGTGTGATAAAACTTCACATTTTAGAGTGGCCTTTTATTGTGGCCAGCCTAAGGCACACCTGTGCAATAATCATGCTGTCTAATCAGCATCTTGATATGCCACACCTGTGAGGTGGATGGATTATCTCGACAAAGGAGAAGTGCTCACTAACACAGATTTAGACAGATTTGTGAATTTGTTCATTTTAAAGGAGACATTGGATGCAACATATCTTCATTTGCATATAAATGTGTCTTAGTAATGAGTAGACACAACCACTCTACAATGATACAAATCCATTCACTCTTTTTTTAACACTCTGGTGCTGTTCGGTCATTTTTTTAAATCGCTACTTCATTGGAATGGTACGAAACTTGGTGACTTTTATGGTAGTCGCAATGTGACCACAAAATAAATAATATTATGGACTTGATTCTAAAAAGCTAAATGAATAGTCTCACTTGTGTTGTTCACAGTCAAAAATGATCGCCATTGGAAATGATTGAGAAATATGCAAAAAAGCAGTCATTGGTCTTGTGTTTGGTGATGAGTTTTTGGCTCAAGGTGTGCATTTAAATTCACACCAGAGGTGTTCAGCTGTCTTTCTGCAGACCAGTCAAGTTCTTCCACACTGACTGAATCATCATTTCTCTTTGATTCTTGTCTTATACACAGAGACACTGTCATGTTAACATAGAAAAGGGTTCTGTCCAAACTGTTGCTATAAAATTAGAAACACACAATTCCCTAGAATATCATTATATGCTTAAACATTAAGATTTGTACTCATGGAAATTACTAAAGTAGTCAAACCTTTCATTAGAAGGGGTGACCCACTACTTTTGGCAATATAGTGTATATCCAGATCCACAACTTAAAAATAAGTATTTATGCCTACAAAACCACTATAAAGTTTATAATACTTTTATATAGAGCTATATAGGAATCTTGTGGCTAAACCATGGAATTGCAGATGTTTTGCTTTTTTTACTCCGACAAGATGGCACTAATATGACTTCAAAAATTGGATTTTAAAGGCATCGTCTCTATTTTAACATGAGATACTGCCATAATTTAAAAGCAATATCAAAATCTTAGAAAAAAAATCATTATTTTCAATGGGAAAATATTGATCATAATTATTGCATAAATATTAAGTAGTACGATGAAATTCTCTCAAAATACAAAGCAAAAATGATAAAATATTATGGAACAAAAATATATTACATTAATTTTACTGATAATTAAAAAAGTTACATTTTGGGTGTTCGGTCTATTTTTGACCACGAACAACACAAGTGTGACCCCCGAATGAACAATACCAGAGGGTTAATCCCCCAAAAACCTAAACAATTATCAAGCCAATATGATACCATATTGCTTAGGCCCCTCCCATGACCGTTGACGGGTGTATCGTATTAGCATATTTCCACCCTCAGCCAGTTGTAGGAAGTCTGTAATTTTCTCCGCGTTTGAGCAGCTGTAGCGACAACAATGTCTTGTAGACAATGCAGGTGTTTTGTTGTTCGATGTAGAAGAATATAAGAGTCCTAATTTTCTCCAGACATCAGAGCCACTGAGGACGCAGTGGATTAATTTTTTTTATTTTGATGGTACTGCGCCAACGAATACACCTAAATTCATTTGCGCAAATCATTTTACTCCTTTGCTTTCTGAATGAGGGACAATTCAAGGCAGGTTTTGTTAAAAAGTTAAAACTCAAGGATGGATCAATACTCATTGTTCATGATCCAGCTGCACCTCCAGAAGTAGTAAGTCTCACACTTTATATATATTTTTTATGATTATTTGCGAATCCCCTTTGCTCTTACATGGAAGAGAGGGGTGGGGTGAGCAGAGCTCATTATCATGTAAAGAGATAAGCAGCGAAACGAGTCGCTGTGAACAGAGCTGTTTTTGTCAAGGTAAAAAGGTGTTGTTTTACACGACCACTGAGACCATTTCAAAAAGACCCTAAATCAAACCAACTAGTGGAAGATGTGCATCCAATGTCCCCTTTGATGCACAGCTACCACAAAATCAGACTTACTTTGAGATCATTCTGAATATAAATACATATTTAAAATCATACCAAGAAATAGTTTAATAGTACTGTTTTTGAAATCAAATCTTTGCATAGTTGTTACAGAAAACACCTGTTAATCTTAAAAAATAATGCATTTACATAATAGGAAATAAAGGGGTTATTATATAAGCATATTATCAACTCCTTAAACATTGGTGTTTCATATTTTAGAGCACTCACTGCAGTTTATGAAATAAATCAATTAAATTTGTATGTGGGAGTGTGTGTGAAAAAAACTCCCCAGATGTAACCCCCTTAGTAATCCTTTACATTTTCATAAGTAACTGTAATTTAATTACATATTTTTTCTCAGTAACTGTAACTTATTACAGTTACTTTTATTTTGTAATTAAATTACGTAATTCCGTTACATGTAACTAGTTACTCCCCAACACTGGTAATAAGCAAAGTTTATGTGCCTTGTAGGCCCGCATATAGGTGCATATTATTAACGTGCTCTTTAAATAATAAAAACAATAGATATTGCGGCATTGCCTTTAGACCAGGTTTCAGTTGGTCAATGGCATGGTCTATTTCAGTTGCCTCAAAATAGCAATGCCCAAACAATGCACCTGAACACACCTCGTATTCAGACCAGCATGCCCATGAGCGAACGAATGGGCGCAAATACATTTGCCATTTAAACAAAGTGGCGCAGGACGTGAAAATGATAACTGCGTCAGGCTGAAATTAGAAAGAAACACTTGTGTCGTGCCTGGCGCTGCATTGTGCTGGGTGTATAAGAGGGCCCTCAAAGTTAGAAGTGATTTTCTTCACTCACTTGGGACAAACAAATACATTGTCCAAATATCTTAGATCATACCTGTGAGGTTACAGCGGCTGCAGCAGAGTTCAGCAGGGCCTCCACTGCATCCTCACATCCCAGAAACCCTCCTCGATCCCGGTCCCCTCGATCCGGCACTCCTCCAAGAGCTCCCAGCAGAGACGGGGCTCCTCCGGGCTCCCCACCGAACTGCTGCTGCAGTGCAGCCAACCAGAGCAGGTCCTCTAAGGAGGTGGGGTTTGAACATGGCATGGGGCCTCCAGCTGCTGGGCTCCCGTCCAGGTTTCCTTGAGAGCCGGAGCTCTGGCCTGACATGTACCCGGTGGAGATGGACAGCGGGAACGAGAGAGAGGAGGAAGAGGAGGATGCAGATGGTGGCGGGTGTCCATCACTGAGCGTGGGTGACGGAGGAAGGGAGGTGTAGGGACTGGAGCTGAGGCTGGAGTCAGGAGGAGGGTGAGGAGCATACGGAGAACCGCTCGTCTCTTGATGGACGCCTGGTTTGGGGTATAGGCAGGTTGGAGGAGGTGGAGGGGTGTCAGGCTTCACTTCAAACTTTAGCAGGTCGAAGTCGTTGAGATACTCCATGGCCAGGGGGCTTGGAGGCAAAGAGGGCAGTGGCAGAGACGAAGACATTGCTTTGTCGAAAGGAAGTATGGAAGTTGTTGTCTTTGAGTTTTCAAGGCGAACAACAACAGACTTCAGTTTTTACACAGAGATGGAAACAATAATGTGCCAAATTAGACTCGTTGTTAAAATGCCTGTTTCTTTGAGCTGAAGGCTTCCAGTTTTATCATCTGAAACTGGCAAAAAGAAAGAGAGAGAAAAAAATGGTGATTAGCCAGAGTCTTCTACAACTATACGGTACAGATACTATATGATATACTATTTGATATGAGATATACATGGCAACCTGTGACCAATAATAGTAGGACTACATTAGCAGGTGTCTAACATACTGACTGATGTTCTGGAAGGTTATGTCACATGTTAGACAAGACGATTCCAAAGCCTGGCCTGATATTACAGTAAAGCCTGATAGTGACACCTTTATTAAATAATAAAAACATAAAAAAGCAATGTAGTCATTTTCATGAAAAATTACTGAACATTTGTGATACATGGCTGTTCATGTATTGGCTCATTATGTATCCTGTTGATGTATGGGTTGCAAACAGTTTCAGATTAATAGAGGAAAGGCCTAAATCCAATCCCATAATCTTAATCCATCAATCTAGTTATTCCACTGAACAGTTGCTCCTTAATACCAGTGTTATGTATAACTCAAACAATATTTAATGTTGTCAGGACTGATGAAATACAAGTCAAAGTATTCATTATAGGGTAACAGACACAGACCAACTGACATCTTATCTACAGAGAAAAGCACCATTAAAAGCATGTTGTCTTAAGAACCGAACACTATAGCATTTTGAGATAACACAAGTTTACATATTTTGGAACTGACAATACATATGTTGAAATTTATGAGAAAATTAAATGTCACATTTTTAATTTATTTATTTTTTAATATGGTAGCAAGCAAATAGTGACACATAAATGGTTAGATCATAAACGAAATCTACTAAAAAGTTCAAATGAAGATTAAATAATAAATACATATTTTAGTTTTCATGTAATTACAACTTCAAATAAATCAACATTTTAATTCCAATATTGCCAAGGTTTACGTTAAACAATTTTACATCTCATCTTTAGAGGAAATATATATATATATATATATATATAACATTTTAGTACATCTTATCATCAGGCAGGAATTCATTTTAATAACTGAAAACTTTCATAAAGTATTTTAAATTAACATGTACAAAAAATGTCATAATGATACATCTGTTTCACTTAAAATTAAGGCTAGATTATAAACTACTAAAACTACAAACTTGAATAAGAATGAATAGATTAGAATCATTTAGTTATTAAACATTCATTTGTAATTCCATCTTTAACTGAAATATTATCATTAATAAACTTAAAATTAATAAAACAGTAAATAAACAGTCAATAAACTTATAAAACAGTTTTAAGTCTTAATAATTATTAAAATCATTATTTTAGATAGTTACTAAGATAATTATTTACTTTCAATTGTTTTAGATGGTCTTATAGAAAGAATAAAAGAGTAGATAAAGTGGGAAAAGGATTTGAGAGTGGAATAAAAGAGTGAGAGAACAAAAGAGGGTAAAAAGAGTGTCAGGATAAAACTAGCATGACTACAGAGTGACAGAGGGAGAAATGGAGAGTCAACAGAGAGAAAAAGTTTGTTTTAAAATGCCCATATTTCTTACCGTGAGTTCATGTGGACAGCTTACACACATCCTGAGGTATTGACTGACAGATTGATTCCTGCCAGTGTGTGTATATGAGTGTGTGTCAATGTGAGAGCATGTGTTTGGTGTGAGTGCGCTCGCGCGCGCGCTGTGTGTGTGTGTGTGTGTGAGCCACTTTGGAGCTGATTGTCACTAACAGAGCCCCAGCCTTCCCCCCTCTGACCCCCGCACCAAATCCCCATCCATCCCGTCTCTCTCTCTCTCTCTCTCTCTCTCTCTCTCTCTCTCTCTCTCTCTCTCTCTCTCTCTCTCTCTCTCTCTCTCTCCTGTCGTTTTTCCACCAATCAACTAAAAATGGCAAACTGTCAAATGAGCAGCACACTTCTTTCATTCCTCCTGTAAAGTTTTAAAATAACAATTTAAATATATATATATATTGTTATAATTTATATAATTTTTCAGTCAAATAGGCAAGGAATTTTACAAAACCATTACCTTAGGATTTAAAATGTTGACATCCAAAATTTTAAATGTATATATATATATATATATATATATATATATATATATAAAACAACGGAAAAAAACAATACAGGAAATTATTACATTAATTCTTCTGGTGTTTTTTGTAACCACATGACCCGTCACACCTGCATATATATATATATATATATATATATATATATATGTATGTGTGTGTGTGTGTGTGTGTGTGTGTGTATGTCTAACAGTTTTTTATTACATTATTCATAGAGCAAACAAACAGACTGATGAGCTCATTTGGTTCACAGCATTCAGAGAGTCATTACATGCTGCCACCTAGTGCACTGACTGAAACATCAACTCTGACAAACTGATAAAAGGTCAGTAAAACAGTAGTACAATTACACTCTTAAAAATAAAGGTGCTTAAAAGGTTCTTCACAGCGATGCCATAGAATAACCATTTTTGGTTCCACAAAAAAACATTCAGTCAAAGGTTCTTTAAAGAACTCTCTTCTTACCTTTTTATAATCTGAAGAACCTTCTTTCACCACAAAGAAGCTTTTGTGAAATAGAACGATTCTTCAGTAGTTAAAGGTTTTTATGGAACCATTTAGACCAAAAAAAATATTTTATGGCATCGTGAAGAATCTTTATTTTGTGTGTATATCTTCCTTTTGAAGCAATCCAAAATAATCTTAGTGTTTATTATATAACTAGAACTTGAAAAAAACAAAATGAAATAACTAAAGGATTTTAAAACTGTCATATAGCAAGACTTTATTCCAATATAAGTACAAATTCTGCACATTGTAGAAAAAAAGTATAATTATCTTTATATATATTTATAGATGATTCTAATTTGGCCCTTGGTAGGATTAAGACTTAGTAGGACTGGAAAGCAATTCCAATAGGCATCCTGACATTCACAATCATTCAGAAGTAATAATACACTGTCTTGTGCATGACAAGGCTTTTGTTTTTGTGGCTTGGTGTGTTAAGCACAGTGTAATTGCAGAGGGTTAGAGGTGGGCAAAAATTGCCAAACTAGCACTTTTAGTGATCCTGGGGGGCTGAAGTTGTTAATCTGAAGTCCTAATAATGTCTCGTTGAGGAATCAATGAGGTATTAATGTCTGAGTAAATCTGATTTAGACACTGGGAGTAATATGTAATCTCTCTAACACACACACGCACACACACACACACACACACACACACACACACACACACACACACACACACACACACACACACAACACACACACACACACGCACACGCACGCACGCACGCACGCACGCACGCACGCACACACACGCACACACACACACACACACACACACACACACACACACACACACACACACACACACACACACACACACACACACACACACACACACATTAGACACATGTTTACAGTTACATGTGTGAATTTCTCAGTGGATCTTGAAATTATAATTTTCTTGTAAACTACTTTACGATAAAATTAGATATCCAACGGTTTATAAAATTGTTTACACATAACAGCACACAATAGATGAATACATTATTTTCTTATATGAATACATTAGTTTACCCCCCAAGATTACTGTTATAAAAATGTGCCATGTCCAAAAGGCAGTTGGGGAAGTGTTGCTACAATTTATATCAATATTCTCAGTATTTCTCAGAAGACAGGCTTTAAGTATAACTGCTTTGAAGTAGTGGTGCTTCATATAACATTATCTAGAGAAAAAAGTATTGTGTTTGTACTGGCTATTGTATACAGGCCACCAGGGCACCATACAGACTTTATTAAGGAATTTGGTGATTTTATATCAGAGGTAGTGCTGGCTGCAGATAAAGTCTTAATTGTGGGTGATTTTAATATCCAAGTTGATAATGAAAAAGATGCATTAGGATCAGCATTCTTAGACATTCTGAACTCTATCGGGGTTAGACAACATGTGTCAGGACCTACTCATTGTCGAAATCATACTTTAGATTTAATACTGTCACATGGAATTGATGTTAATGGGGTTGAAATTCAGCAGCAAAGCGATGATATATCAGATTATTATCTGGTCTTGTGTAAACTCCATATAGCTAAAGCTGTAAATTCAACTCCTTGTTACAAGTATCGTAGAACCATCACTTCTACCACAAAAGACTGCTTTGTAAGTAATCTTCCTGATTTATCTCAATTCCTCAGCACATCCAACAGTGCAGAAAAACTTGATGATGTAACAGAAACTATGGACTCTCTCTTTCTAGCACTTTAGATACGGTTGCTCCTTTACGCTTAAGGAAGATTAAAGAAAAGAGTTCAACGCTGTGGTATATGAGCACACTCGCGCCCTAAAGAGAGCAGCCTGGAAAATGTAGCGCACCTGGAGGAAAACAAAACTAGAGGTATTTTGTATTGCTTGGCGGAAAGTACACTATCCTACAGAAAAGCATATAAAACTGCTAGATCAGATTACTTTTTTAGAAGAAAACAAACATAACCCCAGGTATTTGTTCAATACAATGGCAAAATTAACAAAAAATAAAGCATCAACAGATGTTGACATTTCCCAACAGCACAGCATTAATGACTTTATGAACTATTTTACTTCCAAAATCGATACTATTAGAGATCAAATTGTAACCATGCAGCCGTCAGCTACAGTATTACATCAACTAGTGCACTGTAGATCCCCTGAGGAACAATTCCACTCATTCTCTACTATAGGAGAGGAAGAGTTGTATAAACTTGTTAAATCAGCTAAATCAACAACATGTATGGTAGACCCTTGTCACGGTGCACACACGAGGAGGATACAGGAACACGCAGATGAGGATATAACTCAAATAACAGGCTTTAATGACAGACATCGAGGCAGGACAGGACACGGCAAGGCTTACACAGACAGGAACACCGGGGAGTAACGAGTAGACCAGACGACATCAAACTGAACAGGCATGAACTAATATACACAGGTAAATCATCACATAACGAGACAAACACAGCTGGACGAGAATTAACTAATAATGACATTAAACAAGGACAGGAAACAAACCAAATATGGACACACACGACAGAGGACTGACAACCCTATTCCATCTAAACTACTAAAAGAGGTACTTCCAGTAGTTATAGATCCTCTTTTGGCTATTATTAATTCGTCATTGTCATTAGGATATGTCCCCAAAACCTTTGAATTGGCTGTTATTAAGCTTTCTCATTAAAAAACACAATTGACCCCAAAAGATCTAGATAACTACAGACTGATCTCAAATCTCCCTTTTCTGTCAAAGATACTAGAAAAGGTAATATCCTCACAATTATAGTTCCTTCAATTAGAGAAAAATGTATATCTGTGAGGATTTCCAGTCAGGATTTAGACCATCTCATAGTATTGAGACTGCTCTCAGTAGAGTGACAGATGACCTGCTCTTATCAACCTGATCGTGGTTGCATCTCTCTATTAGTGCTGCTGGATCTTAGCATTGCATTCGAAACTATCGATCACAACATTCTTTTGAATAGACTAGAAAACTTTGTTGGCATTAGTGGAAGTGCATTAGCATGATTCAAATGGTGCTTATCTGACCGCCTTCAATTCGTAGCAGTAAATGAAGATGTATCATATCGATCACAAGTGCAGTGTGGAGTACCTCAAGGCTCAGTACTAGGGCCGTTACTTTTCATTCTTTACATGTTACCCTTGGGAAATATCATCAGGAAACACAGGGTTAGCTTTCACTGTTATGCTGATGATACTCAGCTCTATATTTCTTCACGGCCAGGTGAAACACACCAAATTGAGAAACATATGGAATGCATAGTTGATATAAAAAAGTGGATGACGAGTAACTTCTTACTGCTAAATTCTGAAAAAACAGAGGTGTTAATTATCGGACCTAACACCCCCACAACTAATAACCTAGAACACGGTCTAACACTTGATGGCTGCTCTCTCGATTCTTCATCATCAGTCAGGAGCCTAGGTGTGCTATTTGATAGCAATCTCTCCTTTGACAGCCACGTTTCTAGTATTTGTAAAACTGCATTTTTTCATCTTAAAAATATATCTGAACTGAGACCTATGCTCTCAATGTCAAATGCAGAAATGTTAATTCATGCGTTTATGACCTCAAGGTTAGATTATTGTAATACTTTATTGGGTGGATATTCTGCACGCTTATCAAACAAACTACAGATGGTCCAAAATGCAGCAGCTAGAGTCCTTACTAGAACCAGGAAGCATGACCACATTAGCCCGGTTCTATCAACACTGCACACTGCACTGGCTCCCTATTAAACATTGTATAGATTTTAAAATCTTGTTAATTACTGTTAAAGCCCTGAATGGTTTAGCTCCTCAGTACTTGAGCGAGCTCTTATCCCATTATAGTTATCCACGTCCACTGTGTTCTCAAAACTCTGGCAGTAGATCCTTTTGCTATTTAGCACCCAAACTCTGGAACAATCTACCTAACAATTTTAGGGACCTAGAGACAACCTCTACAGCCCCTACAGCCCTGAACGTCAGTGGAGTGTAGGACACAAAGATGAGCCCCAGAGACAGATCCCCAGTTAGGACCCCGTCACCTAGACAGCCATCGGGAAAAGACCACTGGAACCAGTTGAGCCTTTACAATCTGACTTTGCTGCAGTTGGAACAAACAACTGGTTCGTCTGGCCAGAGGAGAACTGACTGAGCCTGGTTTTTCCCAAGGTTTTTTTCTCCGTTCTGTCACCGATGGAGTTTAGGCTCCTTGCCGTTGTCACCTCTGGCTTGCATAGTTGGGGACACTTCATTTCCAGCAATATCATCGACTTGATTGCACAGATACTATTTAAACTGAACTGAGCTGGATGATGCCATCACTGAATTCAATAATGAAATGCATTCAACTGAAAATTGAGTGTTAAATCTTGTCATTTTACATTGTTGACACTATTTTCCTATTTTGATATTGTGCAGTTTCTTCGTTACAATTTGGTATTGTTAAAAGCACTATATAAATAAAGGTGACTTGACTTGACACAGTGAAATTGGATTGCTAAAAACTTTTCTATTATTCATATTATTTTCTATTATTATTTTCTATTATTTCAAAATTATATTCTTAATTCATATTATGTTCAGTGGAAACATCTTCAGGTCTGATATCTAATTTTTAAAATTACAATTTTTAAAGTGACTGATACATTCTTGAATAATACCTTTGGAAAGGAACCACAAATCTCTGCTACCAGTACTCTAGTAAAATTTAGATAAATCAATACATACATGCATATATAAATAAATAAAATGGAATTGGGATTACTTCATATCCAGTAACAAAATCTGCAAATGCCCTGATTTGACCTCAAATTAGGTCATGTAGAATGAGAAAGATTAAGGTATGCAAAGCCAAGCCAAGCCAAGCCAAGCAAATTTGGCCAGTCAGAATGGAATATATAGTGTGTGTATATATATATATATATATATATATATGAATGATGCAATTTAATGCAAATTACAAAGTGAGCGAGCAGACCCTCCAACCCCATGCTGATCCTGATTTTACTCTGTTACAAACATTACCTCAAATGAGGTCATGAATAGAATGAGAAATGATTAAGGTATCACACAAAGCAAAGTAACACTTTAGAATACAAGCCAAGCCATGAGCAAATTCTAGGCCTTGATTAATGAATTAGTAAGTAATAGTGCTTAGTTGAATGTGGTAGTTCACTAATAGCTTATCAGTAACTACTATTTTTCATACTCCCCAAGAACTACTAAGAATACTGTATACAGCTCATAATAACACAAATAATGCATAATTCATTCAAGTGAAGGTCATGGGAACACACTAGTAATGGGTATTACCAAATTCTACTACATGATTTTATAATTTCAAAGATATATAAAAAGTAAATAATATAATATAATATATACTGTGGAATGATGCATATTTTAATGCAAATTTCCTTTAGAATAATGAAAGTAATCATTCCTTTGAGCTAGAGCTACATGACATTTATATATTTTTATAATGAATTATACCTCCAGCACCCAGGCACCTGCGGTGTTTCAATCCATCATCTGATACATGTTCTGCAGAACAATTAAATTCAATACATGTCCTTTTATAATGCCACTTCTAAGTTTCACTGTTACAAGATATTTAAACTTACTACTGTATAGATTAACTATTTCATTTAAGGGTTGGATCCAGCTCTATTCCTAGTTACCAGGAGTTAATCACATAATTGTAGCGTCCGAACCAGAAAATATAGAATAGGGATTAATCCTGGAGATTGAGTTACATACGCTCCACACAAAACAATGTACGCAGACGAGAGAGCGCGCGACTTGAGCACACTCGAAGCAGCGCGCTCACATGAAAACCCGGACATGACGGGAGTATCAGGGCTCTGTCACAAAACCATGAATGACACTAGACCGAAGTGACAGAACCCTGACATTAACACATTCCGTACTTGGAATATTTCTGAGATGGAAGAATGCTGTTTTGTAATATGGGAAATATGATTTTCAAAAGATAAGTTTTCTAAAGTGTCACCAACTGATCACTGAAAGGTTCTTTAGGGAACAAGAAACGGTTCTTCAGTGGCATCACTATGAAAGCCTCCTTTTATAACCTAATTTTTTTTAAAGAGTGTAGGAGGCTTGTTTGGACGTTTATTCTATTCCATTGTTTCTATTTTCACTTTTCCAGTTTAGCTCATGTTTAGCTTCCTGTTGTGTAAGCTTCCTGCAGGTACTTTCTGCTGCTGTGAACGGATGTTCTTTGGAATCATAATTTGGGAATCAAATTCATAGTTAGATTTTCATAATAATTTGATTATTCCTAATTCACAATCCTATTTTATGTATTAAGAAATTTGAATGTGTAGTCACGTGATTTTTTTTAAAAAAATAAAACTTACATCTTAAAGTGAATGTAATCATTTATGTGCTATTATATCCAAACTGAATTACAGTAATCACTAGAACTTTTAACATCTGCAAGATTTCTACAAGGTGGGCATCGGGTGTTTATAAAAGTCATAGCTACCATCTCCTCAATAATCTACACAATCGACTGAAGTATGACGCAAAGTATGAACAAGTACGTGACTTGATAAGCACCACTAATAACTCTAATTGAGCAGTTTTCATCAGTACTCCTCTCATTTGTCACTGAGCAGAGACACTGATAGTCCGGCCCTAAACTAATGACATTAGTTAAATCAGAAGTTGATATGTTAGATGCTAAAACAGACCATTGCTTTTAATGCACCAAAGAGTTACACTATTTAGTGATTAATTCAACTGATTCATTTTGGTGAAGAATATATCAGGTTTTCTACAAAAATATATTTTAAAATTGTCTAGCTTTGCAGTGTGCAAGAGCATTGTGTGTGTGTGTGTGTGTGTGTGTGTGTGTTTTATATGTGAACATGTGCATGAACGTGAATAGATATAGATATGCGTCTGTGTTTGTGCCTGGGACATGCAGCCGTGTCTGTGTGTGATTAACAGACTACTCACTGGATTAAGAGGCTGATTCTAGCACAGTAATCTGGTGTCAGATTAGCAGATTTGACTGATCTGGTCATCTGTCTGTAATGTAGACACACCTCCCAGCTGTGGAAAGACATACAGCTTTAAGCTAAGAAAAGCACAAAATCCACTGCACAAATGAACCAAAGATGGGTTTCAGTCATTTGCTGCAGATTAATCCATAATTTCACAGTATTTGATACATTCAACTTTTAAAATACAACACTCATTTGATATTTATATGATTGTTTTACATTGGATTATCAGACAATTTCATGTTTCTCTCCATTACTTTTCTTTGTAATAAGCGCAAAATTTGTGTTAAAAGGGCAAAAAAGTATGTTTGTTAGGAACACACACAACACACACACACACACACACATGTTGGTTTTATGGTTTACGGGGACTTTCCATAGGCGTAATGGTTTTTATACTGTCCAAGCTTTGTGCTATTGCTACTACCTACTCCTCCTACCTACACCTAAACTTAGCCCTCACAGGAGACGGTGCATTTCTATTTTCCCTCAAAAAACTCACTCTGTATGATTTATAAGCGTTTTAAATTATGGGGACACTGAAAATGTCCTCATAAATCACTTCTCCTTGTAATACCTATGTCATACCCATGTCATTATACAAATTTGTGTCCTCATAAACCCATAAAATCCACACACACCACACACACACACACACACACACACACACACACACACACACACACACACACACACACACACACACACACACACACACACACACACACACACACACACACACACACACACCACACACACACACACACACACACACACACACACACACACACACACACACACACACACACACACACACACACACACACACACACACACACTATATATGCTTTTACTGAAATTAAAATTTAAAATAGCATGTCTTAATGTACATTATTTTGCGCTTTTTGTTCAACCATGTTGTGTCATTTTTAGAATAAATAAATAAAATGTTTGATATTTATGAGAGTGAAATCATCTCATCTTTTAAATTATAATTACAGTATTTGTTTATTGCTAATTTTGTGGCACAAAGCTACAACCACATAATTAGTATTACACATAATTAATGAATTAATCATTTCTGAATATAATTTGAATCTAAATATTTGTGGTCCCTCTCAATGTGCTGTTTACAGTCTGGATTATACCTGAAGTGGGGAAAAAAGAACGATCAACTAAAACAAATGAGCAACTAACACCCAGATATGCAGACTAGTTAATGAAAATAAGAACAGATTACTCGATTCTTGTCCTGGCAGGTTTGTTGTGTTTTGTCTAGAGTTAATTACGCTTGTCTGGTGACAGTGTCTGTGTTTGACCCTGAAACCCTCAAAACAACCACACAAACATGGGCATTAGCTCTAATCTGGATAAAGCATTGCAGAAAAACTGCTATAACTGGCAGACAGTAAGTGGTGAAAAGAGGGTTAAATGAAGGTAAGTAGAGGAGAAGAAGTAAGGGATCAGAGGATTAGCATGGTCGATACATATTATCTTACCCTCCAGTCTGAAAGATGACACTAAATCTGTTAAACTCACCCCCCCATGATTCCCACTCTGTCAGACCTCTCTGTTTAAATTACAGTAGAGTTTACATATATAAACAATACAATTGAAATATTTTAGATCGGTATGAAAAAATGTGCAATGCAGTTTATTCCTGTGATCAAAGCTGTTTTTTCAGCACCATTACTCCAGTCTTCAGTGTCACATCCCAGCTAACAATTTAGAGTTCTAAGAACGTTTAAAAAAAAAAAGGGTTATGATTTTGGTTCTATATGTCCAGTTTTCTTAATGTTAGTGGAACGTTTTTTAAGGTCAGTATTGATGTTCCTGAAACGTTCTTTCAACTTAATTTTCATGAATTACTCAGCATTCTAGGCAGTGTTGTACCCTGGTCCAGAGTCTAGTCCTAGTTTTTAATCAATTGAGCAGAGGTGGGTTAAAGCTTTAAAGTTAATGATATAATTAAGTGACTAATTAAGTGATGATTGTGCATTAGTGATGAACACCTGCTGTTATTGAGAATTACAGAGGATCAGATGGTGATGTATTATTGGTTAAAAAGATGCCACCATCATGGAGATCAATATTAACTTTAGTTTGGCTCTTGACCCTTTTATTAATTCAAAGTAATTATTTTCTAAACAATCGCAGTGTTGTTTCACAGCAAATATCTGTGCGTTGCTGAATCAAACCTTGAAGTAGCAGATTAGTTTACTCTCTGCTTGTAACTCATGAATGAATATCATGATGTGGTCTCTCTTTGGTTTATTGACTGACATTCAGTTATTATCAAACTATTGAAAAAAAGTCTTAAGCAAATGCCTCCTAAGTACTTCAATATTGAAAAAAAGAGCTGTATCGGCTCAGGCTTTTAGACATGACCACTTATCATACGATCTTCAACATAGGTAACAATGATTTTTCATACAGAGCATTGATGGGAGTTTTTACTATGGTGCTACCCAGCATGCATTGCAGCATGAAGCATTTTGTTGATTGTCACCATTGTTGAGATTCATATGCTGGTTCTTGATGTTTGTGTGTGTCTAAACAGTGCTGGGGTTCAAATTTGTATATGCATTACATTGATTAAAAAATGTATTAACTATAATGATTAGAGCAATACTATACTTGCATGCTGTAGTGTCACAGGGCTGATTATGCAAAACATACATATAAAGAAACAAAGTTATTTTTATTGTAATCAGACTAGCTCACGATGATCTCATCATATGAAAACAACTAACAGCTGTTCACTGCACAGCTCTGATCTCTCTGCTTTACAACACCACATGCATTGTAACTGAAAAAAGATCTAACACAAGAGTCAAGGGTCAAGAGCACAACTAAAGCAAATATTGATCTCCATGATGGTGGCATCAGTTTAAACAATAAAACTTCAACATCTGATCCTCAGTAATTCTCAATAACAGCAGGTGTTCATCACTAATGCACAAACATCATTTAATTAGTCACTTAATTATCTCATTAACTGTAACTCTTTGAAAGTCCCACCTCTGCTCAATTGATTAAAAACCAGGACTCGACACTGGACTCGAACTGGTTTCACCTATTATTATGAGAACGTTTAAAAAACCTTCTACAGACAACGTGTAAATCAAATTTTTGTCTAACCATTTGAGAACATTATTAAAAACCAAATAACTTTGAACAAACGTTATATTAACATTACTGGAGGAATGTTTGTTTATAACCTTGAGAGAACCAAGAGAGAATGTTAGCCGAGTTCTGAGAACGTTCCCTGTTAGCTGGGATGATCTTTCAGAAATCATTCTAATATACAGATTTGATGCTCAAGAAACATTTACATTTATTCATTTAGCAGATTTTATCCAAAGCGACTCATAGATCTCAGACGTCTGGAGGGAATGTAGATTGTCAAAAGTGAGTGGAAGTAGGCTGGTGCTGAGCCTGTGGCTGTTCAAGCATCAATGTCCTGCAACTGGGAGCCAGTGCAGGAGATAAAGAGAGGTGTGACATGGGCGCTTTTGGGTTTGTTGAAGACCAGTCGTGCCGTAAAGATGTGATTGTGTGTGATGGAAGTCCAGCCAGAAGAGCATTGCAGTAGTCCAGTCTAGAAATGACAAGGGTCTGGACAAGAAGCTGTGTAAGGAAGGGCCTGATCTTTCTGATGTTGTGAAGTGCAAACCAGCAAGATCGAGCTGTTTTTGAAATGTGCTCTTTGAAAGTCAGCTGGTCATCAAAGATTACACCAAGATTTCTGACCGAACTTGATGGGGTAATTGTTGATGAAACATTTAAGAAACATTTCAGATTATATATTATTCAGCAGGGATGCATTAAATTACTGCATTAAAAGTGAGAGTAAATGGCATTTTTAATGTTACTAAAATAATTCAGCAAATGCTGTTCAACTCCTGCTTTCCCGTACTGAGTTTGAACAACATGTGATATCATAATTAACGGAATTAGAAGTGAGGGCAGGACATGTAGCCCTCTGCTGCACCAGCAGGGGGCACTAAAGTGTTAGTCAAACTCAAGAGGTCAAGGTTAGTGACCCTAAGGTCTCTAACTACATTAGCTGCAAATATGTATACATATATTTACTCTCAGAAAATAATGCAGTCACTGGGGCAGAACCCTTTAAAAACGTAGACCTTTGTACCTTATTTACCCGACTACAGTACCAATATCCTTCTACATATTTGTACCTTTTGAAAGCCACAGCTTTTTTTCTGAGAGTGCATTAAAGCAATAACATTATTTATTTTTTTACATAAAATAAATTTTTTAATACTTTAACATTGAACATGTTTCTTAATTTGAAAAATAAAGAAAAGGTTTGAGTGCTGTATAAGTATCCGCCAGGAATCTGCAACTGGTGATGTACCGGAGAGAAAACGGATTTCACAGTAAGTGATCTTATTTTCAGCAGTAAGAAAGCTTGTTGTTTTGTAGAACATCACAGTTTTCTCATAATGTAAGCAGACTGCTTGAAATGTGTGAAATGTGTACCTCCTTGCCTTAAATGTGCTAATATAGAACCCCGTTGTATGTAAAATATGTTATGCCCATGTGTGGATATGTATTTTCATTTAAAAACATAAGTAAAAGCTCTTTGTATTCCCGCTCTCCTCTGTGACGATTCAGTGTTGATACTATTGAATAAAAAGGAAAGAATTGTCCTAACCCTGGTTGTTGCAAGAGGAAATACAGCTGGTCAAGGGAAAATAAAAGTCTTGTTGATGCCAGATTAAACCTTTTTTATTATTTTTTTTAATCACAGGTTACTTATATTTAAGAAGCATTTCTGTTCTCTGTTATACACTTTGTAGTTTGAATTGATACCGTATATGTTTTGACATTTATTACAGTATTTATTATTTGAGTGGATGTTCTTCATGCTTAATAAACAAACTACAGATGGTCCAAAATGCAGCAGCTAGAGTCCTTACTAGAATCAGGAAGTATGACCACATTAGTCCGGTTCTGTCAACACTGCACTAGCTCAATATTTTAAAATATTGTTAATTACATATAAAGCCCTGAATATCTTAGCTCTTCAGTACTTGAATGAGTTCTTATCCCATTATAGTCATTCATGTCCACTGTGTTCTCAAAACTCTGGCCATTTGATAATACCTAGAATATCAAAATCCACTGCGGGCGGCAGATCCTTTTTTTATTTAGCACCCTAACTCTGGAATAATCTACCGAACACTGTTCGTCAGGCAGACACACTCTGTCAGTTTAAATCTAGATTAAAGACCCATCTCTTTAACCTGGCGTACAATTAACACACTAATACACTTATAATATTCAAATCTGTTAAAGGATTGTTAGGCTGCATTAATTAGGTCAACCGGAACCAGGGAACACTTCCCATAAAACATGATGTACTTGTTACATCGTAAGAAGATTGACATCTACGCTAATATTAGTCTTTTGCTTTCTTATTCCGAGGTCACCGTAGCCACCCAATCCGGTCCTTATCCAGCCCAGATGGTCACTGCAGTCACCAGATCCAGTCCGTATCTAGATCAGATTGTGGATCATCACCTAGAGACGACCTCTATTGCTCTGAACGTCAGCGGAGACAAGGACACCTAGATGAGCCCCAGAGACAGATCTCCAGTGACCTCGTCACCTAGACAGCCATCGAGAAAAGACCACTGGAACCAGTTGAGCACTTACACTGACTTTGCTGCAGTTGGAGCAAACTACTGGTTCATCTGGCCAGAGGGGAACTGCCCCCCCCGACTGAGCCTGGTTTCTCCCAAGGTTTTTTTCTCCATTCTGTCACCGATGGAGTTTTGGTTCCTTGCCGTTGTCGCCTCTGGCTTGCTTAGTTGGGGACACTTCATTTCCAGCGATATTACAGACTTGATTGCACATATACTATTTAAACTGATCTGAGCTGGATGATGACATCACTAAATTCAATAATGAAATGCCTTTAACTAAAAATTGAGCGTTTAATCTTGTCATTTTACATTATTGACATTATTTTCCTACTTTGATATTGCGCGGTTGCTTTGTTACAATTTGTATTGTTAAAAGCGCTATATAAATAAAGGTGACTTGACTTGACCGTAGGGATGGAAACTACCTCAGTGTCACAAGAGGAGACAGAGTCCGTAAACTGAGGTATATTATTTTTATAATAATACTCTGGTAAATGCCAGAATAGAAAAAAGAATCATAGGTGAGTATACCCCTAAATATTATAATATTTAAAAGCTTCTTTGTTTGCTGTTGTACAACCTGCAGTTTGAATTGATACTATAAATACAGTGGTGGACAAAATGATTAGAACACTAGCATTTTCAGCAGCTAAAAATGGTTTTAAGTCTGTTTTTTCGATCTTTTACTGTTGTGGCAGTAGGAAATATCAGTTTACATTTCCAAACATTCATTAATTGTAATAATCCAGTGAGATTTTTGTGCTCCACAGAGAGATCTGATCTGATCATCATCGGTCTGTGGCAACATCTCCGAGATGCTTCAAGAAACCTACCAGCAAAGCTACAGTACTGTTCAAAGTTTTAGGCACTTGTGTAAAAATGCTGTAAAATGAATAAGCAGTCAAAAAACAATGTCTTAAATAGATTTTCTTTATCAATGAACTTCTATTAACTAAATTAAAACAACATTTGGTGTGAGCATCCTTTGCGTTTAAAGCAGATTTTGCCCTCGGTGCACTTATGCATGGTTTTTCAGGGAGCTTTGCAGGAGGTTTCTTGAAGCGTCTTGACGTTCAGTATTCAGTCGGGATGGCTGCTACCTCAGTGTGCACAAGCACATGCAGTCCAGTCAAATGAGGTAAAATACAAATCTGGTGAATGCCAGATTAGACAAAAACAACACAGGGCAGTAATATTTTTAAAGCATTTCTGTTCTCTATTTTACAACCTGTAGTTTGAATTAATATGACGTATCTTTTGTTAGTCAGCAGGGTGGGGGTGGCAGTTTGCTGATGTTTCAAGAGGACGTGCAACAGAGGTAAAACAAAACACTGGTGAATGCTAGATTGAACCAGGAGGCTAATTGGCTGCATTGTTTGTACAATTGGGCACATTATAATAACTCTGATGGATTGGCACTGGATTGTTCAATATAGGCTACTAAAGATTTGTAATGGATAATAAATTAAGAGCTTTTCTCACTGGCCTCCCTTACTGTCCTTCAAGTCCTTTGTGTATATGTATTTTTGTCTCTTACAATGAATGGTAGGAGACATGTCTGAAGTTGATAAATAAAACATAACTGAAGTCTACAGTAAATCTGTTGATGTCTAAGCGTATAAAAATGTTCTTATGGTTCTGTTCTAGCATAACCACTTTTTCCTTTTTTACCTGCGATGAAGGGTGGAGCGTCAGGTTAATGATTTATGTCCATCAAGCTGATCTTTCTGCCAGAACACACACCGATCGGGAGGGAGTGAGAGCGTGAATGCTCAGGTAGGTTTCATTAAGAAATAAAACAGAGATTATTGATTGTAGTCAGTAGAGATGACAAACTGGTATTATTTGCTCGGATTAGCAGTGTGTATATGTGTAGCTGTGCTCTGTCAAGTGCCTCCATTTATCTACTATACCTTACAACTGACAATATTCTAGACACGTGACAGGGAAGAGAGCTTTAATCCAAAGATCACTTTATATCTCTGCAGCAGTATAAACGAAAGTGTTATCCATTATGTTGTCCAGCACCCCAAGCAATGATGGCTGGGCACCAGCAGGATTTCAGTAGACCCTGACCACCTCTTCAGTCATAAAATGTACAGCATAGAGGGTAATAAGGCTAGCTAATCATTTCCTCAAAGGTTAACAATGGTTTTGAAATGCTGCTATTCAACTCACTGCTTTATAAAATGGATGCCATTTGAATGGGAGTCATTCCTATTTAGCCTGAGTTTTGACTAGCAGCATAATACCTGGCCCATTTTGTAGCTTATTCTGGCCAAGAACCGACCACGTCAACAGGAAGACACTGTCCAAAAGTGTCCATTTACAGTTTGTTTGGTTTCTACATGACATTTAGAATCAACACTACATAACAGAACTTAACGGGGATAAAAATGAAACTCAGAAACGGTTGTAAAACAGTGTCTGTTTGTTACGGGCTGTGGAAAAACTTTGGAGAAATGATAGGAAGAAAACGTACTTTGTAATTATAATTTCTGTCCTTGGTGATGGCTGATGACACATTGGCTGATGTAATGAAGGGAAATAAACAGAAACATCCACTAATTTAGTTGTCATAGCACAAAATGTACAATTATTTGAAGAACCCCACTACAAGATGCTCCCCATAGGTAAAGTTTTACAGAATGCATGCAAAATGACTTTATTAAAAGAATACTAATTGTATCTTTTTTTTTAAGATGAGATTTTTTTATTTTATCCCATTTATCACTAAGATTATTTCACACTCATAAAACTTCTGCTGTGCAGTTTGCTTTAAAGCACCAGTGTTTGTATTGTGTCCAAGCCCTTAGTGGCCCCCAGCAGCCAACGTGTGAACCAGGAGTTCCACCTTCACTAGAACCTGCACTGTAGGTACTAAGGTTAATGTTACCTAAAACGACCTGCGAGTACATTTACTTTACATTTAATCATTTAGCAGATACTTTTATCCAAAGCAACTAACAAATGAGGACAATAGAAGCAATCAAACCAACAAAAGAGCAACAATGTATAAGTGCTGTGACAAGCAGTAAGGCAGGGGGAGGTTAGGACGATTCCAAGGGCCCGACGCGGGAGTGGGGGAACGCGATTACCACCGAGGGGGAGCCCGAGTCAACACGCTGTTTACGGGCTGTCAGAAACTGTTCAGAAACTGTAGTGGTGCCTCTGGTGACAAGTCCTAGTTAGTCTAACGCAGTACACATACAGTACACTCTTAAAAATAAAGGTTCCAAAAGGGTGTTTTGAAAGTTGAAGAACATTTATCAAATCTAAAGAACCTTTTCTGAATTTGAAATGTTCCATGGATGTTCAAGATTCTTCAAAGAACCATTGATGCCAATAAAGAACCTTAATTGTTAAGAGTGTAGGTAAGTTTAATTTTCAGAAACAGAATAGAGAAGATGGCTGAAAGACTCAGCTGCTCAGATTGAGATGGCCAGTTCATTCTACCACCAGGTTCATGTGAAAGTGATTGTGTGCTTCATTGGGGTGGCACAATAATGCACTGTTCACTTGCAGAATGCAAGCTTCTGAAGGGCATATAAGTCATATAAAAGGGCATATAAAAGAGGTGCAGAGCCAGTGATAGTTTTGTAGGCAAACATTAATAGCTTGAATTTTATGTGAGCGGCTATTTGTAGCCAGTGCAAAATAATGAACAAAGGTGTGACATGTGCTCTTATCGGCTCCTAAAAGACTACTCTTGCTGCTGTATTCTGGATTAGTTGCAGAGGTTTTTAAAGCTGGCTAGAACAGCTATATTGTGTGCAGTTGCAAAAGGTAGATTTTATCATGTGAGAATCCATGGTATCAGTTCATTCTAAATGACTCACAAAACTGTGTGTGGCAATAATTTGACAGTATTTTTGCTTTTTAGCTTTTTTTTCAATCCACTAACCTGTGAACCTTATAAATGCAGTGAAGTATGTTTCTCAAAAGTGCTCGTTTATATCAGCTCAGTACTTTGTAAACACTATTTCCAGATGGACTGGTAGAGTATACTACAACATGAATCCTAAATGCTCCTGAATCTGGTTTCGTATTGGGCATGGTTACTTTGCAAAGACAAAGTGATGCACATTTTATACCTTTTATATGAATATAACTTTATACAGTTAATCACTATTGGGTCAGAACAAGAGGTTAAATATGTGTTTCGCAGATAAGCTTATGTCAGTCCTATTCATTTTAACACATCTTGGATAAAAAAATCTCAGATTGTTTTCTCCAATCAGAAGATCCGTGATTTAATTTAGTCTTACTAAATAGTTTTTGCTTTATGTGTTTTGTCACTGTAACTGATGGTCATTCATCATTTTGAATACTGGTCCAGTAAATCTGTATTTTTTTTTAAATGTTGCAGTTATTAATTGTTGTCAGTGTAAGGTGAGTTTGTACTGGTCTTTGTCAGTGTCATGCTGCTCTAGTAAAGGCGAATCTCACCAGGCCAATGGAAGCCCAACTCAAGAAATTACGACAAATGCTGGAGAAAGAATGCCAGCTCAACCAGGAACTCCAGAACCAGAACAAAGAGCTGAGTAAGACAGGATCTGAGTCGTGACTTCTGTCCCTGTTTATCTGATGTTTTGAGTGCACATTTGTATGCACACTAGAATATTGTATTCTTATTACAGAGAGACAGCTTGAACAGAAAGAGAGATTGTTGCAGGTGCTGCAAGGACAACTGGATGAGCTTGGTAAGACAGAACTGACTAATGAATATCACCTGCATCCTCTCTCCTCTGCTTTCTTCGTATGCTAGTAATAACAGACTTTTGATTGCCGAACAGTGTTGGGAAGGTTAAAGATTATAAGTTATCTAAGTCAGTGGTTCTCAAACTGGGGGCCACGGCCCCCTGGGGGGCCACTAGATGGCACTAGGGGGGCCGCAAAGAAATTCTAGAATATTACATTGTTTAAAATTATTTTAGCTATGCAACTCAGGATTTTCCTATCTGAACTATGATGTATTTAAAAAAATAGAAATATTTAAAACATAATATCAATTAAGCGCAGCACACTACGCTGAAACATCACCAAACCGTTGACGTACTAGTGAACACAACGACATGAACACGCTGATAAGTGCTAAGACTATTTAAAATGTACAAGTTTTTAGATAGAGGATGCCGTGTCTCAGCTGAGAAGGTAAATACAGAAGAGCCCAGCGTGAAAAAACGAAACTGCGTAAATTTGACGACTCGTACATAAAATATGACGTTATGGAATATAGTGAAGATAGCACACAGTACACACTGTGCTTGAAGATTTTTCGTACATAAAATGACGCACTGGAATATAGTGACCGAGATATGTCACACAATTACCACTGTGCTTGCAGATTTAAAATCTGTTGAAGCACTGAAATTCAACCGACATGTCACAACGTCTTCATTCGGAGTACAACTGACTACATTTCACAACAATACACGAGAAAGCAAGCAAGAATACGTCTTGCAAACCCTGCGTATAGCTGAAATGTACACAAAGAACAATACACGAGAAAGCGGGAGCATGTGCATCGTGAGATCTTGCGGGAGGAGCAATAAGCCAAATGTAAAAAGCCTTCAGAGCGGGGATATGTGCCGATTGATGGTCGGGGAGGAGCAAAATCTGCATTGCAAGACTTCTTTTAATGTTTCTTGCTTGTAGAAAAACAGATTGCTGAGCAAAAGACAGTAATGTTTCTTGCAGAAAAAAACCAAGACTTGATAACTGTCAGATTTCCATTAAAAATTGCATAAATCCACACTTTGCAAACTTTCATTACTCCAGTAAAATGATCTACTACATCATAAATAACTGTTCAGTATTCAATACTTTTGTTGCACTTATCAGACAATATTATTGTTAACCGTCAAAACTCTTTTATATCAATTTGTTATATTTTATGAAATGTAGACTTTAACCAATTTTGTATATTCAACATCAGGGACATAAGGCTACAAACAGAATTGTTGTTCCAGCATTTAAAAATGCATTTGTTTTTGGTACAATCGAAAATTTGTAAGTAAAATTGTAAGTTTGAGGATGTTTTCGTCATGAGTTTTTTTTGGGGGGGGCCACAAAATAATTCACCCTACTCCTCCTGAAAAAGTTTGAGAACCACTGATCTAACTTTATTAAAGTAACGTAAATTATTACATTTGATTACTTTTCTAAATTTCCATTGGTTTCAACTGTTAATCATTTGCAAACATGTAAAGCAGGCAGGGTTAACCTTACAGTAGTACTGAACACTGATTACTGTCACTTTCAAAATCCTTCACCACTTGAATTAAGATTATAATAATTTAACATTAAGCACAGCCACCACAAAACCAGACTGACTTTGAGATCATTCTGGGGTTAAATACAGACTTAAAACCATAGCAAGATATCATTTAGTAGCTATGATACTGTTTTTGAAATCAAATCTTTGCATAGCTATGACAGGAAACACTGGCATCTAACAATGGCTCGGAAATATGGTTAATTTAAAAAATATAACATTTACATAAACTCAAATAGGAAGTAAAACAGTTAATGAAAAAGCATGTGTCCTGTCCTGTATGTCATATTTTAGAGCAGTCAATGCAATTTATGAAAGATATCAATGAAATCTGTATGTGGGTGCGTGAAAAAATGCAGATGTAACCCACTTTGTAATCAGTAACATTTTCATATGTAATTGTAATTTAATCACACATCCATTTTTTTCTCAGTAATGAACTATAGCTGATTACAATTACATTTTAACTATACTTCTGTGTATGACCTGTCATTTTGTCATCATCTTCCATATCCCTGATCTTTCAGTCTGGTCGTTAGTGTGTATAAAGTTTTATAAGTTTGATACATTGACTCACTTCTAATGTTGTCTGTCAGATTGTGCACCTCAACAAAACAGTAATGAAATGCCTGAGGTTCGACAGAGTCGGGCAGCTGTCATGGCTCCGGAGCGAGGACCAGAAGTCCTGGAAATCACTGCTAACAGAGTCAATAAAACTGCCAGGTTACTGTAAACACATACTAATCAAGAACCCTGGGGAATCTAAGGATGTGTTCAGACTGCAGGCAAATCTGATCTTTTCATACAGACGGTCCTGCATGTAATTGTACGTGATCAAATCGGATTTCTGTGTGTTTTCGGAGTATATTGTGGTTGCATGCTGTAGTCACAGCCGGCTTCAGCTTTGTTTAGATACTGTATGAATATTTCTGGCATTTCCATTACTGAGATTATCGTTGTGTGTGTCGAAAACACGATTAAAATCCGATTTGAGAAACCACAGTATCTAAACTGAGATATATTGTAAAAATCTGTCTGGAATCACATCTCAAGACACCTCCATATGTGTTTGAATCATATTTGAACAACACTTTTATTAATTAATTATATATATTTTTTTCTGCTGTACAGACTTTCAAAATCTGGGTAATATCTGGAAATCAGATTTTACTGACAGTCTGAACAAGGCCTAATTTAACAGCAGTGGTATAGTCCAGTCTCAAAATAACTTAATACATGCTTTTGTTTTACAAAACCCCAAAGTTCTGCTTTGTTTACATGTGTCTGGTCATCAGTGAGAAGGCTCGGATCGTGAAGGCCGTTCATAAGAATGACTTCCTCCGTCGTCTGGATGAGGAGCAGATCAGTATGATGGTCGATCTGATGAAGGTTCTGGACTGTCGGTCTGGTGAGGACATCATCCGAGAGGGCACAGAGGGAGACAGCCTGTACATTGTTGCTGGTATGTATGTATACGAAGAGATAACAGAGTTAACATACCGCCCTTACTATTTCTGCCATATAAATATTTTGTTAATTATGTTTTTGAAAGAATCCTCTTATGCTCACTGAGCATGATGTATTTGTTTAAAAATACAGCAAAAATAATATTATTGTGAAATATTATTAAGTTTTAAAATGTACTTTATTCCTGTGATGGTATAAATGGACCAAACTGAGACCATTTTGAAGCTGAATTCTTCAGTTGTCACGTTTATGGTCTGTGTTGGTTTTGTTTGACCCCTGTCTTAGTTCTTGTTTCTTTATTTGGTCATTTTCATGTCCTTGTTTAGTTTGATTATGATTCCGTTCAGCTGTGTGTGATTAATTATCCCCTGTATTTAAGTTCCTGTCTGTTCAGTTAGTTGTGGTCTGGTCTATTCGTTACATTCCTTGTGTCTCAGCCCTGCCTTGTCTAGCTCTGTTGGATTTGATTGAAGACTATATTTGAGTTTATCCTCGTCTCTGTGGTCTTTGTTCCTCCCTGCTGTGTGTGTATCGTGACAGAAGACAAGATCTAAACAGAGAGTGAGCGACGCCTTTTTTCACTGTTTTATTTTCCGTTTTTTGTTGGTTCCTGTTTGTTTTTCCCGCGGCATGGAAGTCGCCGCTCGTCATCCCGCCCTAGCCTGGTGTAATTAGGCGTGGGAGTTCGGTGGGGTCACCGTGAGCACTGCGAGTCCACCTGCCGCTCACCAATCAAGTTCGCCGGCCATTCATCAGTCAAGTTCGCCGGCCGATCTGAAGTCAAGCCCGCCGGCTGCTCCGACGTCAAGCCCACCAGCTGCGGCTCACTTCAGCTCCAATGTTCCCCACATCTCCGAGATGCTTCAAGAAACCTACTTGCAAAGCTACAGTACTGTTATAAGTTTTAGGCACTTGTGTAAAAATGGTGTAAAATGAGTATGCTGTCAAAAGTAATGTCATAAATGATACATTTTCTTTATCAATGAACCTCTATTAAGTAAATTAAATCAACATTTGATGTGGGCATACTTTGTTTAAAGCAGCTTTTGCCCTCGGTGCACTTGCACATTGCTTTGCTGCTAGGTTTCTTGAAGCATCTTGAGATGTTACCACCGTTCTTCTGGATTTAGTCTCAGTTAGTTTTGTTTCTTCATGTCATTCCAGACAAACTGATGATGATCAGATCTCTGTGTGGAGCACAAAAATCTCACTGGATTATTACAATTAATGGCAAAATTAATGTTTGGAGATGTAAACTGATATATCCTACTGACACACTACAGCAAAATATAGACATAACTGGCTTAAAACCATTTTTAGCCAGTAAAACTATTCATTTTCTAATAATTTTGGCCACTGCTGTAGTTCCTCAGATATTACTCTAATATGCTACCATATTTTTCCAAATGTGAGACAGGGTTATTTTATTTTTTCTCATGGAAATACAGCAAAAAAAATTAGTTAATGTTCAGAGTCCAGACTATCACATGTCAATAATACACCTGCAACAATAGGTGGCGCCAAATATGTGTAAAACCAGCATCCCCCACAGAACTAAAGCAAGCTGGCCCTGTAAACTGTACAGTGCCAGGGGACTGCATGATGGTGAGTGACTGTCCTGAACAGAGCGGTTCAAAAGTCAAGCAAGTGAACCAGCAACTGAGGACTGGTTATTATGCAAACTTTAAGCTCATGGTGATAAACACACTCTAAACACAGGAAATATGCGTGTCAGAGTGAAATATGGCGTTCAGAGTCAATAACATTTAGAAAGGTGAAAAGTTCTTTATTTCAGTAATTTAGAAGTGTTGTGGGATTCTTTAATTCGCTTCAAATCAGCAAATAGTTTCAAAGTGAAACTTTAGCCATAATTGTTTTTTGTGAAAGTTTTTTTTAAATATGTACTTACAGTAAACCTTTAATTACAAATTGGCTGTGGCATAATGATCAGTTAAAATTGAGGTTAGGAATTGTTGGCCTTTCAGTGGCCTCATTATTTTCCTCAATTTGTGGAGGTCAATAGGCCAGGCTACTGAATTATGCCAGCCCAGGTTTCTTTGAAACAGTGTGCCTTCAGCAGTGCTTGCATCTGAGGTTTCTCATTTTCCTCTTGACAATACACCATAGATCTCTCTGGGGTTCAGGTCTGGTGAGTACTTTCAACACCAGCATTAACCAACTGCTGACATTAAAAATCCTCAAAATGAAATCAGCGTTTAAAAAGACTGGTTAGCAGAAGCAAGCATGAAGTGCTTCCAAAATTTCTTGGTAAATGGGTGCAGTGACGTTGGTTTTCAGAAAAACACAATGGTACAAACTTCGCAGAACATTGATCATCACATGTGTTAACACTGGACTTCAAGAAACTTGGGTTATTAGCTTCTCACCCTTTCAGACTCAGGACCTTGGTTTGAATCAAATGAAATAAAAAATCTGCTCTCATCTGAAAAGAACCATCTTTGGGCAAAGTCCAGTTTTCTTCTCCAAGTCCAGGTAAGATGCCTCTGACGACAGCTTGTGGCCAAATTCCTTGACACGTACTCTGTGGTGGCTCTTGATGCCTTGACCCCATCAGTTTTCTTGTGGAAGTTCATGAATTGTCTTGACAATCTCATAAGGCTGCGGTTCTCTTTCGGGGTTGTGACTTCCACACTTTTTCCTTCCAACTGAACTTTCTTTTAACAAGCTTCACAGTGCTGAACAGCCAGCTTCTTTGGCACCAATGATTAGATGTTGTGTGGCTTACCCTCCTTGTGAGGGATGGTTAGAATCTGGACAACTGTCAGATTAGTGTTCCCCATGATTGTTATCTTAATGTGACCATTCTTGAAGGCCTTAGCAGGTGTTTGAGTTAATAGCTGATTAGCATGTCACCATGAATTCTAATTTGTTGAGATTTGATTTTGTTGTGAAATGGGTGTGTGATGTGAGCCAATTCATGCACACTTAAAAGAACCAAAGACCAACACTTCAGTCTGTGTGCATTGAATTTATTTAATCAAAATCACATTCAAATTACTGAACGTTGAAATATCACTTTACCATGACGTTCTAATTGTTGAATGTAGTGGAATATAGGCAATTTGGATCAAACACATGTGTTTTTTGACATGCCAACATCTGCCATTTGTCAGCTTTCTCTGTGATAAAAATCAACTACAGGCCTGGGCTGCACGTGCATCATTTCATCATGGAGATGCTCAAACAGCTGAGTGGTAGACACCAGTGAGGATCACGTGCTCACACCATCTGATGAGAATCTGGAGAGCATGAGATCCTCCAGGCCTGGGCTGCAGTGCCCCGGAGAGCATCATCAAAGTAAAAGAATGCACATGCTTTGAGAGGAACAGGAGCGAGTGAACCTTCTGTGAGAGGCACAGCTAGAGCACTGAACCTACAAGGCATGAGACTAATGAATGACTTGATGATCTGAGGAGATTGCACAACTGTTTCAAGACTACAATATGATTTAACTTCTGTTAATTACATTTTGGTAGGCTACATACAGTGTTGGCAACCCCGGCTTCATGGTTTTCACTATGAGATGAACAGCCTAATTATTATTAAATTCAGATGGAATAGGTTATTTTTATGGTATGCCATTAAGTGTTTATTGTTAAATGTGATTGTTGGAACATTTTGGTACATTTAACATAAATGTGATTGTTGGTACATACGATGCAATTAAAATGAGAATGCAGCAGCACGACTGGTCTTCAACGAACCCAAAAGAGCCCATGTTACACCTCTCTTTGTCTCCTTGCACTGGCTACCAGTTGCAGCTCGCATCCAGTTCAAGACACTGATGCTTGCATATAGAACAACCACAGGCTCAGCACCCACCTACTTCCACTCACTATTACAAATTTACATCCCCTCCAGAAGTCTGACATCTGCTAGTGAGCGACGCCTCGTGGTACCATCACAGAGAGGCTCAAAATCACTCTCCAGAACATTCTCTTTCACCATTCCTGGCTGGTGGAATGATCTTCCTACCCCCATCCGGAATGCTGGATCCCTGTCAATTTTCAAGCAACAACTGAAAACTCATCTCTTTCAACTCTACTTGACTTCATCATCATCATAAAAAAAAAAAAAAAAAAATCTTTAACTTTTTCTAAATCTTCATCTTTCTCTTTATCTTTCTCTCCTTCCCTTGCTAGCTTGTACTTATTTGAACAATGCCTGAGACTTGGTGTTATTGGCACTTCCTCTGTATGTTTGCCTCTTCAAGATTAATCGTTTTATGTACTCCCCAATTGTAAGTCGCTTTGGATAAAAGCGTCTGCTAAATGACTAAATGTAAATGTAAATGTAAAATTTAAAATATGCACTATGAAAATTATTTTCAAACAAAAGCATTTTCTTTATAAAATACTTGGTCTAGAAAACGCCTAAAAAAAGGTTGTGGGGGGTGTCTTATATTCTGAACAATACTGTAATTGGTGCTTGCAATACTGTTCCATTACTTATTTGTTATCAATTATTACAGTTCAATAAACATAATTAATGTGAACAACATGCAGAATGTGAAAAGTAAACATACTGCAGTGCAAGTCATGACATACAGTCTTCTATCAACACAGCAGTTTTAGTATGTTTAGTAGTCTTCTACTTCAACACAGCTCAGTTTTATATAAAATGTGAAATAATGAATTGATGAGCCTAAATTCAATTTTTTATTCTAGAGGGGGAGCTGAAGGTTACTCAGGCTGGACGTGATCTGCGAACTTTGAGCTCCGGCGATATGTTTGGGGAACTGGCCATTCTATACAACTGCAAGCGCACCGCGTCTGTCAAAGGTCAGTGATTATGTTGGAGTGATGGCTGATTTGTGTTGCCCTCTTCTAGTGTGGTAAATAACCATTCTGATGCTCTCTTTCCCACAGCCATCACTACGGTGAGGTTATGGTGTATTGAGAGACAAACATATCGAAGCATCATGACCAACAAATCCAAGAAGAAAAGAGAGCAACTCATGGGCTTCCTGAAAACGTAAGACATTCTGGCACCACTTTATATCAATCCTGTATTTCGCCTGTATTAGTCAGATATAAGATGCTTTACATGTTGTGTGCTTTGGGTGCTCATTGTTTGTATATATTAGTATTAGTTCTGTGGTTTTTAATTGTTTCCCTCAGGGCTCGCACTTTGAAAGCCCTGACAGATGTGCAGCTGTCAAAGATCATTGATTCCATGGAAGAAGTCAGTGTGATTTTTCTCTTATAAATAGTAAATAGCTTGTCTGCTAAATGATTAAATGTCTGAGCTCAGACTCATGAATCTTGTAAATGAAGGATGTCTAAAGTATACGAGTAATGTAGAAGAGAAGACTTTGTGTCAAATTAAGACATATGTTGATTTAGTTGTAGTCATGTCTTTAACTTAAAAAGGCCATTTGGTTAAAATGAGTATTTGTGCAAAGCGATTTTGCCAACCCACAGAGATTTAGCGAATCACCCTCACACTGCCCAAAGTATAATCGTACATATTTCTGACAGAAATCTTTGCATCATAAAAGTATCTAAACTCAAAAGAGATCCTCGTCACTCACTGACCAGCTATGTCATCAGAGAGGAGATTTCTGTATTTGTAAGGCGAGAGGGAATTATATATGAATTATTATTAAATATTATGAGGGAATATGAATTCTAAAAACATTCTATAGTGGTATTGATGTTGCAACATTCATTAATAATGAAATGCAGTCAATTCAGTTGTAAAGCAGCTCTATAGAAGACAACAGTGTCATCGTGCAGATTTATTCAGTTTTATTCTCATCCAGTGCTGTCAATGCAGTCAAATCGACAATGCAGCATTACTGAATATGTCTTGTGAGCCCACAATAGAAAGACATAAGGCAATAAATAATGTGTGCTTTCTGTATGTTCCTCAATATAAAGCACATACCATATTTTTGCCTCAATATATTGTTCAGGAAGAAGCATCTGAGGGTCACAATGAAGAGTTCATAAATCTGATTTTGACACAAAGTCCAGTATATTTTCTTCTAGCAAAGCATGATTCAAAGTCTTTCTTGTGTTTGTTCCCCTGCAAGGTGAAGTTTCAGAGCAATGAAGAGATTGTCCGAGAGGGAACAGAGGGCAACACGTTTTACATCATTCTCAAAGGAGAGGTAAAAGAAACTCATTACAACTTAAATATGTTTTTCAGCACTTTTACACTTTTGCAAAAAAAAAAAAATCCATGTTCTTATTAAATTTAAACACTAACATTCGTCTTATCTTGGTCAAGATTCGGTCTATTTTCTGTCTATTAGGTATTAGTGACGAAAAAGGTGAACGGAGAGCAGAAAATCATTCGTAAGATGGGTGAGGGGGAACACTTTGGAGAACTGGCTCTAATACGGTAACCATGGTCAAAAATAAATTGTGACAAAAAATATCATGAATAAATATTTGTTATTCATTGATCAGCTGGTTATTTTAAATGATTGTTTTTAAAGATGTAATTTTGTAAAAGAAGTAAATCTTCTATGGTGTTTAATGCAGAGAGATCCTCAGGACAGCCACATGCACAGCGGTGGAAGCGGTCACGTGCTTTTCCATCGATAAAGAGTGAGTTTGATGTCAGTGATGACAATATTGCTCTATGTAGTTTGTACAGATGCAGTCCCATAATTCCCTTGATTAAGTATATCTGATAAATAACCACGTGCTTTATTTGCTCACAGGGTTTTTGAGGAGACCATTCCTTTCGAAAGCCTTGAGCTCCATGACGAGTGAGTTTTCTGGTTTAGAAACTTCTACATTTGTAAAGATTTTCAATATAGTCTTCAGCTCAGTCACTTTTAACATGTGCAGTTAAGATTTTAAACTTAAGAAAATCCCTTTGCAAACACAGATCTGTGGTGTTTTCTGATTTTGCTAGATTTGTAGCATAGACAAATAACAAATTATTGTATTCATAAATCAATTCTGGCAAAACAAATGATTGACAAGCGGAGAGGATTTCTTCACTAGTCAGGTTATAACGTGTGGCATATCTGAGGCAGGAGAAACATTTTGTGCTGCACTGACACGTTTACAGCTGGCTCATTATCAGCTGTTATTGTGCGTTCTGTTCTCTGGCTGGTCTATTAAGTGTATATTATTATTATTATTATTATTATAGTGTTTTGCAACAGTGGTTTAGTTTACTTTGATGCTAACATATAGTTCTTTTTCAAAAACTGTTTTTGTAGGGTTGATTTACTGGAGGATGATGTAAAGCCAGAGAAAGTTGGGTGAGTTAGGTATTTTGTTATTATTTTATGATAATATTGTTTTAAATATATATTTTCACGTAGGACAGAGAACAAACTCACAATCCTATATTAAGCTTGTTTCATATACAGACTACTGTTTAAAAGTTTGGGATCACTGTATCTTTTTTAAAGAAATTAATAGTTTTAAGTTCATTAAATTGATGAAAACGAGAGTAAAGATATTTATAATATTATAACTCTATTTCAAATAAATGCTGATCCTCAAATTTTCTGTTCATCAAAGAATCCTTTAAAAAGACACTATATCATGGCTTCCAGACAATACTGCGATAATAATAATAATACTTGTTTCTTGAGCATATTTTAAAAAGCAAAAAAATGTAAATAAAATACAAATAAAAATGTTTCTTGAGCATATTAGGAAGAAATCAGCATACCAGCATGATTTATGAAAGATCATCTGACACTGAAGATTGGAGTAATAATGCTGAAATTTCAGCTTCGTATCAAAATAAATTAAATTTTAAAATAGATTCAAATAGAAAAAGTTATTTAAACTGTAAAAATATTTCACAATATTACTGTTTTTATACTGTATTTTTGATCAAATAAATGCGGCCTCGGTGAACACAAAAAACGTTCTTTCAAAAACATGAAAATCTTAACTGATCCCAAATTTTTGAGCGGTAGTGCAGATACTGAAATTAATCTCCATATTAAATCCAAAATATTAGACATACTATGGGAAATAGTTTCTCTATATGATGTACAGCATTAGTGTATTTTATATATGATTTTTATATAATAGTTCAGTGGCATCTTTCTATTTTTTCTAAGCACACAGCTAGGTGCCTGTCTACAGCTTAATGCAGCCTTTAAATGAGTCATAATATGAATGATATATTATGTTGTCATTTCCGCTGAATTATATATTTGAAGTGTTGCTGTCTCCAGGCCAGAAGCCTCTCTAAAGCTGAAAGATCTCGTCCCTGTACTGTACCAGGAGGGAAGTTATCACGGAGAGGCTGTCACTCTTGGAGTCGGGGGGTTTGGAAAAGTGGAGCTGGTATGAGAGGAGAGCATAGACGATGGCTTTTAATGTCAAAACACTGGGCCAGAGTAATGATGACTGGTTGTTTGTTTACCAGGTAACTACCTTGCAGCACAGAACGTACTTTGCTATGAAGAAGGTCAGTAAACAGCATGTTGTTGCAAAGAAGCAGGAAGCACACATTCTCCTAGAAAAGAAACTTCTCCAGGCAATCCAATGTGACTTCATTGTCAGGTTAGTGCAGTAATCATATCTTATTTTGCTCAAGCCGTTCACATATGAAATTCCACTCCGACTTCTCTGGTGTTGTTCAGGCTGCATGCTGCCTTCAAAGATTCTCGCTACGTCTATATGATCATGGAGTTTTGTCCTGGTGGGGAAATCTGGACCAAGCTGAAAGAGGCGTAAGACGTTCACACATGAATTAGCGTTGTTTGCTAAGGCAAGCATCCTTATGAAAACTGCTGTTGCCGTGTTGTTGCATTGCATAGAAACTAGCAGGACATCCCTAGCAACCACATAAAACAATGCATTAACAACCACTCAGAACATCTTATGTGTTCTGCATAAGTGCATAACACATTATTGTCATCTTTCTTGCAGAATATGGTAGACCATTAATTAGAATCCATTTCCTGTCTCTGTCAAATGTTTGACTGCAGATATGTATTTCCCTAATTAGCACTGTCTGAATGTGTGAATGTGGGCGCATGTGTCATCATGTTGCAGAGGGCGCTTCCAGGAGAATATAGCCGTGTTCATAACAGCATGTGTGGTTGAAGCCTTTGCATACCTCCATAACAAAGGGATCCTGTATCGAGACCTGAAACCAGAAAACCTCATGCTGGACTCCAAAGGATATGTGAAATTGGTAAAACAAATGAAATTCTCTTTCCCCTGCTTCTCCTGTGACACATCTATAGTGCCTATAACACATACACCCTCTTTTTTAATGGGATGCAGCATGCGACTGTGATGTATTTATACAAGGATCTGCTTTTCCACTTTCAACGAACAGAGCAATTACAGGCATTTACATTGATAAGCTATTAATACAATTGTGATAATTTGTCACTGTGACAATTTAATACACCCACTGAAAGATACACTTTATTAGTCCTCGCACTGCCTGGCTGTCATTACCTTAATGAAAAAGGATGAAGAAGTAAGGTATATTTCAGCAAGATTTGCGGTCTAGGTTGGATGCCAAAACATAACACATGGCATCTGAATTTATTGCGAAGTTTCATGATTGAGTATGTTTTCTTGCCTTCATTCTTTACATCCCAAATGTGTGGAGTGTGCATGTTATATCACTGAATTTCTCCCATCTCTCTGCACGGAGAACTGTAACTCCTTTAAAATGACTATAGGTGACATCGTGCACTGCAGACCAAAGGACACTCCAAGCAGATTATACAGGAAAATAACAAGGACAAAAAAGGATACGCCAAGACAAATTCAAAGGCATCAAATATATCTAAAAGCATAAAGTCAGCTATAAGTCCAATAAAGGCTGGAATATACTATGTGAATTTTGCCCCAATTTATAGTCTGAATGAGCCAACGTTAGTTGTAGATTTGAATTTACAGACCCCCCCGAAAATCATGTAGTGTATTATGTGCGCAGACTTTGATTTGTAGAGCTCTCTATAGCTTCAGTTGCTAAAAGTGGAACAATACTGTATCAATATGCAAAGAGCTGGCCATCCAAAACTGAGTGTCAAGACAAGATACGTATAAAAGCAACACTAATTGGTGGTGTTCAGAGAAAATTTCATATTTATTCTGAAACTAAATGAAACTCCTCCAATTATTCACTGGTTGAACAGAAATTAAGTAAATGCAAGTTAAGGCGATTACATTTTTGTTTGTATTTAGTCATTAACAGCCTTTTTCTTTTCATATAATGGTTTTATTTTTTCGCTTTGGTACAATAGAGTTGAGAGTAAATATTCTGTTAATAGTCCAAATCAATAATTTTTTAAGCATTCATTTATGATGATGTTACAGCGGTTTATACCCCTTTTCTCTCTTGCTCTTTTTTCATGTTCTTTTCAGGTTGATTTTGGTTTTGCAAAAGAGCTCTCTCGGGGTGAGAAGACATATTCGTTTTGCGGTACTCCCGAGTACATCCCTCCGGAGATCATTCAGAACCAGGGCCATGACTTTGCTGCTGACTTCTGGTCACTTGGTGTTCTAATCTATGAGCTACTTGTGGGCAGGTAATAAACGTTTTCTCCTGTAATCCACAACAGTGATTTATTTATTCATTTTTTATATTATTTTATTTTTATCAAGTAAGTTAAATTGAGTGAAGGCTGTTGTTTTACAAACTGGAAGAATATGTAATGTGCAGGCAGAGCAATGGATCTAATCAAGTATTTAATATAGAAACAAAGAAAACTAATGACAAGCAACACTGGGAGGAAAGAAACAGAAACACGGGGCATTAGATTCAACAACTGACAGAGAACAAGTGAAACACTAGGGCTGTATTTACACACGGGGTAACAAGCTAACACGTTAGCTTGTACTTTTTAATTTGAAGTAAAATAATCTATTTATAGGAATGCAATGTCACATCGGTATGCGTATGCATATGCGCTGTCCATAAGGCTATGGCACCGAAGTATAGTATTACCATTTTTGACATTTTGTACTGTCAAAATTCACATTAATGCATGAAGTTAAGTACATTTCGAATGCAATAATTTGCAGTAGCAATTATAATTTCCAAAATTACTTTCGAATTTAGTAGATTATTTTACATGAGAATATTCAACGCCCTGTATTTTGCATGTGAATAGAGGAACACCCCAAAATCATATTGACCTGGGACCACAAAACCAGTCATAAGGGTCTTTAATTTTTTTTAAATCAGCTTTCCATTGATGTATGGTTTGTTAGGATCAGACAATATTTGGCTGAGACACAACTATGTGAAAATCTGGAATCTGAGGGTATCATATCCTGATGATTTTTGGCATAAAGGTCTTGAATTGAGGGGGGATGCGGGGGGATGGCATTCCCCTTATCGAAAAAAATGACAAAAGCATCCCCTCTGTAAAACCACCATCCCCCCTTATCATCCACTTTGGATTATTAATTTAGTGTATTACGTAAAACTTATCACGCACATGAAATGTTAAACTTCTCTACTTATGATGATTCGTGAACTAAATAATGGCGATTGGCCAATCAGAACTTGGTAACGTTACTGTAACAAGCTGCGCACGAGCAGAATAATTTTCGTAATTTTTCGCGCAAAATGGTTCAAGCCCAACTTTTGAAATTCTGTAAGAAGACAACAGAAGGTATGATTTTTCCTTGATTAGACATTCTCCTGATATTATGTATGTGTGACTGTGTGATGGACTGAGAGACGATAGGAGACCTGACATTTTCCATCTTTGAGGAAGAAGAAAAACAAACTCTTGAGAGTTCAAAAGCATTCACTGCGTGATGAAGCCCATTAGAAAACAGTTAGAATGCCCTTATAATTCCTGCAAATTAAAAAAACAATTATTTGAGTTTTTTACGTTTTTATATCCATTGCACAAGCAATGTACTTTTCTGTATATCAGCACATGTGCGCAAGGCCGTGGACACAAATGTGCTGTTAGTTTTATACAACAGTGCATAGCAACACGGTGTTGAACGAATCGAGTGAGCCAGTGATTCAACAGTCCATTCAGATGGTCTTACTTGTTTCGTTTCTATTGAATGAGCCATTTTGAATGAATCGTTTGATATGAATGATTCAATAAGTAATTTATTAAAACAGGGACTTGCAGCCAAGGTGCAAACACAAAAACACATTCAGCCAAATATTGTTTAATTATCAATATTGACCAAAATGTCTCAATTTCAGGCCCCAGAAGAAAAAAATGTATAAACAATAGTTCATTAACAAGGCTATTATTTCACTAAATAAAAACCTTTTTAAAAATGAGAACAATTTTGTAATCATTGTGTAAAATCAGCCACAGGACTAACAACCCCCCCACACCACCATCCCCCCTAAAAATGTTACAATTCGACCACTGCATACACTGTATTGTTGCTATTGCTACAAATATACCCGTGCTATTTATGACTGGTTTTGTGCTCCAGGGTCACATATATTCATCAAAGGAACCTGAAATGATGCACTGCTTTGCAGATTTCAAGCATGCAGTCCTTAGTTCAGACAGTGTTTGCATGTGCCATCAAGTTTGCGCAGATCTCATTTTTGAATCAGGGACAATAAGCTATAAAACTTTGTGGAGGAAAATAAATCAAATACTTTTTTCGTGTGTGTTTAAATTTGTTGTTCTGGTTTTATTTGTCCTAAAGTCCGCCATTCTCCAGTTCAGACCCACAGAAGATCTATGCCAAGATCTTGGATGGTGTGCTGAATTTCCCGTCATCTATGGGGGAAGGTGCCAAATCTCTCATCAGTAAATTGTGCAGGTAATTTCTGATGATCTATTATAAAGACTTTGGCTTGTTTTTACAATTTTTTTTAATTAAATGTCACCCTTTAATGTCATTTAGGTATTTACATGATTAATCTTCAGTTTATGTGTTGTTTACATGACATGCAGATCACGTCCGGGCCTGCGTCTGGGCAATACAAAAAATGGAATCAAAGATGTCCGAAATCACAGGTAAGCTTTATCAATACATATTGTGTATTACATAGTGTGTATTGAATTTAGTGCTGAGTACTGTGTTGAGTATGCTTATGTGACGTGTGCTGTTTTTATTGTTATTAATGTTTTTGCTGTATTGTGTGTATTGACATTTTCCCTCGATTATTTCTCAGGTGGTTTAACAGCATTAACTGGCATAAATTAAGAATGGGGCAGCTGGAGGCACCAACTATTCGACTCATAAGAAAGGTAAACTTTTTTCACAACTTACAAAAGAAACACTTTAGCTGCACTCCCTTAAATATATTTTCAATGATCGGAGGAGGCCAATGGACAGATTTGAAAATCCAAACTTGAAAAGCCTCCAAAGAACAAAGTCTGTTTCATTGATTGTGTTTTTGTGGTTTCTTTGGTTTACAGGGTCCTTGCTATATAAACTTTGACCGCTTTCCCTATGATGAGACCCAAGCGGAGGAGGAATTTTCAGGCTGGGACTGTGATTTCTGAACTGTCTTGAGGTCTCTGATATCTATGAGATATCTTCACTTCCCAAGTTATATACTCGGTTTGATAAACTTCACCGTCTTACCTTACACTTAACTATCTTAAGGAAAGATAAGCTAATTTTGTGACTCCTGGCATATGACTTTCACAGAGAGCAAGTAAAAATTACTTCAATAATTGCCTACTTTATGCCTTTTGTTATGCCTAGCATTTTAATGAGCAGAAATTTTGAAATGTTAATATATTAATCTTACACATGGCTGGATGTTCAAACTTTTATTTTGTTGTTTTTGCTGCAACTCGATGAAAGCTATGTATATTTAATTAATTCATTTAATAATTAACATTTAGTTCACATGAATGTAATTGTGATTTTGTACTATAATTGTTGAGGCATTATAATAAAGAATTATAGCTAAACATCAAATGGGAGATGTATTTAAAATAAGAATGTGAAATATCTTCTTAAAAGGACTGAACAAGCACTATTTCTGCTGCAGTTATGGGACAAATTAAGTTCAGACTGTTATGGTACCTTTAAAGAAAACTGTTATCTGTAAGCTGTCAAGTCATCAACAACATTTTTACAGAAAGTCACACTGTTTTGTCTATAATATACCACAGAGCAAGTTTTAGGTTCAGGGCAATATGATGATATATCACTGTTAATAATTGCGCTGTAAAATAACGGTAATCTACTGGCAGCTGTGGTTGCCAGCATTGTACTGTTAATTTACAGCTCTTCATTTTACCGTTATTATATCATGTGGTAACTCATTTCATTTTGGAATCCGATTGCTTCACAACATTCGAGTAAAAAAAAAGGTGTTTATATGGTGCTAGTACAGTGCATTTATTTCATTTGAGTCCACTATGAAATATTTCTTACTATAAAACCACAAACACCTAAAGTGTAATAATAAAGCAACCAAACATGACTTTTACTCAAATCTTTGTAGATTGTCATTAACTAGCAATAGCAAACATTTACGTACTAAAATGCTTAGTATTTAGTAAGAGATTGTCACTGAATCAGCAACTCCACATTTACTGCCTTTAAATAAAGCAGCTGAACATAAGTGTTTGTGGCTCATCATTGACTGAAGCACAGGCTCTGTTCTCCAGCACAATGGTGACCCACAAAACTAAATTAAACTAACAGATCTATCTTGTGCAAAAACACATTAATTCAGTTCAGATTAATATTTACTCACCTTGTCAGTTGAAGTTGCATAACGTTTTTTCTATGAACATTCACTAATATCTCAGTGAAATTAACTTATTTTGTTTGGGAAATCTAACGGTTATGTTTTACAGTATATTGCTGTTTTTTCCTTGAATTAACGGTAATCTACTGGCAGCTCTGGTTGCCAGCATGGTACTGTTTTTCTACAGTTTTTGTTGTAAATTAATTAGTTTATTACTGTTAATTTACATTTCATGCTGTTTTTTTCATCTTACATCTTTAACCCTTTAAACCCCACAGTAAAATCCTCAGTTTTAAATTGAACACTTACAGTGTGTCCACACTACAGAGTGTTAGAGTAACACTGAAACAGTTAAGTTAATAGATAATTATGTGATTAATTAAGTGACGATTGTGCATTATTGATGAACAGCTGGTGTTAACAAGCAGAATTACTGAATGAAAGAGAAACTGACTTCAGCCACAGCCTTAGATGAAATCAACGTAAATAAAAGAAGACATTAAATCTCCCAAGATCTGATTAAACAACTCCTGAAACAGCATCGCCAGCTTTAATTATTAACAGACTGACTTTATTTCTGTCAGACGTCTACAGAAGATCTTATTGAGAGTTACAGAGGTTTAGATGTTTTTTTCTGGGTTTTTTCCACTACCATGATGGAGATCAGTGTTTACTTTAGTTGTGGTCTTGAACTTTGACTTTTATCATTAACTTTATTTTGACTTCTGTAATAATGTGTTACTGAAAAATGTTTATGGCAAAAAAAAAGGATCAGGTATTGTTGTTTGTTAATAACAATCATCCCCTGACTCCTGTTTCACTGATGTTGACCGGTGTTTCTTCTCTTACTGAATATTGATACTAGAGCAAAATAACAAGCACTGCTGAGCAATCAGTTATGAAAGACTGTTCAAACACAATAAAAAAAAAAAAAAAAAGCTTTGTTATAACTTAGACACACACATCAAGAATCAGCATATGAATCTCAACAATGGTGACAAAACACAAAATAAATAAACAGATCAGTTTTGAACATCACAAAACATGCTACTAAAACGAAAGCAAAAACAAAAGCACATAGTAAGAATTCAAGAAAATAAGTGGACAATTCAGTGGCATTATTTATTCATGCTGCAATGCATGCTGGGAGTCATGGGTGAGTTTTGTCCTGTGCTGGTACCCAGCATGCATTGCAGCATGAAGCTTTTGATTGTCACCATTGTTGAGATTCATATGCTGATTCTTGATGTCTCTCTTTGAGTGTAAAAAACATAGTAATTAAAAATATTTTAAACCCAAACTTATTAAATCTTTTTTTTTTTCTAGTTGACACAATGCTGACTGATATCATGCTGTAAGTTATGGGAAAATAATAAAATATATAAAACAACGCTCATATAATTAGGTTCTGAATGAGTCAAGTACGTGAGACTGTAAGTTAGTCTAGTAGATGGTATGTTTGTGACAATAAGAAATAGCCAACATCACCTGACCAGCCATAACAATTTTGCCATAACTAATGCGTCTTAAAGACACAATTATAGCAATCAAACAAAAACTGATGTTCAAAAGTCAAGGGCTCAACTAAAGCCAACACTAATCTCCACAATGGTAACGTCAAACGAAACAATAAAACACCATCATCTAAACCTCTGTTCATTCTCAATAAGATCTTCTGTAGACTACTGACAGAAATAAAGGCAGTCTGGTTTTTCTTTTCATTAGTAAAGCAGCTGTTCATCAGTGTCTGAATTCACTCATTAGTTTTCATTCTCTCTGTCAGGTGGACTATATTAGTACACTCATGTAGGGAATAATGAATGAGGGCGTAGGGTGTGATTTGAAACACAGCCTCTAAGTGTCAACAGAACGTCTTGTTTAATTCACGATATATAGCAGCAGGCTACTTTCTCGAAAATGACAAATATTACCCAGAATGCACTGTTTTAATGGAAAACAGCATGTTACTGTGAAAAATGTAGCCTTTTTTTACAGTGTAGGACGATACAGGTGATCCTC
The DNA here is from genome assembly GCA_027422405.1 of Ptychobarbus kaznakovi. Lineage (NCBI taxonomy): Eukaryota > Metazoa > Chordata > Actinopteri > Cypriniformes > Cyprinidae > Ptychobarbus > Ptychobarbus kaznakovi. Next base: position 27,223,502 of record CM049794.1, read on the forward strand.
TGGATTTGAGATATAGCTATATTGTAATCATAGTATTGACATATACCAGTACTGCAGTGACTCGGCCATACGCAAAACAATGCATTCAAAAACTTTCACAAAATGAAACACCATTAATTCCCAATTACTGTCAAGATTATTGCCAACAGAACAGCCATTGAAAACACATCTAATGTATGTGATTCAGATTATTTGAAAAAGGCTGGTGCAGTTTAGAACCCATTAACAATCACACGGATCAGCTTTACTCCACTTATTTTGGCTTAAAGATGCAGAGCACCAATATACTAACATACTATGATTACTATTTTTCTTATTTCACCCCTAAAACATTTGACCTTTGCCATTAAGTGATCCTTTAGTGTAGAAATACTGTATATTATTACAAAATGCAATATAAATTCTAACTTTGCTAATGCTTACAGTATAATAGATTTCAGAAAGTCTCTGTGCTTTTAGAGAAACTTGTTGTACATTTGGTAAATAAAAGATTCAGTCTGAAGCAAACTCCATTCAAAAACAGGAACGTAAATGCTTATAGCTCAATTTCACGTCATTTTGATATGGTAACACACTTTGTCTAACCTCTGCTCTTCACCTTTTGATTCCTGAAAATGCTCACCATGATCATCATCATCATCATTGTGACTGTGAGGGTTACAACCATCTCACACTTGCAAACAGTTTCATAAAAACGAGGCTCTCAAAAGCCTTCAGAAATCAATTGTGATGCTGCTCTATGACTATGATATACAGTAAATGATATTGTCACTCACAAAATCTGGTTCACACAGTTAAAAAACAGCCTGAAGATCTTAATAGCTTCTTTCTTTGTGTTGTTAACTAAGCAACAGAATAGCACTTAAATATCGCAATCATATTGAAATCAGTGCATTTAGTTGCTTTCAAGACAGTGTACAGACTTTTTAGAGAAAAACATTACAGTAACACTTTATTTCGATAGTCACTTTAGACATTATACTAACAGTAAGTAACTTTGCAACTACTTGTTAGCTAGCAGTCATTAGTAGACTGTCTGCTTAATATCTTCTAACAATTTATTTTGATGAGTCCACAACACACAACATACTGACTATCGGAAACTTTACAAGTATATGTCCACTTATTCTACTAAACCTACCCTACTGAGAGTTAGTAGAATATCTATAGTGTACTATCAAAATAAAGTGTAATCAAAAGTACAATACATTTCTAAACATCAGTCCTGACCGCTCCCAGCTGTAGGTCTACTACGAGAGAATCAAATCCTGCCTCCTTCACAGTAAATCATTTGACACACACTGAAAAACATTTGGAGTAGGATTTACTTGAAAAAAGTTAGGAAAGTTTTCTCACTTAGAAAATGTGAGTAATTTCAATAGAATTCCCAAATAAAAACTAAACACAAGGAACTGTAGCTTTAATTAGAAAATCTCAAGTAAAGTTTACCTGGAATTTCCCAGTAAATTGTATTGACTGTTTGGTTATATATTTTACTACACAATATCCTAGTTATCTTATTTAAAATTACAAAGAAAATAAGCACATTTAACATTGCCAGTTAGAGTTTGATGAGTCATTTCTACGTAATTATTTTAAGTACAAGTATCAATTAATCACGGTTTATATACTTTACTCAAACAACATAGCACTGAATATAACCATTGCTATTAAAGCATGTGGTTCACACATATAAAATATGTTACGCACATATAAATAAACAAGTAGACCGCTTGTTATCCTTTCTAAGATAATATGTCCACTCAATAGAATTATTACCCAAATGAACTCAGAGACATCAATATTTGGTACACATACACAATGATGGTAACAATCAGTGGTTATTGTTTGAGTATGAATGGGTCATTTTTGAGGTAGAAAATGAACTCCATATGTCACAAAAATAGTAAGTTACTAAAACCTAACCTCAAAAGCCAATCATAAAACAGTGTAAATACAACTCAAAAACAGTGAAAAGTGTAACCTTTTAAATTATTCATGCCCCAGTGCATGATGGGAAAAACGGTATCATAACTTTGATATTTACTTAAAGAATCCTTGTAAACATAACAAACAATTTCAGGTAAAATATACTTAAGTTCAAATTTTAATTTCTACAAGCATAAATTGAGTACTAATATAGATTTTACTCATTTTTTTTAATTATTGCCTGAACTAAATAATTCCATGTAGAAATTACATTTGTTTTTATGTAGTATTTACTTCAGCACAAAATCATTTGTATCAGTGCATTTCATCTTGTGTGTGATTTGTCTGTCTCTCTTCATTCCCTGAAGAGTGTCAAGTGGGTATGACATCCGTAAGGATGACATTTATGGTCACAGCTCGGCAAACAGTATTTCTCGCAGCAGAGTGGAGCTGTTAAAACATGTCTCAGATCTCCATGGCAACTGCAAGCTCTCCATCTCAGCCCTGGCGATCTGGATATGAGAGCGTTGCAGTGCTCGCCAAGCAGAACAATACAGTTACATTAAACTGAGCTGTAATGAGGCATCAGCACAAAAACCATCATGTTCAAATATTTTGGTGCACTTGGTTTGCATCGAACGATCATGAAAAACAGATGTGATTTGTTTCCAGTAAGTTCAGTAAGCAGTAGATGTGATTGTTTCTGGGTAGTAACTGATTATATGTAATCTGTTTTACGTAATCAGATTAAAAAGGTCAGTTACACTTTATTTCAAGGTGTCCTTGTTACGGTGTAATTACACATTTGAGTACTGAGTAATATTAATTAACTAAATGTACTTACTATATGGTAAGGGTTAGGATTAGGGTTTGTTTTAGGGCTACTTATGCATAATTTATATTACTATAATAGTACATGTAACAAGCACACCTTAAAATAAAGTGTTACCAAAATGTCTAGTACTTTTAATTTAGAGTACATTACATTTAAAAAACTCATAATCAGATTAATTACATTTTAATGGATTACTTGATTACATATTCACACAAAGGCAGTAAGTTATTCATAATTTATCGATTTTTTTAATATTCCTTTCTGTTTTCATTATTAATGTTTGTTCATATAATGCAGGGATTCCCAAATGTTTTTTTGTCAGCAAAACACCTTAAAGTATTTACTCGAAGGCCATCAGGATCCTAAACTCAAACTCAACATCAACATGACTCAATTTAACAAACAGTAAGATACCCACTATGCTCCATCATTGCTGCTATGCATATCTCTTGCACATCCCTGCTTATATTATTATTTATTAAGTCCACAGTATACTGTCCTGCACATTTAATTTTATTGCACATCTTATTCTTCCTTATTTTGTATTTTTTTCATCTATATTTATGTATATTCTCTTGTGTTGTGTTACATATTTTGCACTGTCCACTGAGCGGACCTGACCTGATTTACATTTCACTACTGATTATATTCTATATAATTTAGTATGTGACGGATAAAACCTTGAAATGTGTTCTCTCATAATAATCAAAACAGCTTTAGTTGATTAAATATTGGATGGCCTTGTGAGCTTGTCAGGGTTGCCATGGGAAACAATAAATAACCATGAACGGAAGGCACCTGTTCCCAATTAAACACAAAACATAAGGATCAGCGTCATCTTCAACAACAAAAAGGGGAGTATGTTCTCCCATTGAAATTCAATTACTTTCCTCAGATCCTTCTTCACCGTGTCTGCACTGGAAAGGTCAACGGTTTGAGCTTGTCTAATCTGCATATGTTGAAGCTGCCCACTCACCATGGATCAGCTTGAGTTGAGGGATATATATATCAGCAACAATAAAATTACATGTTGTATCCTACTTCATTTTCAATGGAATCCATTGCTTTGTACAGTAAAGCTGATTTTGTAAGGGCTATTTGAGAACACAAAGCAAAACTATTATCTGAATAATGTTATACGGTTAAAAAGAGAGAATTTTTAAATCCACGTGGAACCAAACATTCATGCTCTTCTCCCATGCACTTAAGTCTGATGCCATGCATCATTGTTTTGGGTCCAAACGATGCTTCAGATCCTATAACCAAACAATAAATGGTCCTAATATACACCCACAGTGTGCTGTATTGCACAGAAAAATCATGACCCTAACCTTTATCTCCATAACAAAATCTCAAATAGCTCAACCGTGATTAATGTTTTGTTTATTGTCAATATGCATGCTTTCCAGGTGCCATGCTATTGAGAGTGTTCTCACTTGAAATGGAGTAGAGGCTTGGCCCCAGAAACAGCATGACTTAAGCGAATAACAAGGACACATGAAAAAGTGCCTGGAGAAGTCATGCAGCACATCAAAAATGGGAAATGGTTCAGCTGAAGATGCACTGCACAGCACAAATACTTGTAGTGTTAAAAGCTTTGCTGATTATATTTGGAGCAATATGTTACATGAAGAATATTTTTATACCTGCCTCCACAATGACCCCCTACACTTGAGCACCCTGTGCTCAGATACTTTTGCTGCCTTCGTACGAGTCCACTTCAGACCTCGACACACAAATCAACACATTCAGTGTCTGCTTTAGCCAAAAAAGCTTTTCAGTCATTTTTGACTGATTTCATTTGTGTTTCCTCAAGTCCAGAACTTGGTTATTTTTTTTAAATACACAATCTGGGAAAAAAAAACTGGCCTTCATTTGATGAGTGGTCATAAAAAAGGCACACATTGGCTGTTTGTAGTCAAATGTGACTGACATCAATGGGAAGGACTGTAAGGTAGAGACATTGTTTTTAATTATTTTGAGTGAAATCTATATATCATCAACAATATTGAACAAACACACACACAAATTAAGTGGGTGGGACCATAAAACAGGGGTAGGCAATGTCGGCCCTGGAGTGTTGCTGTCCAGCAGAGTTTAGCTCCAACCCTGAAAAACCCTCACCTGCCTGTAGCCCTATAATTCAGAAGACCTTAATTGGCTTGTTCAGGTGTGTTAGATTAGGGGTGGAGCTAAACTCTACAGGACAGCGGCACTCCAGGGACGAGTACCCCCCGATCCTAGACTTCTGGGGGCCCTACGCAAAACTGTGTCACGGGGGGGGGGGGACGACGTGACGCATTTGTCCGTGTTTCACTCCGTCTCGGCTCGAGAAACATGTCTCTTCCGCGGCTCGCTATGCATTCAATCCGTTTTTAGTCTCGAGCAAGAGACTTTACGAAACGCACATTACATGATTTTACTGTTTTTCACGTAGAGAAAGGGGCGTCAGCGCCGCATCATTACATAAATTATCATTCATGTTTTCATAGCCGCTGGCCAAATTACAAAACGAAACTAAATGAAATTATCCCCTGGTGTTTCGGGGGCCCTATGCAGCTTGCGTATTCTGCGTATAGGGAGGATCGGCTCTGCCTACCCCTGTCATAAAACATTGAAAAGAGTGCTTATGCTTGGCTTTGGCTGCATGCATTAAGTCGAGTCAAATTCTATGTGTATAGTGGCTTTTCACAACACACATTGTTTCAAAGCAGCTTTACGAAAAGTCATACTCTTATGTCTATAACAAAAAAATCTAAATGTATTTTAAGCATAAAATCTAGAAATGTTGTGCAGCTGGTGGATGCATAGAACAGTTCTATGTGATTTTGAGTTGAAGTCATGTTATTGATCTTTTTTCATCAGATGGAAGCAGTCTGGTCTGGTTTGAATGGTAGTTTTAGAAGTCTAGTGTAAATTTATACTGTAGTGAAGTTCAAAAAGTTTATTTGTACACTTTTAGTCAGACAACAAAGGACAAAAGCTGTTGCTGGGGCACTACCCCTTCAAAAGGCATACATTTGTACCTTATTTACTACTAAATGGTGTATTATTACCTTAAATGTACATATTAGCACCTAAAATGTAAAATGGTATTAGTACGTTTTGAAAGGGTATTGTCCTAGTGATCTCTTTTTTCAGTGAACAAAATGGTGAAACAGAGAATTTACAACATAAATAAGATTTAAAAAACAGCCAGCAGCCAATGTGTTACCCTGTTTATTAGAAAGGTTAAAAACAATTCTTAAAGAAGTCTCTATCACTGGTAATTAAGAAATGTGTGCTCATCTCATAAATATGATCATTTAGACATGACTGACAGCAGGACTGCTATAGTCACCTTTCACCTACCTGTTTACTGTGTCTTCATTTTGCTGGTGGAACCAAAAGCCAGGCTTTGTAGACATAGTCTTGTAGTGTGTTAGACACAACCTCAAGAGAGCTCTCCGTTAGCATTCCCATTCATTTCATTTGCAGTTGCTCGGCTGTCTATTAGCTCATTCTTGCAGCAGACTGTCATGCCTTGTAGAGCCTTGCCACAGAAAGCTTGTGAAACATCTACAGTATATAAATCTGTAATCATATCAATTCAAATTACTTGTTATACGTGGCTAACATAATTATTAATTAGAATACATGGCTACTTTTGCATGGCCATCAATGGAAAACAATGATTTTTGTCCACATTAAAAGTTAGGGCATATTTCTTTTTATAAAAGTCTTTTCTTTGCCCCCTTATTTTTTCTTTCGTAGTATTCTTTTTTTAATGCATCTTATCTTTTCACAGTTTATCAGTGAACATCTTTAGTTCCAGTTCATTTTGTTTGTATTTTAGTGATATCCCGATGGTCAGCGTAATCCGGGATGAGGCCGTTGAAACTTCCGTTTCGTACAAGCGTGTAGGGATACACCTCTCTCTCATCTCCAAGGTTAACTGAACGTGCACGTTTCCCTGGTGTAATCTGCTGATTGATAGGTGGACTGAGGTTTATTTCAGCAGACAGTTTGCGCTTTGTCGACGCAGCACGCTGGAATTTGTCGTACACGTCGACACTCAGTCGCCGGCGTGTCTCTTTAAACTCAGCGGACACATTAGCAGTCCATTCAGCAGCATGCGCTCGAAATTCTCCTACCTATATGCCAAAAAGAAATAGATTGCTATTACAAAATAATATAAATATATATTCTGTCATTATATACTCATGCTGTTTGAAACAGTATATGCCCCCGCTCCCCAATTTTTGAAGTAACTTTTTTTTAAGAAGCTTTTATGTAGCTCTGTTTCCATATAACAGCACTTTATTGTGACAAAATCACATGCTCCAAAAGGAGAAAAAAATACAAATATAATCAATTGAAGTGGTCTGTGTGACTCATGCATCAAGTTTTCTGAAAGCATATGGTTGTCTTTTGTGAAATTCAATCATCTTTTGCAAGTACAAGAGGTAAATTTAGACAAATATAACCAAGTTGAAAGCAACTGCCACATGTTCTCGCATGTCTTAATGAACACAATGTTTCATTTCAAACTTGTGGAATGTGAATGATATTTGGGAGCCCGATGAGAGAGGAGTGAAAAATGACCTCATTTAAAAAATACTTTAGTTTGTTCTTCACACAAATGCTATCATATGACTTCAGAATATATAACAATATTTAGTTTATGGATTTTAACGAAACTTCTTTGACTCTGCTGTTTTTCCCTAATTTAGCGCTTGACAGACATGACCATCTGCCATAGGAGAAAAGAAAGCAAATACAGCAAATTGGAGCAACATTATGGTGAATTATGAAATAGGGAACCAAACTCTGATAGTTGCTTAGGTGAACTGGAGATAGATGTTGGTTTGATGATTTTCTTTTCTTTAAACTTCTCTTTATTTGATTACAAACCATTATTGTAGTGTTTGGATAAAACAAATAAAACAAATGTTTGTGCTTTTTATTTAATAATATGAAATATCTAATATTTAATAATCATGTTTACATCAAGTATCGAGCTATTCAAATAAATGTTATCCAGATGAATCCAGCGGTTTAATCCAAGTCTTTTGAAGAGATAATGATTACATTATAGGATAGCTAGTTAAGGGTTTTATTCACATATAAACATTGATCAACACGCATGCTGTACATTTCATTGCATTGCATTTTGTCCAAATTTTTATTCTGGGGTGAATTTACGCTGCAAATAGGTTCAGTTTTAATCTCATGTTGGTTTTAAAGCCTTGCATAGATGTGTGGGTGCAGCTGTTGTTTAAAGATTGCATAATTTATTGCTTCACATGAGAACATACCTCCTCTTTTGTTTTCTTTGATATGACACGAAACCAGTCTCCAATCATACTGAGAACAGCAGCGAAGTACGCTAAACCAATCAGGATCCAGAACCACACCAGGGGCTTGTAGTAGTCCAGGTACTCCAACTCAGAACCACCTGAACAAACAAGACAAGATGCTATTATCCATTTTGCAAACCACTAAGCACATGCATGTGTGTCCTATTTTTGCTCACCACTGTTCTCTTCGAGCTGGCGTCGCTCGCCCGCGACAAAATCTCCAAAGCCGATGGTTGTCAAGGTAATGACGACAAAGTAGATGGACTCCAGTGCACTCCAGCCCTCAATGTGTTTGAATATGATGGCCGGCAGGGTGACGAAGAGGAGACAACCAAACAAAATGAAAAGAACGGTAGAAATCACACGGATCTTGGTTTGACTCACATTCCACTTCTGAGGAAGGAGAAAAGCGTGGATGGAAAGATGGAGGCAGCCACAGATGGAATGATGGATGAATAAATATATATCAATTTGCAGAATCCAGAGAATATACTTGAGAAAACAATTACATTTTCTGACAATAAAATGTGAGCAGTGTTTGCCGTGATAACTCTCTGTGCAAGGATGTTGGTGTTTATACACTGCTGCAAATCAAATAAACCCATGCTCCAGGATCCTTCTCCTGGAGGGCCAAGAAGATAACCCGTTAGAACAGTCTATTTAGGTTTGTACATTAGCATGGACTCACTAACTTTAACATTAGCTAGGTTTAGCCAGAGATACCTTGCTGAAGCAGAAGATGACGTTAACATTCTGCTTGAGCAGATGGAAACTGTAACTTAATGAGAGAATGACAATCAGAAAATGAATGTTGAATAATATAATATATTCCAATTTCTATTGCCTATCCTGTAATGATACCTAGAACCAGTGTTACAAGTACCCCAGGCACATCATTTTGCCATTGTTGTAGAATAAACACCATCAAACTGACGAGAGCTTTGGATCTTCCAATGTTTCTCTATGGCAATGACACCTAAATATGTCCGAGTTCCAGTCCCCATGCAACTGATACTCAACTGCCATTGGCTCATCTGCATTCGAGGGGAAGGGCTTACCGATAGGTCAATTAGACACCCCTGCTCTTAGACCAGAGATGTCCAAACCTGTCCCTGAAGTGTTTACCTCCAACCATAATTAAACACACTGGTACAAACTAATTAAGGTCTTCCGATGCAGTATAAACTTCCAGGCAATCAAGTTGCAGCTAAACTCTGCTGGATGTTGGCCCTCCAGGAGCAGGATTGGACACCCTATGGACACTCTTTTAGACACTGTGATGCTATGATAGGACAAGAGCCCCAAAAGCCTGAGTACAGTGGACCAAATAAAAAGAGCCCATATCCATGTCTTCTGCAATATTCCGGTGAAAAGATATGGCAAGGATGTCAAGGGTTCTCAGGCTAAACCTTAGCAAACTACCTCACAATAATTTAGCCCATAACCATGTCTCGATAATGCTCAGGATTATCTGTATGTGTAACTGAAATGAATGTTACTGTTTGTACACTACAGTGTGGGTCTGGTTCTGCTCATTTCTGGATGCACTCCAATTTTTTTGTAATTAATACGCTTTACGCATAATGGAAAATACTTTTGAGAAAAATCATTACACTCCCATGAGACAAAGAGTCTAGACATCTTTTAATAAAGCAGTTTCATTTTACATGGAGCTGGTTGTTATCTCTCTTTCGTACACCTCCTCGTACTCTACCTTGCTTTTGCATTCTGGGTATTGTAGTCCCTATCAGGACACCTCCCTTTTATCTATATAATGCATTCACTTTCACTTATGGCAACTGTAACTCAACATAATTTTGTTTTCAGTGCAACACTTCATATAACTTGAACTCTTTCTTTTCTTCACAACAAAGTCAAAACATTTTAAACCATTTTACCCCTCTTTTATAGTTCTATTTAACTTAATGTCATAACACGTTAAGTCTATCAGGAGGTTTGTAAATGGGGTGGAGATGCGTTCTGTTTCTTTGCAGTACCCTTCTCTGTCTTTATCAAATACGATGCAGCTGGGATGTGTATTGAACTGTAATTCACTGCCTGGTGCTTTCTTGCACTCTTGCAGGTCTAGCTACAGTATATGTGATCCATCTTCCTTGGTTTTGGTGTGTAGAGCATGAAGAAAATCCATGCTTCAGAGGTCAGCACGACTTTATTGTGGTATTATTATACTGTTCGAAATGTGTGTGAAATAAACTGAGGTTCATTTTCTGAAATGACCTCCTTCGGGATATGCAAACGATTCTTTGACTGCTCTTCTTAACCATATATTCTGAGGATATAGTATTATTATAGGGACTCTCTACATATCTGGATAAATAGCATGACCAGGTATGTTTTCTTTTCCTACTGAAAGACATCCATGTCCACTTTTTTGCCAAGGAAGTGCAGGAAAAGAAGTAGAGGCGGTTCACAGAGAGGGAGTCTGTGCTGATTAAATGTGTGGCATTATACAACCATTTGGTGATTGTTTGTTGATATACCAGGCCGCCAGGGTCAGAAAATAGCTTTTTCATTAAGGCCCCCCCCCCCCCCGGATTGATTTCCAGGGGCATTGTTTTCATCCGTGAGAGCAATTTTTATTACCACCTTAATAATTGCACTTGTGTTGTCTTTAATGGCAAATACCTCAATTTAACCAATTACTTCAATCAATCAAAATACAGTGCTTTAAACTGTTGGCAATAATAACTGACTGTTTAAAATTGTATCTAAATTATACGTTTAAAAACAGGAGTTATTTGGGGTGCAATATGACTAAAATAATTATTGTCGATTATTGTTATTGATATTCTAATAATGATTAACAGAATCCATATTACATTTTTTTGGTTTTGTGTCTGCGTTTTGGGAAAACGGCTTGTCATATATTCCTGACTCTGGCTTAGACAACATCTCGGTCCATGAAGTTAGTGTAGTCTAGTGCAAATAGACACTTTTTATTTACACACGTATAATTTTAATTGCGACAGCCACAATGGATTGTTTAATTGCACTGATGGGGCATTTTTTTGCCCCATTATCTTGAATTTTTGTTCATTTTGGTGGCATTTTTGCCACAAGACCATGTTAATTTCCAACACTGCAGGCTACCATGCTGAATATGCTGAACTCTTGCTCAACACATTATTTCTTAGTGGCTATTTTTTTTTTCCTGTAGAGTCACTGGAATTACAAGTCTTTCTCATTAGCAGGAGAATATCTGGCAATGCCAGTCCTGCCCTCACCTATCAATAAAGGCCCTTTCACACGGGACGCGGCAAGCGGTGGAATCGCCGCGCGGCTGCCGCTTTCTCTTGTAGTGAAAGCGTTTTTTGCAGTGGTGGTGTTCGCGACGCGGTCTCGGGGCGGACGTTGCCATAGTTACAACTGTCAAGGTCACATTTGTTTTTACTAAAAAACAACTAAAATAACGGAAATTTGTGTTTGGGTCATTCTGTCATTAATTATTGTCATTATTATCTTTGAAAGTTAGTTTATCATGACATTTAGCCACGCGCAATAATGCACTGTTTGGGCATTGGTACATATTTCTATTTTTACCTGGCAAACCAACTCGTGCGCTCACAAGCTCCCACGCTCTGGATTTTTATTTATTCTCTGTATGAGATTTTAGATGTGTCATCATTCTGGAAAATCCATTAAACTTAAAACGATCTTTCCATTTCAACTGTCGTTATAAGTTCAGTTAAATGTTCTATGATTGGTTGTTTAATAATCTGTTCACTATTGGTTGAAACCACGCGGCTGCCGCTGCCGCTTACAAACAGATAACATTTTTATCTTTGGCGGCGCCTGCCGCGAAGCGCCGTGCTCGTGGAAGCGGCAGGATCTGGGGCACAGCACCGCTTGCGCTCCGCCTCCGCGCCACCAGCAAAACCGCTCGCGGTTTGCCGCTTTCCTGTCTCCATTGAAAATGAACTAGACCTCGCGACTGCCGCGTCCCGTGTGAAAGGGCCTTAAGGCATTGGCTATTATACTGATACTGTTATTCAAAGCATGCTTTTATGGTCAGCCAGAGAGAAAGTGTGCCTTCATCTTTTGAGCCCATTTTATTACGTTTTTTGAAAGCTTTATGGTCATTAAGTATAGTGAAGTGCAGACCTTGCAAATATGAAACGAGTCTTTCACACTCCAACATCACTGCCACTGACTTGTTTTCAGTTATCAGTACAGATCAGACTCCTGGATATGTATGTGACGGGTTTCCATCAAATCGTTTCTGTGTCAAGACAGCACTTACCCCATAAGAGAACGCATCTGCAGCAACCTTTGGTGACTCCAGGCCTGCGAAAGGCCTGTGTCTGAGGTTCGACCATATCCATATTTATACCACAAATTAATGGTAAAAATGTAGCAAGGTACATAAGACCCACTGACTGAATATTTGTCAAAACCCTGGAAGGTGCAGGTCATGCTCAGCTTGGTTTTGCCTGAAGACAAGAATGTTGTCGGTATGACAAACCACTCCATTGACTTCCTCCAATAGCTGGGACATTTGTCTCTGAAAATGTTTATGCATATGATTTTATTTTGTGCAGAGATAAACTGCATTTGAAGTAATTTATTTAAAAATTATCATGGTGAAGTAAATCTGTTGTAAGGTAATCAAGAATTAATACATTATAAATGTCAACAGATATTTTGGTTGGAAAGCTGCTTCTGTTGTTTCTCACAATATTGTGAGAAATACTTTTTTTCTTTGTTCAATACACATCATTTGTTTTTAAATATTTATGCAGATAAATCATCAGATTTCCATATGCAATATGCATTTTGTGACCCTGATGCTGTTAACTAGGACCCACTTATAATCATGGCAAGCCTATATTACATTACTGAATTCATAGTAGGTGAAATACAGAGTATAGAGGGTATTCAGATTCAAGACTACAAATGCCTGTTCCTGTCAAAACCATGAGATATTTATAAATATAATTGTAAAAATGAGGCAGTATGAAATATTGAATACTACGGACCCTCGGCATGCAGTGCCCTAAGTTAAATACATATTTAATAGGTATTGCATTATGCTGTCAGGATGGAGGAGTTAGAGGCAGTAGTTAAAAATGTAATGTCATGATTACATTTAAATAAATGAAAAGAACACTCTAGTTATCATGTGTGATTAATTTTAAAGTGTGTTATTTTAAACTGGTGTTTTAAAAACAACAACAGCATATTACATTGTGGGACAGTTTGTCACATATCTCAATCAGCGATTTATATTTTATTGATCTTTCTGATAGTTCTCATTCTCTGTCTCACTTTTTATATTAATAGTTTAATATTCAGTAGTTATTGTGTTACATATTAAGTGAAATATCTATCAGCTATCTAGTTGAAGTGTCCACTTTGATAAATGTGACCTGTTTTAATGAAACCACTTTCCTGAACAGACCAAATGAAAATACAATTAATTAAGTGGAATATGTTTCATCAACGATCACCAAGAGCACTTAGTGAAGACAGTGTGTTTCCATCTGTGCTGCCTATGATCACGCGGTACAAACAAGAAGTCAACAGAGAGCAAGCATAGAAAAGCTGAAAGTGACTTTATCAGCTGGGACAGGTCTGTGGACAGAGCACGGATAAAAGACTGGGATGGTCAGCAGCATTGGGAATGTGATGTGACATATACAGGTAGCTGCTCATGCACTTTATAAATCTCCTGAATGAATGGAGAAAGGTAGAAGACACAAGGAATATAAGGTAAGAAGCTGTCTGAATTGTCACAGAATTTCTGATTTCCATTAATAATAACTCCTGAGCCAGGTCTGAAGTACTCGCCTGTCTGTTTTTCAGAGTGAGATTGTGCAAGTAACACGCTGCCCGTATCATTATGTCAGAAGGATGGCCACTGCGGCTCTGATTAATGGTACTATGGCTCATTCATACCTTCCGACTTCTGCCGCAATCATGTTTTGACTGATTTTTGGTTTGTCACCAATCTTCCTGTATTCTTGTACATTTTTCTTAAGTCTCACAATCAGATATTTAAATTCCTCTTCGGAGCCACAATGCAGACTATGATAGACACAGGCCATTTTCTCCCCATGTTCATGCAGATAGGAAATCACAGATGTACTCACTATTATTACTGTGATCACTGGTGTATTCACTTTTCAGGGGTGCACAATCCTGTTCCTGGAGATCTAACTGTACCTACCAGCAGAGTTCAGTTCCAGTCCTGCTCCAACACACCTGTCTGGAATGAATCATGTGCTCATGGAGATCTCAGTTAACTGGTTCATGTGTGGTTGATCAGGGTTGGAGCTGAACTTTGCATAAAGGTAATGGTTCAGAAAATGGTTCTTTATGCAACCCAGGCTCATGAAATACCTGCCTCTATGTATATATTTTTCTGCAACACCGTAATTATGTACCTTACAGCACGCTTGCAGCAGTTTCAAAGTGGAATGCCCAGAGAGTGGCGCTAAAACACACGTTCAATACGTGACAGTGGCACGTTTTTATTACGTTGGTAGAGGCATGAATTGCAGTGTTTTATTATGCTGCTTGAGGTACGTATTGCGGCTGTTCAGAATTCAAATATCCGAGGGTGTCGCTAAAGGTAATGCTCTGTCATGTTGACAATATCCCCTACACCAAACCCAAACCAATGAGATGTGATATAAAAATGCATTTGTTGGTGCAGCCATGCTATTTTAACTTCCTTATGTGGATTTGAGCTGTTTTGTCGAACCAGAGTTTCATACGTAGTTTCATTGTAGAGTTCGTACCGAACCTCTTCATCACTCAAGTGCAAGTGAGCTACTAAGCAAACCTACTAAACTCAAAAACTCATGCATATGAAGCTCTATGTGACAGCAACATTCAAAAGTATCAGTTTTCAAACAGCACCAGATGTTAAAATTGTTTTGACGTCATGACATAATATTCTGCAAGTAATTGTGCAAAAATTTGCCTTTATTAATCAAAACTCTGTACCTGTAAATCATGCTTTGTGTAAAAAGCAATAAAAGTTGTGAGAGTTTTACTTCCTCTAGTGTTCATTTCAACTGGAAACTACAGTGATTCGCACATATAGGTATGTTTTTTCAGTTCTGCAGAAAAGTATATAGAGGCACGTATTTCCAATGAGCCTAGTTTGTGTTTATAACAAGAGGAAATACTTTACTTGTCAATGTCACAATTAGGAATCATTTGTACTTATTTCTAATGTCAATTATATAATGTAAATTACACAAATGTAAAATGGTTTTGTACTGACTGAACTAATACTTAATATCAATGTAAAAACTGCTTTAACTCACATCAATCATCCCTTCCACTTTAGCAATTGCCTTTCCGAAGATAGTTCCAAGCTGATCTCCCACTCCTGCCAGCAAGAACCCAAACAGAGGAATTCCCAGCAGGGCATAGATAATACAGAAGATGTGTCCACCCTTTGTGTGAGGTGAGATATTCCCGAATCCTGGAGTGAATAAAGAAAATAATAATAAGTACTCAAAAAGTATTTGAAAAATCACTTTTTCAAAATTGTACAAATTGTTGTTACCTCTTGAGTGGTTGTATTTAGTTTAACACACTCTCACACACACACACACACGCACACACACACACGCACACACTCGCACGCATGCACACTCGCACGCACGCACACACACACACACACACACTCACTCTCAAGCTGTTTACTACGATAATGTAACTTGATGAAACAAGGCAAGATGTGCTGATTAAAAACTCAATTGTGCAATTAACTCTCTGGTGCCTTTCAGTCACACAATTTATTTCTGTTTTGATATTTTTTAAATCACAGCTTCAGCAGAATGGTACGAAACTTGGTGACTTTTATGGTATTTGGAATGTGAATACACAAATTGAACACACTTGATTTGAGCAGGCTAAGTGGTCATAAAAAAATAGTCACACTTGTGGTCTTCGATCAAAATGACCGACCATAGGAAATTAATGGGAAATTGACAAAAACACAAACATTCTGCAAGTTTCTACAAAATCTGCCACAATGCAGAAAAAATACACAGCAATGACGGAGTGAAACTCTAAAACATCAAGAGTGCAAAACCAACACCTTCAACAGGCTGCTGAGTGGTTTTCGTTTGTAGCTCCGTGTAGCTTCATTTTCTGTTGAATCTATATCTTACTTTCACTCTCTGTTTAATTAGTAAAATATAACTTAATTCCCACCATATTTTTGATATTATCTATCAAGCTAATCTGATTAACTTGACCGTTCCTTTTTAATCTAAAACCGCTAGTGCAGCGCATTAGTATTTGTTAGCCGGTTAGCTTGTCATTCGTGTTTCTACTCCCATCTATTACTGTTTTCTTCTTTTTTATCGCTCCGTTTCATTTCGCTCTCGTTCCATTTTTCACAAGTTCATCAAACAACAGTGGTAAGTGGTAAGTTAAGTCGGTATCATTCATCAATGTCTGCCACATGTATAGTTTATCTATCTCTGTCAGCAGCGAGGGTTTCACATGTGATAAATGCAGGGAAATAGGCTGACAGAGAATATTTTAGAACTAGAGACACGCATCCAAACTTTAGTTGATTTTAGTAAGAATGTGAGGGCTGTAGATATGGCTTTGGATGTGACTAGCTCAGGGAGTCCTGTACATTGTTTGGTTACGGATGAGCCCAAGCAGCAGGGCAATTGGGTGACAGTGAGGCGGCCTAGTAACGGGGTCAAACAAACGCTCCTCCGTTCCGATTAAAACATTAAACAGGTTCTCCCCACTCAGTGATGCACCCTCTGAGAAACTGATGAAAGTGCTCTAATTATTGGTGATTCTATTGTACGGAACGTGAAAATAGAGACACCAGCCACCATAGTCCATTGTTTACCGGGAGCTAGAGCGCCTGACATCTTGGCAAATTTAAAAAGTGCTGGCTAATGCTAAACGTAAATTCAGTAAGATTGTTATCTACGTCAGCACTAATGATGTTTGACTTTGCCAGTCGGAGATCTCTAAAAACAATCTTAAAGAGGTGTGTGAACAATCGCAAATACGATGTCAGACACTGTAATATGCTCTGGCCCGCTCCCTGCTTACCGGGGCGATGAGATTCATAGCAGATGTTGTCACTAATTGCTGGATGTCTAAGTGGTGCCCGCAGAATAACATAGGTTTTATAGACAACTGGACTAGTTTTTGGGGCAGAGCTGACCTGTTGAAAAGAGATGGTCTTCATCCCTCCTGGGGCGGTGCCGCTCTTCTCTCTAGAAATATGGCACATAGTCTTGGAGTTCGTACTTGACTAACTGGGGCCCAGGTCAGGAAGCAGACAGACTGGCTAAACCGACCGTCTAATAGCTGCCTCCTGTCATAGAAGTCAGTTAATTATCAGCACTTAGAGACCCTTTCACCTAGATATCACACTATAGAGACTGTGTCTGAACTAGAAAATACAAAAAACATGCAAACCAGTCTACGAATAACAACTTAATCGATGTTCAATAAATGAAAAATGTATATAGCTTATTGAATATCAGGTCCCTTTCTACGAAAGCACTTTTTGTAAATTATATGATCACTGATCATAAACTAGATGTGCTCTGTTTGACAGAAAACTGGCTAAAACCAGATGAACACATTATTTTAAACGAGTCTGTCCCCCAAGATTACTGTTAAAAAATGAGCCGCATCCAAAAGGCAAAGGGTGAGGTGTTGCTACAATTTATAGCAATACTCTCAGTATTTCCCAGAAGACAGGCTTTAAGTATAACTCCTTTGAAGTAATGGTGCTTCATATAACATTATCTAGAGAAAATATATTAATAATAAATCCCCTGTGATGTTTGTACTGAGTACTGTATACAGGCCACCAGGACACCATACATACTTTATTAAAGAATTTGGTGATTTTATATCAGAGTTAGTGCTGGCTGCAGATAAAGTCTTAATTGTTGGTGATTTTAATATCCATGTTGATAATGAAAAAGATGCATTAGGATCAGCATTCTTAGGCATTCTGAACTCTATCGTTGTTAGACAACATGTGTCAGGACCTACTCAATATTAAAATATTTATTAAATTAAATAATAAAACACCAGCAACAAACAACGTGCTGTCAGGGATATGTTCTGTTGAGTTTTCTGTGTTCTGTCCTGTTTTTTTCTTGCCGAGTTCCTGCTAGTCTCCTAATTAGTTCACACATGCTCTGTTTCAGTTAATCATACTCTGTGTATTTAAGCTACTTTTCCTAGTTCATTGTGTGAACTCATCTGTGTTTGTTGTCATGTCTGGTGGCCCTATAAGTGTGACATTTCCTAATCAGTTCCAACTAGGCAATCCGGAAAATGAACCCGGAAAATTAGAGATTCATTTTGATGATCTTCTTGTAGAAAGCATCCAAAGAAAGTCGTTCCGACAAGTCCAAAAGGGAAGGAAGGCGGAGCGACGTAGACGGGCAAAGAAGAGAGATGGACCATCAAAAGATCATCAACCAAATGAAGAGGATGGTTACATTAATTCGTAAACAAGAATCTAATCATAAGAAGGTGATGAAGTTATTAAAGGGAATGATTAACATGCATAATCATGCTTTGGGATTGCAAGGTGTAGACAATGAATTGAATGATTTACAACTTCAATCTTCTGATATACATCTCTAGAAAATGTTAGTTAAGATTTATGATGATGTCTTATGGTGTGTTTTAAACTGTTATCTTTTGCTTTTATAATAAGAAGAGATGTCGGTTGTTTTATGAGTTTTAGCTGTTGCTTAAGAGTGCAGAAAATGCTTTGCTGAAAGGGGTCAGATAAAGGACTGCATTTTGCAAGTTCCTTGCAGAATGGAATCTTTTACTGAACAACCTATGTATTGGCTTACACTGAATATGAAGTGTTATATATGCGGTTTAACATGTGTGATTAGCTCAAGCTTGTTAGAAGAATCATGTAACCCTGTCTATATAGTAAAAGGGAAGTAGAAGTGTTTGTGATATTTAGAGGGTGATGTTTTTCCTTTAATGTAGTGAACTTTTGACTGGGTCGAGTTTAGGTTTCTAGGACAAAGGTTACACGTCCGCCTGTATAAGCAGAGGGGAAGAAGGACGAAGAAGGAAGGAAGCAGGCATGACGTGTTTTGACGATGATGCAAATGAGATGCAAAAGTTATAAAAGCTTTGTCTGGAGATGTAAACGAGGCCGTTCCTCGTGGTGAAGACATTCGCTGTTGTGTTTTGTATTTGCTTATGAGTTAGTATTATTTTTAATAAAACGAAACCATTGCTATGGTGATTCGTAATCCTTTTATTAAAATAAGCCTCTGAGTAATTACTTTACAACAACCTGTTATCTGAACCTGAATACAATCCTGATCGAGTCCTTAGACGCACAAACCTGACTGAGTGAGCACGGACTGTTCCAGGGCTGGACTGGGACAAAAAATCGGCCCTGGCTTTTTTTTGGTCCAGGCGGCCCACCACCACTTCGAACTATATATATATATATTCAAGAAGAACATGTACCGGCCCGATAGTGCGTCGGCCCACCGGGAAAATGCCCGGTATATGCCAGATTACCAGTCCAGCCCTAACTGTTCCTGAAGGACAGGGGTCCTGAACCTTCTAATCACCGCCATCCAGACAAAAGGTAATATAGCGGTTTTATTGCTGTTTTATTGCTAGGGGATGGCTGAAATGTGATTTAGAGGTATTTAGGGGTTCTGATCGGTATAAAAATACAACATTGTATGTGGATGCGGTTACATTTCTCCTACAATCTCCTGAGAGTTCTTCGTGGATTTATTTAAGACTGTGCTTGTTATTTTACTTCATCACTGTGTCCTTTACTACAGCCACCGTACTTGGCAACATAATATTTTCAAGAACTCAAATACGATTTGATGATAGAAAAAACAAATTAGGTAGGAATACATAAGTTGATGTGGGCTCTCAAGAGCATAAGCCGAGGAGTCTTCCTATGACAGTTAGTTTCAATTTATTATTTCGAAAACTATATGACTAAACCAAACATTGCTTGCCTGTGGTTATGGGTTCCAGAAAGAGGTGTCACTAGTGTCTTTGCTCACTTTGTCCTTTACTGGAAATGTTCATAAGATACTGTAAATACGATCAGTTTCCAGCTGTCCCCAGCACTGGTGGTAACCTAACCTGTGCGACTGGGGCAAATTCAGCCAAAAGACACTATTCGGACAGGAACATAAGAGGAAATTTGTGTTTCACAGACCCACTTTGTGATTTTAGTGGCATACAAATTTGCCAAGTCTGTGTTTTTCTAACACAAACTCTGTAAAAATTCCAGAACCAAATGACCTGGAACAACATAAAACTACCAAAGTTTAATCGCAACATATATTCTTTGCAGTTAATAGAGTTCACCGTCTGTTTGATTACATGCAATTTTTAACTGAATGATTTTTACTGTACATTTCTGTCATATTGTATAATCCCAGTGCTTCTCCTCATGTGTTTTTTGGCCTACCTGAGCTACCATTTGTGCGCACCAGTCTTCTGCATGCTGCACCTTTCCCTATGGATGGTATCCGATGAAAAAAATAATATTATACAAAAAATAATAAGGAGAGATAAAAATCACAGAAAATGCCAAGACTGGCCATTTTAACATCAGCGTCAGGTAAGATACTTGTCTAGATTTTACTGCTCACTTACATGGGTTTATTTTTATCGGACACTTCTATAAATTCATGTGAAGTCTATTTAAATTATGTTTTTTTAATACAAATTATATAAATACATATTTCATTAGACATATATGCCGTATGTGACGCATGCAACCACACACCCATTTCTGTAATAAACACAGAGATGTTAGTGCCATCCAAATTGGTACAATTGCAGACGTCGGGTGATAAGTATTGAAACTAACCGAAAAGAGCGAAAGAAGGTCATCATATAACATCAGGCACAAAAAACACACAAATTTCATCACTAAAAGCACTTGAAGAAGAAGAAAGGGATGCAACAAGGACTAAAGGGGTCCAAAGGATAACAGCATTCTTTTCCAAGAAAGGTGAGTGCTTTAAAGGGGTGGTTGACTGGTTTTTTTCTAGGCTTGATTGTGTTTATGGGGTGCAGTCTAGCATGTGTTTATGCTTGTTTTTTTTAAAAACACATTATTTTTCACATAATTTACCTTTATTCCACACCTCTCTGTCCCTTCTCTGACAAACGCCTCAATTTATTTTCTGGTTTTATGAAGCTCCTCCTTCAGAAATACGCGATGGGCTGAGATTGGTTAGCTGGCTCAGTGTGTTGTGATTCGCTAAACCGCCTCTACTGCACATCTGAACGTCCCGCCCCTCACCTCAGTGGCATGTGCTCCGGTTGAATTGTAAACAGTGGTGTTGTCTATAATGCTTATCAATTTGAGCCCGATTGAGACCCAGAGGATATTAGTGAAGAGGATCGTGCAGAACCTGTGCAAGCACGGCTCTTAATGATATGTTTGGTTGTTGTTGTCTCATACTTTTAAATACGCTGCTATTTGTAAGTGCTACTGCTTCTGTTAGCTTTTAATATACGGTTTTATCCTGATTAAAGCTTTAATACAGCACAGCAACCACACGCGTGTCAATTTATAATGCTTCTCATTGCTGTGTGAAAATAAGTGTATAATTGGAACAGTTTGTTGGAGCTGATCTGACGATCTGAATGAGAGAGAGAGAGAGAGATGCAGAGCAGGGCGACATGAGTAACAGTATTAAGAACCGCTGCTTTAATGATTTTGAAACTTGTGAATCCATTAGAATCGTTAGAAGACAGAATCGCGATTCAAATGAATAGATTTTTACGTGCATCCCTAGTTTTCTCTTCCTCTTCTCTAAAGCAGCGCAGCATGGCCTCGCCCTCTTCTTTACATGTTCCTGGGGGCAGGGTTTATCTGGGTTTGTGACGTATCAGACCCGGGAAGTAACTCGTTGTAGTCCCTTACCTGTCGTTTTTGTAGGCATTAAACTTCCAGAATTTTAAAAGACGATATCTCCTTTTGCATTGAACTTTCAGCGCCGCAACTCTGCAGATATTGTTTATGCTCAAACAGCAACATTACAAACTAACTAATGTTAAAAAAGTGAAATCGCAATCAACCACCCCTTTAAGCTATATAAAGTGTATGTTTAATTGCCTTGCATGCACTAAGCCTTCTGTTAGCTGCTCTCCAGCTGTGGGCAATAAACATTCAATTTCTCTGACATAAGTGTAACATTTTTAACTGTTACTGCTTTTGAGCAGACTCAGCTCCATCTGTCAGCTTGAATCAACTGCTTGACCTCATTACAGTGTTCTTAAATAAAATACTCAAACTAACTTCAGATTGAAGCCTTTTGGTTTACTCTGGCAGTTTTAACATGTTGAGAACAAACACTGTTCTTATGAGTCTTAAAGAGAAACAATGCATAAAGTAAAAAAAAAGATGCTGCTGCTGCCTAACTAGTAGATAGTGTGATGGCTCACTAGGTACTCATGTGTTTGTGTGTGTCCTTTACTACCTATGGTTGTAATAACTGTTCCAGCGAAGAAGAAGGAGTTGCTGAGATCCCATAAACTGCTCTGATTGGATGAGTTTCCTGAAGGGTTCACTCCTGTTCGTAATGCTGACACCACTTGCTGTGATAAGAGAAAAAGGTTTCTATTATTACACATATTCCAAAAATATTAATATGTTCACACACATTTCAAAGTAATACTGTTTCTGCCTCAGTGTATGACATATTACAATATTTAATTATTAACACACTAGTAGCATCAACTGAAATTTTTAAAAACAATGACAGTTTCCAAGCAGATTTCAGAAAGACCTCCCTATATGTCATTGGTTGGCCAGACAGGAAATCCCACCCCTTATTTCATGCAACTGACTGAGCAGGAAGTTTATATGTTGAACAGCTCAAACAAACGTAGCAATGTTTTGAAATTTCCACTGATTCACAGACTTCACAATTCACATTTTCAGGAAATTAACTTTAATACTGTATTTCAACAAATATTTAATGTAAAATTCACATATTCTCACATACAAAAAATCCCTTTCACAGTTGCATGACATTGTTTTTTTTGGTGAATGTGTTTGGTGAATTTCTTCATTTTGAGATAAAATTACTGCAAGAATTAAGGTTTGATTTGTGGAACACATGTCTGGAGCTTCATCATGTCCACACATTTAAATTGCAAACTCACATTTTTTTCTATATAAAATGGCTTTGACTCATAACATGCTGTCTGTGTCACATTTCTCAGGGAGCACGGAACGAGGAGATGTAGGAATTAGTTCAATCAAAGAGTCTTTAATTATCCAACAAGGAACACACGTAGGAGACAGAACATCAGGAATGACGTATAAGAACCGACAAACACTAACTGAATGGACAAGACCTTAAATAGACAGACAATTAAGGGACTAACAACTAGACACACCTGAACCCAATTACATAATGAACGGGAGACAGAAACTGGGTCACGGAGCACATGGGGAACAGAAACACACAAAACAGACCACAATCCTGACATTTTGCACCCCCTTCCGGAAGGCGCGTCCTCGCGCTGTAGAAACAACCAAGGGAGGGACGGGTGGGAGCTTGGGAGGTGGCTCTAGAGGAGGACAGTCACCCGGGAGGGGGCCGGCAGACAGAGACCAGGGAAGAGACAGAAGGGACCCGGAGCAGGAGGAGCACAGCAGGACCCAGACCACAGCCATGGTGACAGCCCACGGTGGAGCTGATGGAGGGAGGAGCCATGGAGGAGGAATGGCCGCCGACTCCAGGGGGTCGACCAACGGCGGCGGAGCAGGTGGAGGAGGAGCCCGAGGTGGAGATGGAGTGCCAATGAGCCAGGGTGATACCGAGGATCCGGGGTTGGGGAGCAGGGTGGAGCCGAGGGCTCTGGCAACCGAGGCGGAGATCCGCGGCAGAGCTGGAGCGACTGAGGGCAAAGGTGGAGCTGGCGGGAGGAAGGAGCCCAATGGAGCCGGTGGGATGGAGCGACGAGGCGCAGCCAGAGGAGAGGAGTCCAGAGGCGATGGCGGGTCGACTCCCGACCAAGGCGGAGCCGGAGGGACGAGGGAGCTGATGGATCGACAGGTGACGGTGGAGGCGAAGGAGCTAGGAGCCAAGGTGGAGCCGTTGGCTACGGACCCAACGGCTCACACCGTCCACGGCTTGCTCCCTCGTGGTAGACACACCTGAACCAAATTACATAATGAACGGGAGACAGAAACTGGGAGCACATGGGGAGCAAAAACACACTAGATAGTCCACAATCCTGACTATCTGCATAAAATATCAAAATATTCCACTAATATGCACACTTCTGCCATGTGTGAGACATGCAATTTACCCCATCAATATTCAGGTGTCTCTATTCTATACAGATATACACCTATCTCCTGTAATTAGCCTGCATCAATCACTCCACCAGCACCATGGAAAGAAAATCCTCTTTCAGTCTATGCTAGCTTTTGTGTAAAAAAAACACACAAAAAAAAACCCTAAGGATACTTCTGTGATTGAGCTGTTAGGTACAGTACACTGCTGGATGATGGAGGTGATCAGGGCCACGGAGAGCTCCATTGTAACACACGAATGGCAAAGAGCCTCAGGTGCGCTTTTTCAAGTAGCAATCAGCAGCACACTTAAGCAAGCACTGAAATGTCTGTGAGCTGTGTGTGTGTGTGTGTGTGTGTGTGTGTGTGTGTGTGTGTGTGTGTGTGTGTGTGTGTGTGTGTGTGTGTGTGTGTGTGTGTGTGTGTGTGTGTGTGTGTGTGTGTGTGTGTGTGTGTGTGTGTGAGAGAGTGAATAGAACAAGAACAGATCTGTGAGCTTTCTTAGTCTCAACAAAGGGAAAGAAGACTTAAACCCAAGCGCTGTATAAAATGACTTAGCTTATCTCCTTTCCTTGTACATTGATGTCTGAATTCCAATGAAAATAGCTCCAAACAAAGCCACAGTAGAATTACCTGTTGCACCTGTCTGAGCAACAATTGACTAAACTTTTTTTATTTTAGCACAAAAATACTCATATTATACTAAGCAGCCACAGACTGGTTTAAGCAAGTACAATCATCACTGAAATGGCACTGCTGCTTCCTCTAAACTACAGCACTCAGAATCGACCCAAAACGAACCGTGCCATGCAAATTACATTCAGCACAGACGTTGTGTGTTCATGCATTGCCATACATGGACAGTTTCTTTATTGAATCTAGTAACCTGTCTCTCTGCAACAAAGAGGGAAAGGCCAATACAAAGTCACATAAAGTATCACTCTGATGAAGATATTGTGGGCAATGGTAAAAAACGAAGACGAGGGACTTGTTCTTAGCAACTGTGGAAGCAACCACACATTTCCAGTTTACATTTCCAGTAATTGTTGTCCCTGAATGTGATTGTTGTATATAGGCATGTTTTGATATTAAATATTTAATAACATATTTGCTGTTTTTATCTTGGTATATGGTGTCTTTTCTGATCATTACAAAAAGAAATTGAAAAACAGGTTGCAAATGTCAGTGTTGTCCTCTTAATAAAGGTTTAATAACTGTTTTTCACATGCACTAAATACACTCTCTGAAGGAACACTTCTTTTAGGAATGCAGAGAAACTTCTGAGCCACAGCAGCAAGATGAGGTAGTTCTTCAGCATGCCAATACCACCACTGCATCTAGATGTAGTGCATGCATTTGACTCTTTTTATCGGTTGCACAG
The DNA here is from genome assembly GCA_027422405.1 of Ptychobarbus kaznakovi. Lineage (NCBI taxonomy): Eukaryota > Metazoa > Chordata > Actinopteri > Cypriniformes > Cyprinidae > Ptychobarbus > Ptychobarbus kaznakovi. The sequence goes on from CM049794.1 coordinate 27,249,301, forward strand.
AAAGCTACAGCTTCTGCCTTTGTCTTCAGGGAGCTGCTGCCTTCACCCTTCTCTTTTCTCTGTTGCCTTGTGGAGGTGATTTTCTTGAGAAGGGTGGCCAAGCTTTGGCACTGCCTTTCAGAGGAGGATAGATTGTGCTGATTTGCTCAGCCTGGACAGCTCTCTCACTCAGCCAAAGATGAACCAGCACTATATGCACGGCCGTTCTGTAAAACAGGAAAAAAAAATAAATAAACACAAAAATCAATGCCTCTGAAAATGTAAGCAAAAGAACAAAATATGCTTTTCAGACAATTAGAATTAATTGCTGCTGTACAATAATCAACACAACAAATACATAGCCAAATACACATTATATATATGTCTTGGTATTTACAGTGTCATTACTGACATTACAGATTATTACCCAAAAAGTTGTTTTTACCAGTACAACAACAGTATTGGATAGTATAGATATAATATAGCATTACCTACATATTTAAAAACAGCTCATTCACTATGTGTCATGTACAATTATAATGTGTTCCATCTTGAACTTGATATTTATCATTAATCTGTCACACTGCCATTATTAATTACACAATTAGCTTATTAGCTGATTAACAGTATTTTAAATACAAAATGCAAACTTTAGCATAGTAAGCTGAGTTTTAGCTAATTCTTCAACTACTATACATACAGTACAATCAAGCTGCAGATTACATGCACATTTTACTTTATTTTGGCGTCTTAGTTGTCTTTCGGTGAATTGAATTAAAATGTAATTAGATTTGGTATTCAAAAACGTGGAAAAAAGTAAAGTAGCATAACTTACCTTTGGAAAGGTACCTTGGATGATTGTTGTGAAGACCGTCCTTTGGATGAGACGTTAAACCGAGGTTCTGACTCTCTGTGGTCATTAAAAATCCCATGGCACTTCTCGTAAAGAGTAGGGGTGTAACCCCGGTGTCCTGGCCAAATTCCCACCACTGGCCCTTGTCAATCATGTCCTCCTAATAATCCCCATATACTTGATTGGCTCTATGACTCTCTCTCCTCTCCACCTGTAGCTGGTGTGTGGTGAGCGCATACACTTGATTGGCTCTATGACTCTCTCTCCTCTCCACCTGTAGCTGGTGTGTGGTGAGCACATACACTTGATTGGCTCTATGACTCTCTCTCCTCTCCACCTGTAGCTGGTGTGTGGTGAGCGCACTGGCGCCGTTGTACTGTAGCTGGATGCTGCACACTGGTGGTGGTTGAGGAGAGACCCCCTCTTATGATTGTAAGCACATTTTATTTTATTTCATGTCTAGCAAAAGAGTTTGAAGTTATCCTTTGTTTTAGTGCCACTTTCTATACACAAAGGGGAATTTTCTTCAACCAACAATCCATTTGCATTTATTTGGAATCGAAAATATTTCCAAATATTTCTAAATGTCTCCTCCCATCAAAATACCAGCTCTTATTTTAATAAACAAAGCTTCATTCATACGCTTGTAGTAATGACAATTGATTGTAATGGAAGCAGTTTAGCATGATTGATCGTCAGACTGGTTTGACCAGAGGCAAACTTTTAATGTTTGGGTCTATAACAGAAGACAAAGCTTCTCCAGTCTCCAGTTTCTTTCTTTCTTTCTTTCTTTCTTTCTTTCTTTCTTTCTTTCTTTCTTTCTTTCTTTCTTTCTTTCTTTCTTTCTTTCTTTCTTTCATTTCCCGTAAACCTTTGGTTTATGATGCTTTTGGGAAACACAGCCCAGGATCAAACAGGCCAGTAAATGTTATTTTCATCAATAAAAATAAAGCAAATGTTCTTATATTAAAGATTAAAATAACCAGTAAAATGAACCCAGCATCAATTCAGTAGATTAGAAACCCAAAATGTGTAACCCAAGTAGTCCAACATGTGTTTTGTCCAATATTCGGTTTGTGTGCATGTCAGCTGTTTCACCTTCACTAAGTTTTCCAGGTCTGATGAGTTGACACATGGATGCTGCTCAAGGAATTCAAGTTTTTCCACCAGAATGGCCAGTTTCTGGGCCATCTCATGAGGCTGTTCCAGCTCTTTAAACACAATTGCTCCGATAATCAAGTACAGTACCACCAGCAGGAAGACGCTCAGCACTGTTTTCCAGCGCATCACAGTCACACGTGGCTCAAAGTCATCTCGAGACTTCAGCAGCACAGACTGAGCTGAGAACGACAGGCGAGGTTTGGAGTTGTGAGTGGCTGTTTTTGGATCAAGGAGGTCGGGAGTAGCCACTAACAAACAGAAATAGACAGAAAGGAAGAAAGAAAAGCATAATATAAGATTATACGCTCATTCACATCAGTAGTCCAGCAGTACTTTACTGATAAACAGAATTTGTATGTGTGCTCTTGTTTCAAGTCATTAAAATTGCAAAGAAAAAACATGTAATATGACAAAACTGAATGAATGCTCTAACTGCATTCATGGGGCAAGGGCAGTCATGGCCTAATGGATAGAGCATTGGACTTGAAACCTGAGGTAACCCAAGGTTGTGGGTTAGAATCCCGGCTCTGGCAGGAAGTGTCCACGACTGAGGTGAGACCCTTGAGCAAAGCACCAAACCCCCAACTGCTCCCTGGGCGCCGCAATGTCGGCTGCCCACTGCTCCACTTGGATGGGTTAAATGCAGAGAACACATTTCACTCCTCATTATAATCTGTATAATTGTGTATGTGACAAATAAAGCTCATCTGAGCTTAATTTGTATTTTTTTGTATTGCTTACATTTGACAGTGTTAAACAAATGTAATTAATCGTAACCTTTATTTTATGTTTATAAAACATTTGTACCCAAAGCATCTTATACTGCATTCATTGTACAGTTCATGCATTTTCTAGACTCAAACCTATGACCTTGGCAGTCATACTTCTACTACAGGAACACTTGTTTGAGCTGCAGAAACACTGCTTTTCCATATGCAAAAAGAAAATAACAATAAAATAACTAAAAAAGTCAAAACCATAAAGAGACATCAGAAAATTAATTTATTGCTATTTTCCATATTATTGGGACTCAAATAATACAATTTCATGTTGGATGTTGGAGACATAAAAAAGAATCACGTTGTTTGTATTTGGCAAAGCTGATTTACTGAAGTCAAAACACGGATGGAATTGGTCTTAGCATGAGCGTCACTTGCTGTGAGGTGGAAGCGACCAGGCGGCAGAGGATTTCAGCCTTCCTCGAACAGTTATGTTACGTTTTGTGATTTACTCAATGTATACTGCGTGAGGGTGGCTGTGATTGGATGATGAAAGGTGTCGGTTGCTGCTGTTGTATCAGTCAGATGTTAGCTGTCAAGAAACGGGACAAGGGAGGTCACATATGGGACACATAAATTAAGCCAAATATATGGGACGTCCCAGCTAATACGGAATGTTTGGCAAACCCAGTGCCATAACAACAAGACTCTTCATCTTCTGATGACAGTGTTGTCACAGTTATGGTCAATTCTGTTTTTTTGTCTTATTTTCATTGTGTCTGTTTGCCTCCATTCTCTTTAGTTATTAGTTTTTATGCTTTCTAATTAGTATGCACATATTTCAGTTTCTTTTGATTAACTTGTCTGTGTATTTAAGCCTCTCTTTGTTCTATGTTGGATCTTGATTATGATAATGTGTAGAGTGTTGCTTCGTGTCCCTTGTTTATTAAAACTCTTTGTGAACTTTCTTCTTTGTGCGTCCTGTTTGGATTATCACACCGAAATGTTACATACAGCTATCTAGAACTGTAGTCCTGGGCTTAAACTATTTAATTTGAGAACTTTCCCAACAAGGTACACATAAGTGGCAGCCATATCACCCTGCAGCCCAAGACTGGTTGCCCACTGAAGCTAAGCAGGGTTGAGCCTGGTCAGTACCTGGATGGGAGACCTCCTGGGAAAAACTAGGTTGCTGCTGGAAGAGGTGTTAGTGAGGGGGTGCTCATCCTGTGGTCTGTGTGGGTCCTAATGCCCCAGTATAGTGAAGGGGACACTATACTGGAAAAAGCACCGTCCTTTCGGATGAGACGTTAAACCGAGGTCCTGACTCTCTGTGGTCATTAAAAATCCCAGGATGTCCTTCGAAAAAGAGTAGGGGTGTTACCCCGGCATCCTGGCCAAATTAGCCCACTGGCCTCTGACCATCATGGCCTCCTAATCATCCCCATAAACTGATTGGCTTCATTACTCTGTCTCCTCTCCACTAATAAGCTGGTGTGTGGTGGGCGTTCTGGCGCACTATGGCTGCCGTCGCATCATCCAGGTGGATGCTGCACATTGGTGGTGGATGAGGAGATAGCCCCCTTACTACGTAAAGCGCTTTGAGTGTCTAGAAAAGCGCTATATAAATGTAACAAATTATTATTATTATAAGTGCAAATTTACCCATCTTTTTTATTACATTTAAAAAAGAAACAAAAACTACCCCAAAGGAAAGGGGCAGGACACCGAACACAAGGGTATTAAAGACAACTAATTATCACAGGACTGAAAACACAAGGAAAGGATCAATAGGAAACCAAACAGTGAGGATAACAAAGGAGGACAAGTCAAGTCAAGTCACCGTTGTTTATATAGCGCTTTAAACAATACAAATTGTAACAAAGCAACTGCACAATATCAAAATAAGAAAATAGCGTGTCAATAATGTAAAATGACAAGATTTAACACTTTAACGCTGCAGTCAAGTCGATGATATCGCTGGAAATGAAGTGTCCCCAACTAAGCAAGCCAGAGGCGACAGCGGCAAGGAACCAAAACTTGATTGGTGACAGAACGGAAAAAAAAAAACCTTGGGAGAAACCAGGCTCAGTCGGGGGGGGGCAGTTCTCCTCTGGCCAGATGAACCAGTAGTTTGTTCCAACTGCAGCAAAGTCAGAGTGTAAGGGCTCCACTGGTTACAGTGGTCTTTTCTTGATGGCTGTCTAGGTGACGAGGTCCTCATTGGGGATATGTCTCTGGGGCTCATCTACGTGTCCTAGACTCCGCTGACGTTCAGGGCTGTAGGGGCTGTAGAGGTTGTCTCTAGGTGCTGATCCACCATCTGATCTGGATACGGACTGGATCTGGTGACTGCAGTGACCATCTGGGCTGGATAAGGACCGTATCGGTGGACAAATTATTCAATGATCAGTTAACAAGAGTGCTCAAGAATAGAAACGAACACAAAAGCCATCTGTTCACACAAAACATAACACAAGAACACATGGTCAATGAGACCACTCACAAGCTGTATGCTAAACCAAACACGACACAAGAAAAAAAAAAAGCACAAGACAAGACCGCATGGTGAGAGAATGAACACTCAACACGTGTGCAACAAAGACAAAACAGAGCATGAATGTCTGAACCCCGACCGAACTGACAGATGTTCTAGGATCTGAAAATCACACTCCAAACCAGGGTGTAAATTGTGGAGGTGGGGGGCATCAGGACCCCCCCTCCCCTTATGAGGGATGACCACCCCCCCCCACATTTTTTTTATTACAAACCACTCTGAGTATTTTAAATAATATGAAGGAAATATACTTATAATAGTTGTGTAAGTAGTAGCACGATATAAATGCAAAAAAGCTTTTTAAGCTTTGAGTCCCCCTCCCTTATCTCACAGTGATTTGGTCCACTGCCTGCTTCCCTCTTTTAGTCCGGTGGAGAGAACAGCGTGCTTCAGTAGTTATGTGTAAGTAGGCTGTCAAGGCTATTTTATTCACTTTAAACATCGGATGAAGGGATTATTTCTCTTTAATGCAGATGATGCTGGATCATAAATAAATTAGTCATGACAAAAAATGATGATATCCAATGTATTTTTCTATGAGTGATTATAAGGTTACCTTGCTTAGTTGCTTAATACCGTAGAATGTTGGACAGTAAGTCACCCACTACAAAATAACACTGCGATAAACCTGAGTGTGAACTGATATTAGGCTAATATTGTAGACCTACCAATGTGTTGGGTAGAAGTGGCTTGCTGCAATTGAATATCTAAATAAGAGACATCCTCAGTCTCAGACGAAACCTAAAATACTATGTGGAGGACGCAAAATACTTTAATAATTATAATATGACCATGTGGTGAATCTATGAACCGAACTAATATTTAAACACGGTCTCCATGCCATGTACACATATCTGTCCTTACAAGTACAATTTTGGCTGTATTATTTGTGTTCCCCTTAAAAAATTGTTATTGTACATATTTTTATGTTTATTGTACCCCCTACTGTTAGATTAAATTTACACCCTTGCAAACATACAACATATCACGCCAAGGAAATAATGCATGGCCTGTGCAAACTCGAAACCACACACATAGACAAGACGATAGGAGTGTCAGGGCTCTATCACCAAACTAAAAATAAACCGGACCAAAAGTGACAGAACCATGACATTTACATATTAAAAACTTTAGTTCAGTCAGATTAATTATATGAGAGTCAGTAAAATAAAGCAATTTTACATGTTATCATTGAACTGAATTTTGTTAATATTATTGCTTCAAAATTATCAGTGTACATTTCCAACTCTAGAGTTCTCAATTTAACAATGGACACAAAATAGTGGTAAAAAAGTTAAATCTAATAAAAATGTCTAAAGGTCAAGTCAAGTCAATTCACCTTTATTTATATAGCGCATTTAACAATACAAATTGTGTCAAAGCAACTGCACAATATCAAAATATACATTTTCAGTTGAAGGCATTTCATTATTGAATTCAGAGATGGCATCCTCCAGCTCAGTTCAGTTTAAATAGTATCTGTGCAATCAAGTCGACGATGTCGCTGGAAATGAAGTGTCCCCAACTAAAGGATGAGTTTGTTGCAATCTTTTTTTATCTGTTACATGCATGGGTGCATTGTGTCTCTCTCTTATTTCCTAAACACTGCATTTGGTGTCTGAATGGTGTTGTCCTAGTACTACTAGTGTTCGCCAAAGTTTTGTATTATGCAAATCTAGCAGTGATTTCCGGAGTTCATGTGCTTCAATGCATTTAAGTATGTATGGAAAAAGACATTATACATTATTTAGCAAGCCTGTAACCACCAAAATCAATGATTAAAAACACTATTATCAATTCCAGATAATTTGCATGGAAATAACATATTTATTTTTACATTTATGGCTGTTATAGCGCCACCTATAATACGATATCCATAAAAGTTGGCATGCTTCATTAGAATCATATGCTGCATGTGCTCACCTAATTTTGTGAAATCCTGAGTTTTTGTTCAGGATTGTAGGCGTTTGGGTATATTTGGCCATGCCCATTTTCTAAATGATACTCTTACACTCACTGGCCACTTTATTAGGTACACCTTGCTAGTATCGGGTTGGACCCCCTTTTGCCTTCAGAACGTACTTAGTTCTTCATGGCATAGATTCAACAAGGTGTTGGAAACATTCTTCAGAGATTTTGATCCATATTGATATGATAGCATCACGCAGTTGCTGAAGATTTTTCGGCTACACATCCATGATGTTAATCTCCCGTTCCACCACATCCCAAAGGTGCTCTATTGGATTGAGATCTGGTGACTGTGGAGGCCATTTGAGTAAAGCGAACTCATCGTCATGTTCAAGAAACCAGTCTGAGATGATTTGAGCTTTGTGACATGGTGCATTATCCTGCTGGAAGTAGCCATCAGAAGTTTTTTTAAATACTCAGACCAGCCCGTCTGGCACAAACAACCATTTCACGTTTAAAGTCACTTAAATCCCCTTTCTTCCCCATTCTAATGCTCGGTTTGAACTTCAGTAAGTCGTCTTCACCACATCTAGATGACTAAATACATTAGTTGCAGCCATGTAATTGGCTGATTAGCAATTTGTGTTACCAAGCAGTTGAACAGGTGTACATAATAAAGTGGCCGGTGAGTGTATAGCTAACCAAATTGTAAAGTTACATTTTATTTTTATAATTATTTACCTAGAGAGTCCAGAGAATTGTACTGAAGTGGTTTTTGAGGTTAAGCAAAAGTAGTTATTTTTTTAATAATCTTGAATAATTCAAATAATTTGATTGACAGCAGTGGTTCTTGAGACAAAGTTGTTCAGAATTAACAGAGATTTATTATATGATAAAAAATGCACAATATACACTATATTGCCAAAAGTATTGGGTCCCCCCCTTCTAATGAAAGGTTTGACTACTTTAGTAATTTCCATGAGTAAAAATCTTAATGTTTAAGCATATAGTGATATTCTAGGGAATTGTGTGCTAATTTTATAGCAACAGTTTGGACAGGAGCCTTTTCTATTCTAACATGACAGTGTCTCTGTGTATAAGGCAACGATTCAAAGAGAAATTATGATTCAGTCAGTGTGGAAGAACTTGACTGGTCTGCAGAAAGCAGCTGAACACCTCTGGTGTGACTTTAAATGCAGACCTTGAGCCAAAATCACCAAACACCAATGGCTTTAAAGGGGTCATATGATGCGATTTGAAGTTTTCCGTTCTCTTTGGAGTGTTACAAGCTGTTCGTGCATAGATAAGATATAAAGAGATATTCTTTATAAAAGTTATGACTCGTCCACGTTCACCTAAAATGGCTCATTTAAAAGGGTCATATGATGCTTTTTTAAAGATAATTATTTTGTGTATTTGGTGTAACAGAATATGTTGTCCTGCTTTAATGTTAAAAAAACTAATTATTTTTCAAATACTGTACATTATTGTAGGTCATCTATGCACCGTCTCTCTCAAACGCTTCATTTTCTACAAAGTCCATCTTTCCGACAAGCATAGTCTGCTCTGATTGGCCAGCTGGCACAGTGCACTGTGATTGGCCGAACACCACAAGCCGCGTTGGAAATGTAACGCCCCTTTCCATAATAGCGAGCTTCAGCTTTAAAAATGAAAGTAAAGACAGTTAATAATGTCCTTAGTTTTACCATCAGTTCAAGCCCGAGAGGGGAACAGAGTCACGTGACAGACAGTGATGATGCTCGTGTTTGTACACAAGCCGAGATTAAGAAGATTTATGACGCGCTGTACACTCCGCTGTGATGTGACCTCTCTTCACAAACATACAAGACGCACAAAACTCCACATTTGAACAGTCAAATAATTAAACTAATAACAAAATATCGCTGGTTCAGAAGCGCCGGATTGTCATAGCAAAGTCAGAATTACCTCCTCTCCTATGTTCACGAAACAGTCGTCCATATAATGCGTTGCTGTCCTGTTGTAAGTAATCTTAATGATTCCTAATTGCATCTACTTTCGGAAGGCCATATAAAGTGCTTTTGCTTTCGCCTAGAAACACACAGCTTCTCCCCGACACGGCTGCATCAACACTACTGCGGTCACTGAAACAACTCCTTATGCAAATATTTCCACATCGTGAAGTAGACATGTGGGGGTGTGTTTAAACGAGCCGTTTTAGGAGGGCGTGGCAGAGTCTTAACTTTGATAAAGAATATCTCTTTGGTTTTGAGGCTTTAGTCTTTTCAACTTCAGGGATCTTATCTATGTACAACCAGCTTGTAACGCTCCAAAGAGAAAGCAAAACTTGAAAATCGCATCATATGACCCCTTTAAACACGCCCATGCCCAAACACGCACATGTCTACGTCACTGTGTGGGAAGATTTGCATAACACCACCCAAACGTATACGCAAAGAAAGAGGGTGTAATTTTTATTCTCTCTGTAGTATTGTTGCTGCCGCCGGCGTCATGTCCTGGAGACGCTGTTTTTCGTTGTGAAAGCGAAAGTACTTTGGGCTTTCAAAAGAGGACAACTAGAAATAAGTGGTTTGGTTGTATTTACAACACTGTTCCAGAACAGTTCAACCCAAATATTAGAGTGTGTGCAGCGCATATTACGACTATTTCCTGAGCCTGGAAGAGTAACGTTAGCCTACAATGCCAGTTGCAGACAAAGGCTGTTTCTATAAAGTGTGGCAATTACGCTTATAATTCACAGCCTGTAAGTATGTTTTCATATATAAAGAATTTGGCACTGACTATTCAAACACGAGTTTTGAGCAGTGTAGAGTAGTGCTTGTTGTTTGTTGTTTCTCCGATCACAAATGCAGACATGGTAATGTTTACGAGACAAAAAAAAGACAGTATAAATCATTATAATTCAGTAATTATGTCCCCATTGGATGCAAAAAAGGCCTCGTTTATGATGGTGTTTTATTATTTTTGTCTTCGTCAAGCCGGGACACGGCATCACAATAAGGTATGGGGCGTAACATTTCCGTCACAGGCTTGAGGTATTCGACCAATCACAATGCACTGGATAGCTGGCTAATCAGAGCACACCTCGCTTATCAGAAGGATGAGCTTTGTAAAAATTGGCGCGTTTCAGAAGGGCGGAGCATAGTGGAGCAACAATAGTATACAGTTTATGGAAAACAATGTGTTTTTTTAACCTTAAACCGCATAAACACATTGCATTACACCAACTACACAAAATAATGTTATTATTAACAACGTCATATGACCCCTTTAAAGCAGTGGCTTTCAATCCTGCTCTGCATATTTGTCTCCCTTCTGATTCAAATTCAGATAATCAGCTCATTAGTAGAGAACTCCAAACTGAACTTAGTGTGTCTGATAAGAGAGATCTACAAAATGTGCCGTGGGTCCCCAGGTCCATGATTGAAAACCACTGCTTTAAACCATAGATTGCTGGTGAGTTGTGATGCAGCCACAGAACTGGTGAAAAGATCATCAGCTGGGTTCTGATCTGTAAGTGAACAAGTAATTTGCTGTATGCGATGGACACAAAAAACAAAGAAATGTTTGAAGGCTTCTTTGTGTGGGCAGGCTCTCACCTACGAGACTCAAGTCCTTGAGGGTGAGAAAGCTTGCATCCCATGCTGTTTGAGGCAATTTTATGCAGTTTAAGACTCGACTCTAAAAGTGATGCTTTTAAGAGTGTACGGGTCGAAGCCTCAGAATCTGTGGAAAAATATATAAGATTGCATCGTCCATGTAAAAAGGGCCTATTTTGCTTACTTTTCTCTGCAGCTTGCTGAAGACCATAAATAGACTAGTTAAACATGTATTTATTGTGTTCAACTGAAGAAAGAAATGAGTCACAATCGCCATTGGCAAAATGGTGATATTTGACAATATCAATTAATACACATACAGTTTCATGGCCACTGAAAATATTTATGGCCAGTCAATTTTCTCAAGTCACCAACCATTGGCTTGTGTAGCAAAAGGTTAGTTTGGACTCCGCATATGAAGTCAACATAAAGGTGAGTAAATAATGACAATTTCCTTTTTTGTGTAAACTATCTCGCTAAACATATTATTCTGTAGACAGTTTATCTTACACAATAATACTTGTGAATGCATAAAATATTGTAGGGCTTGTGAAGCAAAGGCTCAGTGTTAGGGATCGGTTTGTGGGTTAAATCTAAAGTTCTGGTATGAAACTCTAGATGGCACAGTCCGATAGGTCTAACTCTATCTGACAATTCAATGACATCATCACAATGACATCATCACATGGTGCAGCTGTTTGGTTCTTTTGTGTCAGCAGCCAATTAGCTTGCTGCTTAACATTAACTTGGCTAGTGCTTGCAGCAGTTGCAGCATGCTTCAGAAACCCTCCACCTTCCCCAGCTCCACCTGTATAGATCTGCTTTGAGATGATCATGTATGCTATATGGCAGTGGCGAGCGGTGACTTTTTTTAACCGGGTATGCTGAGTGCTAAGATTAAGATCCCCCCCTCTCCTCTCCTCTCTCTCTATCCTCCTATCCTCTCCTCTCCTCTCCTCTCCTCATCGCTTTTAGGCCATGCTCAAAGATGAAAACACCGTAGCAGGTGTCGATTTAAAAGTATGCACATTCCTACCTTAGGCTATTTGTAATCCTTCTTCTATCGTTTCAGGTTTATCCATAGTTATTCGAATGCTAGAAAACAGCTGATTTTCTAAGTAAAAACCCGCCAAATAACATTTACACGTAGTTATGATACGTAATATTCAGAGCGTGGGGAGATGGGGGATTACCCCGGTCTATAAATCTCTGCATCAACTGAATGTTTTTTTTTTATTTTTTTTTTATTTCCAGTGAATAGGAGTTAAAACTTCCACCCAGATGACAATAATAGACAATGCAAAATACCCACAAAATAAAAAATATATCTTTAAAATATTGCCAAGTAACATTGCAAACAACAATAAAATCATAGAAGGACTTTAACTGTAAGCGACACAAGAATACAGAAAACAAAGGTATTGTTTCCTATTTTTTCCTAATGTTTGTTATTATTTAACATTTTAGATATATTTTTATGAAAAAAAATATATTTACAACTTAGGCATGTTGACAATAACGTGTTCAACATTGCCTATGACAAGATATGTTTTTGGTGGACTTTCAAAATTTTCTTTGCTTGAGAAAGCATGAAAATATACGGTTATGATGTTTTTTTATATGATTTTGTCAGGTTAGTTTTGCATCAAACACAATGTAATTTTCGGCAATCGAGATCTGGCAGCAACAGCACATTTTTCTGCTTGGGCGAGCGCTTCGCGAACAGCTTACCTTGCACATGAATTCAGCTGCATACCAGCATATCACTGAGAACGTGCTACAATCCTGACGAGTTATAGCAACAGAGCGGAGGCGCCAAGGCTGCGGAGAATCCGCTCGCCCGGAAGCTCCCGTCACTGACGTAGATTTACAGAAAATTACAGCTGTTTTTCATAAATAATTTTACATACTTATTCCCAACACTTTATTAAGCTTTAAGTCACATCTCAAATGATAAGGTCAAACTCTCAGATGGCCTGGGTATGTGGTGCATTCACAGCTTATATTGACAGAACGCCACTGCTATATGGGGCATATTCATATATATTATATATGCAGCAGCAGTATTTCTTGCATACTCATAGCTGCATGTTTTGGATGTATTGACAGTAGCAAGTCTCGGTACTTGCTCTGCCGCAGCAGCTGCAGCGTAGCAGATCTATTCCGCCAAGACCAAACACATTAATATTGTCATCTACATTACCATGCTAATCCCTCCCAGAGATGTCATGACAGAAATTTTACTACTGGTAGGTCATCCTGAGCAGGTAGGTAGGTAGTTACAAATCTCTGCACCCCCAAACATTTATTTAAAAATTTTAACTATTCGTATAATCTAGTAATTTCAATGCAATGTATATCAGTCTTCTCTAGTGGACTGAGATGAAGAGAAACTATAGACCTTAGTTATAGTAGAGCAATATTTTATTTTTGACAGGACTTAAATGAAGCTGTAATGAAGTACAGTGTGTTCAATGGATTGTACTGTTATTTAACAACATGCCAGTTCTTTAGCTGATACATAGTCAGTGTTGGGGAGTAAATAGTTACATGTAACGGAATTACGTAATTTAATTACAAAATAAAAGTAATTGTAATTAGTTACAGTTACTAAGAAAAGATGTGTAATTAAATTACAGTTACTTATGAAAATGTTAAGGATTACAAAGAGGGTTACAGCTGATTTTTTAACACACACTCCCACATACAGATTTAACTGATTTCTTTCATAAATTGCAGTGACTGCTCTAAAATATGAAGCACCAATGTTTCAGAAATTTATATCATGGTTTTCCGATAAGTCTTATATTTCCTATATGGGTTTATGTATATGCTTTTTTTAAGATTAACTGTTTTTTCTAAGGCATCATTAGATTCCAGTGTTTCATGTCATAGCTATGCAAAGATTTGATTTTAAAATCAGTATCATAGCTATTAAACAATTTCTTGTTATGATTTTAAATCTGTATTTAACCTCATAATGATTTTAAAGTAAGTCTGATTTTGAGGTGGCTGTGCTTCAAAGGGGACATCGGATGCCTATTTTCCACAAGTTGGTATGATTCTTTAGGGTAATCTTGAAATGGTCTCGGTGGGTGTGTAAAAGAACACAGCGACTCGTTTCGGTGCATATCTCTTTACATGCTAAAGAGCTCTGCTCACCCGCCACTCTCTTCTGTGGAAGAGCAAAGGCGATTTGCAGATAATCATAAAAAAATATAAAGTGGGAGACTTACTTCTTCTGGATGTGTAGCTGGATCACGAACAATGGTTGCTAATCCATCCTTTAGTTTGAACTTTTTAACAAAACTTGCCTTGAATTGGCCCTTATTCAGAAAGCAGTCTGGAGTAAAATGATTTGCGCAGCCAGACATAAACTAATTTAGTGAAAGTGAAGTGACGTGTGGCCAAGGATGGTGACCCATTCTCAGAATTTGTGCTCTGCATTTAACCCATCCAAAGTGCACACACACAGCAGTGAACAAATACACCGTGAACACACACCCGGAGCAGTGGGCAGCCTTCTATGCTGAGGCTCCCGGGGAGCAGTTGGGGATTCGGTGCCTTGCTCAAGGGTCTCACCTCAGTCGTGGTATTGAGGACAGAGAGAGTGCTGGTTATTCACTACAAAATCAAAATTGCTTGATAATTGAGACTGTTTAGGCTTTTGGGGGGATCAAAAAAGGAGTGAATTTTTTACCATTGTAGGGTGGTTGTGTCCACACACTGCAAAGACACACTTATATGCAAATGAAGATATTTTGCATCCAACATCTCCTTTAAAATTAAAATATTATAATCTTAATTCAAGTGATGAAGGCTTTCGAGAGTCTGACAGTAATTAGTGTTAAACTCTACTGTAAGTTTAACCCTGCCTGCTTTGCATGTTTGAAAATGATTGACAGTTGAAAATATTAGAAATTTAGAAAAGTAATCAAAAAGTAATCAAATGTAATCAGTTACTTTACTTTTATAAAGTAATTGAAAAGTTACACTACTTATTACATTTTAAGTAGGGTAACTTGTAATCTGTAACCTATTACATTTCCAAAGTAACCTTCCCAACACTGTACATAGTCTTTAAAAGACTTTCTTTCAGTAGACAGAAACTTGGTAAAACTATTGTAAAAGTTGCGAGACTTGAAAATACCTGTGATCTAGGACATGTATACATGTAATTGTAAAGTCTGTAAGTCTGTCTCTCACAGCCTGTAGTCATCCATGTAAAATTCAATATGGTGTCTACCCTGATTAAGGAGTTCAACATTGATGGACAGCTAAGGACATCAAGCAGCATGATCTGCGGGAAAGATGCACATGACATCGGCTGAGAACCGTAAGAAATAAACGCATTAAACAAAAATACTGAAAAGAACTAAATTTCTTACATGCAGTCATTTAGTAAATTAGGTCTAAAATACACAAAATACATGTACAAATGATTAAATCACTGATTTTTGATTCAAATGATGCAGGGTATAAAGGTGCTGAAGCATATGCCATACAAAAAAAGTGATTTTTAATTTTTGAGTAAGGCAATTTTAAACCACCTTTAATACATTTTAAGCAGTGGGTTATATAAACCTGTATTTTAATAAACAGTTTTAAATATTTTAATTCTTAAAATGAGATTCACATCATAAAGTATTCTCCCTTGGCTAACACACACATTTATGATGAATGTTGATGCACAAGGCCTAACAATCTCAATCAGAATCAAGTTCCTTGCCGATGTCGCCTCTGGCTTGCTTAGTTGGAAACACTTCAATTTCCAGCGATATCATCGACTTGATTGCACAGATACTATTTAAACTGAACTGAGCTGGACGATGACATCACTGAATTCAATAATGAAATCCCTTTAACTGAAAAAAATGGGCGTTCAATCTTGTCATTTTATATTAGTGATACACTATTTTCCTATTTTGATATTGTGCAGTTGCTTTGACACAATTTGTATTGTTAAAAGTGCTATATAAATAAAGGTGACTTGACTTGACTTGACAATCTGACCATGCAGTACAACAGAGTTCAGATTTTAGTAATTGTAAAAGGGATACTATGGGTTCAGTACAAATTAAAATTAACTGACAGCATGTGTGGCATAATGTTGAGATTACTAGAAAAAAAGCCAAAATATGGGATACAGTGAAGCACTTACAATTATGGTGCGATTTGTAAATGTTGAAATATTCACTGTTTTAATAAAACAGCCACAAGAATGAACAAAAATGGATCATAACGTGATTAATCTAGTAAAAAAAATTTTGTTTTTATTAAGCTCAGATGAGCTTTATTTGTCACATACACAATTATACAGAGCATAACCAGCAGTGAAATGTGTTCTCTGCATTTAACCCATCTAAGTGCACACACACCTGGAGCAGTGGGTAGCCAACGCTGCGGCACCCGGGGAGCAGTTGGGGGTTCGGTGCCTTGCTCAAGGGTCACACCTCAGTCGAGGACAATTCCTGCCAGAGCCGAGATTCAAACCCACAACCTCAGGTTACAAGTCCAACACTCTATCCATTAGAGCCATGACTGCCCCAGCACTACTGCCCCATGACTGCCAGTACTAACTTATTAAAATTTTCCAGATTCAATGCCTTGACAAAGATATGCCTTAAACCCTTTTACTGTAAAAATGATGTTATACCTTAAGAAATACATGTTTTAAAATTAATGTAAGTGCTTTTACGGATGTATAAGCTTTATGTTTTATTTGTAAATTATCTTTAAAAAGGAGAGATGAGGTAACATGTTTGAAAATCAACATCAGCAAATAATCAACAATTAACAAATGTTTTCGATGGTACAAGTTAAATGCCTAATTTGTATTGAAACCTGAACAATCCTTTAATGTTCTTAATAACTGCAATGCATAGTGTAAATAAGGTGTAAGATAGCATATATGCATGTAAATGAGCTGCACCATTTTTTATTTTGTGAAAAAAGTTGTCTATTAAAAGAGACATATCTAAACATCAGATCTGTATTCAGTCATGTCCTATTCATATAAGCGTTATAAACAGTTATCCATATTAACATAAGACATATTCAGGTGATAAGAAATTATATGTTACGAGTATGCCATGTATGCAGTTCGTTATACGCAACGCATTGATCATTTATGAACCATTTCTGTAGGCTGCAGGTCTTCTCTCTCGCTCTCTCTCTCTCTCTTTCTCCACACATGCGACTGCTCTGCCTTTTGATCAAGGGAAATTATTCACGGATAAGTCGATCCTTTAATATTAATTTAGGATGTCGTTTATTCTGTCCGACTATATGAGATCTAAACCTCATGCGCATCCTCTCCTCCTCTCTCTTACACACACACGCATAATAAAACACATCCGATGTATTTAAAGCCGGTTGTGTTCCTGTTTATGTAACTTACTTCTTCAGTCCTCTCCTCATCGACGCTGGCGTTACCGTGTTGTTGCAGAGGTTCTGTTCAATTTCCCCAACTCCATTTCTTCTGGCCAGTGATAGGACTGTTTCTTTCTGCTGCTAACCTGCCAGAAGCTCCCAGAAAACGCACAGCTTGCTGAATGAGTGAACGCGGAGGGAACTGAAGGGTGCCTCCTCTAGATCACTGACTCCAATGACGCAAGACGCGCGAGAGTGATCGAGATCTTAATGGTAACTAATGCTGGGTACACACTAAAGGATTTTTAAAATAGTATAAGATCGTCAAAATAGGCTATGAGAGACCACACATATGAGGACAAAATATTCCTAGATGTAACCGTTTTGCTATATAGTGTGTGGTGTCCAGAGCCGCTGCTGGCCAAATAGGTGCCCTAAGCAGAATTGTATTGTTGTGCCCCCTCTGTCAAATATTATGGAAGTAAAAGCTAAAGTAAAAAAATAACTTTTAGGGAATCAGGATCAAAATAGAACTTTAATAAAATATAAAAGTAAATAAATAAATTGTAATTAAATTATATTATTTACGTATTACATTTGTAGCTCGAGTAGACAGATACCAAAGTGTCTCTGCAGCAATTACCAGGCCTTTGGCTCCCTTTACAGCCATTTGTAATAATAGGTAGGCCTAATGTACATAAATAGTTTATTTTGTAATACATTATGTATTTTAACAGTGTTATTCAATGAAACCATATGATTTTTAATTAACCAATCATAATATAATGTTATAAAATATGTCTATTTTTAGAGCACAGATTGAGGTTTTCAATGATATATGTTAAATTTAACAATCATGAAAGAATACTCTATTCATTGTGGAAGGGACATGGTGAAATTAAAATCTCAACTTAGGAAAAGAAAACTGCCAATATCTTCGGAGTAGAAAGATGAACACATTTCACATTTCCCACGATCAAAGAAAACACTAATACACATGTGTGGAGCAAATATCACGGCTCTGGGTTCTTGTGTACACAAGTTAGCCTATGTAAGGTGTTTCAACTGTACACATTATGGATGCGCGGATGAGCTAAAACGTCACCCGAATCCACAGCATCAAATAAATTATCCACCCGCCAACCGCCCGCACACATAAGTTTGTCTTAACCACACAAATAACCACAAACTCGCATTTCGGAACAGTTGACATAATTGTCACTTGGCTAATTGAGTAATTGTTGCATCGTCACAAAAATGTATTATTTGCACGTCTTTTACTCTTTTTAAGCCATTCGGTACTCACATGCTCCAGAGGCGGTTTCCTGCGTTCAGTCACATCCAAAGCCAACGCCAAAGCGCACACGCACGTATAAAGCCGCCTTGCCAGCAGGGGCGATTCTAGGATTTTTTTAATGGGGTGGCACAGGGGGGCCAAGATCCAATCAGGGGGGGCCCATGGGAAAAGTCATGTGCCCCAACACAAGTGGGATGACATAAAAAGGGCACTGCACATCTCTCTTTTTATAAATAATAACCACTGAACGGACAATACTTGTTCTCAACTTCTTTCATTGTCCAAACAGACAGTGTGTGTGTGTCTAGTGAACTTTTGTAAAAAATGCTCATGTTCTCATGATCTGTCTGCTGCGGATAGATGGCTGGTGGTGTGGTCCTCACTGGCCCTCTCTGACCTGTGCTGCCAGGTTCAGGGCTGCTAATGTGCTGGCCTACTTGCCCCTGCCAGGTGGATTGGCTCTGACCTGCACTGCAACTCACTGCACTTCATCTACCTGTCTTTGACATGGTTTATTCTTGAAGAAACCTTGAATGTGTTCCTGCTGTGCCTTACTTTGTACCCTTTTAATGTTTTTTTACACAAAATTATGTCAAAAAAAAACTAACTTAATCATCAATATTACACAAATAGTATATTTAACAGCCATATTATAATCTGATTAAAGACAAAATCATTTAATGTGAAGCTGTTCTTGGACATTGCAAACTAAACAAAAAAATGTAAGACTACATGCAAAAACGTTTGTTTATTCAATACAAACAGGTGTTTACTATTCTACATCTTAAAATTCCAAGTGTCAGAACGCTAACATTAAAACCCCACATTTTAGCGTTCACCTGGTTACTGCAGACTAGTTGGGAAAGTGATTGTGCCTTTAATCTTTGAAACAACAGGAAGAAACGTAACATAACTATTTCTATTTTAAGCAGTGCTGGTGCATAGCGGCAACACAAATAACCACAAACTCTAAGGAGCTTTCAACATTTCAACAGCTTTTCAACAGGCCTACAATTATAATGTGATACTTACAATCAGTGTTGGGGAAAGTTACTTTTAAAAGTAATGCATTACAATATTGCGTTACTCCCTAAAAAAGTAACTAATTACATTATTTAGCTACTTTTTATGGAAAGTAATGCATTACATTACTTTTGCGTTACTTTTGCATTACTTTTTAAATATGAGCAGGGCTTGATTGTTTGTTTTTAATACGAAAAAAATTGAAAATAAGTTCTATTTATAGCAAATGTAAAAGCCCTTTCACACCAAAAAGTGTAATGAATAAACCTCAGTCTGAAGGAAGAGTAAATTACGTCTGTACAGTAGAACGCAGAAAAATAAGGTTCAACACTCTTCAGCAATAAAAAAAACAATGAAGCACAATTGTTAGTTTATCTAAAGTAATTTTTGCTTATTAGTATGGTTGAACTGGATTATCAAAGGTCAGCAGCAAACACATTGGTTAATAAAATGGGATTAGATATTTTTTGTGTTGTTTAACATATTTAATTATTGCAGGTTTGCCTCATGTTCTGAGTTTGCATTTCACTGTTTTAATTCATTTTGATGAATACTGAATCTGTTTTTTGCAAGTGGGATGAATTAATACACATTCACATTGTCTAGATTAGAACTACAGTAAGATAATTTTTACACAGCGCGCTGTCAGTCAATAAATGGAAAAAAGTAACTCAGATATTTTCTAGAAAATTAAAAAGTAATGCGTTACTTTACTAGTTACTTGAAAAAAGTAATATTATTACGTAACTCATGTAGCATAATTAAACGAAGCTATTATTTCAGCTCTGGGGAATTATTTATTAAAGATTCAATATTGCTTTGATTAAAGTGATATTAATCTTTAAACTATCAATTTAGTTTATTTTGCTCTCGTGGCCAACGATAAACAGAATAAAGAATTTTATATAATTTGCGTGAGGTAACGCAACCTTTTATGGCAATAAGGTTCAAATACTTGAAAATCACATCTCAAGAGACAATTCTTTATAAAATGAAACACGGTTTATTTGCTAACTGCTATTCTACGGTACATGATCTAAACCAGTGGTTCTCAACCGGTGGGGCGTGCTCCCCCGGGGGGGGGGGGGGGGGCGGACACTCTCCCCGGGGGGGCGCGAGTAGGCTACAGGATGGGAGGAAAAAAAACCTGAATTTTTTTTTTTGCAAAAAAAGTTTATCACTAAACTACTGTCATAAAAAGTTATAGTTTTGTATATACATAACTCCTGAATAAAAATTAAATGTGTTTGGACTGATTTAAAAAAAGAGTTTTTTGAACAAATTTGATTGGTTTGTCGATAGTGAGCGCAAGTGCCAATTCCCAATTATAGCAATAGCCTAGTAATGATAATAGGCCTATACTGATGATAATAACAACAACAACAACAACAACAACAATAAAGCATGTAACCTCATATAATTATATAGCAATAGCCTAGTAATGATGATAGGCCTACTTCTACTCATAATAATAATAATAATAACAATAATGTCTGCAAGCTCACATTAGAAGTCTGTTGCTACTGTCAATTATAACAATAGCCTAGTAATGATAATAGGCCTACCTACCTACCGCTACTGATGATAATAATAATAATAATAATAATAATAATAATAATAATGTGGGCCTAAAAAAATAATAGCCTAGGGCTATCTATCTATCTATCTATCTATCTATCTATCTGTCTATGCAAGGTGGTGTGTGTGTGTGGGGGGGTGGGGGGGGGGGGGGGGTGGCAACTGCAATGAATCAGCTTTGGGGGGGCCCAGCTTGCAAAATGTTGAGAACCCCTGATCTAAACTAATAAAACAAAACAAAACACATAGACAACACATAACATACACACACACATTCAGAGCTCTACGGTTTAACGTTAGAAGAAGAGTTAAGGTAGCACTCTATTTCATAACTGCAGTCACATAAGATCACGAAAGAGATGTCACCCTTTTCTGCATTCAGATCAATTACCGGTTCAATTAGGATAAAAACTTAGTTTGAAATGCTT
The DNA here is from genome assembly GCA_027422405.1 of Ptychobarbus kaznakovi. Classification (NCBI taxonomy): domain Eukaryota; kingdom Metazoa; phylum Chordata; class Actinopteri; order Cypriniformes; family Cyprinidae; genus Ptychobarbus; species Ptychobarbus kaznakovi. The sequence continues at coordinate 27,270,775 of CM049794.1, forward strand.
GCTTTACGTTGATTAAGCAGGTCGGATCTCTTATTCGTTCCACGTGTTGCTCTCACGGAAATGTCCGATCCTTTGTCTCGGATGCCACGTGGTTTAGTTCGTGTTTCTTCGTGGTTTTGTTTGTGAGCACGTGGTTCCTTTGCTGCTGCATGACGTGAGGCGAGAGATCCGTGTCCAGCTTCCGGATTGTCAGCGAGTAGCAATTTGAAGCGCGAGGATCAGGACGAAGGAAGAGAGGACGATCTAGCACTGTTTGCCAGTTTTAAACAGACAGATTTCAGCACGCCCCCGGCGGCTGTACCAATCAAATTGTTCTTGCAGGGCGGAGCCTTGCCCCGCACGGTTTTGGGGCATATCATTTTCTTACCATGTGTCAGAAAAATAAGAGTTTAAATATTTATGTAACGTGTTATCACATGTTTACCCATTTATAACATCACCACATCTGTCACCTCACTGATTCATAATTTTTCGCGACCGTAAATATAAATCTAAACACGCTATAACATTACAGGGAAAAGTAATATGTCACAGGTTAAGAACATACCATCGGTTCCATTACACAGCAAGCTTATATAAGACAGAGTACACATTAATATATATTGTTTCTTGTGTCCACGGTTTTAATATCCAAGGAATACATGACTGTCTCTATGTACAAAGGAACCACATGTGGATTGGCTCTCCTTTGTCTTTTGACGAAAAAAAAGCGCATATTTTGCGCTGGATGAGGAGGGGGAGGGGAGGTGCTTTTAAATCAACCAATAGTCAGTGACGTAGCTCGGCTTCATCTAGATTTCCTTCTGTGCAATGATTCTCTACACTCACGTTACTTGTAATGCGTTACCCCCAACACTGCTTACAATGAACAGAAATGTGGTCTGCAGCCTGCGAAATAGTACTTCTCCTTTTTGAGCTGTGTAATTGACAGCACTCTGATCCAATGGCATCGTATTCGGGAGCTGATTGGTAGCGAACCAGACAGTGAGTAGGTGTATTCTTCTCATAGGTTCTACTTAAAGCGACGCTACGCTGCCGATTAATGTGTAGCGGTTTTCTTATGCACCACAGGACCAAACCCGCCAAGAAAGACGAACACCGATAGAGTCTTTTAAGGTGTTTACTGCAAGCACAGAATGGGACAGTGTTACAACAATCGTCTCTGTTCTGTTTACAATCTCTCCTCAGAGTGCCTCCCGCGGACTGAAGTTACAGAATGTATTTTTCCTATATCTTAAATTGTTCCATTCAATAAAGTGCATAACACCATATACATGTTTTATATAGAACTAACAAGAAAATTGTGAACTTTGAAAATGAATGTAACAAAATACAATAATGCATACCTGCAAGCACAGAATGGGACAGTGTTACAACAATCGTCTCTGTTCTGTTTACAATCTGCAAATACATCTTTGAGTTAGTACATTGTCCCATCACTCTAAAATGCAGGCAACAACCAAAACCACAAAAATCACAATTCACAAGTTGTTTTACCCTTTTCTTATACCAAGTAATGTCCAGTAGGTCATGAACTACATTACCCAGAATGCACCGCCCCTTATTGGCGCGCACTCCACTCAGTGCAGCAACACGTTAATCTCTTGTCATACTCAAGTACATTAAAACTATAAAACGATCAATATTAACAAACCTCTTCATACATTAGATGAACACAATGTAAATTGATACTTGATACAGATATACTAATCCCAAAAATTCGTCAAACACTCATTTAAAGAAATACCCTTTATACAGCGTTTTCAACATTAGTAATCCCTTGTTTAACACATAACACATTCAACAATACAAACACCACCATGTTTTATTCGAACCTCATCTTAATTTCTACTTAATAAACTCTAAAAACGATTAAGTCGTCCAGTAACTAAAACACATACCTCTCCTCAGAGTGCCTCCCGCGGACTGAAGTGTACGGCACCCTGGGAACATACCACTGATCAGAGAGGGGGTGTACCAATTAGCAAAGCTCGATGACATAACATCTTTCTGTTTGAACAAATACAGTATGGAGCAATTGTGCAATTGCAGTTTTTTTTTTACAAACACAGATGATTTAATGCCATGTAAAACACTCACAATTCCCATCTTGTATGAATTATATATACATTCTTCAACCCTTCCTTAATGACATGTGGGGTACTCCAATCTGAACTTCTTGATTTGTTCTTTCCATTTGTTACTACTTATAAATTAAATTAATTTTGATGAAATGCAACACATTCACACCATTACATTCACCCCTCCCAATTTCATCAAAATTTATGGAATAATAAAAATATGAAATGAGGGTACATTTTTCATTACTTGACCTTGAAACCATGACGTGAAGTCGTCTGTGAAGACCGCAGATTAATCTGCCAGGTAGATAAATGCCCATATACATAAATCCAAAGGTTAGTTATATGATTTCCCCCAAACTGTTTTCCTTAACTACATGTTCTTTCATGTTCTTTTGTAAGATCATTTTAGATTTCAACAAATGTGGACAGCATCTGCATCAAAGCAGTAAGAGTCTCTTTTTTTCCAGGTTCAGTCATCAACATACTCATGGATTCTATCAACCTCCTAACTGGCTTCACCATCCTACCAGACCGTGTTTGCACAGTACTGCCCTTTAATTTTACACTGTTGTCTTCCTCAGCTGTGTCACTGTCCTCGACACTTACAGAGCTTTTTACACTCGAGCAATGTCTTAAGCAGTCAAGTGAACTACTACGACCGCTTAGGGTGCAGCCTGACACAGTTGAGTTACTCAGGTTGTCTTCTGACTGAATACACTCACTCCATTGCTTACTTGGATTCCCAACGTCATCGTCCAAATCCGCATCAGGAAAATCAGTGGGTGAATGCCGACTGCCTACAGAATTTTGCCTAGATCCTCTTTGTGCATCTGCTCTCGACACGTCGTGGGGTTGAATCTCTGGACCCTCAGTTTGAAGCACCCAAGCAGCAGTTCTCTGGTCATCATAGTCTTCATCAGCATGCCTCGGTGCCTCCTTAGGGTCTGGCTCCTCCATATCTGACTCGCCATTCGACAAGGTCGAAAGTACTGTAGATTCAGTATCACTCTGGCCAATTGGAAGGAAATTTACAGGCAGTATGAAGTTCCTATGAACTACTTTGTTCTTCTTCGTGACAGGGTCCTCAACTTTGTAAACATGCACATTAGGGTTTTTCCATGTGACAACATAAACAGTTGAATCCCACAGATCAGCCAATTTCCCTCTTGCGCGTTCCCTACGATTGGCCAACAAAACTTTGTCTCCAATCTCCAAGGCAACACCTTTGACTCGTTTGTTGTACTGTTCAGCCTGCTTCTTCTGAGCTTGTGTTGTGCTGTCTTGAGCGATCCTAATGGCTTCCTTTAGGTCTCTCTGGAATGCACTGACATAATCATTATAATCCACCACTTCATTATCTCTCAGTACACTCTCAAACATGATGTCTACTGGCAGTCTTGGAACCCTGCCAAACATGAGGTAGAATGGGGCGAAGCCAGTAGTCTCATGTATTGTGCAGTTGTATGCAAAGGTTAATGTTTGTATCATCTGGGGCCAGTGCACTTTTGCTCGAGCAGGGAGAGAGCGAATCATGTTGCCAAGAGTTCTGTTGAACCTTTCTGTTTGGCCATTCCCCATAGGGTGGTAGGGGGTGGTGTGAGATTTCTTTACTCCTGATATTTCCAACAGCTCAGATATAAGTTTACTCTCAAAATTCGCTCCTTGGTCAGAGTGGATCCTACGAGGAAACCCATACACACAGAAGAACTGGTTCCAGAGTTTTTGGGCAACCACCTTTGCCGTCTGATTAGGACAAGGAAATGCATGTGCCAATTTGGTAAAATGGTCTGTGAGAACGAGCACATCCACACTGTCTCCATTCCTCCCCTCAGCAGACCAAAAATCAATGCACACCAGCTCTAGTGGTTCACAAGTTTTGATGGATTCCAAAGGTGCCCTAGCATCTGGCTCTGGTGTCTTGCTAAGAACACAACGTTTGCAGTGCGTCACATACTTCCTCACCTCGTTATCCATTCCATTCCAGAAAAATCTCTGGCGAACTAGATGGAGGGTTCTACCCTGGCCCTGATGGCCCACATCATCGTGAGTTCCCCTTAAGACGGTCGACTTCAGAGAGTTAGGCACTACAAGCTGATACCTTCTCTTCCCAACTTTATCTTTAGATATCCTATAAAGGACTCCATCTCTGATCTCCAACTTTTCCCAATGTTTCAACATACGGAGCACCTGAGCTGTCTCGAGAACCTTTTCTCTCCGTGACGGTCGTCTTTTTCTCTCAAGGAAGTAGATCACCCGCACCACCACATCATCTTCCCTTTGTTTTCTTCTTATTTCTGCAGCAGTAAATGCCGGAAGAGTGGACTGACTGTCCAAAATATGGCTTGAGCATTGGGACAACTGGGCTGTGCGCACTGGTAAGCTGGAATCCCAGTCTAGGCCGGACTGTATAACAGCTTTCACCTCATCAATTTCCACTTCTTGTCTGTCCGTACACTCATTCTCGACATTCTGTTGCTCCTGAGAATTAACGGATAACTTAAATGCATTCTGAACAGATTCAAGGCTCATGTGATTTGCTTTGTTGTCTGGTTCGTTTATTCTAAACCTTTTTGCAAATGGCTCACGACTCAGGAGATCTGCAGGGATGTTCTGTGATCCTGGAATGTATTTAAGATTAAAGTCGAAAGGTGCTAACTTCGAGACCCACCGTTGCTCGCAAGCATCAAGCTTGGGCTTAGTCATGATGTATGTTAATGGGTTATTATCGGTTAGCACAGTAAAGTGAGCTCCTTTTAACCAATGAGAAAATTTATCACACACCGCCCATTTAAGGGCAAAGAATTCCAACCGATGTGCTGGATACCTGGCTTGAGAGCGGGACAAGGATTTGCTTGCAAATGCAACCGGTCTTGGTTTGAGCTCACCATCAACTACCTGACTCAGAACTGCACCCAAGCCATCCATTGATGCGTCAGTAAATAATAGAAACGGCTTGTTAAAGTCAGGGTGAGCCAGAATTATGGTGGTGCTGATAGCCTTCTTAAGCTTTTCCAATGACATTTCACAATCTGATGTCCAATCTTCTGGCTTGAGGCGTCTGTATGGCCTAGCACTGACCCTTGCACCTCTGCGTTTAACCCTTTGTCCCGATGTTAACTGGAATAATGGCTTTGCCAGACGTGAGAAATTCTCAATAAAGTGTGAATAATAGTTGGCCATACCTAGAAAAGATTTGACTTTGGTGTACGAAGGCGTTTTCCCATCTTCTTCCATTAGATCCTTTGCTGTAATCTCATTAATTGCAGAAACTTTCGCAGGATCAGCAGCAATGCCTTCTGCTGTAACTATATGGCCCAAGAATTTGACAGATTTCCTTAGGAAGTAGCACTTCTTTGGGGCTAGCTTCAGATTATGTTCTCTCAAGCGTGAAAATACCAGCTCAAGGCGATCCAGGGCTTCTTGTTCACTCTTGCCAAAAACCAAGAGGTCATCCAAATAACACAGGAGTGACATGTAATTTTGATCGCCAAATATTGAGGTCATCATCCTAGCAAATGTAGCTGGACTATTACATAATCCTTGGGCCATTCGATTGTACTCATAAAGCCCTACAGGTGTAGTACACGCTGTATATTTGCGATCATCTTCATGTATGGGTATATTATAGAACCCAGATGTAAGGTCCATTGTACTAAAGTAGCAATTGCCACCTAAGGCAGCGAGGGCATCAGACTGATGAGGTAAGGGATAAGCATCTTTTTCGGTTCTCTGGTTCAACCATCTGAAATCCGTACAAATTCTCAGTTCCCCTGAAGGTTTCCAGACCAAGACAAGTGGAGAAGCCCACTCACTGCTGGACCTGCTAATAATTCCTTTCTCCTCCATTTCATCAAGTGTCTGCTTAAGCTTCTGATATTGTGATGGTGGAACTCTCCTGTATGGTAACCTGAAAGGTTTCTCGTCCTTCAGTCTAATCCGGTGTACAACATCCTTCACTTCACCACAGTCAAGTCTGTCTCGGGAGAAAATTGATTCGTATTTAACAACAAGGTTGGCCAGTTCTTCCTTCCATTCTTCGGACACATCACATGACTGGATATCTATTTGATCTAGGCCCAAATCATGAAGCTTTCCTGAGTTTCCAGACCCAGCCATCGACTCCTCTGCTGTATTGACAATACATGTTGCTTGAATCACTTCTGAACCTTTTTCGTTACCACAAGTTAATTCTAGATCTTCTAATGCTAGGCAAGGGTAAACCTGCGCCACTTTGGCATTCCGCCTAAGCGTGAGAGGACGATCTAGTAAATTGACTATCTTCATTGGAATCCATTTGTCCCCCCATAAGGGACACACTGTACGTGCAACTAGTACATTTCTTGGTGCAGACTTGGACATTGTGGGTTCAATAACAATAGTGCTGCCAATGGATAGGGGTACGTTCTCTTTCAATTTCCCCCATACCAGATGCTCATGTCGTGGGGCCAAGGTAATACACTGTTTTAGAATCACTGTACCCACTCTTTTGGGTATTTCCTTGCCTTGCCACCGATCTACATTGGCTAACAGGTTCATCAAGAGTCCTTCTGAATCATCTGTCGCAGGTTGAGAAAGGTTGTCCCAATACCACTGTGTTTTTTTCAGGTGTTGCATCACATGCTTTATGGCATTTGACCCTACGATCATGTCGTCTACTTGGCCAGGTACTACAAGCACAGGCACAGCCATTTTGCATTTGAAGAGGTCAACATTTAATTCATATTCGCATTTGGGTGGTGTCTGCTTTCCCCCACACCCGACAAGTATTATCTTAGAGGGTTTACTTGATTCTCTTTGTAGGACCCCCTCATCAATTAACTTGTGTTCGGCTACTTCACTTAAGGTGCAGGCCATAGACCCACTATCTATTAAAGCCTTAAGCTCAACAGAACCCTGCACTAGTATTGGCGCATAGAAGAGACTGTCATTGCTGACAACTCTCTGATACACAACGTTACAACTGCTAGTGGGCCTCTCTGCTAGGGGCGGATTATCAAAAAATGTGGCTTTTGGGGGAATTATTGCTTTGCCCACACTGACCCCCTCCTGGTATGGGCATTTTAGTTTAAATTGTGGCTCGGCCCAGAAGAAGTAGGTTGTCTTGCTGTGCCTGATTTCCTTTCTGGACACTCAAATCCCCTGTGGCCAGGTTTGTGACAACTGAAACACAGGCCATCTCTAAAACAGTGCGATTGGGTAGTGTGACTTTGCTCGTTACACACCTTGCATGGGGAATCATTAGGGATGGCAGATGTTGATGGTCGACTGTTCCCTCGCCCTCGGCTCTTCTCTTGAGTAGAAAGCAGTTTCTCTAAAAGGAACACCACTCTATCCATTGTAGCATGTTCACTGTTAGAGGCTTTGGGAACTGGAAAAACAGACTGTTGAGGCATGCACCAGGCACCAGAAATTTCTCCCTCTTCAACTTTTGCTATATGCTGAGCTCTGCTAGATTTTGTTGAAAGTTTGTCTCTGTGATAACTATCAACCATTTCTTGAACTTCTCCAACAGTCCATTTCTCAACTGGTTTACTCCGAAAAGCAGCGTAGAGGGCTGGTTCGGGACAGTGTTTTACAAACATCATAGCTGCTTCATGACCTGGATCCTCAACCCTCTTCCCTTGTCTCTGCAAACACTCATTGGCAAGATCAATGGTTTTATTAAGTCTTATCCAGTAGTCAAGGCTGCTTTCCAATTGTCTTGGCAATGTTGAGTAAAAATCAGCTAGAGGGGTTGTTGTAGAAATAGACTCTCCAAAGTGCTGTCTGAGAATATCATAGATAACATCAGGGTCTCTGCTTATGTTCACTAATGGGCTATTGCGAATACCAATTCGGACAATATCCTTAGCACGTCCAAGTAGTCTGTTCATTATCTCTGCACCGCGTTCAGACACGCTACAACCTTTCTTGGTCAAGTACAATTGCATCATTTCTTGCCATTCAGTCACTGTACATCTGTCTGAGCCATCACCACGGAAAAAAGGTGGTTCCTTTATTTCTGGCTTCAGAATTAGATTTACTTTTGACCAGTCATGATGTTGCATTGTGGTGCTTGACTGTGGAGGGGGAAATGCAGCATCAGACGCCTGATTGCTTGGGTTTGCAAGACTTGAAGCTACTTGTGCTCCTATTTCACTGCCAAGTTGTTTGACTAGATCTACTAAACTTTGTCTCAAATCCTGAGGTTGATCTTGGCTGGGGGCAGCTTCACTTTGTCGATGAATACCATCAGCCGGCCTGTGTATTTCTAATGGGGACATTGTAGAACTCCTAGCTCTGTGCTCAATCATACTAGCCAACTGTTCCCCCCGCCCCATTCCCACAATATAACCAGCTGGTGTTTGAGGGGTACTCATTATACCTGTAACATTACTGTGACTGTCCATATTTTCCACATTATTAACATCACGTTCAGTAATTGCACCACCTTGAAGTGTCTGATCACTTTCTTGAAAATCACGATTCACTGACATCTTCGTTACACACTCTGTCTAAAGTGCCTTTTTCCCTACTCTGTGTACTTTTGCGTTGTGTTTGCACAGTCTCAAATGTTGTCGGCTGAGTTGACTTAGAATTTTATCACCTTCTTCTCTTTTAGAAAAGCAAGACGTGGTCTCAAAGTCCAGGTCACAACTGGGTCCCCGGCGATCTGCAGCCGCTGATCTTCAATCCGGGTCACGGCACCAATCTGTAGCGGTTTTCTTATGCACCACAGGACCAAACCCGCCAAGAAAGACGAACACCGATAGAGTCTTTTAAGGTGTTTACTGCAAGCACAGAATGGGACAGTGTTACAACAATCGTCTCTGTTCTGTTTACAATCTCTCCTCAGAGTGCCTCCCGCGGACTGAAGTTACAGAATGTATTTTTTCTATATCTTAAATTGTTCCATTCAATAAAGTGCATAACACCATAGACATGTTTTATATAGAACTAACAAGAAAATTGTGAACTTTGAAAAATGTAACAAAAAATACAATAATGCATACCTGCAAGCACAGAATGGGACAGTGTTACAACAATCGTCTCTGTTCTGTTTACAATCTGCAAATACATCTTTGAGTTAGTACATTGTCCCATCACTCTAAAATGCAGGCAACAACCAAAACACCAAAAATCACAATTCACAAGTTGTTTTACCCTTTTCTTATCCAAGTAATGTCCAGTAGGTCATGAACTACATTACCCAGAATGCACCGCCCTTATTGGCGCGCACTCCACTCAGTGCAGCAACACGTTTAATCTCTTGTCATACTCAAATACATTAAAACTATAAAACGATCAATATTAACAAACCCTCTTCATACATTAGATGAACACAATTGTAAATTGATACTTGATACAGATATACTAATCCCAAAAATTCGTCAAACACTCATTTTAAAGAAATACCCTTTATACAGGGTTTTCAACAATAGTAATCCTTGTTTAACACATAACACATTCAACAATACAAACACCACCATGTTTTATTCGAACCTCATCTTAATTTCTACTTAATAAACTCTAAAAACGATTAAGTCGTCCAGTAACTAAAACACCATACTCTCCTCAGAGTGCCTCCCCGCGACTGAAGTGTACGGCACCCTGGGAACATACCACTGATCAAGAGGGGGTGTACCAATTAGCAAAGCTCGATGACATAACATCTTTCTGTTTGAACAAATACAGTATGAAGCAATTGTGCAATTGCAGTTTTTTTTTTTACAAACACAGATGATTTAATGCCTGTAAAACACTCACAATTCCCATCTTGTATGAATTATATATACATTCTTCAACCCTTCCTTAATGACATGTGGGGTACTTCCAATCTGAACTTCTTGATTTGTTCTTTCCATTTGTTACTACTTATAAATGAAATTAATTTTGATGAAATGCAACACATTCACACCATTACAAATGTATGACATCAGCGGTAGCGCGTGAGATTTTAAATGCACCCAGACTG
>CM049794.1:27280912-27383313 GCA_027422405.1 Ptychobarbus kaznakovi
GAAAAATAAAAACCGAAACTTATACACATTGGGGCTAATATGTTAGCAATCAAGCTGCTGATAGTTTTCCGACTACCAGTCCTTAAAGTTAAACTGCAAGCTAAGACGAACCCTTCAACCAGCTGTAGCATTATGCCAGTTACCGACGGTTCTATGCTTTTCGTTTTTTCCTTTCACTGAGTGAAGCAACACTTCATAGTTTACTAGTAATATATAGTAAATATATGGCATAGGAATATCAGAATTTAAAGCCTTGCCTTTAACTCCCAGGACTGTTGTTGAATCTTTCAAAGTTTTGGCTTGGGTCCTTCACATGCTGCAGCAGCACATTCCACCGCACCAATAACACGGTGGCTCGCGCTAGACGTGCCTGACTTTAAAATCGGCGCAACTAAACACGGAAATCGGCCGATGCCGAAATATATAAAAAAATGACAAATATCGGCCGGCCGATATATCGGTCGACCTCTAAATGTGCGTTCACACCAGACGCGAATGACGCGAATCACGCGAATGATTTACATGTTAAGTCAATGTAAAGACGCGAAAGTCAATCCTGCGGCGCAAATGGCGTGAATTGAGCGGTTTTGTCGCACGATTCGCATAGCGCGAGTTGAAAAATCTGAACTTTGGCAGATATTCGCGCCGCATTAACCAATCAGGAGCTTGCTCTAGCAGTGACGTGATTACGAGCGGAGGCAGAAAGTCCCAAACAACAATGGAGGACAAAGTAATTGTGGTTGTATGTGGGTACCCGGAGCTGTATATACATCTTCGTACTTTTACAAAAACAGGAATACATTTTGCAACGAGACTGGAGCTGCCTGGCAGAAGCCCCTCCCATGATGCGAATTCGCGTCTGTTGTGTAGTGAATTTCACGCGCGAATGAAGCGAGTAAACTCAAAATGTTCAAGCGTCCAACTTCGCGCGAATAGCGCGATTTATTCGCGTCATTCGCGTCTGGTGTGAACGCACTTTAAGGCCAACCACCGGAAACTAGGGTCAGCTCTGACTTTTGCATTGCATTTTCTCTCAACTCTCTTCACTTTTTCTGACCAATGTCAGGTCTTAAAGTCTCTACTAATGAACTGACGAGTTTAAATCGGGTGTGTTAGATGAGGGAGACAGTGCACCACTGCTCCAGCCAGTGTTGCCAGATCGGTTGACGATTTCCAGCCCAAAAGCCCACCAAAACCCGCCCACTTCAACAAAAACCAGCCCAAAATTTTAACTGCCAAAATAATGTGATATGACTTTATTACCATGTCAATCAAGATTAATAAGGACCATTTTTATCTCCTCAAAATAAAATAATGATGAAAAAAAGGTAATAAATATAAATAAATTTCACAGGAACATGGATCAAAACAGGGCAAATGCGTTAAAGACAGTCAGAAAATATGCTTAAAATGACCAGGAACCTTTTTAAAATGGCAATCAAGAAATTAACTGATAACCCCCGGGGGAACACATGCATCATTTTCAATGTCCACAGTAAGAAAAAGCAAATTTTTGTGCAAAAAAAAGTGCACAATAAAGTGATCAGAAAGCAATGTTAATTCACACCCACAACAGCCAAACATGTGTTATTCATGTATGATAATCTGACAGCGAAAATAAAATAATAAATCACAATTAACAACAATGCGCTTACCTTTCTCTTGTGCTTTATCTTCAGACAGAACTACAGAACGTATTTCATGAAGTAAACATTTTAGAACATAATGCAGAACTTAGCACAGTCAAAACTGTCCAAGTCCAGCAGCTGTCAATGCCAAGTATACAAGAGTTCGGACGGTTTAAAAGATGTTCTGATGCAGGATAGCATTGTATAGTCCCATGTTCAGTTTTGATTTTTATTAAATCATTCAACTGTTCACTTATTTCAGTTACAATTACATTTAGAAGTCTTCTATTCATTTAATCCACGTTGTGAGATTTGAGTTACTCTTAGATTCTTTATCGTGTAACTTATATTTAAGCCACTTTGCCATGAATCACTTAACTTAAATAAAATGAAAGAGTAAATATATAGCTGCACATTTAAATTTAGCCGTTTACAGTGCCAAAACCCAATCACTCACGAGTCATCACATCTCACCAACATAAAAGATGGTAAATTGATTGACAAGTCTCTGTTAAAATAAACCAAAAAGGGTTGCGTTAAGGAAAAATGAGTTGATGACTGCACTAAACATTATTTTGCTGTGATACTTTGAGCTCGAGCATATTAAGATAACGTGACTAAGATAAAAGTGAAGAAAAAAGCAGCTGATTGGGCGGTTTTTAGTTTTTTAAAAGCAGCCCAAATTTGGTCTACCCGCCCAATGCGTTATTCTCCGGTCCAAGCCGATCAAAAGAAGCCCAATTGGGCGGCAACCCGCCCAATCTGGCAACACTGGCTCCAGCACAGTTTTGGTGGCCCCGCCCCTGCATTAAATATTTTTATTAAATAAAGCGTTAAACTGAAAAAACTGCATCAAAAGTCAGACTTTGTGGACTGAAATTATAAAAAATAAAAAAAAATCAGCTTTTTATAGAGATTTTCCAATAATGTTTCCTGCTCTTATGCTATTATAAAACACTTAAACTCTAGACTGCATGTTATTTCAGATGTTTTGCTAAAATCTACACGCCCTTTCTCCAAAACAAGTAAAACCTTGTTAATGGCATACAGCTGTTTATTATGCCGTTTGTATACTGTGACAAATTACTAATTAAACTATTAAATAAGTCAACTGGGAGCTGTTAAGATGCTATAAAGAGTCTGCAATTGACTCCAGAAAAAACCTGTCCTTTAATCTCTCCATAACCTCTCATAAATAAACATGTGGATTCAGCATAATGAAGTGGAACACTGTGACATTGTTGAAGGCGATGAATTGGAACCCAAGCAGTGTTCTGATGGCTGCAGAGGCAATGCTTTTTAATATGAGACATTTCTCTGACAGGGTTTTACAGTGCTGCTGACTGTTAAATAAAGCATGGCACACTATCAGCAAATAATTCATTATATGAGGAGATGTCAACTTCTATGGCTCTACCATTGGAGAACGCATAACTGTCAACCCAGATCACGTGTGCTTCATAAACCAATCACTTTATAATATTTTAACTGTCAACCACTGTTTGCAGATACCATCGGAATGAATGAGTAGTGCCATAAACTGAATATTGTCAGTAACAGTTTTAAACTCCAAATAAAGCTAGAAAATAAACATTTTACCGCAAACACACTACAGATTATTGAACAGGCTGATGGTTCAAGTGATGAGCTGTTTCCACATGAGAAGCAGTATATTCAGTGTACTGGAGCATCTCCTCCATTGACATCCATTAAAAAAAACATTTTGCGTACTTGCTTTTTTTGCTTAGCTCTCAGCACAATGAAATATCAACCAAGACATTTTTTGTCTTTTAACACATTTGAACTGATATCTGTATTTTCTGTTAACATTACACCTTATCCCATGTACTGTAATTTTGTATAGGGGTAGTCTAGAGGGGTAGATTAAAACAACACCTCCTCATACTATGAAATAATTCACACACTTTAGTGGTAACATTGCAGAATTGCACAACTAATTAGAAGAACATAAAATAACATTAGGGTAAAACGTAGGACACAAAGGGGCTAAAAGAGCACTCTCACCACTGTGCTTTTCATTACTCCCAAAAATATATATGTTTGTATTAAACATTGACAGAGCAACACATTTTGTGGGAAAATAAACAGTAAAATAATTTTTAAATAATCGTAAATATAAATGAGGTAACAAGGCAGGCATTTTATGCCACACTCGGAGTAAAGGCTCCCCAACAATACTGATACAAATGCTTATTTTTTTAGCATAACATGTAATATTTGTATAAAACATATAATTTTTTATTTTAATATAATTATTCAATACACTGTCATCAAAATTTAATGATCTTAAAAATATTTTAATAAAACAAATAAGGGTTATGAAAGCTTCTTACACTACTACTATTTTTTTAACAGTAACAAATTAAAATTCATATGCTTAATATCACATTTTCTACCAGATTGACACCCAACTTAATAAATTATACTGGACATTTGGATCATGTCAACAAATGGAAATGTCAGTCAGCTTTTTATCACGTCAATTATTGTGCCTTTAGCCCCCCCAAAATAGGGATGCTTTTTACCCCAAATGCCATACTTTTACATATGCTTCAGTTATATATATATATATATATACAGTGGGGCAAAAAAGTATTTAGTCAGCCACCAATTGTGCAAGTTCTCCCACTTAAAAAGATGAGAGAGGCCTGTAATTTTCATCATAGGTATACCTTAACTATGAGAGACAAAATAAGAAAAAAAAAATCCAGAAAATCACTTTGTAGGATTTTTAAAGAATTTATTTGCAAATTATGGTGGAAAATAAGTATTTGGTCACCTACAAACAAGCAAGATTGCTGGCTCTCACAGACCTGTAACTTCTTCTTTAAGAGGCTCCTCTGTCCTCCACTCGTTACCTGTATTAATGGCATCTGTTTGAACTCGTAATCAGTATAAAAGACCCCTGTCCACAACCTCAAACAGTCACACTCCAAACTCCACTATGGCCAAGACCAAAGAGCTGTCAAAGGACACCAGAAACAAAATTGTAGACCTGCACCAGGCTGGGAAGACTGAATCTGCAATAGGTAAGCAGCTTGGTGTGAAGAAATCAACTGTGGGAGCAATTATTAGAAAATGGAAGACATACAAGACCACTGATAATCTCCCTCGATCTGGGGCTCCACGCAAGATCTCACACCCCGTGGGGTCAAAATGATCACAAGAACTGTGAACAAAAATCCCAGAACCACACGGGGGGACCTAGTGAATGACCTGCAGAGAGCTGGGACCGAAGTAACAAAGGCTTCCATCAGTAACACACTGCGCCGCCAGGACTCAAATCCTGCAGTGCCAGACGTGTCCCCCTGCTTAAGCCAGTACATGTCCAGCCCGTCTGAAGTTTGCTAGAGAGCATTTGGATGATCCAGAAGAGGATTGGGAGAATGTCATATGGTCAGATGAAACCAAAATAGAACTTTTTGGTAAAAACTCAACTTGTCGTGTTTGGAGGAGAAAGAATGCTGAGTTGCATCCAAAGAACACCATACCTACTGTGAAGCATGGGGGTGGAAACATCATGCTTTGGGGCTGTTTTTCTGCAAAGGGACCAGGACGACTGATCTGTGTAAAGGAAAGAATGAATGGGGCCATGTATCGTGAGATTTTGAGTGAAAACCTCCTTCCATCAGCAAGGGCATTGAAGATGAAACGTGGCTGGGTCTTTCAGCATGACAATGATCCCAAACACACCGCCCGGGCAACGAAGGAGTGGCTTCGTAAGAAGCATTTCAAGGTCCTGGAGTGGCCTAGCCAGTCTCCAGATCTCAACCCCATAGAAAATCTTTGGAGGGAGTTGAAAGTCCCAAAACATCACTGCTCTAGAGGAGATCTGCATGGAGGAATGGGCCAAAATACCAGCAACAGTGTGTGAAAACCTTGTGAAAACTTACAGAAAACGTTTGACCTCTGTCATTGCCAACAAAGGGTATATAACAAAGTATTGCGATGAAATTTAGTTATTGACCAAATACTTATTTTCCACCATAATTTGCAAATAAATTCTTTAAAAATCCTACAAAGTGATTTTCTGGATTTTTTTTTCTTATTTTGTCTCTCATAGTTTAGGTATACCTATGATGAAAATTACAGGCCTCTCTCATCTTTTTAAGTCGGAGATCTTGCACAATTGGTGGCTGACTAAATACTTTTTTGCCCCACTGTATATATATATAAAGTTGATTTAATTACCTTGAACTGAATATAAACTAAGATTGTCTCAAAATATATTTGGTAATTTTGCCGTTTTCCATGTGCTTCATAAATCTAACATTAAATAATAATAAAAAACAACAACTTAAAAATGCATTACTGCTTGTGATCACATCAAGGGTCAGCTAAATTTCTAGGTGCACAGTGAATAGCTGAAAGTGGTCAGGAAAGTGCAGTGAGCTTTGCCATCTAGAGGTTCAGAAGAAAATCGAATCAAATGCACACTTTACTCTGTTGCGCCTTTAGCCCTGTTGTACCCTAAATCAAAATCTGAGACACAGCACAAAATAACACAAGTTACAGTTTAGCTGAAAAAAACCTGTCATTCTATGCTTTTTTATGTGTTAACGTACTTTACTGTGTTTTAGTGCTGTGCAGTGTTGGCAGTGGAAGTGCCGAGCATATGTGAGAAGCTTGAATTAAATCCTCAAATACTTCAAAGACTAAATACAAGATAATGAAATAAGCAGTGCCACTCCATTTCGAACCACTCACACCACAGTTTATGGGAGGAGAGAGCTCAGTTACCTCCTCATAAAGAAATGAATCAAAGAGATACTGACCATTTAAGACTGCAAAGTACACACGCCCAAAACACGCTAGTCATCTCTCACAAAATAAAGCTATTTGTATTTTTACAGCAACCAGCCTATTTATGACAACTTATAAAATGGCTTCAAGTTTTGTTTTCTGTTATCTGCATGGCTGACTGTATATTTGCACGAGGATGCTGTGAACTTATTTGACTTTCCGCTGTACAACGGTTTGAACCGGTAAAACAGCCTGAAGAAACCACCCTCACCATTTTTAGCAGCAAGGCCACTAATGAGTGTGTGTCCCATGTGGCATTTCTCTGCGGTATCTAAAAGACAAGAGAGGAACTAAAAGTGCAGCTCCAAAGGTCATCAAAAAAACAGCTGAACCTAAACATGGTGAATGAGAAACTCTGCAAGAGCATCATGTCACATTTTAAGTATATAAAGCTTTAAAACAATGACCTATATGGGAGAGTGGTGGAAGCTGTGCCACTTTTTCCTTTACTCAATGTAACATCATAAATGAGGTAGTGCTAATGCTTAAAATTATATTCCATTATGGCAACTGAAATGAGAAGTGTCTATAACACAGAGTCACAGAGGTGCAATTTTGAATTAAAGACGTCTTTCTGTTGAGTTTTTCCTGTGGACTGCACGCATAAACAAACAGACAGCGTGGCCACGAACAAACACATTTCATGTGAGTCTGACTCTGTGGCACCTCTACAAATCTCCCCCCGAAAACACTTTATTCTATTAATATTTTCTTATAAAGCAGTAAAGTCTATACATTTTAAGTAATCGAATGAGATCATTGAATAATTCAATAAAATTGATCTGAATAAGGACACTATATGTTTTTCTGTAGAGCAGCTTATCGTTGAAATTGATTTTGTAATTACAACTGAATTTGATGATTTTCCCTGTTTATTACTGTAAAGCTGCTTTGAAGCAATCTGTATTGTATAAATCAATAAATAAATTTTACGTCTTCACTCACCATCCAGCTTGGCTACTAAACGTTTAAGTTACTGATAAAAATAAAATACATTTAAAATTAAAATATAATCAAGGTTAGTTTTTCAGTCAAAGCATTTATATGGTTTTATTGCCAATCCACAAGTAGGTATTACACATATTTTTAGATTTGAATAAGTTTGCTTTAACAGTATGTACAGGTGCATCTCAATAAATTAGAATGTTGTGGAAAAGTTCATTTATTTCAGTAATTCAACTCAAATTGTGAAACTCGTGTATTAAATAAATTCAATGCACACAGACTGAAGTAGTTTAATTCTTTGTTTCTTTTAATTGTGATGATTTTGGCTCACATTTAACAAAAAAACATCAATTCACTATCTCAACAAATTAGAATACTTCATAAGACCAATAAAAAAAAACATTTTTAGTGAATTGTTGGCCTTCTGTTTCCAGAATGTTCATGTTCAAAGTATGTTAATTTTATGTATATGTACTCAATACTTGGTAGGGGCTCCTTTTGCTTTAATTACTGCCTCAATTCTGCGTGGCATGGAGGTGATCAGTTTGTGGCACTGCTGAGGTGGAATGAAGCCCAGGTTTCTTTGACAGTGGCCTTCAGCTCATCGCCATTTTTTGGTCTCTTCTTTCTCATTTTCCTCTTGACAAGTCAAGCACAACAACACCATGGTCATTTAACCAACTTTTGGTGCTTTTGGCAGTGTGGGCAGGTGCCAAATCCTGCTGGAAAATGAAATCAGCATCTTTAAAAAGCTGGTCAGCAGAAAGAAGCATGAATTGCTCCAAAATGTCTTGGTAAATGGGTGCAGTGACGTTGGTTTTCAAAAAGAGAAAACATTGCAAAGATGACATTGCACCCCAAATCATCACAGACTGTGGAAACTTTACTCTGGACTTTAAGCAACTTGGGCTATGAGCTTCTCCACCCTTCCTCCAGACTCTAGGACCTTGGTTTCCAAATGAAATACAAAATTTGCTCTCATTTGAAAAGAGGACTTTGGACCACTGGGTAACACTCCAGTTCTTCTTCTCCTTAGCCCAGGTAAGACGCCTCTGACGACAACTGTAGCCAAATTCATTGACACGTCTGTGTGTGGTGCTCTTGATGCCTTGACCCCAGCCTCAGTCCATTCTTTGTGAAGTTCACCCAAATTCTTGAATTGATTTTGCTTAACAATCCTCATAAGGCTGTGGTTCTCTCCGTTAGTTGTGCATCTTTTTCTTCCACGCTTCTTCCTTCCACTCAACTTTCTGTTAACATGCTTGGATACAGCACTCTGTGAACAGCTTCTTTGGCAATGAATGTTTGTGGCTTCCCCTCCTTGTGAAGGGTGTCAATGATTGTCTTCTGGACAACTGTCAGATCAGCAGTCTTCCCCATGATTGTGTAGCCTAGTGAACCAAACTGAGAAGCTCAGGAAACCTTTGCAGGTGTTTTGAGTTGATTAGCTGATTGGCATGTCACCATATTATAATTTGTTGAGATTTGTTGTGAATTGGTTGGTTTTTGTTAAATCTGAGCCAAAATCATCACAATTAAAAGAACCAAAGACTTAAACTACTTCAGTCTGTGTGCATTGAATTTATTTAATACACAAGTTTCACAATTTGAGTTGAATTACTGAAATAAATGAACTTTTCCACGACATTCTAATTTATTGAGATGCACCAGTATAATTTTCTTTTGGATAAAATAAAAAATCACTTTTCTTAATCACAGACATGTGACACAGACCTTTTTTCTAGACATACGGTCAGTAACATAGATATAGGGCCAGATTTACTAACAGCTTGCGCCAGCGCAAACCGTTTTGGCATTTAAATGGTACTGTCAGGATTTACTAACGATGCGCAGTGCAGAATTAGTGCTGAAAAGGCATGGACACAGTTATTTCTGCGCCTGACCTTATTGAATATGCATTTGTGGGAGTTTGCCTTTCAGACGCAAAATTTATAGGAGAGTATTAAAATGAATCACGCAATTCGATTTACTAATGTTTGCG
This sequence comes from Ptychobarbus kaznakovi, assembly GCA_027422405.1. NCBI lineage: Eukaryota > Metazoa > Chordata > Actinopteri > Cypriniformes > Cyprinidae > Ptychobarbus > Ptychobarbus kaznakovi. Next base: position 27,290,312 of record CM049794.1, read on the forward strand.
CTCATCAAATTACTGGTATTTGCGCCGCTATTTAACATCCAAAAACGTCTTAAACAATTTTGCGCTTGAAATGGCTGCATTTGTTGCTGCTGGAGGAGGCACCGCAGAGAACAGAGAGCATGTGGTAGTAGGGAGAGGATTTTTGCCACACGTATTACATTTATTTGGAATGCCAAAAGAACACATTATCCGAATCTGAACATATCCTTAAATCTAATTTGCATCGGTGATCTTTAATTTGCACATTTTCAGTAAATCTCACGCAGATATTGCCACGCCCATCTGTACTGTTTTGTAAATGTGCTCTCACGCTAATTTGCCCTGTTTAGTAAATCTGGCCCTTAGTGTAGCTAACTCACTGACACATTTTAGCCCACTCTCCCTGATTTATTTATTCTCTGCTTTTTCCACTAACTGAAACACAATTGACAGACAGATCAGAGATCCACTGTTCAACCGAGTAGATAAAGGTAAAACAAAAGCCATGCTTTGTGACCACTATTGCTGAAAAGTTTTTTTTCCTGGAAAGCTGTAGGCTGTTTGATTTCATACATCTGCATATGCTTCCTCACAGCTAAGAATAAAGATCTTATGCCAAGCAGAACGTTGTACGAGAAGTAAAATTAAAAACTCAATGGATGAGAAATGGTATGATAGAAGAATGAATGGCAAAAGAGTTAAACAGGGCGTTGGGTTTAAGGGTGGGATTTGGTTAAGAGTCTTAGACGCCAGTTCCAAAGTAAGCCTTCCCTTAACTCATCCCCGGAGGTTGCGGAAAACCATGGAAATAACCATCTGTCATTACAGAAACCCCAACCATGCTTCCAGATCTCTGTGAGTGAAGGAAAAGGTATTCGGTCTCTGTGCTTAGCTCAAAGACATTCAGATGTGGCGACTACTCTGTGAAATGACACATACATATCTAAACATGCTCGACACATTAATCCTGCAAACTAGGCCAGCTGACAAACCAGTCTTTAGAAAGTTGTGTTAGTCTGAATCACCTCCTTTTGATTGAATATGTCTCTTAGGGAACGTTTAGACAATATATTCAAACACAGCTAAAGGAAGCACAATGGATTGGAAGAGATCAGAAGGGAGTGATCTTTTATATATATATATTTTTTTTAAAGTTTGACTCTTTCAACTTGGCAGACCACTGCAATGCAATGCAATGATCATAGCTGGATACATACAAACACTAAATATTTAAGCCTTTATTTGTCCAATTAAATGGTTTTGTTGTTGAGAAATAAAAACAAATAAAATAATAAACTAGACTATGCCCATAACAGAGGTCTGTCAAGGTGATCACATCAACACCATGTGTCTGTGCAATTATAGAGTTATTTATTTCTATACTTATTTTTCATCTGGACAAACCAGGGACTTATGTAAGGATTCTGTTTGTGGACTTCAGCTCCGCTTTCAACAACATCATCCCAGATACCCTTCAGAATAAAGTGACCCAGCTCTCTGTACCCACCTCCTGACAGACAGGCAGCAGCTAGTGAGGCTGGGAAACTTAACATGCAACACCCGTACGATCAGCACTGGAGCTCCTCAGGGCTGCGTTCTCTCCCCATTGCTTTTCTCTCTCTACACCAATGACTGCACATCTAAAGACCCCTCTGTCAAACTCCTGAAGTTTGTAGATGACACCACGGTCATCGGTTTCATCCAGGACAGTGACAAGTCTGCTTACAGACAGGAGGTTAAGAAGCTGGCTGTCTGGTGCAGTCTTAACAACCTGGAGCTTAACACGCTCAAAACAGTGGAGATGATAGACTTCAGGAGGAACCTCCCTGCACTCCACCCCACTCATCATCATGAACAGCACTGTAACAACAGTGGAGTCATTCAGGTTCCTGGGCACCACCATCTCCCAGGACCTGAAGTGGGACACTCACATTGACTCCATTGTGAAAAAGGCCCAGCAGAGGCCCTGTTCATCCTCTCACCCCCAGATACAACCTGTTTGCACTTCTCCCTTCAGGCAGATGCTACAGATCTCTGGGAATTAGAACAAAAGGATAAAAAATAAAATTTTCCCCATGCCATCTCCTACCTGTGTTCTGTAAATCATGCCTGCAATGAATTACAGAATTCATTATGAATCAATTCTGCAAGATTAATCTTTAATGAGCCGAAAAGAACGCACGTGACACCTCTGTTCATCAATTTGCACTGGCTACCAATAGCTGCACGCATTAAATTCAATGCATTAATGTTTGCCTACAGAACCACCTCTGGCTCTGCACCCCTTCACCTAAATTTATTACTTCAGACTTATATGCCCTCTAGAAGCTTGTGTTCTGCAAGTGAACGACGCATTACTGTACCATCCCAAAGAGGCAAAAATCACTTTCACAGACTTTTTCATTAACTGTTCCCATCTGGTGAAATGACCTGGTGAAACTCAATCCGAGCAGCTGAATCCTTACCCATCTTCAAGAAATGACCCTCTAACTCTAGCACTCTCTATTCTAATTGTATTTTATCTAATCGGTCTTCCTTTTATAAAAAAAAACACAAACATTTGATCCTCTATCAATTATATATTTATTCTCTAACTGCTAGCTTTTCTTGTAAAACTAAAACTATCACTAGTGATTCAGAATGCAGCGGCACGACTGGTCTTCAACGAGCCCAAAAGAGCCCATGTTACACCTCTCTTTGTCTCCTTGCACTGGCTACCAGTTGCAGCTCGCATCCAGTTCAAGACACTGATGCTTGCATATAGAACAACCACAGGCTCAGCTCCCACCTACTTCCACTCACTATTACGAATTTACATCCCCTCCAGAAGTCTGAGATCTGTTAGTGAGCGAAGCCTCGTGGTACCATCACAGAGAGGCTCAAAATCACTCTCCAGAACATTTTCTTTCACCGTTCCTGGTCGGTGGAATGATCTTCCCACCCCCATCCGGAATGCTGGATCCCTGTCAATTTTCAAGCAACAACTGAAAACTCATCTCTTTCAACTCTACTTGACTACATAAAAAAATTAAAATAAAATAAAACTTTCACTTTTTTTCAAAATCTTCATCTTTCTCTTTATCTTTCTCTCCTTCCCTTGCTAGCATGTACTTATTTGAACAATGCCTGAGACTTGGTGTTATTGGCACTTCCTCTGTATGTTTGCCTCTTCAAGATTAATCGCTTTATGTACTCCCAATTGTAAGTCGCTTTGGATAAAAGCGTCTGCTAAATGACTAAATGTAAATGTAAGTTTAATTTTTCTATATTTTACATACTAATTTTCTTAAAAAAAAAAAAAACCTTCCTAAGTTTACTGCGTTAGGCTAACCAGGACTTGTAATAGCACTTGCATGTTGTTGCTCTTTTGTTGGTTTTGATTGCTTCTATAATGTCCTCATTTGTAAGTCGCTTTGGATAAAAGCATCTGCTAAATGACTAAATAAATAAAAATAAAAATAAATGCCTGAAATTCATTCTCCATCTCTAACTATTGCCTCTCTCTCAAGTACTTTGTAAATACATATGCATATTTTCTATACAGCTGTATATATATATATATATATATAGAGAGAGAGAGTTAATAATGCACAAAACTGTGCACAAATCTTCTGTTCCAGATTCATACACATTATTATTTATTCTTAAGTCTTATTTAAATGTTTCTGTTCTCATATCAGAAATGTATGTATATATGCATGTATGTACCAATAACCTCTTAAAAAACCACAACAAATTCCTTGTTTGCCACATTTGGTGAATAAAGCTAATTCTGATCTTTGGATATTAAATTTTTGTTTCTTGAGCAGCAAATCAGTATTTTAGAATGATTTCTGAAGGATCACGTGACACTAAAGACTGGAGTAATGATGCTGAAAATTCAACTTTGATCACAGAAATAAATTACATTTAAAAAAATATTACAGTAGAAAAGTTATTTTAAATATCAATTTATTTAAACTGGAATAATTTCTCATAATATTACTGTTTTTACCTATTTTTGATCAAATATATGCAGCCTTGTTGAGACTTCTTTCAAATATATTCTTAATGGCCCCAAAACTTATGAACAGTAACCACATCTTCAGACTGAGCCTGTTCAGTATGTTTAAGAGTTGCTACTATCACTACTACTATTTTGATGTGTGGCTGTTATGTAAAACCTGACGTTTAATTGTTTTGGATAGTTGTTTATATTGGGACTCCAACATAGGCATTGTTCTAATCCAACTACTAGTTGACTAGTTCACAGATGCAGGTATATACTGAAATAAAGTTATATCACTTGAGCATGAGTCAGAACTGACAGTGCTGACGATCTCTAACATTATTCATCATTCAGCCTTATTCAAGCTTCAAGATATTTTAACCATGATTAACAAGGGAACTCCTGAATAAGCGGCTTTTAAAAAATAAATTAATATTGCATTCAGTAGACCAATTCATCTACCGTATGTTCCTGTAGAGGTCAACGTATCAAACCTTCAGTGCAAATTTTATATTTCACCCATTTGCAGTTTAATCTGTGCTTTCTGTTTTACAGGATAAAAAATGTATTTATGTTTGAATCCCAAATAAAAGAATATCTAGCAAAAACAGAATGGTTTCTCTGTGCCATACTGCCATGACCATCAGTAGTGGACAAGTACAAAAATCAAGTACTTCAGTAAAAGTGCTGACACCCTAAACAAAATATTGCTCCAATAAAAGTATTAAGTACTCCTTTTCAATTTTCCTTGAGTCAAAGTACCAAAGTGTTTGTTTTTTAATGTACTTGAGCATAAAAAACTAAAAAAACAAATACAACTAAATCATTAATTATATACTTTTCATGCCATCATTTGTGCCTGCACTCAAGTTCCTTGATCTGCCGTTCTTGACTCATTTTGAGTCAGACTTATGAATTCACTGAACTGTTAACAGGAGACTTGCTGTGACTGGATCACCTGAATCTGTGAGTTTGTTGACTCAAGAACAGCTGCAATCCAATCAATCTAATTTGCGAATGAATAGTTGCAAAATGATTAAACTGGTTCGTTGAATAGAATCAGTCGGTTCACAAATTGGAAACCACTATCGCATCTCCAACGAATTCTTCAGTTCGAAATAAAGATGAATGACATGTTTTGAAAAAATGCAGTTGAGTAAAAAGTTTAATATTATGCTCTGGAATGTAGTGAATAAAAGTAAAAGTTTCTCAAAAAAAAATATTCAGATACTTGAAAAATGTCAAATGAAATAATAAAATATCTTCAGCATTTCAAAGAGAACTGGAGCAAAGTAAAAGATACTTAGTTACTGTCCACCACTAGTCTCAGCCTCAGACGTCACGCCCACGGATCGTTGGCTAAACGTCTGATCCATATGGTACACTTATCTGGAAACACTTCAGTAGTGTCGAAATCATCGTCGGATTGGTTGAATTATACAGGATTTCCAGGAGACGTGTGTATCACGTTCTTTAACGTTCTGCCTGAAAACAAAGAGGCCGTGGCGCCAAACCCCCTCACGAAAGAATAAATCTGTCATGTTTACAAATGTGATAGCGAACACTTATCAGGGTCAAATGGATTTTCAAAAGTATGTGAAATATTTAGTTTGCGGCATATAATCTTTAAATACATCAGAGAGTTTCACACAGCGGTCAGTTATTTTGCTGACATTTCCACGCCACGAAACGTGACTCTGAACGAAACGAACTGTGATTGGTTGTTTGACATGTCGGTCAAACGGCCTCATGGGCGGGCCTTGGCCAATGAACGCAGCCATCTATTCCAGACCTTCAGCATTTTATCTGAAGGTCTGGCAACATGAGACTAGTCCACCACTGACAGTCATGCTGGTAAACAGTGATCAGATGTAGAGTAGAGAAAATGCTGAACTATAGACTGGCACACCTTCGCTGTTAACTTCAATTAAACCATATATTCTCCAACAAAAACTTCAAAAGATTGAAGTGGGCAACTCTCCCTTAAACCTAGCCAATGATGTTTGTAACTTCTGTATGAGTCACTAGCATGCAAACGTCAGTTATTCCTTCTTAAATCAAACACTTTCACTCTCTCACAGTCATTAAAATACAGACGGGAAAGGCAGTACTTAGGTTAATGACAGGCAAAGCTAAATCCATCCAAATGGAAAGGTTTAACTTCTATACAATATTAGAAAGATCTAGGTTTGACATAGGATTTGGAATAATGCTGATGAAAAGTAGGTTTTCCCTTCAACATTTAGCCAACAGCACCTGTTGAGTAATTAGTGACATGGGCAACTGAATAGTTAAAAAAAAATTCAGTCCACTTTTAAAGCAAGACATCAGCAATCTGCCCTATGACTAAATGGAGATTCAAATGTAAATTCAAGTTAATTTCTGTTTCTGGGAACCAGAAATGAACTTGAATTTACATTTGAGTCATTGTTGATACCATGGACCCATGGTTTCCAGTGAGACAAGTCTTTTTTTCACATTTTATCAAATTAAAACACCCAACTACCACCTAGTCAACATGCAAATTTTGTGATGTTCTTGTAATGTCACTAAATTTTATATAGATTAAACACAACACATCTAATTTCTTGTGTGGACAAAATTATAACACCCTATTAGGGGTGGCCGATATGACATCTACAGTATACAGGACATTTAATCTTATATTCTATTATTTTTTATTCTTAATTTTTACTTATTTTTTATTCATACCTATATTTATGTATATTTCTTGTGTTTCTGTTACATATAATTGCACTGTCCATGGAGCGGACCTGACTTACAGTTCACTGCTGGTTATATTCTGTATAATTGTGTATGTGACGAATAAAAATCTTGAAACAGAAAGGAGGGATAATAGGCAGCTTCCGAATCCATATCCAATATACCGTTACACATGCGTTTTCTTTCTCAGCTGTTTACTTTCACTTAAAAGGAACACTCCACTTTTTTCAAAATAGGCTCATTTTCCCACTCCACAAGAGTTAAACAGTTGAGTTTTACCATTTTTGAATCCATTCAGCCGATCTCTGGGTCTGGCGGTAGCCCTTTTAACATGCACATATAGTGCTGTTGTTTGCATTTAAAAGGTTTAAACTTGTTTTTAAAAAGCAATGCTTATCTGTGACTATTTTCGTGACCACGGCACACCGCAACTTGCATAAACGCACTAAAGATGACAAGAAAGCCTAAATTCTCTTTCGGTTGACAAATTTCTATCGCTCAATCGTGTCTACCAGTAGGACTGTGACGGTATGGGATTTTTACTTACTGCGGTGAAGAAGCAACAAATTATGCGGTTTGGTGGTTAATCTGAGACTTAATTTGGTTGAAATTGAGGTGTTCAATTTTACTTCTATTTCAGATATAAACATTATTTCTCTCCTCACAAATCAACTCACATATCTCCTAAGTCAGTGGTCTGCAACTTCAATGTCAAAAGAGCCATTTTGGCCCCTTTCTTACCAAATAAAATTCACGTGGAACCACAATGCTCAAATAAAGATAACGGCATATAGCTAAAGTTTTATATTCAGTTATGTTACAGGGCAGAGGAATAGCTATCATTTCAGAAGTGAGGGGGACAGAAATGTCAAATATAGTAATAAGTATTATAATATTTATGTATGTATAATTGACAAAAATTATTATCTCTTACTTTAAATAGGCTAAGAAATAAAATATACTGTTGGACAATAAAACCATCATATGGTTATGATTGTACAATCAGTATATATACTACAAACCAGAGGTGGAAAGAGTACGAAAATATTCTACTCAAGTAAAATTACCATTACATTAATGAAATTTTACTTAAGTACAGGTAAAAGTACCAGTCTAAAAATCTACTCAAGTAAAAAGTAGCTGATTTAAAATGTACTCCGAGTAAAATTACTTAGTTGGCAAAAAATGAGATCGGCCAAATGGGTCAAACTCAGTTCCTGGAGGGCCACCACAGCCGTACCAGTGGCGGCTGCTGATCTTTTAAAGAGGGGAAGCTCATTTTCGGCCTAAATCATAAAAATTGTCCATTTATTTATATGTAAATTCTGCCCTACGTTCCTTTTCAAGAAAATGCTCTGTAACCCTGTCGTACCAACTAGGCGTCTTTTCCAGTGACTTGACCAGTGTCCTCTCAATGGCCAGCAGAGCTAGGCTGCTTAAACGGCCTTGGCCCATTGTGTTACGGGTGTAGGACTTGAGCCGCTTTAAACAGGAGAAGCTCCTTTCTACACCTGCAGATGTAGCTCCAATTGTTGCCACTAATGAGAACAGTTTGTAAAGCTGAGGCATTGCACTGTCCAACTCCATGTCTTTAAGGAACACCAAGTAATCACACAGCTTTCCCCTGTTACTCTGCAAGTCCTGATCTGAATACAGGACTTGAAGTTCAGACCTCAGTCTCCCTGAATCAAAGTGATGGCCATAACTTTTCAGGACACTTTGGAAGGCCTCCTCTGGAAATGCTTGTCTCATGTCATCAAATTTCCCTGGATTGACTAATTCTAAGAAAAGCATACTTTCCAAATTTGAAAAACGTCGAGGAATCTGCTCCAAGATGTTATCAAGGATGGCCATGTACAGATTTCTGTAGCGCTCTTGGGGATCCTGCAATTGGGTCAGACGGCGCTTTCTCATGGGCTCATCTCTTGGGTCTGATGTGAGATCTGCTGCTTTGGCATAAACAGCTTGGAAAGCCCCCTCTGACCTCTTCTCTTTGACAAATGCAAGAAGAGACTCAATTCTTTTCTTGCAGTAAAGAACATCCATCGCTCTCTGCTGGACAATATCAAAGACCACATCAGTCTCAGAGAAGATTTGTTCATATGTGTACAACATGAACACAAACTCAAAATCCTCCAGTTTCCTCACGAAGCCTTTGGCACAATCCAGTGTATCATCACCCATTGTCGTATCTGCAATGATGTTATCAAATGTCTGCAGGAGGCCATCATAATTGTTTGCCACAGTGCTCACTATCCGTGATGTGAAATTCCATCGAGTAGGAGCGTTTCTGGGCAACCTTGAGCAGCCTGCAGACTCCAGAAAAGATGTCCTCTTTGTGGATTTTGAGAAAAATGTGGCAAACCCAGAGAGTGATGCAAAAAAAATTCTGCACTCAGGCAAGCATTTGGCCCCCTGTGACAGCACCAGATTCAGTCTGTGTGCATAGCAATGCACAAACATTGCACTGGGGCTATTGCTTTCACTTTGGCCTGCAGACCATTGAGAGCTGAAGCCATGACAGCAGCCCCATCATAGGTCTGTGCCACAAGCTTATCCTTAAAATTGTAGCCCTGCATGTTCTCATTTAAAACATCAAAATGGACTGAGCATCTCGTCCCCAGAAACATCAAAAAATCCAATGAAGCGCTCCTGAATTTTACCTGCACTATCCACATAGCGAACAATGACAGAGAGTTGGGCACGGCAGGATATATCAGTGGTTTCATCCACCTGCCATCCAAAAAAGGGAGCATCCTGAATTTCATCTCTGATCTGATCAGAAATGGTGGCTGCAAGAGCAGAGATCAAGTCATTTTGAATAGTGTGTGACATACCAGAAAACACAGTTGAGGACTCGAATTGTGTGGACAGGACAGAGTCATATTTAGCTAATGTTTCTGTGAACTCTCTGTAATTCCCCTTGTTGGATGATTCACTACTCTCATCATGTCACATCAATAAGGCGGTTTAGGAAGGCCCTGTTTTGTTTAACAGTTTCATTATGTTTAGCCACTTGAATGCGAGCACCTTCATTGATTGCATGCTCAACCCTGATCCTACCCATGCAACTTAATCTTGCACATGCACTCACATGTTCATTGCTATTTTCATGCCTTTTATATGCCCTGTCAAAGTTTGACAGATCTCCAAACCCAATTTTGACCAAACAACACATCCATGAGATGGTTTCATCAAGAGACATGGCCAGCAGTACATTTTCTTTTTCACAGCACTTCCAGTCAGCCAGCTAACTTTGTCATACCAGGAGAGCTGAAAAGACCTGTTACTTTTCCCTATCTTTTGCACTAAATCAATCTTAGGTGTTGATCTGCCCTGCTGTTTAATTCTAAGTTTCTCCTCGTAAGGAAGACTTTCTAATGGCTTTGCCAAAATCAGGTCGACAATATTAGCACTGTCTGCCATCGTGTGCAGTTTGCTAGCTGGCTAGTTCAGACTATATGAATTAATGAACAAACGATCTAATATATATATATATATATATATATATATTTAACTCAACGGGAGGAAATGTGGGAATTATGTTAAACTGAAACAATGAATGTGGTGTGAAATTGTGTGAAATATACGATGAAGGTTGCAGCAGTTTGTCTTTCGACTACACATGCAAAATCCGCGATGGGACTGAGTTGGAAATGGAGACACAGAGTGATACGCGTCATAATCTGAAGACCACGCCCACGCCCACACCAACCGTCTCTTTGCATTGCGAGAAGCTGCCGCCTCCTTGTCATTTATTTATAAAAATAAAATAAAAAAATGTCTAAAAGCTGATATGTGACAATGTGTATAGCAAACAAGCTAAAAAAAAAACAATAAATACGTTTTTATAAGCTGTCGACCCCGAAAAACGAGCGTTTTAGGACATAAAAGTGGATTAAAAAGAGATGACAGACCCTCCAATCATCACGCAGACGCTCGGAGTCCGGGCCAGCCCACTCCTCCATTCATCCCAGAGACGCTGAGCGTCCGTGGGCGGGACATAATCGCAGCATTATCCAATGACCGTCTTGTTTCTAAGCACTGAAAAAAACTGTTTAAAGCAGCCCCATTGAAGTCAATGGACACTGGGCTTCAACAGAGTAATGCACTGTACGCTACGGGAATGAATGAGAAGGAAATCGAGTCAGCCGACCTAAGTAGCTGATTCTAAACTAAATTGTTTTCGTTCGAGATGAACGTGTTTAACGCATTTTTAGTCAATAAAATTTAACATAATAGTACATATATTTGACCATTCATTTTTTGACAATTATAGGGGAAGCTGAGCTTCCCTTGCAGTCTTAAAGAAATCGCGTCTGAGCCGTACATAGTATAGATATACTATATAGATAAAACTACATGGTACTTGTATTGGAGCAGGGTTGGAACTAAACTCTGCAGGGCTGCGACCCTCCAGGAATTGAGTTTGACACCTTGGATAGGCCTATAAATCTCAAATTAGTTGTTTTTAATTAAAGTAATCAGTTACTTAGAATAATAAGACATTTGGGCTATTACCAGGCAAATTAAATCAGTATCAAATCAATTTAAATTTACTCACATTGGGCCTTTGAAAACCTCTGCTTTAACATACTTGACCTAGAAAAAGTGCAGGGTAAGAGTTTAGGTTGTATTAAAAGTCGGGGGACACCTCCCCTGCGTATTGTACACCCATGCTACAGGCTCGCGAGCCGCGTGTTGCCGACCCCTGCCCTAGGTGGTGACAGAACTAGTGCATCTTTGAACCTAACATACAAGCTAAATACTTAAGAACTGTTAAAATGAAGTATTTTAAAACCTACTCAAGTGATATTGAATTTGGTGACTTGCAGCCTGCATGCAGGTATCTCTACTTTTACTCAAGTATGATTTGCAGGTACTCTTTCCACCTCTGCACTGCAGCATTTTTTTCTCTCTCTTTGGAATAAGACAAGCCTGTTTTTGGATGAAAAGGGTCATGCAATGAAAGAACTGTTGGACCCTAAGTGGCTGGTAATTTTGGCGTCTGTAGTTGAAAAAACACCTGAATGCACTGAACATCATCATTCAAAAAAAGACCTGTCACAAAGTGAAACCAATAACTCACATCTCCATGTGCTGCTAGATTTTTCCCAGCTGAATCTTTAAAAAATGCCTTGCTTTTTCAGCCCTTTGCTGCCAACTTTTTTGAGACCTGCATTAAATTTGAACTGAGCTCATTTAGTGGATAAAAGTGTAAAATTTCTCCATTTAAACATTTGTTATGTTCTATATGTTCTATAGTAAATAAAATATTGGCTCATGTGATTTGAAAGTCTTTTAGTTAAAAAAAAAAAAAAAACTTCGAACATTTCCGGAATTCGGGTTGCACTTAATTTCTAGTATTTATTTAGATGGCAAAATGCCATATTTTTTTGCATATACTCTATACAGGTAACCCGGACACCTCTAGTGCAACTGCAAACAGTGGCAACAAAGGATCTGGGTCTAGTTTGTGCTGAACAACAGAGTGTCAAATACAGATTGCCACATATACTCCAACTTTGGGCCTGATCAAGTGCATTAGCAAACTCAGGTGCCTTGTTCTATGATCAGTTATAGTTAATTTAACTTTAGACATATGTCTAACTTTAGACATCAGTGCCCTAGTTTGCCTAGTAAGAAGACACGGTGTGTCTTCTGAAAGTGGATGACAAAGATCTTTGCCGAAAAAAATAAAAATTTATATATATATATTTATATATTTTATGAAAGGGAGAAGGTATTATTACAGAAAGATAAATATTTTAGATTAATCTTTGTCCAGTGTTTCACTCAGGATTAAAACAGGACTGTTAAGAGGCCATTAAAATATGCAAAAATGACTGTGGTCACAAAATGACCAGCTTTGAAATCTGTGCCCAGTGTCAAGGCCCAGTTATTGCATGACACAGAATGATTGAGCCTATATCAATATATAAACACATTCACACATGGCCTATTTGACCAAATAAACAATCACTGTATCCACCCCACAAACAAATATTGCCAAATATGTTTGCAAAAATTAAGGACTTTGTTCCTGCTTTCCTTTGATTTTAAACACTAGGTCCTCGGCATGTGTTTGATCGAAGAGTAACAAAGCTAGCATACTTATCTCATAGCCAGTACTTAAGAGACTACATCCCAAACAACATCAACCAGTATTTACATGAACTTTAATGCTGTGTATGTTCCCACCCAGAGCCAATTACCGCCATGTTTAACTGAGGGACCTTGCCATTAGTTCACTTCTGTAACTGGCCTGAAAACTCAGTGTGACTTGTGTGTGTTTACATGCACAACCCTATAAACCTTTGGAAGGTCATATGAGGTAATTTAGTACTTTTTGCCAGATACAGTATATGCATTTAAACTAGGCACTATTTTACATATATATATATATATTATATATATATATATACATATACATACAAACCCGATTCCAAAAAAGTTGGGACACTGTACAAATTGTGAATAAAAAAGGAATGCAATAATTTACAAATCTCATAAACTTATATTTTATTCACAATAGAATATAGATAACATATCAAATGTTGAAAGTGAGACATTTTGAAATGTCATGCCAAATATTGGCTCATTTTGGATTTCATGAGAGCTACACATTCCAAAAAGTTGGTACAGGTAGCAATAAGAGGCCGGAAAAGTTAAATGGACATATAAGGAACAGCTGGAGGACCAATTTGCAACTTATTAGGTCAATTGGCAACATGATTGGGTATAAAAAGAGCCTCTCAGAGTGGCAGTGTCTCTCAGAAGTCAAAATAGGATGAGGATCACCAATTCCCCCAATGCTGCAGTGAAAAATAGTGAGTTCAATATCAGAAAGGAGTTTCTCAGAGAAAAATTGCAAAGAGTTTGAAGTTATCATCATCTACAGTGCATAATATCATCCAAAGATTCAGATAATCTGGAACAATCTCTGTGCGTAAGGGTCAAGGCCGGAAAACCATACTGGATGCCCGTGATCTTAGATCTTAGGGCCCTTAGACGGCACTGCATCACATACAGGAATGCTACTGTAATGGAAATCACAACATGGGCTCAGGAATACTTCCAGAAAACATTGTCGGTGAACACAATCCATCGTGCCATTCGCCATTGCCGGCTAAAACTCTATAGGTCAAAAAAGAAGCCATATCTAAACATGATCCAGAAGCGCAGGTGTTTTCTCTGGGCCAAGGCTCATTTAAAATGGACTGTGGCAAAATGGAAAACTGTTCTGTGGTCAGACGAATCAAAATGTGAAGTTCTTTTTGGAAAACTGGGATGCCATGTCATCCGGACTAAAGAGGACAAGGACAACCCAAGTTGTTATCAGCGCTCCGTTCAGAAGCTTGCATCTCTGATGGTATGGGGTTGCATGAGTGCATGTGGCATGGGCAGCTTACACATCTGGAAAGGCACCATCAATGCTGAAAGGTATATCCAAGTTCTAGAACAACATATGCTCCTATCCAGACGGTATCCAGATGGTAAACATGGCCTTGTCCCAACTTTTTTTGAGATGTGTTGATGCCATGAAATTTAAAATCAACTTATTTTTCCCTTAAAATGATACATTTTCTCAGTTTAAACATTTGATGTGTCATCTATGTTGTATTCTGAATAAAATATTGAAATTGGAAACTTCCACATCATTGCATTCTGTTTTTATTCACAATTTGTACAGTGTCCCAACTTTTTTGGAATCGGGTTTGTATATATATATATTTATTAGACATGTTGCACTAAACAGATTTTTCTCTTCAGAATGAGAAATATAACTTACTCTTATGTTCCTCTAATGCCACCTGTAACTGACCAACAAGTAGACAGTTACATAACAAAAGCCAGGGCTGCAATGATTTTTCTAATAATTGGTTAATCTGCCAATTATTTCTTCAATTAATCAGATAAAAAAACAAATATGGTATATATTTTAGAGATGGTTTATAAGAGACGTGGAGGGTATTATGTCTTTCAAAATTGGTTATGTGGTATGGAAATGTGAATACTAAACCAGAGTAAAAATTGTTCAGGGTGGTTAATACAGCTAGTGCCATTGTAGGAAAGACTCAAAAACAATTAAATAAGATTTATACAGCTAAAGTTAAACAAAAAGCTTTAGTTATTATTGAGGATTCACTACACCCTTCGCACTGTCAGTTCCAGTTGTTGTCTTCAGGGTGACGTTTTAGACAAACTTGGGCAAGGAAAAATGTGTATCAGATGTCATTTTCGCCAACTGCAGTTAGAATCTTAATAACTGTGATATGAATAATAATATGCATGCAGATCTATTTACATGTGGGAATGTATATGTGAATGCTAAAGTGAAATGTTGAGTCAATTGTTTTGTATTTTATTCTATCTTACCTTTTAGAGTTGTTGTGTAAGTGTCTTTTATTGTATTGGTCTTGTTGTAATGTGTTGTGAAGCCAAAGACAAATGTCCATTTGTGGACAATAAAGGAAAGTAAAGAAAAGTAATGCAAAAATGAGTACACCCCACTGAAAGTCTCTGGAGCAAAGCTAAATTTTAGACTACAAATGTCTAATTTAACAAGAATTCAACCACAGGTGAGTCTAATTATTCATTACACAGGTGACTATAAAAGGGTGTTACTTAAAGAAAACCCCTTCCCATTTCATGCTGTCAGCAATGGCACCACATGGAAGAGAAATGTCACAAGACCTGAGTAAGAAAATAATTTCTTTACACAAGAAAGGTGAAGGCAACAAGAAGATCAGCAAAGCTTTACTTATCAGTCAGAATACTGTAGCAAAAGTGGTACAAACATTTAAAAAAAATGGAACTGCAACCATCTCACAGAGACGTCCAGGTCGTCCACGGAAGTTAACACCTCGTCAGGAGCGTCTTCTGATGAGAAGGGTTGAAGAAAATCGACATGCAAGTTCACTGCAGTTATCTAAAGAAGTAGAAAGCCAAACTGGGGTGACTATTTCCCGTGACACAATACGGCGTACACTGCAGAGGAATGGCATGCATGGGTGCCGTCCACAAAAGAAGCCTCTCCTAAAGCCCAGGCACAAAAAAGCCCGCCTAGAGTTTGCCAGGGCCCATGCTGACAAAGATGAAGACTACTGGGACTCTATACTCTGGAGTGATGAGACCAAGATAAATGTTTTTGGAACTGATGGCTTCAAAACTGTATGGCGACGCAAAGGTGAGGAATACAAAGAAAAATGCATGGTGCCTACAGTGAAACATGGTGGTGGCAGTGTCCTTATGTGGGGCTGCATGAGTTCTGCTGGTGTCGGGGAGCTGCATTTCATTGATGGCATCATGAATTCACAAATGTACTGCTCTATACTGAAAGAGAAGATGCTACCATCACTCCGTGCTCTTGGTCGTCATGCACTTTTCCAACATGACAATGATCCTAAACACACATCTAAGGCCACTGTTGGATTTCTGAAGAAGAACAGGGTGAAATTGATTCAGTGGCCAAGTATGTCTCCTGATCTGAACCCAATCGAACACCTATGGGGAATTCTAAAGAGACAAGTTGAGCATCACATCTCTAAAAGAGGTCATTCTTGAAGAATGGAAAAAGATAGATCTGGCAAAATGTCTCCAACTTATTCATTCCATGCCTAGAAGACTTGGTGCTGTCATTGAAAATCATAAAGGCCATACAAAGTACTAGATTTAGTAGTTTTTGTTGTGGGGTGTACTCATTTTTGCATCACCCTAATTTGAGTAAAACTGAAAAATGTGTAAACTAAGTTATATGATTACTTACTTTCATGTTATAAGTTAAACAGATGCTATATTAAACTTAGTCTTGTCAACATTTTGGTAATGGTTTTTGTGTTCATTGAGATATTGTTTAAAATTGTACTTTTCAAAGGGGGTGTACTCATTTATGCTGAGCACTGTATGTAAGTTAGGGCTGTCAATTGTTTTTTAGAATATGCATCGAATAAAATAAAAATCCACATTCGAATGCAAAAAACGTTGCATTTGAATGTTAGGTGAGCGCCAGGCAGCCTTATCAGTGACACACGAGCTGCGATGATGATGTAAGCGTCATTGCATTTTAAAGCTTTTGTTAGCCTATCCAGTTGAACCCACTAGATGCGGCACTGCTACATTGTTCATTCAAAATATTGTGGAAAAAGAGAACATCAATGTGGAGATGTTCACATGTTGTTCACACAGAACGCATATTATCGCATTTTCAAGAGAGAGAGACATCTATCTTTTTTTCTCTTTCCCACTGCAACTTAGGGCTAGACGATATATCGCATCGTGTCAGTAAAGCTGGTTCAGTGATTAGCGTTAAATCTCCATCACCTGATTTCAAATGGAGCGGCATTTAATACACAGAGCCGTAGATCACTGATAAGCTACACAATATGCCGTTCATTATCGAAGGTGACTCATTTGCGATAATGAACGTGACTTCCCTAAGATAGTCATGTTATTTTATTGCTTTGAAGACGCATGTATTAGTAATATTTTACTTGATGTGCCCTCTTGTGGCCTAAGGAGAGAAGCCAAAAGCTTTTTTTTCCCCTAACTGAAATTACGGTATACCTTTTAAATTTCGAATATCATAATATTCAAGTGAAAAATTGTTTTTCCACCATTTTGGCAGCCCTAATGTAAGCTATGTGAAAACTATTTGAAATGTTAAATTACTAAAAATAAAAATAATAATAATAAAAAAAAGCACAGACTAAATACATCTAAAAAAAATTTAAGGGCAAAACATCAATATAGGAAATAAAATTTAGCTTGAAGCTTTTTTCTTTAAATTGTGTTATTTTATAATAAATGTTTTAACCAAAACCCACACCTAAATTTTTACGTTTACAAAATAAAGTTGCATAGTGATTTAATAAAGGACAATATTTTATATTTCAATATGAGATGGTTTGCAACCCTAGTAATTAGTGTCACTACAGTTCATTTAACAGCGCAATAGTTGAGTTGAATTTATGTAGAATCAGTTTGGCTTTCTTTTCTGTTTCTTTCTCTAATGAATCCAGACAAAGTGGAGACCAACACGTTAAACTTTCCACTGTAAAATTACTTTGGCCATAAAAAGGATTTCACCATGGTTCCATGGCTTCTTCTGACAAGTTTAACATGCATCAAAACATAACCAGTGGGAATGTTGCCATGACAACATATGCCAAGTACATTAACAAAAATAGAGAACAGTTATATAGAGTTGTAATAATATTTAACTATATTACTGTTTTTACTGTATTTTTTTATCAAATAAATTGAACCTAAGGGACTTCTCTGTTAGTGATCCCAAACAGATTTCACAATGGACATCAGGCAGAGACACAAACGTACCAAAACTGTTTACTGTACAAAAGTAAACAAAAATATCCTTAAAATATCTGTTGTCAACCAAATTAAACAAATTTGTTTCTAATCTTACACATTCTAAATATGTATATGTGAGTATAAATGAAAGCAAAAGATGTGTGTTCAACATTTATTTCACACAATACTATCTATGTACACCTACGGATATATGTGTGAGGAAAAGGTACTTTTAATGTTTGTGAGGATGCAAACAACCCAATGGTTTCAAGTTTGTTCCTATTGTTTACCACTGTAAGCAGTCAAATGCAAATCTCTTTTTAGAAATAATTGGTGCAGCCAAACAGAAGTAGAAACAAACACTGTGGGTAATAATTTTTTTGAGGAACTTAAGGATACACCAAAAACGTACTCTGTTACTAACGTAACCTCGGTTCCCTGAGATACAGAACGAGTACTGTGTCTTATTTAAGACGCTAGGGAAAACTTATTTTTCTCCTATACTGAAGCCTTTTTTAATAACTCAGTGTAACTGCACGGCCAATGGTTTGTGCAGTGCGCTGATAATTAACCAATGGCTCGGCAGCGGAGCTGTACAGCCTATGGCTGGAAAGCCCGCCAAAGCACGGGGCATCTGGCTATATAATGTGGGCATTCGCCAAGGCTCCTTACGTTACTTCAACTGAAGTGCAGCCGCATAGCAAGGCAAAGTAAGCAGTACTCGTTCCGTATCTCAGGGAACCGAGGTTACATTAGTAACCAAGTACGTTCCCTATTGATATTATACTTCGTATCTAGTCTTATTTAAGACGCTAGGGGAACCAATCCCGCCATGTCTATGCTAGAGGAACGACCAACACTTGAACTTGCCTTAGGCACCAAGAGGGGCCCAGAATGACCAAGAATTGTACAGGGCAGCCCTGCAGAAAGGAATAGGGTCAAATTCATAGAGGTCGACCCGACGTTGAGTAATCATCCCAAATAAGTCTGTACAGCCTCGGAGCTCTATTGAGGGCCAAAAGCATGCAAGAAGAAGGCAAACACCTGTACTGTTTTGTCATTTGACAAGAGTGAGCCCGTTATTCAGAAAGGCCCCGGTCCTGTAAGGCCGGAACTTCCAGATTATAAAACCTGGCAAATGTGGATGGCGAGGCCCAGCCAGCCGCCGCACATATCTCTGCAATGGACACACCGCTAAACCACGCCCAAGACGAGGAAATGCCTCTAGTCGACAGGGCTCTTACTCCCATGGGGCATTGTTGGCCCAAAGAAGAGTATGATAGTGTAATAGTGTCAATTATCCATCTGGATAGTTTCTGCTTTGTGACAGGAGACCCTTTGGTGCGGCCGCCAAAGCATACAAAGAGCTGTTCCGACTGCCTAATAGGGGAGAAACGCTCTATATAAATTCTCAACGCCCTGACAGGCAGAGTAAATTCAACCCCTGTCTTGCTCCGAAGGAGATGTGCCGTTACGAGAAGTGTTATCACCTGCGTTCTGAATGGAGTTGAGAGCACTTTAGGCATGTAGCCATGCCTTGGTTTCAGGACGATCTTAGAAATGTTAGGCCCGAATCCGAGGCAAGAGGGGCTGACTGATAGCGCCTGCAGATTTCCCATACATTTTACTGATGCTAGTGCTTGTAGCAGAGCAGTCTTTAGTGACAGGGGACGAAGGTCAACAGACTGTAGCCGCTCAAAAAGAGGGTTCTTCAGAGCCCTCAACACTGGGTAGATCCCATGTTGGACGTGACAGGGCGGGGCGGATTGAGGCTCCTAGACTACTTCAAGAAACGAACAACCAGGTTGTTCCTGCCCACTGATTGGCCATCTATAGGAGCGTGTGAGGCTGCTAAAGCTGCTACATAGACCTTGAGCGTGGAAGGGAAGCGACCCTTTTCCAACAGCTCTTGCAGGAAGGACAATATCAACGCTATGTCACATAAAACTGGGTCTGCGCCGCGGGTAGTACACCAGGCGAAGAAGACAGACCACTTAAGGGCATAGAGGCTTTTTTTGTAGACGGTGCTCTAGCCTGAGAAATAGTATTTAGCACACTCTCTGGAAGGTTTGAAGGCTCCCATCGAGAGGCCAAAGATGTAGCGCCCATAGTTCGGGCTGGGGGTTCCAAATCATTCCGTTCGTCTGAGAGAGGAGGTCTCGTCTCAGGGAAATGGGCCACGGGGCTGCAGTGAGCAGCCGAGACAGCTGCGTGAACCAGTGCTGGTTCCTTTAGAGTGGGACCACTAAGAAAACGCTGTGCTTCTGTTCCCTGATTCGCCTGATTACCTGAGGGATCAGGGCGATCGGGGGAAAAGCGAAAAGGAGAAGGTTGGTCACATTTGACTGCAGGTTATACTCTGTATAATTGTGTATTAGAGGTAAGGCGATATGACCAAAATCTTATATCACGATATGACAAATTTTATATCATGATAACAATATATATCACGATATAGTGATTTTTTTTAAAAAGGTTATTATATTAAAATCTTTAATACCATATAATTTTCATAATCCTTGTCACCAATGTCAATATCAAACTAATACAAGCCTAAAGAGAGAGAGAGAAAATAACTCAACCTCACTGAAGATAAATAAACGGTCAGTGATGAAATAAGGATACGAAACTAATTGCAATAGGACAAATAGAACAAAAAAATTCAATAAATAAGAAACACTACATACATTGTGTAAATTAATTAGTCTTCACTGTGTTAATTATATCTATCTATCTATGATAGATATAATTAACACGTGTATTATGTATAGATTCTATACATATTATAAATATATAATTATTATTGTTATTTTTTATTTATTCTGATTAAAGTTACAAAAGTGATTTAGTCAAGAGCAGTGAGATTTTATAGCAGTGTGCTATGATTAACATGAATGGCAGACAGAACGAATATTGGACAGCTTCCCCTTTAAGACGAAGTCCGGATCTAATACACTGTTACATATGCGTTTTCTCTTTCTGCCGTTTACTCGCTCTTAAGACCTAAATGGCTGTGTTTTATGAGGATACTTGCAAAGACGGAGATTCTGAAGCATATAAGTATGTTTATGTAATTGTTCAAAGTCGTCAAAAAAGAAAACGCGCTCCTCTCACACAGAAAAAACGGTGCACGCATATAGGAGGTGTTTGACGGCACACACATATAGCTCTGTTGTTTGATTTTCAACAGTTTAAAATCGGCATCGGCTTTTTAAACTGTAGTGCTTACAAACACGTGACCCTGCTACAGATGCAATAGTAACGAGCTCCTCGTTTTGTCCTGGCTGGTCGTTCTCCACCTGCGTCTGTCTCTTCTTCACGCCCTGTGGTGGGCGGTGTATAAAGATCGCAGTCACTCAAATGATGAAAAGGTTTACCGTAAACAATGTATTTGCGACCACCATGATATAAACGATAGAACGTAATATGAAACTATAGACTTTTTATTTCGTCCATCCGATATATATCGTCATATCGCACAGCCCTATTGTGTATGTGACAAATAAAGCTTATCTGAGCTTAACAAATTTTTTTTTTATCGATAGGAACAGAGAACACAGCAGGAATTATTATTGTCTTAATGTTCAGCAACATCAAACCACTCTTCAGACAACATGGCAGACTGTCATGACTCATCATCCTCTCGCAGAAAATCCTTCAATATAAACAGAAGTAGAAAATAAGGATGTAAACAAAGCATGCCACAATTATATGTGTTGCCCACACATATGATTTGGGGTGGAACATTTAGCTTTAAATAGAGAGGAAAATAGGGTGACAACTGTGCAGAGCACTAGAAGAGAACCAAGACTGGCCTAACAGCTCAGACCGCCACACACAATATAATTTAGTTGATAAACTTCAGCAAATCTACGCACTCTCTACACACGTGGTTCTGAATCAGTGGAACGTGACCCTCAAGATATCAAATCAAATCACTTTTACTGTCACATCACCTTACACAACAATGTCACATGTGCATTGGTGAGTGAAATTCTTGAGAGCGTGCTCCAGACAGTGCAGAAACAATTTACATATAGACAGTACACTACTTACAGACTTATACAGATGACAATGTGCAGAATACACTTACATATACTCCATACACACAGTGTACTATTAGACATACAGTTATAAATACACATTCTACACCACATGTACACATTCTACATTATGTACACATATACACACAATAATAATATGCGAAGGTGCAACAGATTATATATAAGCTGGATACGCAATGTCATGGCTGTTCATTGGATGGTATCCAGTGGTAGTAGAAAGACTGTTGCATTAGTGCAGTGTGTGCGTGTAGTCCAGCTGAACTGTGTTAAAGTTAAAGTGCAGTGCATGGCATACCGTAAAGTGGGAGTATGTTGTAAGGTGTAGGGCTGTCGACAATTATTATTTTTTTTTTATATATATATTAGTCGAATTTAAAATAAAAATCCACATTCGACTGCAAAACGCTGCATTGGAATTTTAGGTGTCTGTCAGGCAGCTTGGCACACAAAATGCGATGACGAGGTGTTGCATTCAAAATATTGCGGAAAAAAAGAACATCAATGTGGAGAAGATGTTGTTTACCTCAAAACTAAAACCAAGCCGTTCACATAGAATGCATAATTATTGCATTTTCTAGAGGGACATCTACCATTGTTGCACTCGCGTCTCACATAAGAGAGCCCAAAGCCATGTAAAATTAATGTAAATTCAACTTAAAAAAACAACAACACAGAATTACTAGATTAAAAAATTAATAAATTAGCTTGCTAACAAACATGCATATTAACAGCGTAAACATGAACCTTGCGATCATATGATTAAATGTCAATAAATGTGTATTAGCAATGATAAATCTTTGAGTTTAATGCGGCTCTGACAGAAAGACTGCATGTGCCATGACAGAGACGTTTTGAGCTATGTGCTCTTTTCCTAAATGCATAACTTACATTTCGCAGGTATATTCTCCATCTGTAAATGTTAGATAGAAATTTTCCGTCTTGTGATTCTCCGCTAAACTCCACAGACTTGGTTCTGAACGTGCGCTACCACGCGCATACGCGCCAAACAGACACAGCGCAATGAAATAAGAGCGCAATAACTCTGACTAAAATATAGATTTTGCTGAAATGTTTGTAGTTGGATATTTTAAACCTACAAGTAAGTGTATTTGTATGATAGCACTAACTGTAAAGTGACTGTAATGTGGTAATCAAAATGGCCTTTTTACTCAATTAGCCTAGTCTGTGCTTTTTATTATTTTTTATTTTTTAGTTTAGTACATTTAACTTTGCTTTAAAAGCATTATTTTAGTTTTTAGATTGCAATGTTACAATGTTAGAATGTAATGTGACTTTAACCCCTTTTGCACATTATATATGCCTACATGGTTACATTCACTTTATTTATTTGTTTAATCCAAATACAAAATGCAGAGATATGTACCGTATACCGCAAATCAGCCAAAAAATACAGAGATATGAATTGTTGCTCATATTGCCCAGCCCTACTTTGAAGAAACGTGCATTTGGTAATATTTAGCTCGATGTGCCCTCTTGTGGCCTCAGGAGATAAGCTAAAAGCTTTTTTTTTCCCTAACTGAATTTATGCCTTTTAAATTTGAATATAATTCTAATTTTGATAATATTTTAGTGTAAAATTTGAATGTAGTTTTTCAGCCAATTTGACAGACCTAGTAGGGTGTATAATTCTGTTCATTAGCCTGATAGCCTGAGGAAATATGCTATCCCTCAGTCGGCTAGTGCGGGATCGGATGCTGCGGAGACGTCTTCCTGAGGGAAGCAGAGAGAGCAGTCTGTGGGGCGGGAGGCTGGAGTCACTGATGATCCTCCGGGCTTTCCTTATACAACGCCTGGTGTAGATGTCCTGGAGGGAGGAAAGCTCACCTCCAACAATGGGGCGGGCAGTTCGCACAGCCCTTTGCAGAGCCCTGCGGTTGCCAGCGGTGCTGTTTCCAAACCAGGCGGTGATGCAGCCGGTCAGGATGCTCTCCACAGTGCAGGTGTAGAAGGACCTGAGGATTCTGGGGCTCGTTCCAAACTTCCTCAGCCGTCTCAGGAAGAAGAGACGCTGATGTGCCTTCTTCAGCACTGCATCTGTGTGAGCAGACCATGTGAGATCCTCGGTGATGTGAACGCCGAGGACCTTAAAGCTGCTCACCCGCTCCACAGGTGTCTTGTCGATGGTGATGGGTGTGTGTTCTCTGCTCTGTCTCCTGAAATCCACCACCAGCTCCTTGGTCTTGTCGATGTTGAGTGAGAGGTGGTTCTCCTGACACCATTTAGTCAGGGTACTCACCTCCTTTCTGTAGGCCGTCTCATCGTTGTCGGTGATCAGGCCTATAACCGTTGTGTCATCGGCAAATTTGACGATGATGTTGGAATCATGTGTGTACAGGGAGTACAGGAGTGGGCTGAGGACGCAGCCCTGAGGAGCATCAGTTTTGAGGACCAGGGGAGATGAGGTATTTTTGCCAATTTTTTACCACCTGATTTTTCCTGTCAGGAAGTCCAGGATCCAGCTGCACAGAGATCTCTTAAGACCCAGAGTCTGCAGCTTCGTAAAACCAGTGTGGCAGCCACTATGGTGTTGAATGCTGAACTATAATCCACGAACAGCATCCTCACATAGGTGTTCTTATTTTCCAGGTGGGAGAGAGCAGTGTGCAGGGTGAAGGCAATAGCATCGTCTGTAAAACAGTTGCTGCAATATGCTAATTGTAGCGGATCCAGTGAGACAGGCAGCACAGAGCAGATGTAGTCTCTGATGAGTTTCTCAAAACACTTGCTGAAAATTGG
Source organism: Ptychobarbus kaznakovi (assembly GCA_027422405.1). NCBI lineage: Eukaryota > Metazoa > Chordata > Actinopteri > Cypriniformes > Cyprinidae > Ptychobarbus > Ptychobarbus kaznakovi. The sequence goes on from CM049794.1 coordinate 27,315,134, forward strand.
TTTGCGCTGGCACAAGCAGTTAGTAAATCTGGCCCCAAGTCTCTCTTCGTGTTTTTTTTTTCTTTTCTGAGTATAGAAAATTCTGTACATTTTGTTATTATTATAGGCAAAAAAACTTATTATAAATAACGTTATCAACTGGTATTTTTTTCTACTCAAATTGGTTTTGAAATTTTTTAATAATACAGAAGGAATGCATGAAAAGAAATGACTGATTCTGCTCAGAGTGAACCGATTGAATTGTTCTTTTTCGTTTTTAAGCCCTGGGTTCTGTTCTTCCTACCTCGCTTAATACAACTTAGATGATTTGAAAGATGCTAGATCTTCTAATTGTGATAACTGATCTCAGGATAATATGGTTCTTCAAACAAATTTGCGGATTTGATTAAAATATCTGGATTAAGTTGTCTAAGATTACTGCACATTTTCGTGTTCCCTGAAAAAGGCAGATGTTTCGATACTCGAAACCACGATCAGCAATGCAGCATTTGGCTGGTGGCAAGACAGCAACGTACTGACATCATATCATTACATTAAAAAAGACACCTGACTAAAACCTTGACACATTTCTGGAACTTTATAAGGAAACAGCCAAGCGAACAAAACTACATAAATGTTATAATAGATAAATTAAATGTGCACTGTTTTATTTATTTTGCATGATTTCCAATTACTTCGATTCACGATTTCTAGTATTTGTACAGGCTTTATATTTGTATTTTAACATTATAATTAGCAATTCATTTAATTTTGTTACATGACAGCATTCGTTAAAATGTCTTATGGGTCAAGATCAAGTTATCTGCATCTCCTGCGCTCCATTAAGCCACTCCCAAAATAGCTGTCACCACTCAAATGAATGCACGGCTCAGATTAACTGTATAGCAAGTGTGTAAGACTCCAATACAAGTAAATATTTTATCATAAATAAGTATTTAAAAGAGTAAATCTGTCTGTGTCTGTAGTATTATAGACTACACAACATTATAATATCATTTTCAAATTATTTTTTTTACTATAATTATTATTATTTTAAATTATTGTCCCTGGATAAGTAGGGTACTACTCTTCTAATTGGTTGGGACAGATTTTTTTAAGTATTAAAAATGTGAGATTAATCCTTTTTACATTAAATAAGCCTGCTCCCGAGCAGGTTTAAGCTTACGGACCTGTTGCTATGACAGCAACTCCAGGATGAGCTTTGAAGAACCAACCAATCCAAGATCAAGCTAAATCATCAACAATCAAATCCAGCTAACCGACTTGGACTTATGAAGAAAGGGCCTTAGTCACGAGTCACGACAACTGATTGTTGTTGTGTAGAACACATTACATACTATATATTCAGTATCAACTGAACCTGTTTTCCCAAAATTTAGTGACTTCAGTTCTCACTCTCAAACCTAACCAAGTATAAACTTTATTTAGCACTCCAAACCAGACCGGCCACCTTATTCTGCTGCTGTGAGAAGGCAGCCAGAGTCAGAGTTATAGAGAGAATTTGAGATAAATTTAAGAAAATTACGTAGACTTACTCCTTCAATTCTGCTAAAATTGATGTTGGATTCACCACACAACCAACGCCTTTACCAATGGTTATTACAGGACCATTTTCGAGTCTATGACAATTACAGCATTTTGGCTAGCCAGCTATTGGTTTATTCAAGGAAGAATAATTCAAGCTCACATCGGTGAGCTCTTTCCATGGTGGCCTGACTCAACTGAGCAGCCTCTCATTAAGGGTCCATGTCTGCTTCTCCAACTCTATATTACAGTCCCGGTAACATTTCCATATAGAAAGACCAAATGGCAATGGCCAGACAACTACCCCATGACTGAACACCTGTCAGAGAAAAACTGATACTGACAACCAAAACGTAAACACAAACACAGAAGCTAAAATCTTACTAAGCATCTGGAGATTAATGAAAACTTCCACATGTTTTCAAGTATTCCACACAGTTAATTGTCCCAGGATACAATAGCTGCACATCAGCCAGCAACAACATTGGCATATCCAACAGCCCTGTAAGGGTTGCTGGACATGTGAAGTATTCATTTTGGGAAACAAGACTCATCAACACTATCTTTAAGTGTTCTTGACTCTAACCCAACATACCTCCAATCAATCTTTTGTCCAAAAAGTTGTCAGTTTTGCAGTATCTGGACGTGCTGCTGGAGGGGTTGGTTTAAAACGGAAGGAAAATGAAAACAAAACAAAACATTAGCTTAGATTTTTGAATTCACCTTTTAAACCGACCTGGACAATTGTTGACTTTTCCAAAATACTCACTTAAGTTTCTCCTAATATAGAAGGTCTAAAGGAAATAAAAGTAATAGCCCAGAATAAAAATAAATAATTGGCAGACAGTTTAACTTCATTACTTATCTGAAAGATGGAAAGGTACAAAACTGCAACAAAGAATATTTCTAGGTGCATTAACATCAAGAATAAAAATAAACTTCATGAATCTGGTTAACAATTTCAAGGTTGCTAGAGAATACATATATGTAATCACACGTCTTGTTAATCTTAAAACTGTACTCAGCTGGCCTCGTTTATGAATCAAGAGCAAAACAAACATCTGTGTAAAAATTTGTCTAGTTTCATCTAGCTTGATAAAATGTATTTTGTCTTGCTTGCATTTCATACGATCCACTCAAGTGTTTATATGAACATGCCAAACAGCTCCTAGGATAAATGAACAAGTATGTTTTGAGGACATGTGGGTCCTCTTTAACTTGGGTGGGCATGGTCACGTGTGTGGTAGCCCTGTGTTTAAAGGCGGTGAACTGTGACACAGTGGAAGATGTAACATGTGTAACCCTGCAGAGAGATGGATGATGCTCTACACAGCTGCGCTTTTCTTAGTTTAGCAAAATACAAACAAACAAATAAATAAACCCTATGCTGGCTCAAGGTTCAAGGTTTTTTGTTCGTCACATGCTCAATTATACAGAATATAATCAGTAGTGAAAATGTAAGTCAGGTCAGGTTCGCTCAATGGACAGAGGATGAACATAAATATAGGTAAAAAATAAAATACCTATGAAAGAAGAAAATTGAAAACCATGTGTAATAAATACACATCCGATTAAAAAGGCACATCCTGATAAATGCAAGAGCTTTTCAAAAATGTCTTAATGGAAAGCGATGTGTGGGTGGCACTTCTGTGTCCCGGTTCCTATTCTGAGTGTCTGTAATGCGGGGTTAAGCTTCCAGCTCCAATTTTGCAGTTTATCTTTTGATCCCTGTAATTGCAACAACTCTCTGCCTGAAGCACTTCCGTCAATTCCACCATCCATAAAATCACAAATGCCTGTTAGTGGCACAATGTGTCTATTAAAATGTTAAATTTATATATATCTTTACCTTTTTCACTATCTTTAGCTTTTCCACAGCACATCAGCCTTTCATTACTCTTTCTTTTCTCTAGGCATCATCTGCTTCCCAGCATTCTAAAAACAGCCAGCTATCTCTTTTTAAATGAATGAATGAACAAATAAACATGTCTGGAGACATGTCTAAAAGTGAAAATTGCATTCCTTCCATTAGTATACTACTTTTTTTTCAACTAGTGGCCAATATGATATCGCAACTAAGCAGTCATTTGTTTGTCCTACCTTCACTGGTATAACAGGGAGTCGTACCCGCATTTATAAAGAGCACTGATGATGTTGGACCATGGGATGTGCCCTTCTACTTCTGATCTGCCTAATCTAATCAGGTAGTGAACCAACAGCGTATCCCCAACCCCCTCCTGGCTTCTACTTTAACCTGTTAGCTAGCAACCCCCAAGTCGCTTTTTTGGGACTCAGAGCTGAAAATGACCTGCCTAACTTAAAATTATAACAGGTGCTGACTTCAGTGTGCTACACACACAATTCTGGTGTCTTTGGAAAGAAGACCCTTTGGGCTTTAATATCCATCATCCAGAGTTGATAATGCTAAAAAAAAAATGTAAAAGTTATAGACTATATATATATATATATATATATATACCGGTTTATATACTTTCAACCCATTACTTTTCTGGATTGCTCCAGGAATTATCTCATAATTTTATATGAAATATATATATTTCATATACAAATATGAGATAAGTCCTGGAGCAATCCAGAAAAGTAATGGGTTGAAAGTCACATGTCTCATGAGTTTATATTTCAAATCTGAAGAAGATACTCTGAAAAATTTAATTTTTCTGAGACTATATAACGGATCACCTCCATGCCACGCCGAAGTGAGGCAGTAATTAAAGCAAAAGTAGCACCTACCAAGTATTGAGAGAACATACTTTCCAGAAGGCCAAAAAAAAAAAAAAAGTTTTATTGGTCTTATGAAGTATTCTAATTTGTTGAGATAGTGAATTGGTGTGTTTTGGTTAAATGTGAGCCAAAATCATCACAATTAAAATAATCAACGATTTAAACTACTTCAGTCTGTGCGCATTGAATTTATTTAATACACAAGTTTCACTATTTGAGTTGAATTACTGAAATAAATTAACTTTTCCACGAAATTCTAATTTATTGAGATGCACATGTAGTCCATAATGGCTGATCGGCATTCATACTGATAGCCCCCATTCAGTCAGAGTAATCACAGCTGATTATCAGCCACACAGATGCTAATCATACAGACACAGCCACATTCCCCACAAAACAAATGCACATTTGGCTTGCCACGATAGACGGTGTTGGCGGTTATTTGGCGTTAAGCCGCAACACCGTTACTTGCCCACCGTGGTATTATTTTGTATTATGCTTATCCCATCATTTTAAATGACAGACTTTGTCGAATTTATTTATTTTTCTCTGCTGCACTTTTCACTGTGTTAACAGCAAGATGTTAAATTAATTTAGTATTTTGACAAGACTAATAAGAATAGTTATTAGGCTAAACCAACATTTTTTCTATGTTATACGTGACACTTTATTTGTGAATGTTAGCTGAATTGTTAGCATAAAAAAAAAAAACTAACTTTTATATCCTGACAAAATGAATAAAAATAAGGATTCACAGACAATTTTTTTATACGTTTTTTTTTCGAAATGTAAAAGTCTAAGCCTGTGACAGACTTTATAATCTTTGTCAAGGGTGTGTTGCGGGAACTCACCGAGCAAAATGATAAAATACATATTAAATAAATAATTATTGAATTACTTTAATTTCTGTTAATTAAATCCAAGACTCTTGACAAGCACTGAAAATACAATGTCCACTGAGCGGACCTGATAAAATGATCGAGAGCGCACATACACCTACATAACGGACACAACGCACGCCTAATCACGTTCCTGTATGTCACTGTAATCAGCTTTATTATACCCTGTATAATTTATTATGTGACAAATAAAGAAACTATGAGAAATATGTGCTGCTCCGAAACACAGATACGTTGAGAGGTGGTATACTGTTATTTATTTATGCTATAATTTTTTGACTTAACATGCGAGTCATAATATTGTAGTTTTATCTCTCGCCCCCCTGGTTGAGGACTGACCTATCTAAGGGCGATCTTCCTTTCTCATTTATTTGGTTCCACAGTATTTGCTGATTTTTATTTTATTTAAACAGTGCTTGACGCTGAATTGCCGCTGAAATGAAAGTCAAAGTAAAACGCGCACGGCGCTTACAGGGTATTCAAAACCTAAGGAAGGCAAGGAAAAGAGGGGAAAACTCAAACGACCCCCCACCCCCCCCCCCACCACCACGGTGATACCGGTATAACCGGTGCGACAACAGGTCGATTAACCAGTGGGAAGATTTCCTCACCGTCACAACCCTAATGCACATATATGAAAAATGTAAAATAAAAATAGTTTATTTTTTCCAAAAAGCAGATCGCTAAGTTCCGCCCCGATCAGATGACCGGTACGTCACAGCGTGAGTCACAGCCCTCGCAAGAGTGTGCCAGAATTCAAATTAGCAATTTTCCGCTTTTTTGGGGGGGGATGGTCTCATTCTGTAACACTGTATACTACAAAACCATGTGACTTTTTACAACCAAGACGCAGTTTTTTGAGCGTGAGCTATTCCTTAACGGATACAAACAATAATTATCCCTGAAGAGAGGAGATGTAAACAAAGGAATATCAGTCCATATAACTAAACTGATGTTGTTCCATGGATCCTTACCTCTCTAACTAAACCGGGATTTACACCAGTGGATGCGTTTGTGACTCAATATTACACAGAAGCTGGTATGTACTGCTTTTTATTATGGATGGTTTGATGTGTACTGCTTACACAAATTTAGCAAATACATTCCTTATAAGCTTTCCATTGAAAAACAGCGATCTATCGTCGATGCTTGAGGCTTAGACCTTCAGAATGATAGTTTGTCAAGATTAATGGTCACGTTTCATTTAATCTATTCGTAAACATTGACATGTGCAAACAGAGAGCATTCAGTGTGCCGGCGTCCTGGTGCTAGGTAACAGGTTTTAACCATGTTGACAAACAATGTGCACAGTTTTTCCACATATCAGATAACGTGCAAAATAAGACATAACACATAAATCATACGGTACACTGATTTGCATTTTTTTATATTGTGCAGATCCTTGTGCTTCATTGAATTTTTTGTGATTTGTGAATGTTGAAATCATGAGCTTATCTTTTTATTTTCTATGCTTGTAACAGATGGTCCATGGGATAATTTTATATGAGACACTTTTATATGTGCAGTCTTCTGGTTTGAGGTTTTTTTTGGTTTTGTTATATAAATCAGGGGTGATAGTTATAGTTAGACAATAGGCTTAAACTGTTGGGATTCAACATAACAAATGTTTGGAAAGCAACAGTAGTGTATTTTACTATATATAGGAGCTCTGTAAATGAGCGTCAAGTTTTTCCAGCACAACCTCTCCACTCAAGACAGAAGCTCAGCGGAAGACCACATCAGAGAGGAGGTAGATTACCTCACCAGACGGCAAAACCCAAACTCCTGAGGGCTCTGGGCAAAACCACAGCAGAACTTCATTATGGGAACACTGTCTGGTTTGCTTCTGGTTCTTGACTCAGACACAACGTAAAAGATTAGACTGTCAAAATCTTTGGTGTCTTTTGATTAGGAGTGAACCGATATGGAATTTCAGGGCCGATAACGATAACCGATAATTCACAGCTCATTGTGGCCAATAAAGACACAGATGTTTTGATTTTTAACCCTTACTATGGGGCTGTAATGTAAAGAATTGAGAACTATTCAGTAGAACCAGTCTAACCGTATAACAGATAGTAAGCTGATTCAATGAAAAATATATTTAAATACTGTAGTAGCAATTGTATTGTTTTAATTTCTATTATAATCTATCCATATAGTATTTATGATTGTCATAACGAATCACTAAAACAGATCATATAATAAACATTCAAGCATATGTAACAATGAAACAAATAAAACCCCCAAAAAGTTTACAGAATATAACAAACATAAAACAACAGCAAACAACCACAACACACACACACTCTTCAGACATGGTGTAATGTTTAGGCAGGCAATTAAGACTGTGCAGTGGTGGTGTCTGTGCACATGAACATACTTGATCTTGATTACAGACACTCAATCTTAAATCACAGACACTTCTATAATCAAAATAGGATTACAAAAAACACATAAAATGGACAGAGCTATGTAGTATCCTTACATGTAATCTAGATGTTATCGTTACAAAAAAATAAATACTTGTAATTAGATAATATTATGTTTTCAAATGCTCATAATCAGATAATAGTATTTTTGTATTATTATAGGATTACATTCACACAATGGCAGTGATCTGTGCATAACTTCTTGATTCTCCAGTGTTTTTTTTTTCATTTCTAAAATAACCTACCACTTACAGGTACATCTAAAAAAAATTAGAATATGGTGAAAGCTTTTTTTCTGTAACTTTTCAAAAAGTGAAACTTTCATATATTTTAGATTCCTTACATGTAAAGTAAGTCACTCCAAAAAATTTTTTTTTAATTTTGATGGTTAGAGCTTACAGCTAATGAAAGTCAAAAAATCATTATCTCAAAATATTAGAATATTTAAATTTGAGTTTCAATAAATGACAATCCATTCAGTATAAATTGTGGGTATCTCTCGTTCTTTGAAACCACAATAATGGGGAACACTGCTGACTTGGCAATGGTCCAGAAGATCGTTGACACCCTCCACAAAGAGGGTAAGTCACAGAGTCATTACTGAAAGGGGTGGCTGTTCAAGGCGTGCTGTATCAAAGCATATTAAATGCAAAGTTGACTGGAAGGAAGAAATTGGGTAGGAAAATGTGCACAAGCAACAGGGATGACCGCAAGCTTGAGAATACTGTCAAGCAAAGCCATTTCAAACACTTGGGAGAGCTTCACAAGGAGAGAACTGAAGCTGGAGTCAGTGCATCAAGAGTCACCACGCTCAGACATCTTCAGGAAAAGGGCTACCAAGCCACTTCTGAAACAGAGACATCGTCAGACGCATCTTACCTGGGCTAAGGAGAAAAAGAAATGGACTGGAGTGGTCCAAAGTCCTCTTTTCAGATGAAAGTCAATTTTGCATTTCATTTAGAAATCAAGGTCCCAGAGTCTGGAGGAAGAGAGGAGAGGCACAGAATCCATGTTGCTTGAAGTCCAGTGTGAAGTTTCTGAAGTCAGTGATGATTTGGGCTGCTGTGTCATCTGCTGGTGTTGGTCCACTGTGTTTTCTGAAGTCCACAGTCAACTCCGCCATCTACCAGGAAATTTTAGAGCACTTCATGCTTTCATCTGCTGACATCTCCTTTATGGAGATGCTGATTTCATTTTCCAGCAGGACTTTGCACCTGCTCACACTGCCAAAAGTACCAAAAGCTGGTTCACTGACCATGGTGTTACTGTTCTTGATTGGCCAGCAAACTCGCCTGACCTGAACCCCATAGAGAATCTATGGGGTATTGTCAAGAGGAAGGTGAGAGACACCAGACCCAACAATGCAGATGACCTGAAGGCCGCTATCAAAGCAACCTGGGCTTCATTACACCTGAGAAGTGCCACAGGCTGATTCGCCTCCATGCCACGCCGCATTGATGCAGTAATTCATGCAAAAGGAGGCCCAACCAAGTATTGAGTGCATAGAAATGAACACACTTTTCAGAAGCCTGACATTTCTGTTTAAAATATCCTTTTTTATTGATCTTATGTAATATTCAAATTTTCTGAGACACTGAATTTTGGGTTTTCATTATCTGTAAGCCATAATCATCAAAGTTTTAAGAAATAAAGGCTTGAAATATTTCACTCTATGTGTAATGAATCTATATAATATATGGGTTTCACTTTCTGAAATGAGTGACACAAATATAGACATTTTCATGATATTCAAATTATTTGAGATGTGTCTGTACATACATTCAGACAGTCTTCCAGTTGTGTAATTTCACACACCATCCACTAGTCAGGTGGAGACATTACACAGCAATTGAGACATTCTAATTTGTACTTGAATAATCACTCAATGATTTAATGAGTTATTGAACTAAAATATAGTATTTATTTCATTGAAATAAAAAAACTATAATAATTTGACCTGCCAAGCGAGCAGCACCGGAGGTTAATCATGAAACTGGCATATTGTTACTTACAGGGTTAATTCACCCAAAGATGAAAATGTTGTCGTTTATTAATCTCTGTCATGTTGTTTCAAACCTGTAAGACCTTTGTTCATCTTTGGAACACAAATTAACATATTTTTGATGAAATCCGAGAGCAAGGGTCCTACCTTGATCAAGGCACAGAAACGTAGCAATGACATCGTTAAAGTCGTCCATGTGACATTAGTGGTTCAACAGTACATTTACAAAGCTACGAGAATACTTTTTGTGTGCAAAGAAAACCAAAATAACAACTTTATTCAATCAATTATTCTCTTCCTCATTTCGTCTACCGCGTGTTGCCGCCACTGCTGAGAGTATCACGATGCATGAGTGTGCTTTCCTCTGCATGTAAACATGCGCATGCTGCTGCTTACGTTCAACGCGTATGCGCTGTGCCTTGTTTACGAGAAGACAGTTTGCGCATGCATCATTTACATGAATAGAAAAGCACATATATGTGCTTTTATTATGTAATTGTATTCAGGTCAGAGCCACAGCCTTTGACATACTGTATAACAACGCTTGGGGTGACCCAGGTTTGAGCCCCGGAAGAGGTCCTTTCCTGATCCTGTTCTATTCTCTCCTTGCCCAATGCTTCCTATCTCTCTCATACGGACATTTTTTTAAAGGTTAAAGCTCAACAAATGTTAAAATAAAAAATAATAATAATATTGGTTTTGTCAGTAAAAGACCTCAAAAATAAGGAACAAACACCCTTTTTTCCCCCACACATAAAATACACACAAAAACAAACATTATTTTAAGAACGGAATGCATACATTTTGATGCATACAAAACTGATATTGGCATCAAAATAAGTAAACATGCACACCACGGTGTGCAGTCTTCTCTATTGGTTTGAAAGAGCATCAAGAACTGACTTAAAGAGACACTTCCAACATTTGATGTCTATTATTTTACTAAATAGAGTTGTCAGGAGGACCATGGTTCTTCTGGAGGTCATCTGTGGGCTGTAAAATGAAGCAGCTTCTAAATCAGATAATAAAAAGTATTAAAACAATACTTATAGTTTTAAATTTACTGAACAATAATACAAAAAAATAAAAAACTGATGCAAAATTGTCATCATCTGCCAGTGTAATCATCATAAGACCAAAACATTATTATGTATGTTTTGTATAAAAATTTCAATTTTAGGTAAACATTATTTATAAAACAAATATTAATAATAAAATAATACTTGCGTTTTACACCTTTATAAATATTCTACTAACCCATAGCACAGGAATATGATTGGAATTAACAGCTACGTATTAATCATAATTACAAGCACAGAACTTCGACTGACCAGTTGTTCATCTGACACTTATATCATCAAAATCCTAAAAATAACTTTAATGACCACTTTGGCTAGTGCACCCAACATTTCCCACGTGAGGACAAAAAGGACTTCAACTCTGCCCTCTGCTGTCCTACAGAAGAACTAACCACGTTTCCACAAATATTTGATTCTGATCCTGAGACACTTTTAAAGAAATAAATCTGAAAGGCAAAAGGATAGGAAATACATAGACAAAGGCTACACTATTTTTAACCAGGTATCTTACTCTTGAAACGTTATGCAAAACCATTATGTAAAAAACATACTTCATGAACACTAACAAAATAAATGTTAAGGTAGGGGGAAAGCTAAATAAATAAATAAAATAAAAACACACCTGAGCTGAGGTACAAAACAGCTGAGGAATTATTTTGCCCAAAAAGTTCAACTCTTATAAAATATTTTTATGCAAAATACTTGCATAAAATTAAAATAAAAAGTTCCTTTAAAGAACAGCATTTAATATATAGTGTCAACATCTATTTTTTTATTTGATTATTAATTATTATTATTGCCTGTAAGGATCAAAAGAAAACTTGACCACAGATCAAAGTGATATTACCACATTATGCAGGCACTCACAAGGGACACCATACCCTTCATTAAAACTGACATCACACAAGGAGGGAGGGAGATTTTGGGTGCTGCTGGAGAAGCAAATTTGGTATAAATATCAGAATCCACTTCTGTGAACAGGACTTCCACAGACTGACTGGAAACTTACAAATATACAGATTGGCCAGGACAACTGCCCGACCACCTCTGACTTCTGGAGCTCCAGCCTGCTGGTGGGTACAGCTGCTCTATAGCCCTCTGCTCCAGCTTCATGCTGCTGGGGAAGCATGTGATACTGCTGGAATGGGTGGGAGATGATGATTTTTTAGATGATGATTTGTATGCGTGTCAGTGAGCTCCTGGGCCACGTTTAATAAGAATGCAATTTGAATGGGGAGGCTTTCTGAGTGATTAGCAACGAATCTGATGCATTTTTCAGTAATTTGGGTTTTATGTTGATTTTATGCAGACATACAAAAATTGCATTCTTGTTAATAACGCCCATTTTAAGTGTTATGAGAGGGAGATTTTGTTCTAATTTTTCTCATTTCATAACTTCTTTACAGGCTTAGCTTGAGACAATGGACCTCAGAGTAACAAGCATTCTTCTTCTCCTTGTGGTACTAGCGGAGGCAACAGCTGAAAAATACTATCATGTGAAGAAACAGGCTTATTCTACAAAATCTCAGAGTGAGTTTACTTTTTGGTGTATATACAATTCCTGTATTTCATCACTGTAATATTTTGTCATGTGGAATGCTTCAAAATATTTATATAGGATAACAGCAGCAGGTGCAACATTAAGATGCACTGCACTAAGGGAGCTTGGCTAGGCAAAAATACATGCATACATATAAGCAAATAACTAATCAGATTGAAAAATTAGATTAGCCTCTTTGCCACAATGGTATCTCAGTCGCTCAGATAATTTCTCAAACCTGGATCTATCTACAGTCAACAAATATATCAAACATCACTTTAGATTTTCAACTCCTCTTTAATTGCCAATCTGCAAGCAATGCCCAGAATACATTGACTTTACATAAAGTCCTAATGCAAAGAGCATAACTACAAATACTGTTAATTACTCTTCATTTGGTATACACCACAGTATATGCAATCCACTACTTTAGAAAATCGTTGAATCTCCAAAACAGATGTAACCACATTATACAACAGGCATGCCCAAAATAAGCCATTGCGGTGTTAAATTATACCATTAGTTTCTGGACAAGCACTCTTTCAAATTGAAAAAAAATTCCCTGTGTTTTCTGTGGTGGTCAAACAATCCAACCCATCTGTGCAGTACCTACGACTACATACAATTCATTAAACAGCATATCTTATGCAAAAATATACTTGTGCCGGTGATTTTATATCGTGATAATCATCATAATAGACGTACATATCACACGTTTAAAAAATGCTGACCACAGTATCACTTGCAGTTTAGAATGTCTCTTATCACTTCTCTAACCAAAGGGTATCCCAAAATACAAACATTATAACATGCATTTGTTTACTATATTAGTGAATTAGCTACCACTGTTTTTTTTTGTCAGGGTAATGACATTTTCTATTGCCAAACTTGACCCCTGCCGTTAAAGACAACCCTAACAGAAACTGTGCAAAACATTAGATATTTAAATAGTAACATGATTTGGCTGAAGTATAAGCCTTTTCAACAAGTGAGTGCAGTTTAGTAGTCTGTGTTCAACAGGTTTCACTATATTAGAGAGAGTATTTTTAAATCATTAAGACATTTTGGACTTCACAAGTAGTCAAAGCTGTACACACACACACAAATGTACAAACATACATAAGATCTCTTTAAACTAAACATTAATATATTTCTGAATTCTATCATATTACTTTTTAGTCTACATATGTGACTAAATCATCAATGAAATGAAAAAAACTGAACAATTTCTTAAGAACATCAAGCATGAAAATGTTGCTTGTAAAATTTCTGAGATTTAAAAAGGTCATCACCATGTTATTGAGCCAAAAGTGTATGTTATGGAAAATCTTACAAGCAATTCAAGATTTTTTTATTTTATCTTACATTAAGTGATGTAAGGTTGCATTTAAATTTCTATTATATTTGTATCTTATTTTTAGCTGTTGCTGGTGAACCTGGTATTCCAGGTTCCCCAGGTGAACCTGGCGCCCCCGGCCCACCAGGAATTCCTGGAAAGAGCGGCATTGGACATCCCGGTCCAGTTGGTCCACCTGGACCATCGGGTCCAGCAGGCTATTCCTCACCTGGTAAACCTGGAACCCCAGGTTCACCTGGAAGACCAGGCACACCTGGATTTCCAGGTGATAAGGGACATCCAGGGCCTGTAGGACCTCAAGGTGCAAGAGGAGCGCCAGGATCGCATGGAAGCCCTGGACCTGCTGGCATTACTTCTCCTGGAAAGCCTGGACCACACGGACTTCCAGGAGGAATGGGCCCACGTGGAGAACCTGGCCTTAAGGGTCATACTGGAGTTCCTGGACAGTCAGGCCAGAAAGGAGAACCTGGCCATGGTATTCCAGGAACACCTGGTGGCCGAGGTCCAATGGGTCCTCAGGGGCCTTCTGGTCAGCCAGGTCAGCCTGGAGTTGGAAAACCTGGACCAAGTGGATTTCCTGGAGAGTCTGGAAAGCCAGGAATGCCAGGTATGGATGGGTCACCGGGTCCTATTGGCATAACAGGCCCCAAGGGTCATACAGGGGCACCTGGAGTAGGAGCACCAGGAAAACCAGGCCAGAATGGCGCTTCAGGTTTGCCTGGGCAAATGGGACAAAAAGGTCCTCAAGGACCAGCAGGACAGCCAGGCGCTCCAGGTCTGCCAGGTACTGGCAAACCTGGATCATCTGGATTTCCAGGAGAAAGGGGAGTGCCCGGAACCTCAGGTACAACAGGCCAAAAGGGAGAACCAGGGCCAATGGGTCACACAGGACAGACAGGTGCTTTTGGCCCAATAGGTCCACCTGGTCCTCAAGGTTCTAGGGGATTCCAGGGAGAAGCAGGTCCACAGGGAGCTAAAGGTGACATTGGTATGGTTGGAGGACCAGGCCAAAGGGGTGCAAAGGGTGAGCAAGGTGCACAAGGATTCTCAGGAAAACCTGGTGTTCCAGGTGCAGCAGGTCCACCAGGTTCTATGGGTCATATGGGGCATCAGGGTCCTAAAGGTGAATCAGGATTTACCGGTGCATCAGGTATACCAGGTAGCAAGGGGCCACCAGGAGAAAAGGGACATCCAGGACATCAAGGGCCACAAGGTGCAAGGGGTGAAAATGGTATCCCTGGAGCAAGAGGACTAACAGGCCCAGTAGGACCTGGTGGTCCATCAGGGCTTAATGGTCAGCCAGGACTTCCAGGCTCCCCTGGCCCAGCAGGGTTCACAGCTAAGGGAATTTCTGGACCTCAGGGTCCTCCTGGTAATCCTGGTGGCAGAGGTCATGATGGTCTACCAGGTCCACAAGGACCGCCTGGGCCACCTGGACCCCCAGGCGAGATTGCTTATCACCAAGAGAAAAGCATGCCAATTAAATCCCATGAGATGGTAATGCCTGCTAGTCACGAGCTGATGAAAGCACCCATGTCAGCATTCACAGCTCTTCTTACCAGAGCTTATCCTAACGCTGGAACACCAATTGCATTCAACCAGATTGTTTACAACGGAGAGAACCACTATGATCCTAACACTGGTATATTTACCTGTCAGGTTCCAGGACTTTACTACTTTTCTTTCCATATGCATGTCAATGGAGCAAATGCATTGGTAGCACTTCACAAAAACAGAGATCCAGTCCTGTTCTCTTATGATGAGTACAACAAAGGCTTCCTTGACCAGATGTCTGGCAGTGCTGTCCTCATGCTGGATTCTCATGACACAGTGTACATCCAGGTTCCAGATGACCAATCCAATGGCATTTATGCTGATGATAATGTTCACTGTTCTTTCTCTGGCTTCTTGATTGCCTCTACGTGATAAACACACTCAAGAAAACCTAATTCTTTCTATTTCAAAAATTGTCTGCCTTTACACTAATTTTCCCTTTGCCCCAAGAGTCATGCAGAATGGAAAAGGATGACTAATTTAGAAAACATGTCTGTAGCTTGTTGATTTACATAAGACCTATTTGTATGGAAATATTTTGATCATCTCAATTATTATGGAACACAAATACAAATTATCCAAGAAATTAGACAACTGACCAGCTGCATTTCCCCAAAGCCTAAACTGATGGTTATGTATTAATATGGTGCTATGTGTTTGCCTTTTTCCTGTGCTCACATTTTAACAAAAGGTTTATGTGTTTAGTATGCTTAGAAGACACAGTTTGTTAGTACACAAATGTATCTTTAAGAGACATTAAGTGAGCCAGGTTTTTATATAAATGGATTCCAAAGTGAATAATTGTTTGTTTTGTTTTGTTTGTTCATTTAACTGTAATATCTCAAAAAGGTGTGCATTATAATACTCAACACAAATAAAGTTTTAGTGCCAGTGCTGCTGTTTGTTTATGACTGTGGTAAAAGGTTAATGCTTTAGAAAGGGAAGTCCTCGGTACAAAGACCTTTACGTTTTCATCCTGAAACATATCTTAATCTGACTTCAAATTTAGTTTGAAAAAAAAAATCTTAGGCTAACTAACAATAAACATTCAAAATGTTATGTAGATGGGTCAAAGACTGTGTTCTGTTTGATATTCACACATTGTATTTTTACAGACATAATATAACATCAAGATTAAATTACACTTTAAAATGCTGATCATAAAGAGTGATAAGAGAGATAAGAGGGTTATTTCTACATACCCCGAAATGCAGATGTGTTGTAGTTATGGTCAATGGCAGCAACAATGTCTTTCCAAATGTCAGATGTGATTTCAGCTCCTCGCTAGGGTTAAAAAATTATAAATAAAAAGATTAACAAATGACAACAAATGTTGTGTTAGTTAAACATTTACTCTACGGCTAATTAACAAATGCTACTCCTGATATACAATAGAAATTAGGGATGCACGATATTATCGGAATCGGCTGATAATAGCTTTAAATGTAAATATCGGCATCGGCCTGATATGAAAAAAATATGCCGATATCTCTTGTCGATAAGAGGAATGGGTTAACTCGCATGTGCTCAGGGTGTGCTAGTGATTACAGGTGCATCTCAATAAATTAGAATGTCATGGAAATGTTCATTTATTTCAGTAATTCAACTCAAATTGTGAAACTCGTGTATTAAATAAATTCAATGCACACAGACTGAAGTAGTTTATGTCTTTGGTCCTTTTAATTGTGATGATTTTGGCTCACATCTAACAAAAACCCACCAATTCACTATCTCAACAAATTAGAATATGGTGACATGTCAATCAGCTAATCAACTCAAAACACCTGCAAAGGTTTCCTGAGCCTTCAAAATGGTCTCTCAGTTTGGTTCACTAGGCTACACAATCATGGGGAAGACTGCTGATCTGACAGTTGTCCAGAAGACAATCATTGACACCCTTCACAAGGAGGGTAAGCCACAAACATTCATTACCAAAGAAGCTGTTCACAGAGTGCTGTATCCAAGCATGTTAACAGAAAGTTGAGTGGAAGGAAAAAGTGTGGAAGAAAAAAGATGCACAACCAACCGAGAGAACCGCAGCCTTTATAAGGATTGTTAAGCAAAACAACAATGATTCAAGAATTTGGGTGAACTTCACAAGGAATTGACTGAGGCTGGGGTCAAGGCATCAAGAGCCACCACACAGACGTGTCAAGGAATTTGGCCACAGTTGTCGTCAGAGGCGTCTTACCTGGGCTAAGGAGAAGAACAACTGGACTCTTGCCCAGTGGTCCAAAGTCCTCTTTTCAGATGAGCGCATGTTTTGTATTTAATTTGGAAACCAAGGTCCTAGTGTCTGGAGGAAGGGTGGAGAAGCTCATAGCTCAAGTTGCTTAAAGTCCAGAGTAAAGTTTCCACAGTCTGTGATGATTTGGGGTGCAATGTCATCTACTGGTGTTGGTCCATTTTGTTTTTTGAAAACCAACGTCACTGCACCCGTTTACCAAGACATTTCGGAGCACTTCATGCTTCCTTCTGCTGACCAGCTTTTTAAAGATGCAGATTTCATTTTCCAGCAGGATTTGGCACCTGCCCACACTGCCAAAAGCACCAAAAGTTAAATGACCATGGTGTTGGTGTGCTTGACTGGCCAGCAAACTCACCAGACCTGAACCCCATAGAGAATCTATTGTCAAGAGGAAAATGAGAAACAAGAGACCAAAAAATGCAGATGAGCTGAAGGCCACTGTCAAAGAAACCTGGGCTTCATTCCACCTCAGCAGTGCCACAAACTGATCACCTCCGTGCCACGCCGAATTGAGGCAGTAATTAAAGCAAAAGGAGCCCCTACCAAGTATTGAGTACATATACAGTAAATTAACATACTTTCCAGAAGGCCAACAATTCACAAAAAAAAAAAAAATAGTATTGGTCTTATGAAGTATTCTAATTTGTTGAGATAGTGAATTGGTGGGTTTTTGTTAAATGTGAGCCAAAATCATCACAATTAAAATAAACAAAGACTTAAACTACTTCAGTCTGTGTGCATTGAATTTATTTAATACATAAGTTTCACAATTTGAGCTGAATTACTGAAATAAATTAACTTTTCCATGACATTCTGATTTATTGAGATGCACATGTAGATCATGTCAGCAGTGTGGCTCATTCTTGAAGCAAAATTTTGTCTGAATGAAGATTAGATTCACTCTTTTGGATCGCTGCATTTAATCTGTGAACGCACGAACAGAATGACGAGTTTGGTGTGTGATAGAAAAAACAGTAATAGCACGTGCAGCGACAGCAGTGAAATCCTCACCCGGGTCCTAACACCCGTCCGGTAAGGAGTTTTAATCTGTAGGGGGCACTGTTGGCCTATTAATTCAATTCAAAGTAAAATAGCCGACACAAATAACATTTAGACTGTTTCTGATTAAAGAAAACAAATAATAATATAATGAGTATGTTTTGATTTAATGGTCAGAAGCTAGCTTTTACATTAAAAAAAATTACAAACATGACACTTGTAAATTAAATAATTTTATATATACTGATTTATTCATTAATGTTTTATTTTTAAACAAATCATGAGCTCTAAAAGATTTTCAGAATTTTTACAACTCTTTTGCTTTAGACCATCTACAAATGTTAAATCTTAAAATAAAATGTTAGTGTTAACATGGCATTATTATGGGGAAAAACGCAGCGATTGATATATTATATATATATAGTTATTTTCAAAGCTTCAATGTACTGTTAAAAAAACCTTCAATTATTTTTAATTTAATTCTAAAAAAATAAGTTATTGTTAAAAACTAACCAAAAACAATACACATTGTTAAAAACGAACCAAAACAATTTATGCACAGGAGAGACTTGGTGTTGTTTCCAAACAAAAGGAAATGT
The DNA here is from genome assembly GCA_027422405.1 of Ptychobarbus kaznakovi. Lineage (NCBI taxonomy): Eukaryota > Metazoa > Chordata > Actinopteri > Cypriniformes > Cyprinidae > Ptychobarbus > Ptychobarbus kaznakovi. The sequence goes on from CM049794.1 coordinate 27,334,109, forward strand.
ATATCAAAAATGAGTTGAATATATATATGTCGGCAAATAAAAATTGGAATGTGTCCTATGGTGTATAGCAAAACATAGAAGAAAAAAACGTAACATACAAATAACATGATAAAAATTAATCTTCATTCTTAGAGTTACAAATAGCATGAGAGAGATTTATCCTCAATGGTAGAGTTTTGTTAGTTTTTTACATTTTTCCTTCACCCCATAGGACACATTGATACGTCAACTACCCATATGCATATCGACAAAAATCCAATACCGTGCATCCCTAATAGAAATATAGATTTTTTTTTAAAAGCACCGATTGATTTTTACCTTATTCAACATATCCACCACTCTGGCACAGAGAAGAGCACCAGGGAGGTCAAAATAGTTGTCATAAAAATAGTATTTTGCTGCAACAAATGAGCGCACTAAATCACATATTAAAGCAAGGACAGTTATTTGATAATATAAGGATAATGCAAATATTAAACTCTAAATAAATACCACATCACAAAAAAAATTCACAAGATTTAATACACTTTATGAGTGTTATACTGACATTGGAAATGATAAAAAGAAACTATCTTCAAGAGAACATCCTTACCAGATCGTGTGTACGAGGTATTGAGGCTATTAAAATGCTTCCATTCTCTTTTAGGACCATAATTCTTTATGATGTCGTCAGTACTAAGGTTTTTAGTGCCATGCTCTACAAATAAAAAGTAAACAGATGAACAACTTAATATAACAGGTTAAGAGAAGTTTATATATATTTTTATGTCTATCTTTTTCCAGAAAAAGGAGAAAAAATGTATTAAACAGATTCCCGCAAGACAACCGTCCTCTGCCAACTTAAGGTTGCCCTCCTATAACAGGCCTTTAAAACTTAAGACAACAAGAACTGTGTTTGTGTTAAACAGGCTATACCAGAACAACACTTATTTCTTTGTTAAGAAAAACATTTTTTATGAAGAGCTCTTTTCCAAAACATACAATTAATCATTTTTTTTCCAGAAAAAGGAGTTATGAAATTTACTGCACGGCAATGTCTTCATTCTTACACACAAATACGCACTTGTGTGATGTAACCCCCCCGGGTCCGCACCATCACACCGAGCGGGTCTGACCCGGGTTTCCGGTCGGAGGCGGGCGCTCTAACAAGGAACGCCAAAGGCTGCCTCTACTTACCTTTTTGAGGCAGGAGAAGTTTACTCACAGTACCGTTACACTCACCCCCCTAAACTCACTCCTCTGCCAATGTAACTTTACCAGGTGCGGGAGGTGCCCTAACAAGGAACGCCAAAGGCTCAAGGTCCACCTTTTTGACAGGAGAAGTTACACACCGCCTTTAAAACTGTTACACTCATCACATGACAACAAGCACCCGGTTTCCGGTGCGGGAGGCGGGCGCTCTAACAAGAACGCCAAAGGTGTTTGTGTAGCGCCTCTTTTGAGGTAGAGAGATAAACAGGCTCATACTAGAACAACAACTTATTTCTTTGTTAAGAAAAACACTATTATAAATATATACATTTTTTTAAAATTTGGCGTTTATCGCGTTTTGGAAAAGAGCTCTTCATATATAATTAATTTATTTCCGTAATCTGTATTAATGACAAGAATACCTGCTTGAAACAAGATTCAGTTTGTTAATAAGTAGGGCTGGCAATATGGTGTATAAAGTGCCCATCGTTAAAGGTTTTGCTATATCGCGGTATGTACATTTCCAATATAGCATCGTGTGCATGATCCACTCAACATCCTTCATGTGGAACCTAATAAACATGCTGCTGCCTGTGTATTTTAATGTTAATTAACAGCAAAATAAAGTGAAAATTATTCACTTCTCTTGACATTATAATTTTGTATCTACCTCTAATAAGATTAAATTTATATTTAAATAACACAGTGAAAACTATGCAGTTTTATTTTTACATTTGATTCACATTAATACATTGATTCCATTTCTTACTCAATGTTAAATAAACGTATTGTACCTAAACACTTTTATTTCATTTTTTAACTTTAAACTTTGTTTGTTCTATTGTATTTGTCCTATTTATTTTAATTGTGATATTTTAACAGCAAAAATGAAATAAATATATGAAGTTATGAATCTGAATTATACTGTAAATTGTTATTTAACAATGTAAAATGCTTTAAATATTTATTAAAGAACAAGTAGCTGCTACCAAAGTCTTTTAGCATGAACATCTGCATCTGTGTGTTTTGAATATGATGAATCTGGTTCCATGCAGGTCTTCTCAATCGTTTTACTTATAAAACTGTTATTAAAACTCACCAGAAATCCCAAGTAGCAGGTGTTAAATTGAAGCAGATCTTTATCATAGCCCTTGTGTTCCACCAGATACCGTGCAAAACTCTCATAGATGAGCTGCACACAGACAGAAGAAATACAGTCTAAGTCAAAAGTTTACACACCTTGCAGAATCTGCAAAATGTTGATTATTTTACCAAGTAAGAGGGATCATACAAAATACATGCTAATGTGTATTTAGTACTGACCTGAATAAGACATTTCAGCTCCCACAAATTATTTGGTTTTCCAGCATTTTTGTGTATTTGAACCCTTTCCAACAATGACTATGATTTTGAGATCCATCTTGTCACACCAAGGACAACTGATGAACTCATATGCAACTATTACAGAAGATTCAGATGCTCACTGATGCTCCAGAAGAAAAAAAACATGCATTAAGAGCCGGGGCGTGAAAACTTTTGAACAGAATGAAGGTGTATATTCTTCTTGTTTTGCCTAAATATCATATTTTGTTCATATAGTACTGCCCTTCAGAAGCTACAGAAGATACTTTTCCAGAAGACAAATTAAGTTAAATTTACCTTGATCTCAAATTAATCTTAATTTTCTTTCTGGAGCATCGGTGAGTGTTTGAATCTTCTGTAATAGTTGCAATGAGTCCCTCAGTTGTCCTCGGTGTGAAAAGATGGATTTCATGCAGTCATTGTCGGAAAGGGTTCAAATACACAAAAATGCTGGAAAACCAAAGAATGTGTGGCACCTGAATGATTTTTCTGAAGAACAGCAGGAAGTTTAACTGTTCAGGACAAACAAGGGACTCATGAACAACTATCACTAAACAAAAAACACAGCTGTGGATCATTCAAGTAACAACACAGTATTAAGAATGAACCGTATGTAAACTTTTGAACGGGGTCATTTTATAAATTCATCTTTCATGTGAAATATCTTTATTCAGGTCAGTACTAAATAAACAACAGCATGCATTTTGTATGATCTCTCTTACTTAAAATAATAAACAATTAGCAGATTCCGCAAGGTGTATGTAAACTTTTGACCTCAACTGTAAATGTAAATAAGTGGCGGTACAGTGACATGAAGATATCAGGCCTAACCATAAATGAAGCTTCATCTCGAGCTAATACAGTTAAGGCTTTATCTAGCTGCCCATAAACTACACGCCAGATGAAATCAACAAAATGGTGTTTGCATTAACATCCCTTCTGGAATGACAGATAAAGGAGACACCTCTCGCCTTCACAATGTGTTCTCACAAGGCCTGTCGAATAGATCGATCTCTTATAGATTAGCGCATCAACACTGTTTCGCTTCAGGTCCAGTGATGTAAAGCAGACAGAACACATCATGCATCTCTGATTTATCATAACCATTGAGCAGGTGTTCGCGCAGCGCAAGCCCTATAATGCGTTTGAGGTCGGTTGTGTCCTGATATGCATGATGCCAGTGCGACTCACCCTGGAGGTCTCCTTCAAATTGTATCGACAGAGCGTGTGGTCCAAATCAAAGCCAATTACATCACACTCCGACAGCGAGAAGTATTCGCTCATTGTACAGCCTTTGGAAGGAACGGGAGGGAGATGTGAACTGTAAAGACTAACGTTACCGGATCGTAATATCGTGCAGTGACAGCGATGGCTTCAAGCTGGGGATGCAGCTCGCTCTGTGGCGGGATTCTGCAATGTATTTGTCTCTTCTGCAACACGTGGATAGCTGCGGCGACAACAATGTCACAAAAGACCACGATCCGTGTTTCTACGGAGACGGTTACAGCGAAAGCGCAGTCATCCACAGAACTCGTGTAATACTACGGCGCCGGTTATAATGCATACGAGCAACGCGGATTTTTGTATCATAGGCTACTTGTACGAACGTAAGAATTTATCTGAATATTCGCGCATTTCCGGGTGCTGTTACCGTATTAACGCGATCAAAACGGGCCAGTGTTCTGACGATTTGTGCTGCCCGCTCAGATTGTGCTAACATTACCTCCCATTAAAAAGATAGGTCAAATCGATAGCGAAAAATGCTACCGGTCAGAGTGTGCTACTGCCACCAGCATCTTACTCATGTGGTTTGAGGTTTTTTAATTTCCATACCTACCCCTACCCTAAACCTACCCGTCCACACCTACCCTTGCCCTAAACTTACCCTAAAAACAATACAAATATATTATTGGTAGCACAATGTAATAGGTGATATGTTTCGTCGGTACACCTGTTCACGTCACTATTAATTATTGAACATCGCCATGCCTTGGTGAAGCTGCTAAATAAATCATTATTCTCATGAATAAAGTTTTCCAGTCATTGTTTAAAAAAAAACGTGTGTGCGTCTGTGTGTGCTCGTTCTATACTTTAACATAGGCTAAACTATTTTTTTTTTTTTTTATAAACAAGACCTTGACAGACTGTGATTATCAATGCATATGTTAGTATAAATAGTTCAAGCGCTGAATACGGCAATTTTCACAACATTTGTAAAGTATAGATACGAACCGAAATTAAATGGCATTTGTAAGCATTCAAAAGTAGGCTACATTAACAAATACGATTTTAGTCATTGTAGCCTAGGCTAATGCATTATGTTTTTTTTAAGTGCATGATCATACATTGAAACTTAAATGACATTTGTAACAATTAACTAACGATTATGCATTATATAATGTTCGTCAATTATTCATTAATGACGTTTTTAATCACTGTAAACCATCTGTCAAAATCTTTTTAAGATTTTAAAAAATGCATGATCATATGAACTGAAAGTTTAATTACTTTTTAAACATTTAATTGTTACGTTATGGACGATCTGCTGTGGTGACCCCTAATCGGGAGAAGCCTAAAGAAGAAGATAATGATCTTTTAATAATTAGGTGATGATTAATGTCATTGGTAAACAATTACAAGTACATTATCTCATATTTATAGCTATGTGAATAATACAATAAATGATCAGTTAACCATTATTTATTAATGATTTACTAATAAAGGTTATTTTAAAGTGTTACCTAAATCTGGTTATGTACAACAATAACAATAATGATCTATTATTTATTATTTTTATCTCAATTTCTGGCTTATGACATCCAAAATACAGAAAGGGTCTACTCAGTGGGCTTAAAGCAGGCATCCTCAAATCTGGCCCACTCCTGCAGAGTTTTAGCTCTTGCCCTGATCAAACTCACATACCTGTGATTTTATAATGATCCTGAAAGCATTGATTAGCATGCTCAGGTGTGTTTGATTAGGGTTGAAGCAAACTCTGGAACAATCTACCTAACACTGTTCGGGAAGCAGACACACTCTGTCAGCTTAAATCTAGATTAAAGACCCATCTCTTTATCCTGGTGTACACATAACACACTAATACACTTCTAATATTCAAATCCGTTAAAGGGTTGTTAGGCTGCATTAATTAGGTGTGGTGTATTGAGATACATGCATGAACAGTAGGTGTCGCTAATATCCCAGTGGTAGCGACGGCACCTAGATGTGATGAAGGAGTGAATAAAGAGAGTAGTGGTGTAACCAATGTTACGAAAGCCCATAATAAACCTGTAAAAGAAAGAAAATAATAATTATTATAATGCTCATATAATATAGTTTATTATAATTTGTTAAGGTTTTAAAAATCAAATACAGCGGAAGAAATGTAATAAGTGTCACTAACTAGAAAATAAATTAAATTGAACAATTAGGAATAGCTCCGCCCTTAGTGGGTTGCGTCATCTCTGGCGCTAAATAGAGAAGAACAGCCTCTCGTCACGGAGTGAAGTGCAATGGTCGCTGGAGCAGAGATGCGTGTCGGTTGCAGTTCTAAAGTTAAGAAAGTAAGTGAGAAATATTAGATTAACAACTGACATCCATAGTTTAAAACATCGCTAACTGGAAAGAGTTGTTTAAGTAGTTCTAATCGCGTTTGTGTTGACTCTAAGGATTAAACGAGAAGATGAGCCGATTGATCTGATGGAAACTGCATAAAAACGATTTTTCTTGTTTCATCAGAGATTATTTCTAAGCATTATCAATCTATTCTTGGTAAGTGAGCTCAAAAGATACCATATTTAGCTATGTATTTTGGCATTTTTCAGTCTTTTGCAGAGTTAAGTGTTCTTAAATATACTGTGATGTATATTTTTTGTGAAATGTGTTAAAAGATGTGAGTAAAGTGATCAATTGACTGTTGATTTTCAGTTTAAAAGGGTTTAAGTTTATGAGTGTAATGTAACCCACGTGGCGTTTTTGCTAACCGTGCAGGCTCATGTGTCACGAGCTACAAGCTAATAGAGTGCACATAACGTAGATCAGGGGTTTTCAAACTGTGCCCCCCCCCCCCAGGGGGGCGCCAGCACGTGTGAAGGGGGGCGCGAGAATCAATTAATTCATAGACCTTGCCTTGAGAATTTATGAATACGAGCTAGCAAACCTTCAGCCATCCACTAGGGGGCAATCTGACTCCCGCTGTTAGTCGACAGTTGCTCTCGCTGTTAAAGTCGGCTGGAGTATCAGTCACGCTTTTGAACGTGTAAGATTTACGGTTAGTCGTGTCAGAAATCTAACTATGGATTGGCATGTTATTATTTCAGACACAGACATCACATTAAATCAGGTAAACTGGTTATATTTTTATGTTTCAGTATAATCACGCACGCTATACGCAGCTGGGTTTCGCTATAGCGCTGCTTCCCAGCAGGGCGGTTTCTAAACAAAGACATTCAATTTAGCTGCGTTTCTATGCTCGCGCACACCCGAAGCGCCCGAACAGACAGCAGGTGAATATATATATATATATATACCAATGACTTGAGGCAGTGGTTCTCAACCTTTTTTCCACCGAGCGCACTATGGTCCAAGTGCAAGAATCACGGGCATGTTATTAAAATAGTACGTCATCAATACAAACCAACCAGATTTATAATATTATTTATAGCCTAAATATTATGATATCTGAACGATTACATTTATTTAAATAAATAATTCTACTCACCAATAATAAAACACCTGATGCTGTCGGGAACCAATTTAGTGAAATTCTGCTCGAATTGCAGTCTGTAAGACGCGCACGGAAGCGTGACGCGACATTGTAGAAAGTGTGCGTTCACAAATGTAGTCTGTTGATCCAAATATGGAAATAATTTTCGAATTTAATAATTGAGGTTCTCTCCAGAGATGTTTTGCCACATTTCTGTAATAACTAAGAATTAATGGCTGCGAATTTAATCTGCCAAAGTCCGCGCTTGTAAGGTAAATGCCTAACATTAATTACGTGAGTACATAGCTATGTACTCACGTAATTTCTGCTCATGTCTGAAAATATGAAAAACTAAATTATTTTACATAACAAAAACACTAGCTTATATTTGTTTAGTACATTTAGTACAAACTAATTGTAAAACTGAAAGTTAATTTGTATTTATGTTCAACACATAAGACTGTAACATTTAGTATGGTGTGCCGCATTCGGATTCGTGACGGGCCGCGGTTGAGAACCGCTGAGAGGCCTATCCTTAAGTCTGTTGTTTCGTGTAAACATACAATAATTATCAAATGTAGGCCTACATCAATATAACGGATCCATGCAATTCTTATGTAAAAATGTTAATCAAAAAGAGTAAAAGAAAAAAAAAATCGCTGTTTTAATAGCTTTTATATTTGTGTTTTGTTCATGTTAATAAAAAAATTCAGTGTGAATACAATAATGTGGGGGGGAGAGTGAAATTAGACAAACTTGGGGGGGGGGCGCATGTCCTAAAAGTTGGAAAACCCCTGACGTAGATTAACCATGTTCCGTACACTTTTTTATTATTTTTTTTTGGTCCTTCACCGGCGACCACTCCTCCCTTGTTGAAAGCCAGACAAGCATGTCTGTGTGATCATTCTCTGGGGGAATACCCATTGGACAGTCCACACTTTGATTAATGTCTTTTGATTAACCCTTATGTGCTGTTGGGGACGTTGTCCACTAAGGGGTGCTGTTGAGTGTTAATTTGGCCACAACTTTTTTTGTGTTTCAGCAAATGGAATGATTTTTGGTGACAAATCTTATTTTAACACATATTTTAGGAAAATGCTTTGATTTTTTTTCAAAACTCAACAATGCACAGTGGACAAATTCACTACCCTTACGTTATGTTCGGGATGAAAACATCCACTAAATTAGACTGCTATAAAAATTTATTTTCATTTTTTTGCATAAATCTATTAATCAACCTCAGTCCTGTTCAAAACTACTTAAAAAAAAAAAAATCCAGGATTTTTACTCTTTAATTGCCAAGTTCATAAATGATGTCACTGATTTTGGAAAAAAACACACAAAATTACTTATTTTCAATATAAAAAGTGATTGTGGACTGGATTTTTTTTTTACTTTTATCACAGTCTTGGGCATGTCCAAGATTAGAAAAACATGGCTTTGATGCATTTTAGTTTTTGAGCAGGATCAGATTTAAATTTTTTCTCCCTCATTTACTGTTCGTGGCTGTTTTTTTTCCATATAACTACATTTTTTGATTGCAAAGCCATGACACCATATAATCATGCATTTTTGATTGTTGGTGGTTTTCCCTGTTGGGAAGAGATAAAACTTGACATTTTTACTGTTGATCATGAAGTAGCACAATTAACCCTTTAGATAGGCCTGTGCAAAAAAAAAGCTTAGTTTTTAGCTTTTATATGGAGTATAATGGAGTATAACAGCATATTATAGTGTGTTTGTGTGTGTGAGAGAGAGAGAGAGTGTGTGAGAAAGACCTTTGTGCACTTACCTTGATCGTCTGAGAAAATCTAAATATGCACCTCAGCTCTCAGAACTACATGGAGTAAACAAAAACAAAGTAAGTGTATTTATGCACCTGCTGCCTTTTGATGGTGAGAAGTGCAGACTAAATAAAAACAAGATAAGTGGATTTAAACCCTTGCATACCATCCTGCTGGTCATTTGATGGCGAGAAAGCACAGTCTGACTTTGTTGTGCGTGACCCTCCAAGCTGCAGTATGTATTGTAAACAGTACAATCTAATGTGCCATATTTGTTTCTCAAAGTCTCTCTCAGTAGTCCCTTCCAGCCTACATCAATGCATAACGGATGGACCATGCATGCTTCTTATGTAAATTATAAGCTTGCATGTTCATTTATTAGAAGTTGTTGTTGCATCATAATAAATTATGTTCATAAATCTAATGGAAAACAGAAAAAAATTGAAAAGTGTATCACTGAAGGATTTTAAGGTTTAAAACTGGCTTTTTTACATGGCTCTTTACATCAAGAAAAGACAAGCATTTCACGCATAGGCCATCTGTACTTCTCACCATCAAAACAGCATGACAAATACACTTACTTTGTTTTTGTTTACTCCATGTATTTGAGTCATATTTTTTCTTTGCATCAAGGTAAGTGCACAAAGGTCACTCTCTCTCTCACACACACACTCACACACACACATACTATAATATGCTGTTTACTCCTTTTTACAAGCCAGAAACTTTTTGTTTTGCACAGGCCTATCTAAAGGGTTAATGGTGCAACTGGTGATCAACTGTAAAAATTACAAAAAATAGACCTCTTCCAACGAAAACCACCACTCATGATAAAATGGTGTCTCCAATCAAAAAATGTAGTTTGTCAATGAAAGCCAGACAAGCATGCCTGTGTGATCATCCAGTCCACTCTTTTTAATATTGAAAATGGGGTGAATGACACCCATTAAGGGACAGTCAGGACTGAGGTTGATTAAAGATTTACACAAAAATATTTTCAGATCAATTTTTACAGCATTAATTTAGTGGATGTTTTCATCCCGAACATAACGAAAGGGTATGAATTTGAACAATGCACAAGGGTTAAAATCGTTTTTGAGAAAAGTGGGAAAAAGTACCACCCCCACACGTGTGCGGAAGAGGAGAAGCGTTAACGGTGTTCCGTACAAGGCTGCAATGATGTTGCGTACAGAGCACATACTTTCATTTCAAGGACGAAACTTTACATTTAACAGATCAACTGTGAGGTATTTATTTATTTTAACTGAAGAAAACAACATTTAATTAAGAAAGGTGGGTTTAATAAGCTAGCGGACCGTCGAGCTAGGCCATTGTGTCGTGATATTGATTGTTATGTGAGTTAAGCATGAACAATGTGAAACGTTAGTGAATAACGTTACCATATCTTTCTGATGACAGAGAAGGGCAAACAATTTGAACTGATTCAAAATATTTAATGATTAACCAATGTTACTTCAAAACATAAACGATCTCTGTGTGTGTGTACACAAGTATTTACAATTAACGGTAACACTAAACTGATTAAAAAATACCATAACTTGTTCAATTTCTGTGTGCACTATTTACATTTAACACATCTAAACTGATTCAAAAACTATTTACATTGTGTGTGTGTTTATGTGGACAGACAACATTTATGGCAAAGCCAGTCAGTGACTGGCACTTCCTCCAACTCTGCGCACTTCAGGTGGAACCATAAATGGCACAGGTCACACTGGACCCATTCATCGATGGCCTCATCTTCAGAGCCAGGTGGGACCACTCTATGACAGAGCGCAGTGTTCTTCATCTTCAGCCGGAGGAAGTGCCTGCTGCTTTTGCCTTTTGGCCTCCTGGGCTTGTCTCTTTTCCTCCTCATTTGCTATCTCTTCCTTGCGCTTTCTCTTCTTTTCTTCCTTCTCTTTCTCCTCAGGTTCCTTTTGTACCATCAGGTGGAAGTACTCGTCGCTGGTGATGACTCGAGCTGGCAACGGAATGCGACGCCTCACCTTCTCATTCCTCTCCAGGGCTGGACTCATTAAGACGTTAGCTAGACTCTCCGGTATTACACCTGCTGCCACCAGGTAATTTTTGTGTGCCACTCTGTTAATATTACAGTTGGGGCAAGGTGTTTGAGTCATGGCTGATGACGTGTCAGTGGGTTGAGTGGTGGGAGTGACTGACGGAGTGGTGGCGGGGCCGGATGGTGTGGCTGACGGAGTGGTGGCGGGGCCGGATGGTGTGGCTGACGGTGTGGCGGCGGGGCCGGATGGTGTGGCGGCGGGGCCGGATGGTGTGGCTGACGGAGTGGCGGCGGGGCCGGATGGTGTGGCGGCGGGGCCGGATGGTGTGGCTGACGGAGTGGCGGCGGGCCGGATGGTGTGGCTGACGGAGTGGTGGCGGGGGCGGATGGTGTGGCATCACTTCCATCTGCAGATGGGAGCACTCTCACCACCTAAGAAAATAAAACGTATGTAAAACTCATTAATACACTTGAAAAGTAATGCAAGTAGCTTAGAGGATGAATTTTCATTGTATTAATGTCAAAATTACCTGAGTTGTGTCCACAGCAGCCCTGGACAGAGGAAAGATGCCTGCTTTGCGGAACCCAGCCTTTATGTTTTTTGCTGTGACTGCAGTGGGGTACACATTAGGGGTCGACCGATATGTGTTTTTCAGGGCCGATACCGATTATTACAGATCAAGTAGACCGATAACCGATATTTTGAACCGATATACGTGTCTGGTGTAAAAATGAAAATGAATGCCAAAATTAATAATAAGAGCTCTGACAAAAAACGTTCTTTAAATGCTTTTAAACACGTCTTTAATTCTGAAAACTGTTAATAACAACAACATTAAATAAACAGTAATATTAATAATAACATAAGTGCAGGGATCACCCAGAAGCATTCTGAAAACATTTTGTAAAACTTAAAGTATACGTATTTAGCGTATTGTGTGATTTATTTTCAACAAAAGTTGTAATAATTGTTGTAGTTGTATTATGTATATTCTACTGCACCACAGTAATATATTACGGCTAAACCGAACTTATATTTTGACAGGTTGCCATGAGGACCTTTTAAGTTTCTGTAGCCTATGTATATACAGGGTTCGTACGGTCATGAAAAACCTGGAAAAGTCATGGAATTTTAAAACCGCAATTTCCAGGCCTGGAAAAGTTTTGGAAAACAAATAAAACCCGGAAGGGAAAAGTCATGGAATCTTTTACAAATCTCTGTATAATACAATTGTTTATTCAGGTCCTGAATTCGGTACGGGATTGCGCATGGGCTATATCGCATATTGCTACTCTTCCGCAGCTTTCTACTTTAAAATGATGGATATTCACAAATTTATTTCAATAGCTTGTAGGCTGATGAGTAAATAGATCCACACAGAATATCAAATCGGTCATTTAAACGAATTCATCAGCTGTTTCCTCTCTTTGACTTCTCTTAAAACACGTTATCAGCGCATCTCGTCTGCACTAAAGAGCTGCACGGTGCGATACAAGTCTTTCTCTGGCTTTTTTGGTACAGTTGACAGAATTGTCACCTGCCTAATCGGGTCATTGTTGCATTGTCACTAAAATGTAGCCTATTATATATTTGCACGTTCTTTTTTAAGCCGTTCTGTACTCGCGTGCTCCAGAGGCGGTTTCCGCTGCACTCAGTCATGTCCAAATGGCATCCGTATAAAGCCGCCTTGCGAGCACCAAATTGACTTTGGTACCAAACAAGCTCAGTAGAATCCTGCACGGGCCTCAAACATACGCCCCAGTCCAATCCTTTTTCAGCAGATTATCAGAATTACCTTCCCGAGTCCGACTGGAGCCCATGTCTTTCTTTCTCTCTTCCCCATTACACAGCTGCTGTTCCAGCCATTTAAAATAGTTCAGTTTCATTTTTAATGGCAAAGCGTATTTCGTTTCTTTAAGTTAATTTAGAAATATGTTTGGAAAATGTATTTGTTTATTAAATTCAAGTTTTTGTTTTTAAAGTATCTTTTGAGCACATGGGCGGAAATTTCATTTAACAGTAGGGGGGGACAATAAATATAAAATTTCTCATGAGCAATTTTTGAAGGGGACACAAATAATAGTCAAATTGTACTTATAAAGATATGTCCCCACAGTGAAAAACTTTGCTTCTATCATTATTATTGTAGCACGGAGACTGCGTCATTATGGTTATTTTCAAAGTTTTTCTCAGGTTCAATTACAAAGCAGATTTTTCTTCAAAACTATTTATTGCATTGTTTATGTTGTTTACAGTCAAGCCATCAACATACAATAAAATTTAAACACGACTGTTATTGTGAAAAAGATATATAAAATAAGTAATGTTTTGTAACAAAATCAATTATTAAATAGTCAATTTACAGTAACTGCGCTATGTAAAAAAAAAAAACATCTGCAATTTAAAGCAAACTTACATTAATGAATGGACACTAAACAAAAGTACCAAATGTGTTTTTCCTGGTATCACTGGGCCCCACAAACTCTTGGCATATGTTGTTTATGTTAAGGTTGTCGAGCTTGTCTTTGTGCACATTGCAGACTAACAGACTGTTAAGTCTGTCTTGGCCCATAGTAGCCCTTAGCCACGTCTTTAGTCTCCGCAATGCACTGAAGCTCCTCTCAGCTTCACATGAGGACACTGGAACCACCAACAAAATTCTGACAAGGACCTCAACTTGGTCAAACAACCCACGCACCTCCACTGGCATTCCCCTTAGGACATCTGCTGCCTCTCTACTGCTGCTACAGGAGAATTTCTGGTGAAAGAGAGGCAACTGTACTGCAAGAGTACCTCTGTGCAACTCGGGGTACTTATCTACTGAATTAGTTAACAATCCAGTCAAAAGGACATTCTCTAAGCTTTGCAGAGACTTTAGACTGTCTTGGTTGAAACGCTCACCAAACTGAACCTCCACACAATCCAATACTTTGAAGAACTCTGCCCTGTAATGGTCCACTGCTTTGCCAGCAAAATGCCTTGAATTTGCTGTCTCAATAGGGTCAACTAATTCGATGGAGTTTACCAATGATGTAGCTTTCTCGTACAATTCAAGATGGCTCTTGTCATTTCTCTTTCCCTGAAGGTAGGATCGTACACAATCTACTGCATCCTGCATACCAGAGACAGTCTGGGTCTTCTTCTGCAGTGAAATGTTTAGGCACTCAAGTTCTCCAACAACAGCAGAAGCAAGTGTAAGACCCAACACAGTCTTACCTTTACTGAAGTGCTCAAATAAGCCACTGGCAGTTGAAGCTGTCCTAGATGCACTTTTTGCCATCTCTTCTAGACTAACAAGGACCCGCTCATACTGCCCTAGCACAGCTATTATAGCAGAATTACGCACAGTCCACCTGGTTGGACATAGAGGTTTCAGTGTGGTGATGGGTTCATTTTTAGAGGTAACTATGTTTTCAAACATTCTCTTAAATTTTCCTGACTGGTTGAAAATGATGCCTAACTGATGGACCCAAGAAAGGCAGTCCCGGATCATTGGGGAGACTGAGCAGCCAGCCTGTGTGATTAAATTGACACAATGTGCCCCACAATGCACATAGAGGGCTAATGGTTGCTGCTCCCTCACTACTGCCTGTGCACCACTGTACTTTCCTGCCATGTTGGAGGCACCATCGTAACTTTGCCCACGTAAAGCAGACATTGGCAGATTAAGCCTCAACAACACATCAGTAACCATTTTGGCAATGCCTTGGCCTGTTGTCTCTGATAAACTGTACAACCCAATAAACTCCTCGTGTGGCATAAGGTCATGGTCCACATAGCGCAGACAGACACTTTCCTGCTCAATACCAGAAATATCCTGGGTGCCATCAACTATTACAGAAAACTGAACAAGGGCTGGAGACCTAATCTCACTTGCAATCCCTCGGATTATTGTATTGGCCATAATGTTCAGGATTTCATTCTGCGATTTAGGGCTTACATATGCAGTGGCACGATCTGTTAACCATTTCAATAAAACTGGATCATCCTCTTCTGCCCTAAGTTTTATGAGCTGATACAGATTCCCACTTTCTTCAGTATGGCCTCTTAAAGATTGTCCTTGCCACATGCCGCACAGAGCTAACAATTTTCCTCAAGCAATGTCTTGCCACCTCCTGCTGTTTACGCCATGCACTAGATAACTGGGCGCTGATTGGGTTTGGCTGACGTGCAATGACAGTCACATAATGTTGGTGGGCGTGAGAGGTCTGGTGTGCTGTACATTTTTCAATGGCTTTCTTCCAATTTCTAAAGCCTGTATTAACGAAAGCAGCATCAGATCTATGACCTAAAGAGGACTGGTTTGAAACACCTTTGCTGCAGTAAAAACATAAGACCCCTTTCACTGATGGACTGTAATGTAGCCATGGATATTCTTGATACCATTTCTCTTGAAATGTCAATGACTTATTTGAAAGTATTTGTTTTTCGGTACACTGGGGAGGTGGTTGGTACGGCTTTGTGCAGGCACCGAGATCTAAACTAAAAACTGTGCTGGTGCTGGCAATATCATCTCTTTGTTCTGCTGTCTCCGGCTCCCTCCCTGGTTCTGAATCTGCCCTTTCCTCTACTCTCACTGTCTCAGAACAGACTGACTCCTGAAGCAGAAAAAATACAGGAAAATGTTTTCCATACTCCTAATAACTAACTTGTTTACATTACACTTGTTAAATTGACAGATCATACTGTAAATTGGTGAGCCTGTGATGTTCATCTGCTGAACAGCCACAACTCCTGAAAACATTAAAGAAATTGTTCACCCCCAAAAAAAATATGTCATTATCCCTTCAAAAAATGCACAACAGACTTACCTGACACTGTACATCTGATTGACCCTGCTCTACCTGTCCCTCAATAATTTCTGTCTCCTTTGCCTGTGATTGATATTGTGACATTAGTATTTTCATAAGCACCCATTCTTAAAGCCAAATTGCCTTAATATGTGAACTTTGTTGTACTTACTTGGCGTTTAGGTGCACTGAAAAATGATCTTATGTCCATTTTCCTTTTCTCTGTCATTTTATCTAGTCTATGACACGGCAAGGCAAGTTTATTTTTATACTGTAGCAACATTTCATACACAATGGTAATTCAAAGTGCTTTACACAAAGAAAGTAAAACTATCATAAAAAAATAATCACAACAATAAAAACAAGGAATTAAAAAAGGTTTAAAATTGTATTTAAAATTAATTATGACACTTAAGAACAGAATAGAAATTGATTATACAAAAAAATACAGTGGGGTCAGTTCGGACGTAGCACAGTGCTCATTTAGTAAATGCACAGCTAAACAATATGCTAATTGTGGCTGTCAATGTTAAGTTAACATTATGCCAAGTCGTCACAAATAAAACAATGCATGGGAAACGGCTTTGGCATGTTAAGGGGGTTTTCCACTGACTGGTACCAGCTCGGTTCGGTTCGACTCTACTCGCTTTTTTTGCTTTTCCATAACTAAAATCTGGTACCCGGTACCACCTTGGCCGAGGTTCTAAGCGTGCTGAACCGATACTAAATGATGACGTGTACATATTGGAGGTTACTGATTGGTGGTTGCTATTGTTACGTCAGTGTTGTTGACTGAACCCAGACAAGCCGCCCGGCATTTACCTCAGAATACAACTTTATCTGCCTCAGCTTTTTGACAGTGAGTGCGTCTGGAAACTTAAATTATGAAACAAACAGCCACAAACCAAGGATAATAAATAAAATCCCTCTGATTTCATCCATGCTGACAATTGTAATGATGCCAGGTTGTTTACCTTTTGAGTGAGTGCATCGGGAAACTTATTAATTATGGCAGAACGGAAGGCTGTGCCTTGGTCAAATGAAGAGGTCAGCACATTTCAAACAGCCACAAACCAAGGATAAGAAATACAATCCCTCTGATTTCATCCATGCTGATGATTGTAATGATGCCAGGTTGTTTACCTCAGCTTAGAGCGCTCTGCTCGTGCTGCTTCTCAGAATGTTTGGTCGCTATAGCAACCAGTTGTAGTGGAAAACTGTAGGTCCGAAACAGAGCAGAAATGAACCGAACCGAGCTGGTACCAGTCAGTGGAAAACCCCCATAAGTTGCAGTGCACTATGCAACAAGCTATTGTAAACAAGCTAACGTTAACTAGATAAGTAATATTTTAATCGCTAATATAGCAGATTCATGGAAAATTACATCAGTAACGTTAATCAGCATTTTTGATGCAACTAATTTATGAATGAGTCTGCTGCATCAACTACATTAAAGAGAATCGCTTTATTTAAAGTGAATAAAGTACCCTACTTACTGGAGTTCAACATTAACTGAGCCGCGCGGAGCCACACACCTGACTCGTGTGTGTGTGGAGTAGGTGAGATGAACTGGGAAAGCAGGCAGTGGGCCAAACCACTGTGAGGAAGGGGAGGGGGAACTCAACTGTTTCTAAAAGCATTTTTTGCATTTGGTTTTTTTTTCTACTTACAATTATTTTAGGTATACATATATTTTTCACAATAGAGAGCTTTTTTTTATTAATATTTGTATTGGGGGGGACAACCCTCGGATGGGGGGGGACATGTCCCCTCCGTCCCCCCTGGGATTTACGCCCATGTCCGGCCAGCTGCAGACAGTGAGTTTGCCTATTATGTTTGATCAATTTAGCCTTCTTAAATCACCACTTGACTAAAATAAAATCTATATATAAAATACTTAAAAAAGCATATCACAATGTTAGTTTAAACGTTTAACCTAGACAAATGTGTGCTATTAGACAAGTTGAGCTGCTCTTGTTAGTCGCGGTATTGTTTCCACGAGTGGCTAATCCTTTTCATCACCATAATAATTGATGGATTTCTAAAATACAAAAATAAGGAGGAATCCTAAAACAAGCCCGATGCCCGGCCCACGTCTGACATGAAAATTGTCCCGAAGCCATAAACTAAAAGTCGAGGCTCAAATATGGGGCTCTAAAAGTGCAGCTTGTTGCGTTTAAGCGGCAAAATTACACACACAATGACGTTAAAATGGCCATCCTGGTGAGCAGGGTGCGAACTACGGGGGAGCTAGGGGCTCCCCTTAATAATACATGGGCTCCCCTGAAAACGTGATTTGTGAAAAGTCATTTATTTTGGGGAGGGGGGGGGGGATTCTCAAAAAATATTGACTTATTTTGACGTGCAATTTCAGTTTTGTGTACTGTGATCATCGTGGATTATTATGTGTAAAATTGCAACAACAAAAATCGTTAATTAATGCTTGACGGCGATTTAAACCTAACTCACTTCAATAAAGATAATTATAGGCCTACATGAGCATCTGCTGTCCTCGATTACGCAGCGCTCTTGTTAGGATGACAAAAAAAGCTTTAAAAGTCTGCTCTGCCTCAGCGGGCAAACAGCGCTCGTCAATGTCAAAGTAATTGAATTTCAAATCAAAGTAGGCGGAGTTTAGCGTTCACAGATGCTGAGCGTGCGAGGAAGCGTCAGATTAATAAAAGAGAGCAAGGTAAGATGTTTAGTCAACTGTTTTACGAAAGAAATGTTAAATGACCGACAATTATATTCAGTGACGCAAACTACTCGACTTGTTTCTCAAATATGCCCATTTTGAGAGTGACAGAGAAAGAGATGAAATGTGCATGTTTTAATTATCTGCATCTGTTTGTCCCTACAAACAATGAAATTTAGTTCTACTTCAAAAACACGTCTACTACTACTGTTGAAAAATAATACAACTTTATTTTATTAAGACAATCACAAAATATTTTATTTTTAATAGTAGGCTAAATCCCCTTTATTTTTCAACATGTAAATGTTTAATTTTCATTCATTAAAATATAAATTAAATCGATGTTTCATGCCTTAATCTGATAACCAGTCAAATTTAAATACACAACACAGAATTTCTGAGGGGAAAAAAAACAATTCATAAGGCTACTGTAAGAGTAAAAAAAAAATGTTGTATGCATTCAAATAATCAGACGAGCTAAAACAGAATTTGGCAACAATAAAACATAAGGTGAGAAAAAAATATAACATTTCATACGGCCCTAAACATGTCATTTTTGTTACACTTTTAATAAATTAAATACATGTTAATTTATTTAAAATGTTAAATTGTATAAGTTTCATGATTTTAATTAATTAGACATGCTTTTTGATAAATACAATTTTAATTTGATTATTAAAAAAGAGTCCATAAAATGAAGACGGAAAAAAACGGAATCTAGAAAAATTGAAACGGGAAAAAATGAATTTAGAAAAAAATAAAATGGAATTTGGGAAAAATTAAAATGGATTTCATAGGGCCCTACATATATAATTATATATGTATAAGCCCATCGCAAGCGCACAAAACGTTATAAAGAAAGAAATGGGCTCCCCAAAGTCCACGGTATAATTCGAACACTGCTGGCGAGTATCCTTGTAAGCATTGTAATTTTTTTCTTAATGTAAACACTTGCGAAAGAAAAGTTTCCGAAACGAAATTCTGGCCCTGCGTTTAACTGAGTTAAATAAATGATAATAGTGATATGTTCTCTGTGTGGAGTAAAGGTCCTTACACACAGTCAGAAATTTTTGTATGCGTTTTTGCGTGCGAAAATTTCGGATTGCAAGGACCTTCACATCTGGCGCAGTTTCAGCTTGTACTAAAACAAAAAAGCAAACAATAGTATTAATAGTCATTCATTTTAGTTAACATGCTATGATGATTTGAACAGATTTTTATTCTTATTGTAAAATTAGGTCATGAATATTGTCTCAAAAGTCATGGAAATTTGTTGGTAAAAATGTGTACGAACCCTGTATATATGATATGACGATCGTTTTACTCAAATGAAACGGTCAAATGCTCATGAAGTGACTCTCCGAGCAGTTCTGGGGATGTTGTTCATGTATTTATGTTCTCATTTAGTGAGACGGCAGATGCTGAAAACACAGTGAGCATCACGCGCTTCAGTATGTATGTGTGCAGTAAATGAAACCGCACGTCTGTGTCATTCATTAACAGAGATGCAGAACATGCAGGATTCATATTTAAAGTGTTTTTGCGTCTTAATAATTATAGATACTAGTCCATAGCGCGAGTCGATTTAAGTGTACTGACCTACTTTTGATTAATCCATCCAAACTTCGACACATTACGTGACATTATACCGTTATACGGTAAATTCCATTATATGACTGCATTCCGCCTGCATTTTCCGCATCGCGGACATCATAGTGGATTGTGATTTATTGCAACGTCTGCTGCTGCCTTACCTTTTGAGAGACAACTGATGCGTGATCACTGACGCAGCTCCAGTTAGCAAGTGCTTTCGGTGTGAGACTGCCTTGAGTTTTGTGGTGAGTTTTCGTTGATTGGTCGCGACTCCCTACATTGATTGGGCGGAGATTGCTCTAGGCCACAGAGTGTTGAGATCAGACAGGCTGCATCGAGCCAAATAGTGCATTTAAACATTAAAAATTTCACCTGTATTTATTCACTAATAAATAATGGCACCTGTAAATAGTATGTTTGTTTGCATCAAAAAAAAAAAAAAATCTGTTTTGAAAATGGCCGATATCGATAATCGTAAAAATGCTTAATATCGGCCAGGCCGATAATCGGTCGACCCCTAGTACACATGTTTGAGGAGAGCTGAAAACTGCCTCTTCCCCACAACAATGTCCCCTCGCACCAGACCCATCCTGCGAGCCATGGTGGAGAAAGCAGTCTTCAGTGGGTTGAAAACCGCAATATCCAGGGGCTGAAGAATATGTGTGGTGTGGGCAGGTAGGCAGAGAATTTCCACTGTTTTCTTTGCAGAACATGATCACGTCTTTTGAGATGTGTCTCTCGTGTTGGTCCATGATTAAAACTAGTGGTCTTTCCTCAGGAGCATACATGATAAAATGGTGGAGCCATTTCAGGAACAGCCCGGAGTCCATGTAGCCCTTCTCCTGGATGCCATAGAGGGCGTTGGGGGGCCCATCCAGCATATAGGCATTACTAGGGAGGCAGCCGGGGTAAATTATAAAGGGTGGAATGCTGTCCCCAGCTGCATTCACACAGCAGTGGACCGTGATGTGCTCCCTGGTTGTCTGCTGCTGCTGGTAGACATGTTTCCTCCCAGTCTGACACAGGACCTTCCCCTGGACCGAGGCTTGTCTCCAAAGCCGGTCTCATCACAGTTATAGAGGAGATTTGGCTTTTCCTCCAAACTGTGCTTCGTATAAAGGGCCTCATACGATTTGAAGAACCCTTCAATGGCCTCTGGTGTTGCACCGTGGACTCTGGCTCTATCCAGGGAATCTGCCGTTCTTGAGGCCAATTCTGGATCCAGAATATTTATATCCAGAATATAAAGGAAAGGAGAGCCTCTTCCCCTCCAGGTGTCAGGGCCGAATTAGGATGAGGGTTGTGGACATATCTATATATATGTATTTTATTTTTTGTATATAGTCCTGTAGAGTGGTGTGGGGAATGCCAAATTTGTTTGCTGTTGCCCTTAATCTTGCTCCTGCCTTTACTTCCTCAACTGCCTCCTGTAACTTCTCCTTTTGAGTACTGTTTTTTCTTTCCTGGCATCTTTATTGACTTTCCTTTTGAAATATGATATGTTAATCGTGTAATGTTAATTTAACCTTAACTTCAACTAATTGTTTATATTCACAGTCTTGTAATTATATTAGTCAACTTGATGTATGAAATCTTATTAGATAACTTAAATGTGAAAATATCCTGTCATTGTTTATCTTTGTGAATGTTAAGTTAAATAACTTCATGAAAATTTGGCAGTGGAATAACACAATCAATTGAGTTTTAACTGTCAATTCGTTTAATTAAAGCATGACAATTAAAACGTAAAAATAATGAATTAATGTAAGTTAACGGTAACTTGATTCATTATGAATATAACGTCAACATCTCTGCGCGCAAGATGATGGGCAAGCAGCGCCTGCTGCACGTCTCAGGCGGAGGGTGGTGCCATGTGGTCATCGCCCACAATTGATGTTTAAATATTCCAATTTCAAAGCATTTATTCAACAAAAGGTCATTTATTTAACAATTTGTGATACCATACTTCTAATTTCATAAAGACTGTAGTACTTTGAGAAGCATAAATTAAATAGAAATGTACATTTTTGCTGCTCAAGTTCTCTCCCCACCGAAGCGGCAGTCTCACGTTTTGCTTGCCCACCATCCATTTTCAAGCACAGGGGGCGCACCTAGCAAACTTACTGAAATCTCACGGAAGCAAATGGTGGGAGTGTCTCTGTCATGATCCGGGGTGAAAGAGGGAGAAATTAAGATGACACAGATATATATTTTGTGTATGACCAGGAAGTATTTATTCAGCGATCGGCGGGAAAAGGTAATCTGTACGAAACATTGTTGTGTACGGAACATGGTTAGTCTACGTTATGTCATTGTAAGACGTTATCTTTCATAAATGATTATATTTCTGTTAAGGAAATGTGTTAACGAAGGAAATAAGTGTTGGGAAATGTGTATTGATGCACCTGAAACATTTATTTAGTTGAGAGTGATTATCTGAAATGTTAATGTTAAATGGAAATTAATTGTGATTTTTTTTTTTTTTTCTGCCTTGTCTTTGCAAGATTGGGTTTTTTGTTTTCTCTATTTTGTCCTTCCTTACCTCTCTTGACATTGAATGGAGTTTCTTGGAGTGCTGAGTTAGAACGGTTTCTGCCATCAACGAGTCCTCAACATTGGTGGAAACTGGCGGGCCAACCTGCTTTTCTCTAAGCTTGGACAACATTTCATGTTTCATCGAAGTGGTAGGACCACACGTATTCATTTTTTATTCTTCCTCGGCCAGTATCACAACTGTGGAAAATAACTTTTTTTTTTTTTTTTTTGCATCGAAATTTGCATATCTGCGTTCTTTAACTGGACACTGAAACCTGAAGGACGAAAGACACTGATCTAAGCTAAACTTCTGTTTGTTTGCCTGAGTTATTTCAAAGTCATTTAATCGAAAGGAACTCTGACTTGAGTGTCATCTGACATTTTACCTGAAATTCAACGTCCAAACTGCTGTTTTTTTTTTTTTTTTTTTTTTTTTTAATTGTTCTGAAAAAAAAGAATACAAAGGTTGAGTCAAACAACTGTAATTTGAGTTTTGGGTGTGAACTGTTTATACCATTTATGTGAAAATAAATATGGTTATTTAAGGGTACCCATAAAACAAGCTGGGATTGAAACTGAGGAAATAAGGAGTATCATAACTAATAGAATAACCAAAGAGTTTATTATATAACCAAGTAACACACATTGTCCTTATATGAGTTAAAATCTTATTTCAATAAGCAAATAAAAAGGGTCTATTTTTACTTTTAAATTTGTTTTGAAGCTGTCATTTAGTTTTTTCCCTTTTGTTGTTGTTTCTCAACGCAAGTAATACAAAAGAAAATTACTAACCTTTTCAACTATAATTCTGTCTTCTGTGGTTATTTCCCTTGTCTTGCTGCAACGCTGGCTCAAGAGCGAACGTAGTCTTCAGATCTGGTCCAAGGTATTAGAAAGTGGTTTGTTTATTAGATTGTTGTTCACGTTTTACAGTAAGTCCGTTACTGGTGGCCCTGAAGTTCGTTACTGGGGAATACACAACATATTGGCAACGAGGATGGCCCTTGCTCTCTTGCCTCCTGTTTTTTTTTTTTTTTTACACGCCTTGTGAGCCGACTATACCGATTAATGCATGGATTTGTATGTTTGATAACTACGTGACTGCATTGTCGGAAGAGGACATTGCAGTAAAAACAGTGTGCATTGCTTGGGGACAGAGGATTTTTTTTATACACTCCCCGTGGCAGATGATGGATATGAGACAGCGCTGACTGCTTTACGAGCATTTTTTGTACAGAAAGTGAACGTGGTCGCTGAAAGAAATACATTTCGCCAGCGTGCTCAGAGATTCGGTGATCCGATCGTGCAGTATGTCTAGCAAGCTACTGGTGACCTGCTATTTTGGCATGCTCGCGGACGATATGATTAGGGATCAGATCGTTGAGAAGACATACACTTCACGAATAAGGGAACGTCTGCTGTTGGAAACGGACCTCACTCTGCAAAAGGCGATCCCAATTGCGGGACAAATTGAGTCCGCAGTAGCTAAAGCTATGGAGCGCACTGAAACTTCAGTTAATGTGTTGCACACTGGCTCACGTGAGGGTGCAAAGCAGCGGTGGCGACGGCATAACATTTACATTTAGTCATTTAGCAGACGCTTATCCAAAGCGACTTACAATTGGGGATTATACAATTGCATAAGTCCACATTTTCTCATCAGATGCCATCAAATGCATCACAGAATAAACTGGATGCAAAAACATGATTCCGCTGTGGCACTACATCACATTTAGCAAACTACCCTAAATGCCCAGCTAAACAATCAAACTGCAGACAATGTGGTAAAGTTGGACATTTTGCATGAGTTTGTCGTAGTTCTGCGTCTACCTGCAATGTCCAAGAAGTTGCTGTGCCTGTGTTAACGGTCTTAAGCGTTGAAATGCCTCTGAAACAGAAACAACATTTTACAAGTACGGTTTCTTTGCACACTGAGGGTGGGAAATCAGTCGACACTGAACTGCTTGTGGATACTGGCTCAGCTGTTTCCATCCTCCCAGAGCATCTGTACCGTTAGCACTTCTCAGATATGTCCCTTACTGTGCCTGATGTTCAACTAGTGACATTTGAAAAAGACTATTCCAGTTTTGGGGTGCCTTGCCTTTACTGTAAGCTATTAGTCTCTCCATGCACAGGCTTCATTCTACATTGTACCAGGTGGAACACCATTACTTGGTATGGATCTCTTCACTGCATTGCATCTTGATATATGGAATGGATCGATTGCATTTTCTGAAGGGAACGGCCAAGTTGCTGTGAATTACACTGAGCCTTTGGGTTTGGCTGCTGGCTTTGTACACAAAGTGAATGTGCGTTCAGATGTGCCACCAGTCCAACAGAAATTGCGTAGACTGCCGCTTGCAGTGAGAGATTCAGTATCGTAAGAGATAAAGAGACTGGAATTGGAAGGTATCCTAGAAAGTGGACTCGTCTCCTTGGGTGTCGCCATTGGTGGCCATTCAAAAGAAATCTGGAGGAATTCGACTTTGTTGACTTAAGAGAGCCAAAATAAAGCTGTCATCATAGTCACCCGTTGCCACATATCGAAGAAACCCCACATAATTCTGTAAAAACTTCCATGTTTTCTACAATAGGCCTCCAGAATGCATACCACCAAGTGACCTTGCATCAGGATAGTAGGGATCTAATGGCTTTTGTTACCCAAAATGGACTTTATCATTTTACAAAATTTTCCCTTATGGGCTGGCCTCAGCACACGGTGCATTTCAAAGGATGATGTCACAAATCTTGGCTGGTCAGGATGGTGTGCAATGCTATCTAGATGACACCATTGTCTAAGGTGACAATCGAGCTACATGAGAAACGACTTAAGTCTGTTCTACAGCGGTTGCAAAACTGTGGTTTAAAGCTTAATGTAAAAAAGTGCAGCTTCAGGAAAACTGAGTTGCCATGTAATTTCCGCTTCAGGCTTGCATCCAGATCACATTCTAGCTATACAGCAAGCACCTCCCCCTCACGATCCACCTTGCGTTCTTTTTTTGGACTTGCCGGCTGGTATTCCAAATTTATTCCCAACTATGCAACATTGGTAGAACCTCTCCGTGCACTGCTTCGAAAGTCTATTGGCTTTTGCTGGACTGATGAAGCTCAGGAACATTTCAACCGCCTGAAACATCTGATCACTACTAGCTCAGCCCTGGCACTGTTTGATCCTCCTTTACCGGCAACAGTCACTACAGATGCTTCAGATTATGGCATTGGTGCAGTGCAGTGCTGACCCAGAGTCATGGAGCTACTGAAAGAACGGTTGCTTTTGCATCTAGAACATTATCAGATTGCGAAAGGAAGTACCCTACAACAGAAAAGGAGGCCTTGGCGTGTGAGGCGACCGAAAAGTGCGTACCTACCTCTGGGCCTGCCACTTTACTCTTTGCACTGATCACAGTTCCTTGTCCACGCTGCTTTCCACAAAGGGTCTTAGATGTGCAGGCATGAGTCTTGCTTGATGGTCTGCGCACCTCTTGTGTTTTTAATTAATTAATTACATGAAATACAAGCCTGGCCAAGACAATGTGACAGCTGATTGTTTGTCCAGACTTCCCCTTCCTGCCACTGATTACAGCCAAGAGCCTGAGATGGTGGCATTACGGTCTCCTGAGTTTGTTGCTGTTACTGTAGATAGGGCTGGGTGATAATTCGATAACGATAATTATCGCGATATAATAATTTTCCTCTAAAACGATATGAAAAGTTCGAAAAATGTTCGATATAATGTTTATGCGCCAAAAGTGGAACGAAACCACATGACTCATTTGAATCGTGCCACACGGACCGTTTATCCGCTCGGATCAGTTCAAACTGCCGCGCGGCACGAGCTCACTAGAGCAGATGCGTTTACTCGGTCACGTGATCACTAAGCAGTGCTGTGAGATCCAGTCAGTAGGCGTGTTCGACTTAAAGCGGCGCTGCACAGAATGGTCAGTGTAAGACATCAAAGTACCGCTTAAAGTCGAACACGCCTAATGTGAGAACACAAGCCGAACATGAGAAACACTGTGCAACGAGACAGTCAGAAGGCTTTTCAATATGCACATCGCCATTATTTACCATGGATTTACTGTAGTAACATTCACTGCACTATGGTATTGTGGCAGAAATGTGGGATATTCACATTTAATATTATTACAGGAGTAATGGTATATAATTATTGTAAGTATGTGTGGTTGAGGCAGCTATAGCATGTGTATATTTATACTGAATGGTTTTAGACTACTGTCTTTCATACAAATAGACTACTTAAAAAACATTTATTTATATTTTGACCATGTTATTGAGGTTCTATATGTGTGGTTTTAACTGTTTATCATTATTTAATGTATGCTACTATAGGAGACCAATGCTTAATACAAATAAAAACTTGGTCAGAATACATTATACCATATAAAACTGAGGTTGCTACAGATACTGATGTATGTTACTGATATAATGACAAAAATGTTACTGCATCCTAACTCAAGCTACGATCAAATGTGTATTTCTAAGAGACAAAAAAGTGATATTATTATTATTATTATCATTCATATGATGAGCAACCCAAACCGGTTTCTTGATTTTGAAACAATATCAACTCATTAGAACATGCAGAAACTAAGAAATACATATCTATTTAGATAATTTTTGTGTTAAGGAAAATTAATGGTCTGGTTTCTAAAACTTTCACTTTGGAGCAAAAAATGGCTTTAAACTTGAAAGAAATAAAGATTTGACATTTATCGTGATAATTATCGATATCGACTGATATGAAAATAATTTATAATTTTTGGCCATATCGCCCAGCCCTAACTGTAGATGAGCTTAAGTCTACGTGTGATGCCTGTCCTATTCTTCAACAGGTGAAGGTTTGCATTGAAAAGGGATGGCCTTGTGGTGCGAAAAGCTCCGCTCTAGCTCCTTATCACCGTCTTCGGAATGAGCTGTCGACGGTTACGTAATTCGGGGCACACATCGAGTGATCATTCCAGAAGAGTTGCAATCAAAGTTCATCCAGTTGCCGCACGCCACTCATCAAGGGATGGTGCGCACAAAGCAAAGGCTGAGAGACTTGTATTGGTGGCCTGGCATGGACTGTCAAGTGGAAAATGCCATCAAATCCTATCCCACCTGCCTCCAGCATAAAACGGTTAATAGCCATGTAGATCCACTCTGTCCTGTGCCGACTCCAACAATGACTTGGGAAAAATTGGCTATTGATGTAGTTGGGCCCTTGAATAACGCTCCTCAAGGATGTCGCTTTGCTATGACACTCATTGACTACTACAGTAAAGGGCCAGAGATTGCATTTGCAACTGATGTTACTTCTGTGACTGTTGTAAAGTTCCTATCTGCTCTATTCAGTCGTGAGGGAAATCCACTTGAACTTGTAACCGACAATGGCTCACAATTCGTTTCAGCTGAGTTCGAGGCATTCCTTGCAGACCGAGATATTAAACACTACCGTAGCTCTGTCTATTACCCGCAAGCGAACGGTGAGATTGAACACTTCAATAGTGTTCAAAGTCTGTTAGCGGACCGCTAGATGAAGGTAAAGAGTGAAAGCTGTTGTGACAGAGTTTTGCATACAGAGCATCCACATGCTGTGACAACTCTCACCTGCTGAGCTTTTGCATTGTCGACAAATTAAGATAAAACTGCATGTGAGTGGTCTTCCATGCGTGGCCCCACCAAAGGATCAACAGAATCTGAAACAAATCATTCAACACTCTCAAAACAAAATGAAAGAGTACACGGACCGGCGACTCAATACACAATCTCCAAAGATTAAAGTTGGGACATTTGTGCGTATTAGGAAGCCTGGAATCACCAAGAAAGGACATTCCAAGTTTACTCAGCCTTGTTTTAAGGCTTGGCAACATCTCCTTTCAGATGGAAAAGTTTGGAATACTATGCACCTGGCTCCGGCTGCTTTCTGCGTCACCACATTTGATACAGCTTCTCTAGCAGAAGACTCCTTCAAGCCTCTTGACACCTCAACTGTCAGTCTCTCCTTGTAACTCACGTCCTCATAGAGTGCATCGGTCCCCAGTGTGGTCCAAGGACTATGTTACTTAAAGGGACATACCCCGTAACTTAACGGAGAGAGATGAGAAAATGTTGATAGTATCATAAGGGTGTTTGAGACATATTGATATACAGTGTAATCTATAGAAGAGTACTTGTTCACTTACTAATAGAAGCAGGTAATATATTTGAGTTACAAAACTATGCCTTTTGGACTTTTCAATGTTACAGTACTAGGCATGTGGTTATAATTCAAAATTGTTGTTTTTCTGGTGTTCTGTTCTTTATTATATTGGTTATCATCGAAGATTTCTTTCTTCCACAAAAGGAATATGTGGTGTATTGAGACATGCATGAACAGTAGGTGTCGCTAATATCCCAGTGGTAGCGACGGCACCTAGATGTGATGAAGACGTGAATAAAGAGTTGTAAGTCCGTTACTGGTGGTCCTGAAGTTAGTTACTGAGGAATACACAACATTAGGTCAACCCGGAACCGGGAATACTTCCCATAAAACATGATGTACTTGTTATATCGTAAGAAGGTTGACATTACGCTAATATTAGTCTGTTTCTTTCTTATTCCGAGGTCCCCGTAGCCACCCGATCCGGTCCTTATCCAGCCCAGATGATCACTGCAGTCACCAGATCCAGTCCGTTTCCAGGTCACATGGTGGATCAGCACCTAGAGACAATCTCTACAGACCCTAGTGCCCTGAACGTCAGCGGAGTCTAGGAAACATAGAGGAGCCCCAGAGACAGATCCCCAGTGAGGACCTCGTCACATAGACAGCCATCGGACAGCCCTTACAATCTGACTTTGCTGCAGTTGGAACAAACTACTGGTTCGTCTGGCCAGAGGAGAACTGCATTTTTTCTTGTAACTTATTTCAGAAAGTGATACTTTCATATATTTTAGATTCATTACATGTAAAGTAAAACACTTAAAAAAAAAAAAATATTTTTATTTTGATGATTAGAGCTTCACAGCTAACGAAAGTCAAAACTCAGCATCTCAAAATATTAGAATATTTACATATGAGTTTTGATAAATGGCCATCCATACAGTATACCTTACAGTGAAAATTACTCCACTACAAGTTAAGTCACCAATTCCAAAACAACTTGAGAGTCTTAGAAGAGAAATATTTTCCTCATAATATACACTATAGGCTCAAATATGCACTATTCAGAGACATGGCAGTCAAAAACTGTAATGTTGTGGAAAAGCTGAGGAAAACCGGCAGAGGCAATGATCTATGTGCAGGTATTTCATGGAAAAACAATGTTACATTTACTTAAATACTTTACACATCTGGCAGCACGAAATCACATCAATGATCCTGTCACATCAACAAAACTATCAATTTAAGAATAAAAGTTGTAGCTTGACGACATGTTTGTTCATAAAAAAAGACAGATGACATTGGGGCCGTTTCATAAAACAAGTTTACCAAATAAGCCAGGCTTATTTCAGTTAGTCTGACTTATTTTGAACCAAATCAAGTGACAATAAGTCAGACTAACTGGAATAAACCTGTCTTATTTGGTAAACTTGTTTTATGAAACAACCCCCAGGGATAGGCAGTATTTCAAATACATGTATTTGAAATATTGAAAAACAAAATACTATTTGTTTTTAAATGACTTTTTGCATTTAAATACAACATACATTTGACTTTCTCTAAAGATATTTGAATAAAAATAGTATTTCAAATTAATTTACTCGAAATACTGCCTATCCCTGCAGGAAATCCGCCGGAATAAGGAAGTTGATTGGCATAGTACCTTATGTATTTTGAAAATGCTAAGATTAAAAGTATTTAGATGCAAAAAGGTATTTAAAAACAAATAGTATTTCAAATACATGTTTGGGAAATCCTGCCCATCCTTGCAGATGACATTCTGTTCTCTTTGAAATAAACATTACTGGTTTGCATCTTGAGAAAAAACAATAGCACTTAAATATTTTAAGATATATCAGTGCAAGTTATTTTCAGTTGAGCTAAAACATGCTTTTTAGTCTGGGACTAGCCTAAACCCTTTGTAAAACTGGGAAACGATGACCTGACAGTGGTTGTAAACAAATCTTGATTTGACACCCAACTGAAAATCTCAGGGTTTTGGTGCCCCCAATAAATCATAATCCATTATCATTGTTGAGTATTACAATTTATTTCACTATTTGAGTGCACATGAAAGGCAAATACATTATTCATTTAGACTGAATTACAAAATATATATTTCAACCTACAAATATGCAAATACAGAGTAAGAATTGTAAGTATTTTACATACAGTACCTTTTTGTCTGTATCTTTATAAATGCACACTAAACTCAAAGGTTTGGAGTCTGTATTATTAAAACAAAACAAAAATCTGTTATGATCTTTATTTCATTAAAAGTACAGTAAAAAAAACGTTCTATTTTAATATATTTCAACATTTTCAGCAGCCATTACTTCAGTCTTTAGTCACATGATCCTTCAGAAATAATAATAATATGCTGATTTGGTTTTCAAGAAGCATGGCTTATATTTTCTTATTAAACTTGATTTTATCAAAAAAATTTTTATCTTTAAAAAAAAACATACACACACACTGACCCCACACTTTCAAATGGTAGTGTATATTTGTATCTTCTCACAAGAGAATGAAAAAAAGATTCACTGCTTGTAAATTATCCTCAAAGAAGCTCTGTTTAAACCCAAAATCGCTGTGACTGTACAATATATCTAATTATTACAGTTTTCAGTTGAGAAGTTAGTCTCAAAGTGCACGTTTTGCTTAATGCTGTGAGTAAATGTATGTAGTGGATTCTGAGCATTCTTCTCTTCGAACAAGTAATGCAGCTAGTCTGACGGGCCTTGACTCATTCAACATAAAACAGGTTAACCCGGCTACACTGCTATCTGTTTCCATACATGTTTGTCGGCCAGGCTCTTTATGTTTATACCTCAATAGTTTCGGTTTCATGGCGGCAGCATTAGTGCAAGTCAAGTGACACCAAACCACCATTATGATGGCATACAGTTTGCACATGGCAGCTAATGTAGATTTGGGTATGACTCCACAGAATGAATGGAAGAATGCAAAAAGGAAATGACCATTAAGGCTCAGAATATATTTTTGATTCAAAGCTGAATTGCGTTGTGAATTGTGCATAATCTGTGTCAATAGCATTAATAGAACTGCATAAATTATGACTGCAAACTGGTTACTGTTTTTTTATACTAAAATAGCATCTCAGGCTTGCTCGTCAAATCCCTGCTCTTGGCTCATTTGCAGTTACATCAAATTTGTAAGCAGCAGTGTCTTTTAGTAGCGGTTTATGTCATCGTAAGAGCTGACCTCTACATCAAAGAAGTCCTCGAGTTTCCACTGCAGAGTTTCAAAGGTGGGTCTATCTGCAGGGGAGTCCTTCCAGCATTCAGACATGATGTCATAGAAATATTTTGGGCAATTACCAGGGCATGGCATCCTGTATCCTTTGGGCAACTGTTGTACCACCTGAAAGTTTGTCATGGCTGGAGAAAAAGTGAAAAGCAACATTAAAATCCTTTAATGCTTTGACCTGGTCAAAAATTACAATAGCATACAGCAGTGGTTCTCAAATTGTGGGTCGAGATCCAAAAATGGGTTGCAAGTTTATTCTGACCAAAATCACAATAAAACTGAAATAGAATATAAACATAGAAAATAGAATATTAAATGCAGTACCGTGACGAAGGGCTGCAGTTCATAATGATATTAATACATTTTATATTTTGGTTTTAAGGACCTTATTTTTGTACAATAAACTTTTTTTCTCTTTAGGAACCAGATTGTACATTGAACAAAAACTGGCCCAATATGGTTATATAGATTTCCTACTGAAACAGACGATTTAGGTCGGAAACACTGAAGGGATTTTTCCTTTATAAAAATAACCAGTAGCCTTTAGTTTATGTCACACCATGACTTTCTACTTCTATTAGATTGTGCCCCTGAAGCCTAGAAAAATCATTGGTATTTTGGTCTATTTTTCTGTTTGAGAACGATGGGTACAATAAGCAAAATTATATATGAGAATGACATACTTGGGTAAGGCATCTGTCCAAATGTCACAATTTCA
Organism: Ptychobarbus kaznakovi; assembly: GCA_027422405.1. Lineage (NCBI taxonomy): Eukaryota > Metazoa > Chordata > Actinopteri > Cypriniformes > Cyprinidae > Ptychobarbus > Ptychobarbus kaznakovi. The sequence continues at coordinate 27,366,918 of CM049794.1, forward strand.
TACAGTAGGATGCCAAAAGACCAAACGTCAGATTTGATGGTGAATTTGTTCTCGTGGATGGCCTCAAGAGCAGTCCATTTCACTGGATACTTGGATCCTGCTTTGGCCTCATAAACATTCTCGTTTTCCATCTAAAGAAATCATGCAGTGAGAATGTTAAAAGTACAGTTTTTTTTATTTTTAGCCAAAATCAGTGCATACAATATAGCTAGTGGTTCTCAACTGTCGTTGGCTTCAGAACATCAAGTGGTCAATCAAGATGAAATAATACAATGTACAGGTTTAATATTATTACAATTAATTGAATAGACCCAACAGCATACGAATGTTTTGATATGACAAATACCGAATATAGAAATGGTCGATTTTGTAAATGAATAAATGTAAATAAAGATAAACTAAGGACCGAGTATTTAAAAGATTGACCGAATACACACAACCTAAGATTATTTGCTTTACTATGTGTTTAGTTTACCATTTGCATTGACTGTCCGTGACACTATTGTGACTTTGGATAGCGACCCATTTGAGAACCACTGCTCCATAGGCAAGCTCTGAGCATATTTCTTACCTGAAATACTCGTGCCAAGCCAAAGTCGGCCACCTTACAGACATTGTTATCTTCCACCAGAACATTTCGGGCTGCAAGATCTCTGTGAATGTAGTTCTGCAACTCAAGGTATGCCATGCCTGCTGCCACTTGGGATCCCATTTCTACCTGATCAGACATTTGTAGAGAAGCACCTCTGTCTTCTGTATGAGAGAGAATATAGGGAATAAATATAATTAACACGCAAGATGTCTTGTTATCAGGATCCGAATCAGAACGAGCTTTATTGTCAGGTATGTTTACACATACGAGGAAGTTGTTATAGTGACAAAAGCTCCACAGTGCAACAGAATGACGAGACAAGACACAGATAAAAAAATAGAATAATGAAACTTTTAAACCCCCGTAGGGCATTTTAAACCCAAAATATGCTGATTAAAGAAATTTCTGCCTTTAAAAAATCCTATTTATTAATCATGAATCTCATAAAATCTTAATGATTGTATTCCAGACTTTTGCCTTGCCTCTGTGTTCAAACTAATGTGTAAATCTTTCTGATTTCATTTAAAGATCATATAATTTTTTTTATTTGTTGCAGCCCTCCAGAAGCTAATGCATTTTTATGATCCCTCTTATTTTGTTCAGCAAAGTGCACTGTACTGTATATTAACCTTTACTGTAATGAACACAGTGGCATGATACCTGGTACTAAGTGCATTTATGACTGACTTTTAAAATGTGGCAATAAGGAAGCATAGCCTGTATAAACAAGGCTCTCTCCCTCCCTCTGTCCATCTCTTTTTGTCCTTGTCCTGAAATGACCCATTATACAGTGAAAGCAGTGCTTTACAGTCATTTTTTCGCAGGTAGTTAAGCTATTCAGAGGCTGATTTCCCAGAAAAGCCTCTGTGTGCCATATTAAAACATTGTTTGTGAGTGTCCTGGCCAGTCACACACACAAATCATTGTGTTGTTAAAGTTTTGGAAGTTATTGTTTGATCACTGGCAGTATTAAAAAAACACACTATTCTAACAAACAGTGCGCCTTGTTTTTTTTAATAATGGTAATAAAAAATCGTCATTAAATGTAATACCCCATTATAATAATGAATCATACATATCATGCCCTGATCAATATCACAGGCAGCTGCAATTAACTAATTATGACCACTTTTAATTTCAACCTTTCCTTTTTTCTGCTCCAGTTATATCACTTTCGTGTGTTGCTTGTTTTGAATGTGTACTGTACAAGAATATGGTATACAGTTGCCCCACATAAAATAAGTATTTTAATATAAATTCTGTTCATCAAAATGAACAATAGTTACAATATGAAAGGAAATACCTGACATAAGTGTTTGAGATTTGCGGGTGTGTCTTACTTTGCAGATATTCTAGAAGGCTCCCATGGCTCATGAGCTCCGTGATATGTAGATGGGCTCTTCTGTAGTGCAGACAGCATAGAGCTGGATCAGTTTGGGGTGACGGAGTTTCTTCATGATCTGAGCTTCTCGTAGGAAGTCTTTTGGATCCATAGTTCCTATCACACAGACAACAGATGTACAGTATAGTATGCCATGTGCATGTATGTTTGGAGATGTATATGTGCATCCATCTTGTCTCTGTTTGTGTGTGTACCTGCTTTGAGTGTTTTGACAGCGACTGCTGTGCTGTCATTCCATATGCCTTCATAGACCTCACCAAACTGCCCTGCTCCCAACTTCTTCAACAGTTTTAGAGAGGAACGCTCGATCTCCCACTGATCCACAGTGTTGTAAGATAGACCACGTGTCTCTGGAGCCATTGTCTAAATCCCACGTGCACAAAAAAGCAAAGAAATATGCATTGGATTGAATATTTGATAATATCCTGTACAATTCTGTGGAATGCTATTTTAATCGTTCTGCAGTCAAATATTTTCGTATAATTTCACCATTGTCTCACATTCTTTTAACATCTTATTTTATTTGTTTAGATATTAAGTGAGATAAAGTACAGTCAGCCAATTATAGTTCTGTAATTAACCCTTCAAAGTTTTTAGTTTTTTATTATTATTCATAAAATTGATTGATGTAATAGTAAATGTTACATACTTTTTTGCAGGGTTCTGCCAAATGAACACAGAGGCCATCCTCATTTCTGGAGTAGTGCTCCACTAGTTCTTTCAGTGTGAAGAAACTATGATTCCTTGACACGAAGTAGCTGCCATTATCCTGCTTCCTGATCTTATAATGCTTCACTTTTCCGTTGTCCAGCACTGCAATAGAGACAGAAAGCACATCAACGACCTCAATCATAATGAAAGATGGGCTGATAAGTAAGAAAACATCCCTTTTACACCATTGAGCAGCAACAGTACTACTAAAATGTCCATTAGATTGTGGTTTGGCTTGGTATGGTAAGATTGCAAACCATGCACAGAAATCTCATCAGGTTTAACAAATGGTAATCTGGACAGGAGAACGACACTGAAAAACAAATGGTAAACTGAAAAATGCTTATTTTGGTGATCTAAATAATCCGATTTTATTTTATATAACAGATTAAAACAAAATATATTAGGTTACACCAAACTAAATTCATGAGTAAGATCAGGTAGAAATAGCTCATTAATGTAACGGTTGCAGGTTAACACTTTTTACAGAGGATCGGTACAGAAATACTGTGGGGGGTGTGCGATTTGTATCATCTTACATTTTATACACAATATTGTCTGTTTGTGTTCTGGAGCAACTGGTGATGTTTTTGAACAAATCGATGATTCATTGATCCTCTGTAGAGGACGTTGGGGCTTTAAAAAGTCAGTTTATATATATATATATATAAGACTGAATGAATAGACATGAAAAGGAAACATTTGTGGGATTTTAGTTTTAATCACAAATCAATTTTCATTTTTTATACCAAACTTTATATAAAGATGATTTTCAACTATGGTATGAAAGATAACTTTCAAAAAGCATTTTTCTTTATGCAAAATTTATGTAAAATGGCCATACATTTGTTTTTCCATTATATGCAATGTATCTATAAACTGTATCTAATTTGCATATCAGTGTGTTTTGGGGGCAACATGGAATGAACAAATAAGTGCAATAATGGAAGTAATAATTAGCAAGATTTTCATAATAATATCTAATAGGAATATCTAATCATTTGTTCTGTCTCCCAAAATAAACATGCTTTAAGTCCTGCTGCCCTCTACAGTGGACATGTATGAAATCGATGTCCTGTTTCATGACAGAACATTTTCCTGAGATGTTAATGTATGACAAACAATTTGAAAATTAGTCAGATTTAAATGATAATTTCAAAATATTATAAAATTTCCATAAGTTGTGTTACACTTGATCACTAAATTAATGTCAGCCATTTTTAAAGACCAAGGAGAGGGAGTGGTCTTGGTGAAACATCGAATCATTTGTTATCTCTGACAAGCCCTGAATGTCCTCTGTACAGAACATCCAGACTTAACACCGTGACGTAATATCTCAGAGGAATTGCTAAAACATAATGTCCTCTACAGAGAACAAAACTCCATAGCTGGTAGTCAGGAGGATACAAACCACCCGTAGTCTTTACTGCCGCTTCCTGAGATTGTCCCACAGAATAAGATTTTGAATTCATCCTTTACTGATTGTATCTGAGAACACAGCACAAAATTTCGAAAAATAGTGCCAATATTTCATTGCTGGACTGAGGAATTAGGCTGAGTCTGTTTTTTGTGCTTTTTAATGGTGCTTCACAGCGATGCAATATAAAACCAATGTTTGGTTCCACAAAGAACCATTCAGTCAAATGTAACCATCTCTTTGTTACATGTTTATAATCTGAAGAAGATTATAGATTCTTCAGATGTTAAAGGTTCCAATTAAACAGAAAGGTTCTTCTGTGGCATTGTAAAGCACCTTTATTTTTAAGAGTGTAGAGACTGATCTGTGATAAGGGAGTGTCACTGAAAGCTCAGGGCACAGTCTAGTGTTAATGAGCTGGTGAGTAATCAACTACTCTCAGTCACATGCTTGCTGACGACATTGGCTGTCGCTGAAACCAGGCACCCTGGCCAGTCCTAATCAAGAGTTTAACCCTTGTGATCTTCAAATGTCAATCATGACTCTAAGACTCTGGAATGAGTAAGCATATGTTTATCTTTCTTGTTACTAACCAGGAAGCAGATGCTCTGGCCAGATGCTCACACATTTCAAATTCTTTAACTTCAGTTGTGCTTTTGATGACAGCTAAATGTAAAGTCACATCCGCATTTTAGCATGTAAATCACTGACTAAAGAAACTGTCATATTGGTTAGATGAGCTGAAAATAATAATAAACAAATGATAATGAGTCCTTACATAGCCAGAAAACATTTGTGCTTTAGCTCTGGTCTTTAAATCAGACTTTATGGAGCTATTAACACCTGGTCACTTTATGCGTTTTTTCTGATCGGATTGCTATCCGATAAAAGACCAGGTGTAAATGCCCTCCGAAAAGCATTCGAGACAGATACAAACTACCGTGATTGAAACTGAAAGTAAGTCGCAGACGGTCAACACACAATCATCTTCATTAAAAGAAGTGAGACTAACCTATCTTTCCAGTGCTGATGCCACACTCTCTCCTGTTGCGGTCTCTGATATTGAAATTACCTGATAATTAATAAAATGCCGCGCTTATCTATTGCTTTCGTTGACGTGAACTCCGTTAAATTTGCAAACGGCACAGGAATTGAAGAACGGATTTATATCCGTTTTGCAAAGACACATTTATGTTGCCAAGTGTAAATGGAAAAGTTTTAACAAATCAGATAGATATCGGATCAGAGAAAACGGGCCTGTTTACACCTGGTCACTTCATGCGGTTTCTCTGATCGGATTCTGATCCTGAGAAACACAAAAATATGTTGTGTATAGTTTCACGGCATAGTAGATAAAGAGACCAATCTTTCAAGTCACTACTTGTGACGTAAGCCAAATTATGTCAAACTTTGACAAAACAGCTTCTGATCTGAGAGCAATAAGACCTTTTTATAGACTTCTATTTGTAGGCCTATTCTATTTATTTATTTGCTTTATTTGACGTCAGGTGTACCTGAGAGTGAGAGCTCCCCTGTCTGGCTTTCGCAGTTCCTGATTAGAAAAGCTCCAATCTTGTTCTCTTGAGACATCAACATCTTCTCGGCCTCCAAGCGCTTTGTTTCGGGAAAATACCATCTGCAGTGGAAGAGTATCACAATGTTATGTGATCTAAAAACAAACAGCGGTCGGTTTTAAAATATAAAATACAACAAATTCATAAAATAGCACAAGTCAAAATCATGGATCATTTAGAAATAATGAGAAAATATATTTTTTTTACATCGAGGACTGTGTCCAAGCATCACTTGCTAATGCAATACTAAAACTAATACAATATTTAGCCAATTATTTGTTTAATAAGTCACTGTTCTGCTGTTATTTAAAGCATTTACAAAGTGGTCACTTTTCCTATTTATCGTATCTCATGTTAAGAATTTTGCATATTGTTGGGCCAATTCATGATAATGTTAATACATTTCGGTGTTTGTTTGTTTTTGCTTTTAAATATTCAAATTTACTTGTATACTCCTTCATTCCCAGTTAAATATCATGGGTTTTGTACTTCTGAGGCAAGGCAAAATCAGTTGAAAACCACTGGTAATCTAGGGTCCAGGTCTGGATAACAATTGAGTATGTACAAACTAGTGCTGTCAAATGATTAATCGCATACAAAATACAAGATTTTGTTTGCATAATGTATGTGTGTGTTCTGTGTATATTTAGTATGTAGGCTATGTATAAATACATACACATACAGTATATATTTTGAAAATATTTACAAGTCTATATTTATATACATATAATTTATATTATAAATAAATGTATTTAATATATAAAAATAACATATATTTTTTTAAATATATACATGCATGTGTGTGTATTTATACACATAATAAATACACACAGTACACAATACATGCATATATTATGTAAACAAAAACTTTTCTTTTGGATGCGATTAATCATTTGACAGCACTAGTACAAATAAAGTCAATGAAATTCTTATATAATAAACTAAGCTTTGCCTGACTCAGTGTTTATGACTGTTGTAACATACACAAAGCTTATGCAGGTGCCTTGTGTCCAATAGGTTGTGTCTACATCTTCCAACACAGAGATAATACATGTACAGCTGAAGATCTGCTGTCATACATCAGCAAAACAATGAACTGGAATCAAGTCTTGTCAAATGGCTACAAAACATTCACACTCAAGCACATTATGTGGCTGGTGACAGACCTGGAAAAACTGGAAAGTTATCTAGCAAAATCTAGTCAGAAACTATTTAGCATGCCAAAGTGACACAAAGCATAGAGATTTCATCACACGACGACATATTTAATATAACATGTCATATGTCACTTTCATATTAGAATAATAAAAAACGAAAAAAAAATATTTTGAAGAATAAAAGAGTGATTAATTTGATACTTTTGCACTATGTACTTTTTTATCGATTTATGACACAGTGCACAAAGCCTAGGAATCATTAACAGGTTAACATTCTAGTACTTCCTGGTTGACTCACTGAACATTAACCAGTTTCCCTTAAGAAACAACAGACAATACAGAAACAGAATCTGTTGCCAGCTGCTGCCAGGAATCCTCATAATATCCCTCTTGCTGAATGCAGAGGCTCACAATCAGGCTCTATGAGTGCAAAACAATACATTGCTATACATTACAATATGGGTTATGGAACTTCATTTAGTGACAATTACTGTGCTGGCGGTAGGCTTACATATACAAAAAACTATGATTAATATTGTTTTATGTGTTGACTATCTGAGACACTGGCTCTGGTAAAAATCTTTTTTTTAGGTGAGAAAAAGATGATGCTGGAAGGCAGGAGATCATTCTGACCACAACTCATTTGGGGAAATCCCTCCTACCAAACCACACAATGATCCCCTGTTCCAATTAATCCCATCTTCAACATAATTGCAAACCATCTTGTACTCAGAGCCGTAGCTGGGGTTTAAAGGTTTGTAACAGTAGGCCCTGTTTGAAATTGTTTAATTTTTTATGTTCGTTCTATTTATTTATTTGTGCTATTTACACAATATTGTAGTTTTTTTTTAGGTTTGTCAGTGTCAAGTACAGAAAACAAACAATTACATGTAAAATAGCCCTGCATATTCTTCACTGTGAAAATTACATATACAGTCAAACTCAAACGTATTCACACACATTTCTCATCACAGTTAATTTGCTATAGTTTAGAAAATGGTAATAAAATATGACAAGAACTCAGAGTTAAATTGTGTCAGAACAAATTCATCTTGATAATGTATAACTTTGATCTTGATAACTTTGATAGAAAGATGTAATGGATTACAATCAACCAAAAATTCAGTTAGTATGTCAATATTTACACAACTATCAATGCTTTGTTGAACAATTACCAAGCAATGCTTCATTTTGTACAGTCTGTAAAAAGGTTGTATTAGCAATTATACAGTCCTGTAGCTCAACGAGAGCATGCGTTAGCAACGCCAAGATCATGGGTTCGATTCTCAGGGAAAGCAAGAGCTGATAAAATGGGCTCAGCCGTGGGCCCCTATAATCGTCCCCAACTTTTACCCCACTATACGGCCCTGCTTGTACTGATACATATGAAAATACTTTGCTTACAGATAAAGTGCCACAAACTTACGGTTCAGCATCGAGGCTTTCTACTAATGCAACATAATTAGCAGGAATGTAGCCCTCTTTGTTCGCTGAAACCCCGGTGATTCCTCTCGCGTACCACCAGTCTTCCTCTTTCGTGAGTGGCTCCAGTTTATCCCCTGCGTTAAACGTCAAGTCATGCTCCGTGCGCGCCGTGTAGTCGTACAGCGCGATGTAAACGTAGCCGGGTTTCTCCACAGGTGTCGGAGGTAACTCTCTGCTTGGCGGCTGTGTACAGTCATTAGTTAACACTACTATATTCCGTTTCTTGGTGTTAGGTGAGGTGCTGTTCGCCGGGTCTCTGAAACACGGGAACGTACTTTGACAGCACAGTGTAAACCTCTCTCTGAAGTCTTCCATCGTGAAGTTATTCACAATTCCCTTGTGTATATCAAGTTAAATTGAAGCAGTTTATCGCATTTCAGTGTTCCATAGGGTTTATTTCATTCCAGTATATTTTGCGTGAACCCGAGACAAAGTGTGTCGTCCATTCTGTGAGCGAGTGAAACCCCTTTGACAGGTGACACGAGATAGCACGGTCCTGTCGACAGTAAAGCAGACGATTTATTGCTTTCCTGGTCACATTCCCCTGACAAAGTTCAAGATCATTCTCCGCTCCTCGGTCCTGTCCGAAAAAAACGTATCTTAAGTTTGAAGTAAATCCCTGAGAATGCTGAATGTCTTATAATAAGCTTATAGGCGAGCTAACAGAAATCGCCCTTCAATGATCAGATACTGGATTCTGAGACAGGTTGTTTCTTCAATACGCCCTCAGGCCAGGACTGGCCACATATTACGCAATGACTAGTTAAGTTTACGTTCAAGCTAAACGAAAACACGGAAAAAATAACTAATTTGAATCGAATGTCAAAAGCGGACTCTTTCAATACACCTGCTGCACCAATTTATAAAACTTAACTGTAAAAATGGGTAGCCTACTATGCCTTTATTACTCAGAAAACCCCAGTACACTGATTTGTTTCAGTACCATTACCCCTGAGGTGGGGCAATCTTAATAGAATTGTCATTCTTCCCCCATACTTAAGCAGGGTTTGCCCTCTTTGGTTTCATTAATTCTTATACAAAATCAAATTAAATGCTGTTACATTTTTCAAAAGAAATTAATGTAGCTTCCCTAATTTTTTTAAAGTCAGCATTATGGTGCATATTGTTACCTTTAGGCTAGTGGAACATCATATATATTAATCTAACTGTTTTCCTACCAGTGTAATGCTTGTTTGTTTTACAAGAAATCACTGTTATTATGTGTTACATAAGTAATATGAATGGGCTGCTTTTTTTCCAAACTGATCTGACTTCATATTGTATCCTTGATCCACAAATGCAATTTTGTATTTTTATTGAAAGTTGTATTAAAAAAGTAACAGTAGGCCTATTATAAACATCATACTATTGATGAGGTTAATATGATAACTCAAAGATGATCAAATCTTGCAAATTAATCTTGCAATTAATTGTCACGCAAATACATTAACATTTAGCATGTCAAACACAACAATATATCAAATTAGACAACAAATCAAAGCAAATGCATAATTTATTTATGCCGCAATCCACTCTTGGAGTCAGTATTAGGTCTACTTGTGACAGAGAATACAGGTGTCACAGACCGGCCAGGCTCACTCACTTCCCAATCACAGTGCACACCCTCGCCTGATTTCTGATTGAACACACCTGCACCTCATGAGCACCCTCATCAGGACTGCTTTAAAAGCACACACCTCACGTCACTCCAGTGTCCAGTCTTGTTTGATGTAAGGATGGCGAAATGAAGCCTCTTGGAGTTATGAGGCTTTCCTTGACTGGTCTAACTACGAGGAAAGATTCGAAGTCGCGGAGTATCGATTACGCGTCATCTAGTGCAGTGGATCTCAAACTTTTTACACTAAGTACCACCTCAGAAAATATTTGCTTTCCAAGTACCACCATTATGACCAACATTAAAATGCAGTATAAATGGCTGCCCACTGCTCCGGTGTGTGTTCACGGTGTGTGTGTGTGTGTGTGTGTTCACTGCTGTGTGTGTGTACTTTGGATGGGTTAAATGCAGAGCACAAATTCCGAGTATGTCACGTCACTTTCACTTTCAGTAGCACTATACACAGTAAAAAAAAACAAAAAAAAACGAGTCAGTTTTAATCCTTATAAGGATATTTATTATTGTCAGCCTCTTAAATATAGTAAATACACAGTTTGAACATAAACACTGCACCGTGCTTACTTCCACGTAAATAAAAAACATAATTATTAAAATTAAAATATATTGTACCTAAAAGTGAAATAAAAACTGTACTGTACTTAAAGATTAAATGAAAATGTATCATACTTAACATTTAAGTACAGTAACTTAGTTTTTATTTATCTTTAAGTAGCTACAATACATTTTCATTTAATATTTAAGCACAGTACAGTTTTTATTTAACTTTTAAATAAAAAAGTACTTGATAAAAAAACACACAGCTGTATGTAGCTGCAAGTAACAACAATCAGGCCACGTGTCCACCAAAGCCAGCTGTGACACCCAGGTGTGAGCGCTCGAGAGGGCAGCGTATTTTCGAGACGCTGCGGTTGCTATGATGGAATATCCGCTGAAGTAATATGGCAGACGCATCGCGAATGAAATGTTTTCTCCAAGCATTATTTTTCATAACAATATTATTGTACTGCGGCAATTCCATCTGGTAAAGACATAAATACTCAGAGACAAGCAATATTAACTTCTCCATTGCTTTTCAGTCGTAGTACAAGCAGGGTGTGACGGTATTAGTCCCGCCCCTCCTCCACTGTGATTGGCTAGCTGACTAAAAGTGACAGTGATGAGTGCTAACATTCTTAAATTCTCGGTGCCAAGAAAAAAACGCCCGAGTGCTCAGCATGAAAAGACGCTCCCATTTAAAAAAAAAAAAAAAAAACATTTGCTTTGGTGGACACGCGCCTGATTTATATTTAATTCTGAGATTCCTCTGCGTACCACTAGAGGAAGCTCACGTACACTAGTGTACGCGTACAGTTTGAGAACCACTGATCTAGTGGATCATAAAATGTACAACAGCCGTGTCTGGGATGAAGCTTCACTGGATGAAATACCCACTTCATTGATGTCATTTTACTCTGTAGTGCACAAATAAAAAAAACATATGCTTATAATATTTTATGTTCCATAATGTGTTAATGCATGGTAATATGAGTCAATATTAGTCAATGTATTACAATAAAATACTGTTTAAGCGTGTTGTGGGTGCCCACAGTAAGTGAGAAATTGTTGAATTATTATAACTAAATAAAATACCTGTATATGACATGTAATTGCGGCATTAATTGTTTTTTATTATTGATTGTCACCATTGTTGAGGTTCATGGGCTGATTTTTTGATGTCTGTGTGTCTAAATTGTGTTATAGCTCTGAAGGTTTTATGCATAAAATATTTTTAAATTCCTACATAATAGTTTGTCAACTTATGTTATACAGTGAAATTACTATCATAAAAAATATGAAATTAATTTCAAATCACCAATATCATTTGATAATAACTGAAATCAGTTAAACAGATCATTATTTGATGAAGACCATCAACACTTAATCAAAACTACTTAATTATAATTTATTTTGGCTTTCTTGTCATAACAAATGTGCGTCACAAACACAGTTATAACAGCCAAAAACAAACTAACATTAAAGAGTCAAGGGTCAAGAGCATAACTAAAGCAAACACCGATCACCAAAATGGTGAGGTCAAACAATACATTTGCAAAAAAATATAAACCTCCGTTAATTCATAGATATGTGACAGAAATAAAGTCAAGCTGGTTAGTAATAAGTGGAGCTGGTAATGCTGTTTGTGGAGTTGTTTAATCATCCTCTGCTGTTTTATTTCAGTTGATTTCATTTAAGGCTGTGGCTGTATGTCAGTTGTAGTTTTGTTTCTGGTTCTTTCCTTTAGTGATTGTGTTTGTTAACAGCAGGTGTTCATCAGTGTCTGAATTCACTCATATGTTCTCAATCACTCTGTCTAGTGGACTATATAGTGAACTAATGTAGGAACTAGTGACTCTGAGGCTATTTTCTCGAAAACAAAGGTTAGATCTATTACAGTTATTCACTGTATATAGTAAGGAAACTTACTGTTAATCATTTAACAGGTTATTACTGTGGCATTTTTACAGCTTTTTACCGTTAAAATCACGATATTTTTTACAGTGTCCGCACACAGACAGCCGTATCTACACCGCGCCAATGCTACATTGAGCTCTCTTCTGCTTTTTTGTGCATGGATGAATAAATACAGACAAAATTACATCAAAATGTGCATTTTGGCGAATATTTTAGTAAACACAGTTGTTTAGGCATATGTCTTAACATAAACAGTTGAGAAAGAAAAGGCATGTGTATCAGTATATTAAATCTGTGCTTTCGTTCCTAAAGTGAAAGCAAACTAATAATACATATAATGCTGTCAAAGAAAAAGACAAGTGCTCACTGCTCCTGACTAAATAACCTTTGTAACATCAAAAATTATTAATCTATATTTAATTTATACAGTGAACATTATGCTGTTATTTTACAGTTGATTATTACATTTCTGTAGCGTGCCTGAACATTTATTTTAGACTGAGCCGAAAAAACTGTAAAGCACTATTTGTTAAAATTGGTTGAAAAGATTTTTAGCACTAATCCCACAGTAGCAGCCATAATTGTTTTTCCAAAAATTTTTTTTTCTTAATTATATATAAATAAAAAAAATGTAGGACTATTTAAATGTACATGTTATATATTTTGGTTGCATTTGTGAGTTAAAATATCATTTAAATAGGTATGCAATATAATTAAATTGCTTTCAAATAGGTATATATATATAATATATATATATATATCATTAAAATGCATTTAAATAGGTATATAATATCATATCGATATTCCTGTATCGAATCGAATTGTAATCGTATTGTGTAATTATTTGAGGTATCGGCAAATATCGTATCGCTGGGTATGAGAATCGATATCATATAGTATTGTGACGAACCATCCGATTTACACTCCTATATATCAAAACACCTCTACATATCTTTTTAAAAATCTTTGAAGTATTTAATGACTATACTGTATTTTGATGTATACTAAATTTAAACATTAACTGAAATGCACTTAAACTTCAAACTCTAATGCCTTATTTTTTCTGCTGCACTACAATCATTGTCACTATAAAAGATCACAATCTGCCATATGATCTGATAGCTGTGAAAGGATAGTAAATTTGGTTTGATAGGATAGTAGCTTTGATTTGATAGTAATGTTTGATGTAATGATAGTAATATACATATATTGCAATGCAACTTAAATGTGTAGCTTGCTGAAAGCATGTATATTTATTCATATTTTGTAATATATAAAATGCAGAGCAGCAAGACCCAGGGGATTCCATCAACTCTTAACCATCAGAGTCCTCAGTGGAAGTTAAGAAAAAGAAGAGCAGAAAAAGGAAGAAGCCAAGCAAGAGAAGCCAAAAAACGGGGGGGGGGAATATAATGTGCTATTTTGTTGTTTGAGTATATTATGAATAAAGACCATGTTTGATTAAGATGAAGAAGTGTTTTGAAAAAACTTTTTTGTAAAACAAAGTAAAGAATATCATAGTGTATTATATATATCATAGTGTAGTATATATATTTATTGCACAGCCCGCAGGAGTTACACTTACCCAGTAACTACACAGAACAAGGGGGTAACAAGCGCCACTTTAATTTACAGCCCGCAGGAGTTACACTTACCCAGTAACTACACAGAACAAGGGGGTAACAAGCGCCACTTTAATTTACAGCCCGCAAATGTCTTATTTACCCTGTAACTACACGGAACAAGGGAGGAACAAGCACCACTTTAATTTACAGCCTGCAAATGTCGTATTTACCCTCTAAATACACGGAACAAGGGAGGAACAAGCACCACTTTAATTTACAGCCCGCAAATGTCGTATTTACCCTGTAACTACACGGAACAAGGGAGGAACAAGCACCACTTTAATTTACAGCCTGCAAATGTTGTATTTACCCTGTAACTACACGAAATAAGGGAGGAACAAGCACCACTTTAATTTACAGCCTGCAAATGTTGTATTTACCCTCTAAATACACGAAACAAGGGAGAAACAAGCAACACTTTAATTTACAGCCTGCAAATGTTGTATTTACCCTGTAACTACACAGAACAAGGGAGGAACAAGCACCACTTTAATTTACAGCCTGCAAATGTTGTATTTACCCTGTAACTACACGGAACAAGGGAGGAACAAGCACCACTTTAATTTACAGCCTGCAAATGTCGTATTTACCCTGTAACTACACGGAACAAGGGAGGAACAAGCACCACTTTAATTTACAGCCCGCAAATGTTGTATTTACCCTGTAACTACACGAAATAAGGGGAGAACAAGCACCACTTTAATTTACAGCCCGCAAATGTTGTATTTACCCTGTAACTACACGGAACAAGGGAGGAACAAGCACCACTTTAATTTACAGCCCGCAAATGTTGTATTTACCCTGTAACTACACGGAACAAGGGAGGAACAAGCACCACTTTAATTTACAGCCCGCAAATGTCGTATTTACCCTGTAACTACACGGAACAAGGGAGGAACAAGCACCACTTTAATTTACAGCCCGCAAATGTTGTATTTACCCTGTAACTACACGGAACAAGGGAGGAACAAGCACCACTTTAATTTACAGCCCGCAAATGTTGTTTTTGTTTTTACTGTCAAATTATGTTTAACAATGTGGACAACCCGAAACTGAACGGAAAGAGGAACAGCACCACTTAATTTAAAGCCCGCAAAGTGTTTTTTTACCCTGTAACTACACGGAATACGGGGGAACAAGCAACACTTTAATTTACAGCCTGCAATTTGTTTTTTTTACCCTGTAACTACACGGAACATGGGAGGAACAAGCACCACTTTAATTACAGCCGCAAATGTTGTTTTTTACCCTGTAAATACACAGAACAGGGAGGAAAAGAGCACCACTTTAATTTACAGCCCGCAAATGTTGTTTTTACCCTGTAACTACACGGAATAAGGGAGGAACAAGTTGACTTAAAAACAAAAAGTATATATTTCAAAGTACTTACAGAGAACAATATTGCATTATTTGTAATTTATTGTTTGATGGCCAAATAAATGTATTTATTTTTTGTAATAAAAACATCACGTATACATCCACTGAAATAAAATTGTTGTATCATGTATTTTTTTTCTGCGAACAGCTGGACAGAGATAAGCCTTCATTAAGCTGCATTGAACCTTGATGGTATATCATGCAAAGTATTTGTGATAGTGGTGTTGGAAAGTTGCTGGTGTGACACAGCTGAGATCAACGAATAAGATTTCACACGGTAAGTAAACTTGTGAATTATAAATCATAACAGAAACTCATTAACTAATTTCACTAGATGTCCAGTTTTGTTGTTCAAAATCCCCATCATGTATATTTTAATAATAGAATATTTACCCCATGGTAAAACATACCTAGGACTGTAATAAATTAGGCAACCAATATAAAATTATTAAAAGTATAATTGTGATTTCTAAATCA
Organism: Ptychobarbus kaznakovi; assembly: GCA_027422405.1. NCBI lineage: Eukaryota > Metazoa > Chordata > Actinopteri > Cypriniformes > Cyprinidae > Ptychobarbus > Ptychobarbus kaznakovi. The sequence goes on from CM049794.1 coordinate 27,382,822, forward strand.
CTCCTAAACATAAGATTGTTGTTTAGGTCATACATGTCATACCACGTAATATTAGAATAGGTACCCCTTAGTTTTAAAATACAGTATAAATGATTTGTAATTTCACAGGTCATTACCCCTTTATTCTCCAAATGTCGCATATTATTCCACTATACCTACAAGGAGGTACTGAATAGGTGTACTATAATTACAAAAAAGTTACGCTGTAACTTCAGTTTACCTACGCAGTTCTTTGCAGGTTGTGATTTAAAGTGTTACCGAGTTTTTAAAGTGAATTGATTTGCTAGCACTTGGGTTCAGTTCAGTACAAATGTCATCACAAAAGTCAATGGTGTTTGAAATTATGTTTAGTTTTAATTTATGTTTTGAAATATTTTTTTTTACACCACTGGAATAGACTCAGATTCTCATCAATGTTTGTTAGCAATCAATACCACTCAGATCATACCCTTTCATCAATATTGTCAAAAGCAATAAAGAACGCTCATCAAT
>CM049794.1:27383413-27610913 GCA_027422405.1 Ptychobarbus kaznakovi
GATAAGAATCTGAGTCTTTTCCAGTGGTGTAAAAAAAAATCTTTCAAAACATAAATTAAAACTAAACATCATTTCAAACACCATTGAGCTTTGTCATGTAATTTGTGCTGAACTGAACCAACTGCCTTGCAAAACATTTAACTTAAAAATTCTGCATGCTGCTGGTGACTGACTACTTGTCAGAGCGGTGTAAAGACAACTGAAATGTAGCTTAAATATGCCTGGAAACAGCTTTGACAAACCAATGGCAAATATTTGGTTGAAAGTACAATCTATTACATACAATGAACAAACCGTCTAATAGCATTAAATATTACGTTTCTGTATAATGTTTTTTTGCATGGAGAGCTTGTTTTATGTGGACAATAAGAGACTATGAACTGTAACAAATTTGTTTATTGCACAAATGTGTCATTGAAATCTCGATAAAATTAACCAGTTTATCTGAGATCAGGTAAAGCCCATGAAGACACTTGTTCATGGGTTTACACCAAACGCGCCCTAGCAGCGGATCGTTGAAATTTCCAAAGATTTCAGAACTGTTCTAGAGAAGCAAAGGCTCCTTTACGGAAAAAGTGTGACTTCCGCAGTTTGATGCATACTACAATTCATAGGTTCAAAACTAAAAGACTCGCATAGGTTTTCAAGCTTCACAAAGCAGTGTTCTAAAAATGTACCCATCATTCTGGTTAAGAGAGCAACTGACGTCAAGATCCTGAAATGCTCATTATCTTTTAAACACTTTTTTGATACTTGCAGAGAAATAGTTTTTAGACTTGAAGAGAATTGTTGATTGGCATGTTGTGTTTCACCTTAAAGATTTTCTACATTAAGCTTTGATGGGTAGACCACAATGGAGCACCCAGGGGGCGATATAGGCCGGTTGATATTCCACATCGTAGCTTGACACTAGACTTTGAGGGGAGTGGGAACGTGCTCTAAAGTGTTCAGAAAGGTAGCGTGAACATTAAAGCCCACATAAGTCACAACACAAAACCATCTGAGAGGAGTGGAGCTTCAGAATGGACTTCCGTTTGTGTTGCGATCAAAATTAAGACTATATTTTCTGGGATCATTTCTATAGTTCTTTACTTGGAAATGTGTTTCAAAAGTGTTTGTCTCCCAATCCACGATGATGAGTTGTGATGCTTCTTTCTGAGAGTGAATCAAAGACAGAGCTGTGGCTATTGTTACAAACTCTGTCATTGATGAGCGTTCTTTATTGCTTTTGACAATATATGATGAAAGGGGTATGATCTGAGTGGTATTGATTGCTAACAAACATTGATGAGAATCTGAGTCTATTCCAGTCGTGTAATAAAAATTATTTCAAAACATAAATTAAAACTAAACATCATTTCAAACACCATTGAGCTTTGTCATGTAATTTGTGCTGAACTGAACCAACTGCCTTGCAAAACATTTAACTTAAAAATTCTGCATGCTGCTGTTGACTGACTACTTGTCAGAGCGGTGTAAAGACAACTGAAATGTAGCTTGAATATAACTGGAAACAGCTTTGACAAACCAATGGCAAATATTTGGTTGAAAGTACAATCTATTACATACAATGAACAAACCGTCTAATAGCATTAAATATTAAGTTTCTTGTATAATGTTTTTTGTTTTTTTGTATGGAGAGCTTGTTTTATGTGGACAATAAGAGACTATGAACTGTAACAAATTTGTTTATTGCACAAATGTGTCATTGAAATCTCGATAAAATTAACCAGTTTATCTGAGATCAGGTAAAGCCCATGAAGACACTGGTTCATGGGTTTACAGTGAACGCGCCCTAGCAGCGGATCATTGAAATTTCCAAAGATTTCAGAACTGTTCTAAAGAAGCAATGGTTGAACAAACATTGATGAGAATCTGAGTCTTTTTCAGTGGTGTGATAAAAAAATCTTTCAAAACATAAATCAAAACTAAACATAATTTCAAACACCATTGAAATGTGTGATGACATTTGTACTGAACTGAACCAAGTGCCTAGCAAATCAATTCACTTTAAAACTCGGTAACGCTTTAAATCACAACCCGCAAAGAACTGCGTAGGTAAACTGAAGTTACAGCGTAACTTTTTTGTAATTATAGTACACCTATTCAGTACCTCCTTGTAGGTATAGTGGAATAATATGCGACATTTGGGGAATAAAGGGGTAATGACCTGTGAAATTACAAATTATTTATACCGTATTTTTAAAACTAAGGGGTACCTATTCTAATATTACGTGGTATGACATGTATGACCTAAACAACAATCTTATGTTTAGGAGTGATTTAGAAATCACAATTATACTTTTAATAACTTTATATTGGTTGCCTAATTTATTACAGTCCTAGGTATGTTTTACCATGGGGTAAATATTCTATTATTAAAGTATACATGATGGGGATTGCTGAACAACAAAACTGGACATCTAGTGAAATTAGTTAATGAGTTTCTGTTATGATTTATAATTCACAAGTCTACTTACCTTGTGAAAGCTTATTCGTTGATCTCAGCTGTGTCACACCAGCAACTTCCCAACACCACTATCACCAAATAACTTTGCATGATATACCATCAAGGTTCAATGCAGCTTAAAGAAGGCTTATCTCTGTCCAGCTGTTCGCAGAAAAAAATACATGATACAACATTTGTATTTCAGTGGATGTATACGTGATGTTTTTATAGCAAAAAATAAATACATTTATTTTGGCCATCAAACAATTAAATTACAACTAATGCAATATTGTTCTCTGTAATTACTTTGCAAATATATACTTGTTCTGTTTTTAAGTCCAACTTGTTCCTCCCTTATTCCGTGTAGTTACAGGGTAAATACAACATTTGCGGGCTGTAAATTAAAGTGGTGCTTGTTCTCTCCTTATTCTGTGTAGTTAAAGGGTAATTACAACAATCGCATGCTTTAAATTAAAGTGGTGCTTTGTTACCTCCTTGTTCCATGTAGTTACAGGGTAAATACAACATTTGCAGGCTGTAAATTAAAGTGGTGCTTGTTCCTCCCTTGTTCCGTGTAGTTACAGGGTAAGTGTAACTTTTGCGGGTGTGCAATAAATTATATATATATTATATATATATATTCACTATGATATTCTTTACTTGTCACCTTTGTTTTACAAAAAAGTTATTTCAAAACACTTCTTCATCTTAATCAAACATGTCTTTAGTCATATATACTCAAAACAACAAAAATAGCACATTATATCCTCCTCGTTTTTTGGCTTCTTTGCTGGCTCTCTTTTTCTGCTCTTCTTTTTCTTAACTTCCACTAGGACTCTGATGGTGAAGAGTGTTGGAATCCCTGGGTCTTGCTGCTCGCATTTTATATATTACAAAAAATGAATAAATATACATGCTTTCAGCAAGCTACACATTTAAGTTTGCATTACATTTATGTATTTACTATCATTACATCAACATTTCTATCAATCAAATCAAAGCTGTTATCCTATCAAACCAAATTTACTATCTTTCACAGTATCAGATCATCATGATTGTAGAGTAAAGTGGAAAAAAATATAGGCCATTAGAGTTTGAAGTTAAGTGCATTTCAGTTAATGTTTAAATTTAGTATACATCAAAATACAGTTATAGTCATTAATACTTCAAGATTTCAAAAAAGATATGTAGGGGTGTTTCAATATATAGGGGTGTTAAATCGGATGGTTCGTCACAATTCTATATGATATCGATTCTCATACCGCGATACGATATTTGCCGATACCTCAAAATTAAATAAACATACGATCAATTCGATTCGATACAGGAATATCGAAATGATTTATATACTATTTAAATGCATTTTAATGATGTTATTATATATTAATATATATACTATTTGAAAGCAATTTAATTATATTGATACCTATTTAAATGATATTTTAACTCACAAATGCAACCAAAATATATAACATGTACATTTATCTGAAATGTTCACACCCTGTATCTCATTCACAACAAAAACATAGTCCTACATTTTTTGGTTTTGTATATAATTAAGAAAAAAAAACAATTGGAAAAACAATTATGGCTGCTACTGTGGGATTAGTACTAAAAATCTTTTCAACCGATAACCAAATTACAAGCAATAGCAGAAAACAAATACAATAGAACAAAGACACAATTTTAACAAACAGTGCTTTACAGGTTTTTCGGCTCAGTCTAAAAGAAATGTTCAGGCACGCTACAGAAATGTAATAATCAACTGTAAAATAACAGCATAATGTTCACTGTATAAATTAAATATAGATTAATAATTTTTGATGTTACAAAGGTTATTTAGTCAGGAGCAGTGAGCACTTGTCTTTTTCTTTGACAGCATTAGATGTATTATTAGTTTTCTTTCACTTTAAGAACGAAAGCACGGATTTAATATACTGATACACATGTCTTTTCTTTCTCAACTGTTTATAAGACATATGCCTAAACAACTGTGTTTACTAAAATATTCGCCAAAATGCACATTTTGATGTAATTTTGTCTGTATATATTCATCCATGCACAAAAAGCAGAAGAGAGCTCTAATGTAGCATTGGCGCGGTGTAGATACGGCTGTCTGTGTGCGTACACTGTAACAAATTATCGTGATTTTAACGTTAAAGGCTGTAAAAATGCCACAGTAAAAACCTGTTAAATGATTAACATTAAGTTTCCTTGCTATATACAGGGAATAACTGTAATAGATCAAACTTTGTTTCGAGAAAGTAGCCTCAGGTCGACACTCATAGATGTGTCTGAAACACACCCTACACCCTCATTCACTAGTTCCTACATTAGTTCATTATATAGTCCATAGAAGTGATTGAGAACATATGAGGATTCAGACACGATGAAACCTGCTGTTAACAAATCACTGAAGGAAAGAACCAGAAACAAAACTACAACTGACATACAGCCCAGCCTTAAATTAAATCAACTGAAATAAAACAGCAGAGGATGATTAAACAACTCCACAAACAGCATTACCAGCTCCACTTATTACTAACCAGCTTGACTTCATTTCTGTCCATATATCTGTGAATTAATAGCGGTTTATATTTTATTTCAAATGTTTTGTTTGACCTCGCCATCTTGGTGATCGGTGTTTGATTTAGTTATCCGCTTGACCCAGGAATCTATAACGCTGATTTTGTTATGGCTGTTATTACTGGGTATGTGACGCACATTTGTTATGACAAGAAAAGCCAAAATAAATTATAATTAAGTAGTTTTGATTAAGTGTTGATGGTCTTCATCAACTAATGATCTGCTTAACTGATTTCAGTTATTTTCAAATGATATTGGTGATTTGGAATAAATTTCATATTTTTTATAGTAGTATAACATAAGTTGACAAACTATTATGAAGGAACTTAAAAACATTTTATCCATGAAACCTTTAGAGCTGTAACACAATTTAGACACACAGACATCAAAAAACAGCACATGAACCTCAACAATGGTGACAATCAATAATAAAAAACAATTCATGCCGCAAAGCATGCTGGGTGCCAGTACAAAACTCCCAGAATGCATTGCGGCATGAATAAATTATGCCAGCTGAATGTTCTTACTATTTTCTTTATTTGCTTTTATTTTGTGTGCACCAGCCTCCTCTGTGCCATGTGAGAGAGTGTTCTCAAAGGGAGGGGAAGTATTGTGCAAGAGGAGAAAAAGGCTCTGCCCTAACAGATTTGTCAACAATTTTTGAATAAACCAATAAAAATTTTTTGAACAAACCCTTTTTGTTTAAACATATTATCCAAAAACACAAGCACAATAATACACATAATCCATGAATTCTTTGATAATACAGACAATGTTATTACTATACAGATAGTTTTAAGTCAATTACATGTCATATACAGGTCTTTTAGTTATAATAATTCAACAATTTCTCACTTACTGTGGGCACCCACAACACGCTTAAAAAGTATTTTATTGTAATACATTGACTAATATTGACTCATATTACCATGCATTAACACATTATGGTACATAAAATATTATAAGCATATGTTTTTTTATTTGTGCACTACAGAGTAAAATGACATCAATGAAGTGGTATTTCATCCAGTGAAGCTTCATCCCAGACACGGCTGTTGTACATTTTATGATCCACTAGATCAGTGGTTCTCAAACTGTGGTACGTGAGCTTCCTCTAGTGGTACGCAGAGGAATCTCAGAATTAAATGTAAATCAGGCTGCGTGTCCACCAAAGCGATTTTTTTTAATTGTTTTAAATGGGAGCGTCTTTTTCATGCTGAGCACTCGGGCGTTTTTTTCTTGGCACCGAGAATTTAAGAATGTTAGCACTCATCACTGTCACTTTTTAGTCAGCTAGCCAATCACAGTGGAGGAGGGGCGGGACTAATATCGTCACACCCTGCTTGTACTACGACTGAACAGCAATGGAGAAGTTAATATTGCTTGTCTCTGAGTATTTATGTCTTTACCAGATGGAATTGCCGCAGTACAATAATATTGTTATGAAAAATAATGCTTGGAGAAACATTTCATTTGCGATGCGTCTGCCATATTACTTCAGCGGATATTCCATATCATAGCAACCGCAGCGTCTCGAAAATACGCTGCCCTCTCAAGCGCTCACACCTGGGTGTTTTCAGCTGGCTTTGGTGGAAACGTGGCCTGATTGTTGTTACGTTACTTGCAGCTACATATACAGCCTGTGTGTTTTTTTTATCAAGTACTTTTTTATTTAAAAGTGAAATAAAAACTGTACTGTGCTTAAATATTAAATGAAAATGTATTGTAGCTACTTAAAGATAAATAAAAACTAAGTTACTGTACTTAAATGTTAAGTATGATACATTTTCATTTAATCTTTAAGTACAGTACAGTTTTTATTTCACTTTTAGGTACAATATATTTTAATTTAATAATTATGTTTTTTATTTACGTGGAAGTAAGCACGGTGCAGTGTTCATGTTCAAACTGTGTATTTACTATATTTTAAGAGGCTGACAATAATAAATATCCTTATAAGGATTAAAACTGACTCGTTTTTTTTTTTTTTTTTTTTTACTGTGTATAGTGCTACTGAAAGTGAAAGTGACGTGACATACTCGGAATTTGTGCTCTGCATTTAACCCATCCAAAGTACACACACACAGCAGTGAACACACACACACACACACACACCGTGAACACACACCCGGAGCAGTGGGCAGCCATTTATACTGCATTTTAATGTTGGTCATTATGGTGGTACATGGAAAGCCAAATATTTTCTGAGGTGGTACTTAGTGTAAAAAGTTTGAGAACCACTGCACTAGATGACACCGTAATCGATACTCCGCGACTTCGAATCTTTCCTCGATCCAGTTAGACCAGTGGAAAGCCTCATAGCTCCAAGAGGCTTCATTTCGCCATCCTTACATCAAACAAGACTGGACACTGGAGTGACGTGAGATGTGTGCTTGTAAAGCAGTCCTGATGAGGGTGCTCATGAGGTGCAGGTGTGTTCAATCAGAAATCAGGCGAGGGTGTGCACTGTGATTAGGAAGTGAGTGAGCCTGGCCGGTCTGTGACACCTGTATTCTCTGTCACAAGTAGACCTAATACTGACTCCAAGAGTGGATTGCGGCATAAATAAATTATGCATTTGATTTATTGTCTAATTTGATATATTGTTGTGTTTGACATGCTGAATGTTAATTTATTTGTGTGACAATTAATAGCAAGATTAATTTGCAAGATTTGATAATCTTTGAGTGATCATATTAACCTCATCAATAGTATGATGTTTATAATAGGCCCACTGTTACTTTTTTAATACAACTTTCAATAAAAATACAAAATTGCATTTGTGGATCAAATGTCAAGGATAAAATATGAAGTCAGATCAGTTTGGAAAAAAAGCAGCCCATTCATATTACTTATGTAACACTTAATAACAGTGATTTCTTGTATAACAAACAAGCATTACACTGGTAGGAAAACAGTTAGATTAATATATGATGTTCCACTAGCCTAAAGGTAACACTATGCACCTTAATGCTGACTTAAAAAAAATTACGGAGGCTACATCAATTTCTTTTGAAAAATGTAACAGCATTTAATTAGATTTTGTATAAGAATGAATGAAACCAAAGAGGGCAAACCCTGCTTAAGTATGGGGGAAGAATGACAATTCTATTAAGATTGCCCCACCTCAGGGGTAATGGTACTGAAACAAATCAGTGCATTGGGGTTTTCTGAGTAATAAAGGCATATAGGCTACCCATTTTTACAGTTAAGTTTTATAAATTGGTGCAGCAGATGTACTGAAAGAGTCCGCTTTTGACATTTGATTCAAATTAATAATTTTTCCGTGTTTTCGTTTAGCTTGAACGTAAACTTAACTAGTCATTGCGTAATATGTGGCCAGCATTAGAGAGAGTCCTGGCCTGAGGGCGTATTGAAGAAACAACCTGTCTCAGAATCCAGTATCGGCTCATGAAGGGCGATTTCTGTTAGCTCGCCTATAATTATTATAAGACATTCAACATTGTCAGGGATTTACTTCAAACTTAAGATACGTTTTTTTCGGACAGGAGGAGCGGAGAATGATCTTGAACTTTGTCAGGGGAATGTGACCAGGAAAGCAATAAATCGTCTGCTTTACTGTCGACAGGGCCGTGCTATCTCGTGTCACCTGTCCAAGGGGTTTCACTCGCTCACAGAATGGACGACACGCTTCGTCTCGGGTTCACGCAAAATATACTGGAATGAAATAAACCCTATGGAACACTGAAATGCGATAAACTGCTTCAATTTAACTTGATATACACAAGGGAATGGTGAATAACTTCACGATGGAAGACTTCAGAGAGAGATTTACACTGTGCTGTCAAAGTACGTTCCCGTGTTTCAGAAACCCGGCGAACAGTACCTCACCTAACACCAAGAAACGGAATATAGTAGTGTTAACTAATGACTGTACACAGCCGCCAAGCAGGGAGTTACCTCCGACCCCTGTGGAGAAACCCGGCTACGTTTACATCGCGCTGTACGACTACACGGCGCGCACGGAGCATGACTTGACGTTTAACGCAGGGGATAAACTGGAGCACTCACGAAAGAGGAAGACTGGTGGTACGCGAGAGGAATCACGGGGTTTCAGCGAACAAAGAGGGCTACATTCCTGCTAATTATGTTGCATTAGTAGAAAGCCTCGATGCTGAACGTAAGTTTGTGGCACTTTATCTGTAAGCAAAGTATTTTCATATGTATCAGTAGCCTACAAGCAGGGCCGTATAGTGGGGTAAAAGTTGGGGACGATTATAGGGGCTCACGGCTGAGCCCATTTTATCAGCTCTTGCTTTCCCTGGGGATCGAACCCATGATCTTGGCGTTGCTAGCCTCTTACAGACTGTACAAAATGAAGCATTGCTTGGTAATTGTTCAACAAAGCATTGATAGTATATTGTCAGACTAACAGTTGTCTGAATTTTTGGTTGATTGTAATCCATTACATCTTTCTATCAAAGTTATCAAGATCAAAGTTATACATTATCAAGATTAATTTGTTCTGACACAATTTAACTCGGAGTTCTTGTCATGTTGTATTACCATTTTCTAAACTATAGCAAATTAACTGTGATGAGACATGTGTGTGAATACATTTGAGTTTGACTGTATATGTCATTTTCACAGTGAAGAATATGCAGTGCTATTTTACATTTAATTGTTTGTTTTCTGTACTTGGACACTGACAAACCTAAAAAAAAAATACAACATTGTGTAAATAGCACAAGTAAATAAATAGAACGAACATAAAAATTAAACAATTTCAAACAGGGCCCACTGGTACAACCCTTTAAACCCCAGCTACGGCTCTGAGTACAAGATGGTATGCAATTCATGTTTGAAGATGGGATTAATTGGGAACAGGGGATCATATGTGTGGTTTGGTAGGAGGGATTTCCCCAAATGAGTTGTGGTCAGAATGATCTCCTGCCTTCCAGCATCATCTTTTTTCTCAACCTAAGCGTAAAAAAAGATTTTTACCAGAGCCCATGTTCTCAGATAGTCACAGATAGTCAACACATAAGACAATATTAATCATAGTTTTTTGTATATGTAAGCCTACCGCCAGCACAGTAACTGTCACTGAATGAAGTTGCATAACCCATATTGTAATGTATAGCAATGTATTGTTTTGCACTCATAGAGCCTGATTGTGAGCCTCTGCATTCAGTAAGAGGGATATTATGAGGATTCCTGGCAGCAGCTGGCAACAGATTCTGTTTCTGTATTGTCTGTTGTTTCTTAAGGGAAGCTGGTTAATGTTCAGTAGTCAACCAGGAAGTACTAGAATGTTAAGCCTGTTAATGATTCCTAGGCTTTGTGCACTGTAGGTGTCATAAATCGATAAAAAGTGCATAGTGCAAAAGTATAAAATTAATCACTCTTTTATTCTTCTTCTTCAAAAATAAAAAAATATTTCGTTTTTTATTATTCTAATATGAATGTGATAAGTTAAAGTGACATATGACATGTTATATTAAATATGTCGTCGTGTGATGAAATCTCTATGCTTTGTGTCACTTTGGCATGCTAAATAGTTTCTGACTAGATTTTGCTAGATAACTTTCCAGTTTTTCCAGGTCTGTCACCAGCCACATAATGTGCTTGAGTGTGAATGTTTTGTAGCCATTTGACAAGACTTGATTCCAGTTCATTGTTTTGCTGATGTGTGACAGCAGATCTTCAGCTGTACGTGTATTATCTCTGTGTTGGAAGATGTAGACACAACCTATTGGACACAAGGCACCTGCATAAGCTTTGTGTATGTTACAACAGTCATAAACACTGAGTCAGGCAAAGCTTACTTTATTATATAAGAATTTCATTTTTTTTATTTGTACTAGTGCTGTCAAATGATTAATCGCATCCAAAAAAAAAGTTTTTGTTTACATAATATATGCATGTATTGTGTACTGTGTGTATTTATTATGTGTATAAATACACACACATGCATGTATATATTTAAAAAAATATATGTTATTTTTATATATTAAATACATTTATTTATAATATAAATTATATGTATATAAATATAGACTTGTAAATATTTTCAAAACATATACTGTATGTGTATGTATTTATACATAGCCTACATACGAAATATAGACAGAACACACACATACATTATGCAAACAAAATTTTTTATTTTGTATGCGATTAATCATTTGACAGCACTAGTTTGTACATACTCAATTGTTATCCAGACCTGGACCCTAGATTACCGGTAGTTCTCAACTGATTTTGCCTCAGAAGTACAAAACCCATGATATTTAACTGGGAATGAAGGAGTATACAACACATGACTAAATTCTACAGAAGTAAATTTGAATATTTAAAAGCAAAAACAAACAAACACCGAAATGTATTAACATTATCATGAATTGGCCCAACAATATGCAAAATTCTTAACATGAGATACGATAAATAGGAAAAGTGACCACTTTGTAAATGCTTTAAACAACAGCAGAACAGTGACTTATTAAACAAATAATTGGCTAAATATTGTATTAGTTTTAGTATTGCATTAGCAAGTGATGCTTGGACACAGTCCTCGATGTAAAAAAAATATATATTTTCTCATTATTTCTAAATGATCCATGATTTTGGTTTGTGCTATTTTATGAATTTGTTGTATTTTATTTATATTTTATATTTTAAAATCGACCGCTGGTTGATTTTTAGATCACATAACATTGTGATACTCTTCCACTGCAGATGGTATTTTCCGAAACAAAGCGCTTGGAGGCAGAGAAGATGTTGATGTCTCAAGAGAACAAGATTGGAGCTTTTCTAATCAGGAACTGTGAAAGCCAGACAGGGGAGCTCTCACTCTCAGGTACATCTGACGTCAAATAAATAAATAGAATAGGCCTACAAATAAAAGTCTATAAAAAGGTCTTATTGCTCTCAGATCAGAAGCTGTTTTGTCAAAGTTTGACATCATTTGGCTTACGTCACAAGTAGTGACTTGAAAGATTGGTGTCTTTATCTACTATGCAGTGAAAGTATACACAACATATTTTTGTGTTTCTCAGGATCAGGATCCGATCAGAGAAACCGCATGAAGTGACCAGGTGTAAACAGGCCCGTTTTCTCTGATCCGATATCTATCTGATTTGTTAAAACGTTTCCATTTACACTTGGCCACATAAATGTGTCTTCGCAAAACGGATATAAATCCGTTCTTCAATTCCTGCGCCGTATGCAAATTTAACAGAGTTCACGTCAACGAAAGCAATAGATAAGCGCAGCATTTTACTCATTATCAGCTAATTTCAATATCAGAGACCGCAACAGGAGAGAGTGTGGCATCAGCACTGGAAAGATAGGTTAGTTTCACTACTTTTAATGAAGATGATTGTGTGTTGACCGTCTGCGACTTACTTTCAGTTTCATTCACGGTAGTTTGCGCGTCGGCTTGCTGAAGAGATACTCAGCTACTCATCCTCAGTGATGTTTGTTGCATTAGCGCTGTCGTATCTGACTATAACATGCCATATAGCCTATAAAACGTCTATTATTTTAATACTTTTGGGAGGAGTAAAATTAGCACATGTGGTTTCAACAACCAGATGCATTTAAGCCTCCTTCATACTGTCAGCCCAAATCCGATTTTTGTGCAGATCCGATTGAAATCCGATCATATTTAAATAGTCTGAACGGCAACGAACTACATGCACATGTGTGCAAATCCTGTTCGAGCTACATTCGTATGTGGTTTGAAATCCTATTTAAATCGTATTTCTGGAAATCCGATTAAGTCTGGCCGGTCAGATCGGATTTAGCGTAGTTTTTCACGTCCTCACGCCGCGTGAAACGTAAATATGTCAGACGTTTTTGCAGAAAACATGCTGAACATCTCTGCAGAAACAAGCTTGTGTAGTTGCGAAGTGCAAGTCAAGCAGAATAAAACTATACACTGCTAGTATACGCACCTCTTTGTGTTTTGAAAGTAGCGGAGACAAAAAAAAATGGACAAAAGCTAAGTAGCGGAGGTCGGTAGCATAAAGCCACACATTCAAGCTTCCTGTGTTTCTGCCGCTGCCTCACAAGACGAAATATAATACAACAGCGTAACCGCGACGGTAAGACAACAGCTGTATGGCAAACTGTATTGCTGTTACTGTTGTTTTTAGCGTAGGCATAACAATGCAACGGCATTACCATAGAAACCAATGCACATTCAGTAAAAACGAAAGAGTGCTTATGGACACACAAATCAGATTTGAACAGTTGCGATATGCTGTGTGGACAGTCAGTTATTCAAATCCAATTCCATCCGGATATGCACAAAATCGTATTTGGGCTGACAGTCTGAACGAGGCTTTACACTTGTCCAGTTTCGCCTGGAATGCGGCCCAGTCCGCCTCCTGAAGTGGTTTGAGCGATCGGATTTATATGCGTCTCGAATGCGTTTCGGAGGGCATTTACACCTGGTCTTTTCAGGGTCGGATAACTATCCAATCAGAATAAACGCATGAAGTGACCAGGTGTTAATAGCTCCATAAAATCTTCCATGATTTAAAGACCAGAGCTAAAGCACAAATGTTTTCTGGCTATGTAAGGACTCATTATCATTTGTTTATCATTATTTTCAGCTCATCTAACTAATATGAGAGTTTCTTCAGTCAGTGATTTACATGCTAAAATGCGGATGTGACGTTACATTTAGCTGTCATCAAAAGCACAACTGAAGTTAAAGAATTTGAAACGTGTGAGGATCTGGCCAGTGCATCTGCTTTCTGATTAGTAACAAGAAAGATACATATATGTTTCCTCATTCCAGAGTCTTAGAGTCATGATTGACATTTGAAGATCACAAGGGTTAAACTCTTGATTAGGACTGGCCAGGGTGCCTGGTTTCAGCGACAGCCAATGTCGTCAGCAAGCATGTGACTGAGAGTACTTCAACTTTTATTTATTTGTATAGCACATTTTAACGCAATTGTATTGCCCAAAGTGCTTCACAATTTAAAAGAAAACATATACAAAGATTAAAACAATAAAGTCTATCATAATTAATACAAATAAACCACTTAAAATGAACCAACCCACAGATGAAAAATACCCTTTATCAGGTCATTGCACATCAGGGTATTTCCTCTACAAAAGGTCTCTACGAAAGTCTTGCCTCTCCGAAAGCTAATGTAAAAAGATGAGTTTTCAACTGAGATTTAAAAACTTCTAAGGATGGAGCCTGCCGAATATGAAGTGGAAGACTATTCACAATTTGGGATAAATATCACCTTTAGATTTTTTTTTTGGAACGAGGAACTGCCAGTAACAGTTTATCTGCTGATCTCAGTGTCCTAGCCGGTGTATGGTACTCTAAAAGATTGGTGATATAACTTGGTTGTAGTTGATTAACTCACCAGCTCATTAACACTAGACTGTGCCCTAAGCTTTCGGTGACACTCCCTTATCACAGATCAGTCTCTACACTCTTAAAAATAAAGGTGCTTCACGATGCCATAGAAGAACCTTTCTGTTTAAATGGAACCTTTAACATCTGAAGAACCTATAATCTTCTTCAGATTATAAACAGGTAACAAAGAGATGGTTACATTTGACTGAATGGTTCTTTGTGGAACCAAACATTGGTTTTATATTGCATTGCTGTGAAGAACCTTTAAAAAACACAATAAACAGACTCAGCCTAATTTCTCAGTCCAGCAATGAAATATTGGCACTATTTTTCGAAATTTTGTGCTTTGTTCTCAGATACAATTAGTGAAGGATGAATTCAAAATCTTATGCTGTGGGTCAATCTCAGGAAGCGGCAGTAAAAGAGACCATTTCAAAGAAGTAGACTACGGGTGGTTTGTATCCTCCTGACTACCAGCTATGGAGTTTTGTTCTCTGTAGAGGACATTATGTTTTAGCAATTTCTCTGAGATATTACATGTCACGGTGTTAAGTCTGGATGTTCTGTACAGAGCACATTCAGGGCTTGTCAGAGATACCAAATGATTGGATGTTTCACCAAGACCACTCCCTCTCCTTGGTCTTTAAAAATGGCTGACATTAATTTAGTGATCAAGTGTAACACAACTTATGGAAATATTATATTTTGAAATTATCATTTAAATCTGACTCATTTTCAAATTGTTTGTCATACATCAACATTTCAGGAAAATGTTCTGTTATGAAACAGGACATCGATTTCATGTCCACTGTAGAGGGCAGCAGGACTTAAAGCATGTTTATTTTGGGAGACAGAACAAATGATTAGAGTAAAAAACATGTATCGATATTCCTATTAAATATTATTATGAAAATCTTGCTAATTATTACTCCCATTATTGCACTTATTTGTTCATTCCATGTTGCCCCCAAAACACATTGATATGCAAATTAGATACAGTTTATAGATACATTGCATATAATGGAAAAACAAATGTATGGCCATTTTACATACATTTTGCATAAAGAAAAATGCTTTTTGAAATTATCTTTCATACCATAGTTGAAAATCATCTTTATATAAAGTTTGGTATGAAAATTGATTTGTGATTAAAACTAAAATCCCACAAATGTTTCCTTTTCATGTCTATTCATTCAGTATATATATATATATATATATAAACTGACTTTTTAAAGCCCCGATGTCCTCTACAGAGGATCATTGAATCATTGATTTGTTCAAAAACTCTGAATCATTCAGGAAAAAAACATCACCAGTTGCTCCAGTTTTATTGTGGCTTTGATTGGATTTTTTATTGGCAAAGTAGAACACAAACAGACAATATTGTGTATAAAATGTAAGATGATACAAATCGCACCCCCCCCCCAGTATTTCTGTACCGATCCTCTGTAAAAAGTGTTAACCTGCAACTGTTACATTAAAGAGCTATTTCTACCTGATCTTACTCTTAAATTTAGTTTGGTGTAACCTAATATATTTTGTTTTAATCTGTTATATAAAATAAATCTGATTATTTAGATCACCAAAAGAAGCATTTTTCAGTTTACCATTTGTTTTTCAGTGTCGTTCTCCTGTCCAGATTACCATTTGTTAAACCTGATGAGATTTCTGTGCATGGTTTGCAATCGTACCATACCAAGCCAAACCACATTCTAATGGAAATTTTAGTAGTACTGTTGCTGCTCAATGGTGTAAAAGGGACGTTTTCTTACCTTTCAGCCCATCTTTCATTATGATTGAGGTCGTTGATGTGCTTTCTGTCTGTATTGCAGTGCTGGACAACGGAAAAGTGAAGCATTATAAGATCAGGAAGCAGGATAATGGGAGCTACTTCGTGTCAAGGATTCGTAGTTTCTTCACATTGAAAGAACTAGTGGAGCACTACTCCAGAAATGAGGATGGCCTCTGTGTTCGTTTGGCAGAACCCTGCAAAAAAGTGTGTAACATTTACTATTACATCAATCAATTTTATGAATTTTAATAAAAAACTAAAAACTTTGAAGGGTTAATTACAGAACAATAATTGTCTGACTGCACTTTATCTCACTTAATATCTAAATAAATAAAATAAGATGTTAAAAGAATGTGAGACAATGGTGAAATTATACGAAAATATTTGACTGCAGAACGATTAAAATAGCATTCCACAGAATTGTACAGGATATTATCAAATAGTCAATCCAATGCATATTTCTTTGCTTTTTTGTGCACGTGGGATTTAGACAATGGCTCCAGAGACACATGGTCTATCTTACAACACTGTGGATCAGTGGGAGATCGAGCGTTCCTCTCTAAAACTGTTTAAGAAGTTGGGAGCAGGGCAGTTTGGTGAGGTCTATGAAGGCATATGGAATGACAGCACAGCAGTCGCTGTCAAAACACTCAAAGCAGGTACACACACAAACAGAGACAAGATGGATGCACATATACATCTCCAAACATACATGCACATGGCATACTATACTGTACATCTGTTGTCTGTGTGATAGGAACTATGGATCCAAAAGACTTCCTACGAGAAGCTCAGATCATGAAGAAACTCCGTCACCCCAAACTGATCCAGCTCTATGCTGTCTGCACTACAGAAGAGCCCATCTACATTATCACGGAGCTCATGAGCCATGGGAGCCTTCTAGAATATCTGCAAAGTAAGACACTCCCGCAAGTCTCAAACAATTATGTCAGGTATTTCCTTGTTCATTTTGATGAACAGAATTTATATTAAAATACTTATTTTATGTGGGGCAACTGTATACCATATTCTTGTACAGTACACATCCAAAACAAGCAACACAAGAAAGAGATATAACTGGAGCAGACCAAAAGGAAAGGTTGAAATTAAAAGTGGTCATAATTAGTTAATTGCAGCTGCTGTGATATTGATTACATGGGAGAATTATTCATTATAATGGGTATTACATTTAATTAGGAGTTTTTATTACCATTATTAAAATAACAAGCCGCACTGTTTGTTAGAACAGGTGTTTTTTTTAATACTGCCAGTGATCAGACAATAACTTCCAAAACTTAAACAACACAATGATTTGTGTGTGTGACTGGCCAGGACTTTCACAAACAATGTTTTAATAGGACCACAGAGGCTTTTCTGGGAAATCAGCCTCTGAATAGCTTAACTACCTGCGATAAAATTACTGTAAAGCACTGCTTTCACTGTATAATGGGTCATTTCAGGACAAGGACAAAAAGAGATGGAGAGAGGGAGGGAGAGAGCCTTGTTTACACAAGCTATGCTTCCTTATTGCCACATTTTAAAAGTCAGTCATAAATGCACTTATAGCAGGTATCATGCCACTGTGTTCATTACAGTAAAGGTTAATATACAGTACAGTGCACTTTGCTGAACAAAATAAGAGGGATCATAAAAATGCATTAGCTTCTGGAGGGCTGCAACAAATAAATAATAATAATATGATCTTTAAATAAAATCAGAAAGATTTACACATTAGTTTGAACACGGAGGCAAGGGAAAAGTCTGGGATACCATCATTAAGATTTCATGAGATTCATTATTAATAAATAGGATTTTTAAAAGGCAGAAATTTCTTTAATCAGCATATTTTGGGTTTAAAATTCCCTACGGGGTTTTAAAAGTTTAAAATGTAAAAAGTTTAATTATTCATTTTTTTTATTCTGTAGTGCATTCTGTTGCACTGTGGAGCTTCTGTCACTAAAAAAAGTCCTTGTATGTGTAAACATACCTGACAATAAAGCTCATTCTGATTCGGATCCTGATAACAAGAAATCTTGCGTGTTAATTATATTTATTCCCTATATTCTCTCTCATACAGAAGACAGAGGTGCTTCTCTACAAATGTCTGATCAGGTAGAAATGGGATCCCAAGTGGCAGCAGGCATGGCATACCTTGAGTTGCAGAACTACATTCACAGAGATCTTGCGGCCCGAAATGTTCTGGTGGAAGATAACAATGTGTGTAAGGTGGCCGACTTTGGCTTGGCACGAGTATTTCAGGTAAGAAATATGCTCAGTTTTATAAAAAGGAATTTGCCTATGGAGCAGTGGTTCTCAAATGGGTCGCTATCCAAAAATGATTCAAAGATCTGTCACAATAGTGTCATGGACAGTAAATGCAAATGGTAAACTAAACACATAGTAAAGCAAATAATCTTAGCAAAATCAAAGGTTGTGTGTATTCGGTCAATCTTTTAAATACTCGGTCCATAGTTTATCTTTATTTACATTTATTCATTTACAAAATTTACCATTTCTATATTCAGTCTTTGTCATATCAATACATTTGTATGCTGTTGGGTCTATTCAATTGTAATAATATTAAACCTGTACATTGTATTATTTCATCTTGATTGACCACTTGATGTTCTGAAGCCAACGACAGTTGAGAACCACTAGCTATATTGTATGCACTGATTTTGGCTAAAAATACAAAAACTGTACTTTTAACATTCTCACTGCATGGTTTCTTTAGATGGAAAACGAGAATGTTTATGAGGCCAAAGAAGGAGCCAAGTTTCCAGTGAAATGGACTGCTCTTGAGGCCATCCACGAGAACAAATTCACCATCAAATCTGACGTCTGGTCTTTTGGGATCCTACTGTATGAAATTGTGACATTTGGACAGATGCCTTACCCAAGTATGTCATTCTCATACATAATTTTGCTTATTGTACCCATCGTTCTCAAACAGAAAAATAGACCAAAATACCAATGATTTTTCTAGGCTTCAGGGGCACAATCTAATAGAAGTAGCAACTAGAAAGTCATGGTGTGACAAAACTAAAGGCTACTGGTTATTTTTATAAAGGAAAAATCCCTTCAGTGTTTCCGACCTAAATCGTCTGTTTCAGTCGGAAATCTAGAATTACCATATTGGGACAGTTTTTGTTCAATGTACAATCTGGTT
This sequence comes from Ptychobarbus kaznakovi, assembly GCA_027422405.1. Classification (NCBI taxonomy): domain Eukaryota; kingdom Metazoa; phylum Chordata; class Actinopteri; order Cypriniformes; family Cyprinidae; genus Ptychobarbus; species Ptychobarbus kaznakovi. The sequence continues at coordinate 27,402,759 of CM049794.1, forward strand.
CCTAAAGAAAAAAAAAAAGTTTATTGTACAAAAATAAAGGTTCTTTAAAACCAAAATGTATTAATATCAGTATGAACTGCAGCCCTTCGTCACGGAACTGCATTTAATATTCTATATTTATATTCTATTTCCTATTTTTTGTGTGATTTTGTACAAGGGTCAGAACAAACTTGCAACCCATTTTTGGATCTCGACCCACAAGTTGAGAACCACTGCTGTATGCTACTGTAATTTTTGACCAGGTCAAAGCATTAAAGGATTTTAATGTTGCTTTTCACTTTTTCTCCAGCCATGACAAACTTTCAGGTGGTACAACAGTTGCCCAAAGGATACAGGATGCCATGCCCTCTTAAATGCCCAAAATATTTGTATGACATCATGTCTGAATGCTGGAAGGACTCCCCTGCAGACAGACCCACCTTTGAAACTCTGCAGTGGAAACTCGAGGACTTCTTTGATGTAGATCAAAGCTCTTACGATGACGCAAACCGCTACTAAAAGACACTGCTGCTTACAAATTTGATGTAACTGCAAATGAGCCAAGAGCAGGGATTTGACGAGCAAGCCTGAGATGCTATTTTAGTATAAAATGAACCAAATACCAAAGAAACAGTAACCAGTTTGCACACAGTCATAATTTATGCAGTTCTATTAATGCTATTGACAAAGATTTTGCACAATTCACAACGCAATTCAACTTTGAATCAAAAATATATTCTGAGCCTTCTTGGTTATTTCCTTTTTGCATTCTTCCAATCATTCTGTGGAGGCATACCCAAATCTGTATTAGCTGCCGTATGCAAACTGTATGCCATCATAATGGTGGTTTGGTGTCACTTGACTTGCACTAATGCTGCCGCCATGAAACCGAAACTATTGAGGTATAAACATAAAGAGCCTGGCTGACAAACATGTATGGAAACAGATAGCAGTGTAGCCGGGTTAACCTGTTTTATGTTGAATGAGTCAAGGCCCGTCAGACTAGCTGCATTACTTGTTCTAAGAGAGGAATGCTCAGAATCCACTACATACATTTACTCACAGCGTTAAGCAAAACGTGCACATTGAGACTAACTTCTCAACTGAGCCTAAGTGAAAACTGTAATAATTAGATATATTGTACAGTCACAGCGATTTTGGGTTTAAACAGAGCTTCTTTGAGGATAATTTACAAGCAGTGAATCTTTTTTTCATTCTCTTGTGAGAAGATACAAATATACACTACCATTTGAAAGTGTGGGGTCAGTGTGTGTGTTTTTTTTTTAAAGATAAAATAAAAATTGTTACTAAAAACAAGTTTAATAAGAAAATCATAAGCCATGCTTCTTGAAAACCAAATCAGCATATTATAATTATTTCTGAAGGATCATGTGACTAAAGACTGAAGTAATGGCTACTGAAAATGTTGAAATATATTAAAATAGAAAGGTTTTTTTTTAAATATTGCAATACAAGTTTTTTTTTTACTGTACTTTTAATCAAATAAAGTAAGCCATGGTGGGCATAACAGATATTTTTTGTTAATAATACAGACCCCAAACCTTTGAGTTTAGTGTGCATTTATAAAGATACAGACAAAAAGGTACTGTATGTAAAATACTTACAATTCTTACTCTGTATTTGCATATTTGTAGGTTGAAATATATATTTTGTAATTCAGAGTCTAAATGAATAATGTATTTGCCTTTCATGTGCACTCAAATAGTGAAATAAATTGTAATACTTAACAATGATAATGGATTATGATTTATGGGGCACTAAAACCCTGAGATTTTCAGTTGGGTGTCAAATCAAGATTTGTTTACAGCCACTGTCAGGTCATTGTTTCCCAGTTTCATAAAGGGTTAAGGCTAGTCCCAGACTAAAAAGCATGTTTTAACTGAAGCTATCTCATCTGAAAATAACTTGCACTGATATATCTCAAAATATTTCAGTGCTATTGTTTTGTCTCAAGATGCAAACCAGTAATGTTTATTTCAAAGATAAAAGATTGTTAATTGCAAGGATGGGCAGGATTTCAAATAAATGTATTTGAAATACAAAATACTATTTTGTTTTTGAATACCTTTTTGCATATAAATACTTTTAATCTTAGTATTTTCAAAATACATAGGGTACTAAGTTGACAATCAACTTCCTTATTCCGGCGGATTTCCTGCAGGGATAGGCAGTATTTTGAGTAAATGAATTTGAAATACTATTTTGTATTCAAATATCTTTGGAGAAAGTCAAATGTATGTTGTATTTAAACACATTTAATATGTTTAAATGTATTTAAATGCAAAAAGTCATTTAAAAACAAAATAGTATTTTGTATTTCAAATACATGTATTTGAAATACTGCCCATCCCTGGTCATCTGTCTTTTTTATGAACAAACATGTCTTGTCAAGCCACAACTTTTATTCTTATATTGATAGTTTTGTTGATGTGACAGGATCATTGATGTGATTTCGCGCTGCCAGATGTGTAAAGTGGAGTAAATGTAACTAATTATTGTTTGTTTTAGTTTTTCCATGAAATACCTGCACATAGATCCGTGCCTCTGCCTGTTTTCCCCAGCTTTTCCACAACATTACAGTTTTTGACTGCCATGTCTCTGAATAGTGCATCTTTGAGCCTATAGTGTTTATTATGAGGAAAATACTTAACTTCTGTTAAAATCAGATACTCGAAGACTTTTACTCAAGTTGTTTTGGAATTGGTGACTGTTAACTTGTAGTGGAGTAATTTTCACTGTAAGGCATACTGTATGGATGGTCATTTATTAAAACTCATATGTAAATATTCTGATATTTTGAGATACTGAGTTTTGATTTTTGACTTTCATTAGCTGAAAGCTCTAATCATCAAAATTAAAACGAAAAACTTTTGAAGTGTTTTACTTTACATGTAATGAATCTAAAATATATGAAAGTATCACTTTCTGAAATAAGTTACAAGAAAAAATTAACTTTTCCCCCATATTCTAATTTTCTTAGATGTACCTACTAGTGACACTTCACTTGTGATCAGTCAAATTTGTAGCTGTTTGCTGCATTTGTGGCTCACCAGTGCCCTCTGATGGAACTCTCTCTGCAGCACACATTCAGTGCACTGCTGTCTGAATCTTCTGTTTGTCATTGACCCTGGACCTTTCATTTGCTATTTCCATCAAGGGTTTATTTTAAAGTGATACCACTCCACTTCACAGTTTCTTAAACTTCCGGTCACTCATAATTGCAGTACTTACTTTCACAGCTGTCTCAGTTTTGTTACATGGATAGTCTATGACATGGTCCTCAAATCTGGCCCACTCCTGCAGAGTTTAGTCAAGTCAAGTCACCTTTATTTATATAGCACTTTTAACAATACAAATTGTAACAAAGCAACTGCACAATATCAAAATAGTGTAATTATTTACAATAATGTAAAATGACAAGATTAAACACTCAAATTTTCAGTTAAAGGCATTTCATTATTGAATTCAGTGATGTCATCGTCCAGCTCAGTTCAGTTTAAATAGTATCTGTGCAATCAAGTCGATGATATCGCTGGAAATTAAGTATCCCCAGCTAAGCAAGCCAGAGGCGACAACGGCAAGGAACCAAAACTCCATCGGTGACAGAACGGAGAAAAAAACCTTGGGGGAAACCAGGCTCAGTCGGGGGCCAGTTCCCCTCTGACCAGATGAACCAGTAGTTTGTTCCAACTGCAGCAAAGTCAGTGTAAGGGCTCAACTGGTTCCAGTGGTCCTATCCCGATGTCTGTCTAGGTGACGAGGTCCTCACTGGGGATCTGTCTCTGGGGCTCATCTATGTTTCCTAAACTCCGCTGACTCTGCTGACGTTCAGGGCACTAGGGGCTGTAGAGATTGTCTCTAGGTACTGATCCACCATCTGATCTGGATACGGACTGGATCTGGTGACTGCAGTGATTATCTGGGCTGGATAAAGACCGGAGCGGGTGGCTACGGTGACCTCGGAATAAGAAAGAAACCGACTAATATTAGCGTAGATGTCAATCTTCTTACGATGTAACAAGTACATCGTGTTTTATGGGAAGTGTTCCCGGTTGACCTAATGTTGTGTATTCCTCAGTAACGAACTTCAGGACCACCCGTAACGGACTTACAACTCTCTTTATTCACTCCTTAATCACATCTAGGTGACGTCGCTACCACTGGGATATTAGCGACACCTACTGTTCATGCATGTATCTCAATACACCACATATTCCCTTTTTGTGGAAGAAAGAAAACTTAGATGATAACCAATATAATAAAGAACAGAACACCAGAAAAACAACAGTTTTGAATTATAACCACATGTCCTAGTACTGTAACATTGAAAAGTACAAAAGGCATAGTTTTGTAACTCAAATGTATTACCTGCTTATATATGTCTCAGTATGCGAACATGTCCCTTTAGCCTTTGCTTTGTGCGCACCATCCCTTGATGAGTGGCGAGTTGTGCGCCAACTGGATGAACTTTGATTGCAACTCTTCTGGAATGATCACTCGATGTGTGCCCCGGTCCAATTACGTAACCATCGTGTAATTTGTCAGACAGCTCATTCCGAAGACGGTGATAAGGAGCTATAGCAGAGCTTTTCGCACCACGAGGCCACCAAGTTCTTTTCAATGCAAACCTTCACCTGTTGAAGAATAGGACAGGCATCACACGTAGACATAAGCTCATCTACAGTAACAGCTGCAAACTCAGGAGACAGTAATACCACCATCTCAGGCTCTTGCTCTTGGCTGTAATCAGTGGCAGGAAGGGGAAGTCTGGACAAACAATCAGCTGTCACATTGTCTTGGCCAGGCTTGTATTTCATGCTGTAATTAAAACACAAGAGGCGCGCAGACCATCAAGCAAGTCTCATGCCTGCACGAAGACCCTTTGTGGAAAGCAGCATGGACAAGGGACTGTGATCAGTGCAAAGAGTAAAGTGGCGGCCCCAGAGGTAGGTACGCCACTTTTCGGTCACCCACACACACGCCAAGGCCTCCTTTTCTGTTGTAGAGTACTTCCTTTCGCAATCTGATAATGTTCTAGATGCAAAAGCAACTGTTCTTTCAGTAGCTCCATGACTCTGGGTCAGCACTGCACCAATGCCATAATCTGAAGCATCTGTAGTGACTGTTGTCGGTAAAGAAGAATCAAACAGTGCCAGGGCTGAGCTAGCAGTGATCACATGTTTCAGGCGGTTGAAATGTTCCTGAGCTTCATCAGTCCAGCAAAAGCCAATAGACTTTCGAAACAGTGCATGGAGAGGTTCTACCAATGTTGCATAGTTGGGAATAAATTTGGAATACCAGCCGGCAAGTCCAAGAAAAGAATGCAAGGACCGTGCATCGTGAGGGGTAGGTGCTTGCTGTATAGCTAGAACGTGATCTGGATTTGGATGCAAGCCTGAAGCAGAAATTACACGGCCAAGGAATGGTAACTCAGTTTTCCTGAAGCATCACTTTTCTACATTAAGCTTTAAACCACAGTTTTGCAACCGCTGTAGAATGGACTGAAGTCGTTTCTCATGTAGCTCTGGATTGTCACCGTAGACAATGATGTCATCTAGATAACATTGCACACCATCCTGACCAGCCAAGATTTGTGACATCATCCTTTGAAATGCACTGTGTGCTGAGGCCAGCCCATAAGGGACCCGTGTAAAACGATAAAGTCCATCATGGGTAACAAAAGCCGTTAAATCCCTACTATCCTGATGCAAGGTCACTTGGTGGTATGCATTCTGGAGGTCTATTGTAGAAAACATAGAAGCCCCACACAATTCTGTAAAAACTTCCTCGATATGTGGCAACGGGTGACTATGATGACAGCTTTGTTTGGCTCTCTTAAGTCAACACAAAGTCGAATTCCTCCAGATTTCTTTTGAATGGCCACCAATGGCGACACCCAAGGAGACGAGTCCACTTTTTCTAGGATACCTTCCGATTCCAGTCTCTTTATCTCTTGCGATACTGCATCTCTCACTGCAAATGGCAGTCTACGCAATTTCTGTTGGACTGGTGGCACATCTGAACGCACATTCACTTTGTGTACAAAGCCAGCAGCCAAACCCAAAAGGCTCAGTGTAATTCACAGCAACTTGGCCGTTCCCTTCAGAAGATGCAATAGATCCATTCCATATATCAAGATGCAATACAGTGAAGAGATCCATAACAAGTAATGGTGTTCCACCAGGTACAATGCAGAATGAAGCCTGTGCATGGTGAGACTGATAGCTAACAGTAAAGGCAAGGCACCCCAAAACTGGAATAGTCTTTTTCAAATATGTCACTAGTTGAACATCAGGCACAGTAAGGGACATATCTGAGAAGTGCTGACGGTACAGATGCTCTGGGAGGATGGAAACAGCTGAGCCAGTATCCACAAGCAGTTCAGTGTCGACTGATTTCCCACCCTCAGTGTGCAAAGAAACAGTACTTGTAAAATGTTGTTTCTGTTTCAGATGCATTTCAACGCTTAAGACCGTTAACTCAGGCACAGCAACTTCTTGGACATTGCAGGTAGATGCAGAACTACGACAAACTCTCGCGAAATGTCCAACTTTACCACATTGTCTGCAGTTTGATTGTTTAGCTGGGCATTTAGTGTAGTTTGCTAAATGTGATGTAGTGCCACAGCGGAAGCATGTTTTTGCATCCAGTTTTTTCTGTGATGCATTTGATGGCATCTGATGAGAAAATGTGGACTTACGCTGTCGCCACCGCTGCTTTGCACCCTCACGTGAGCAAGTATGCACCACTTTAACTGAAGTTTCAGTGCGCTCCATAGCTTTAGCCTCAGCTACTGCAGACTCAATTTGTCCCGCGATTGTGATCGCCTTTTGCAGAGTGAGGTCCGTTTCCAACAGCAGACGTTCCCTTATTCGTGAAGTGCATGTCTTCTCAACGATCTGATCCCTAATCATATCGTCCGCGAGCGCGCCAAAATCGCAGGTCACCAGTAGCATGCGCAGCCACATACTGCACGATCGGTTCACCGAATCTCTGAGCGTGCTGGCGAAATGTATTTCTTTCAGCAACCACGTTCACTTTCTGTACAAAAAATGCTCGTAAAGCAGTCAGCAACGTCTCATATCCATCATCTGCCATGGTGAGTGTATAAAAAATCCTCTGTCCCTCCGTACCCAAGCAATGAATAAGCAAAGCACGCTTTCTTTTTTCTGCAATGTCCTCTTCCGACAATGCAGTCACGTAGTTATCAAACATACGAATCCATGCATTAAACGGTATAGTCGGCTCACCAGGCGTGTTAAAAAAAACAGGAGGCGATAGAGCAAGAAGGGCCATCCTCGTCGCCAATATATTGTGTATTCCTCAGTAACGAACTTTAGGACCACCAGTAACGGACTTAATGTAGCACGTGAACTACAATCTAATAAACAAACCACTTTCTAATACCTTGGACCAGATCAGAAGACTACGTTCGCTCTTGAGCCAGCGTTGCAGCAAGACAAGGGAAATAACCACAGAAGACAGAATTATAGTTGAAAAGGTTAGTAATTTTCTTTTGTATTTCTTGCTTGCTTATTGAGAAACAACACAACAAAAGGGAAAAAACTAAATGACAGCTTCAAAACAAATTTAAAAGTAAAAATAGACCCCTTTTTATTTGCTTATTGAAATAAGGAGGTTTTAACTCAGATAAGGACTATGTGTGTTACTTGGTTATATAATAAACTCTTTGGTTATTCTATTAGTTCTTTACTTAGTTATGATACTCCTTATTTACTCAGTTTCAATCCCAGCTTGGTTTATGGGTACACTTAAACAACCGTGTTTCTTTTCACATAAATGGTATAACCAATTCACATGTAGAGGAGGAGGAGAGGCCAAAACTCAAATTACAGTTGAGGAGAGGACGGCAGGTATGACTCAATAACCTTTGTATTCTTTTTTTTGTTTTTTATTTATGTGATGGTTTTTATAATCCAGAACAATTTAAATAAAACGTGGGTTTTAATTGAAAGACAAAAAAAATATAAACAAACCAAAAATATAGCAGCAGTTTGGACGTTGAATTTCAGGTATTTTTGTGGTTGAAATGTCTGCATGCTCTTCGCTGGCTGTACATTCAAGTCAGAGTTCCTTTCGATTAAATGTCTTTGAAATAACTCAGGCAAACAAACAGGAAAACCCCCCAAAAGTTTAGCTCATTGGAAAAGCGCCATCAGTGTTGGTTTATGGGTACTTTCGTACTAAATGGTATAACCAATTCACATCCAAAACTCAAATTACAGGTTTCAGTATTCTTTTTTTTCCAGTCCAAACAACCAAAACAACAGTTAAAGAACGCAGATATGCAAATTTCGAGATGCGAAGGTAAAAAAAATAAAACAGTTATTTTCCACAGTTGTGATACTGTCCGAGGAAGAAAAAAAATGAATACGTGTGGTCCTACCACTTCGATGAATCATTAAATGTTGTCCAAGCTTAGAGAAAACCAGGTTGGCCCGCCAGTTTCCACCAATGTTGAGGACTCCTCGTTGATGGCAGAAACCGTTCTAACTCAGCACTCCAAGAAACTCCATTCAATGTCAAGAGAGACAAGGAAGGACAAAATAGAGAAAACAAAAAGCCCAAACTTGCAAAGACAAGGCAGAAAATCACATTTAATTCCCATTTAACAACATTAACATTTTAGATAATCACTTTCAACTAAATAAATGTTTCAGATGCATCAATACACATTTCCCAACACTTATTTCCTTCGGTAACACATTTCCTTAACAGAAATATAACTATTTATGAATAACGTCTTAGAATGACGTAGGTGCACTCTATATTAGCTTGTAGCTCGTAGCACATGAGCCTGCACGGTTAGCAAAAACGCCACGTGGGTTACATTACACTCATAAACCTAAACGTACATAAACCCTTTTAAACTGAAAATCAACAGTCAATTTAACACATTTCACAAAAATTATACATCACAGTATATTTAAGAACACTTAACTCTGCAAAAGACTGAAAAGTGCACAAAAAACATAGCTAAATATGGTATCTTATGAGCTCACTTACCAAGAATAGATTGATAATGATTAGAAATAATCTCTGATGAATAAAGGAAAATCGTTTTTGTTGAGACTATTTCACTATTTACTTCACTATTTAGCGCCAGAGATGACGCAACCCACTAAGGGCGGAGCTATTCCTAATTGTTCAATTTAAATTATTTTCTAGTTTGTGACACTTATTACATTTCTTCAGCAGTATTTCATTTCTAAAACCTTAACAAATTATAATAAACTATATTATATGAGCATTATAATAATAATTATTTTCTTTCTTGTACAGGTTTAAAATGGGCTTTAGTAACCTTGGTTACACCACTAGGCTACTCTCTTTATTCACTCCTTCATCACATCTAGGTGCCGTCGCTACCACTGGGATATTAGCGACACCTACTGTTCATGCATGTGTCTCAATACACCACACCTAATTAATGCAGCCGACAACCCTTTAACGGATTTGAATATTAGAAGTGTATTAGTGTGTTATGTGTACACCAGGTTAAAGAGATGGGTCTTTAATCTAGATTTAAACTGACAGAGTGTGTCTGGTTCCCGAACAGTGTTAGGTAGATTGTTCCAGAGTTTGCTCTAACCCTAATCAAACACACCCGAGCAGGCTAATCAATGCTTTCAGGATCATTAGAAAATCACAGGTAGGTGAGTTTGATCAGGGCAAGAGCTAAACTCTGCAGGAGTGGGCCAGATTTGTGGATGCCTGCTTTAAGCCCACTGAGTAGACCCTTTCTTTTGCCTGTATTTTGGATGTCTTAAGCCAGAAATTGAGATAAAAATAATAGATAATTATTGTTATTGTTGTACATAACAGATTTAGGTAACACTTTAAAATAACTTTTATTAGTAAATAATTAACAAATATGATATAATGGTTAACTGATCATTTATTGTATATTCAGATAGCTATAAATATGAGATAATATACTTGTAAATGTTTACCAATGACCTTAATCATCACCTAATTATTAAAAGATCATTATCTTCTGCTTTAGGCTTCTCCCGATTAGGAGTCACCACAGCAGATCGTCCATAATGTAAAATTAAATGTTTAAAAATGTCATTAAACTTTCAGTTCATATGATCATGCATTTTTTTATCTTAAAAAGATTTTGACAGATGGTTTACAGTGATTAAAAACGTCATTAATGAATAATTGACGAACATTATATAATGCATAATCGTTAGTTAATTGTTACAAATGTCATTTAAGTTTCAATGTATGATCATGCACTTTAAAAAAAACATAATGCATAGGCTACAATGACTAAATATTATTTGTTAATGTAGCCTACTTTTGAATGCTTACAAATGCCATTTAATTTGGGTTCGTATCTATACTTTACAAATGTTGTGGATATTGCCTTATTCAGCACTTGAACTATTTATGCATTTAGATATGCATTGATTCCTAATCACAGTCTGTCAAGGTCTTGTTTATTAAAAAAATATATATATTTTTTTTAGTTTAGCCTATGATAAAGTAAGGAACGCGCACACACATACGCACACACGTTGTTGTTTTTTAAACAATGACTGGAAAACTTTATTCATGAGAATAATTATTTATTTAGCAGCTTCACCAAGGCATGGCGATGTTCAATAATTAATAGTGACGTGAACAGGTGTACCGACGAAACATATCACCTACATTGTGCTGCCAATAATATATTTGTATTGTTTTAAGGGTAAGGATAGGTGTGGACGGGTATGTTTATGGCAGGGGTATGTATGTACATTAAAAAAAAGCCTCAAACCACATGAATAAGATGCTGGTAGCACAATCTGACAGCCTTTTTCGCTATCGATTTGACCTATACTTATTTTTAATGGGAGGTAACTTAATGTTAGCACAATCTGAGCGGGCAGCACAAATCGTCAGAACACCGGTCCGTTTTGATCGCGTTAATACGGTAACAGCACCCGGAAATGCGCGAATATTCAGATATTCTTACGTTCGTACAAGTATGATACAAAAATCCGTGTTGCTCTTATGCGTTATAACCGGCGCCGTAGTATTAAACGCGTTCTGTGGATGACTGCGCTTTCGCTGTAACCGTCTCCGTAGAAACACGGATCGTGGTCTTTTGTGGCATTGTTGTCGCCGCCGCTATCCACGTGTTGCAGAAGAGACAAATACATTGCACAATCCCGCCACAGAGTGAACTGCATCCCCAGCTTGAAGCCATCGCTGTCACTGCACGATATTACGATCCGGTAACGTTAGTCTTCGCAGTTCACATCTCCCGTTCCTTCCAAAGGCTGTACAATGAGCGAATACTTCTCGCTGTCGGAGTGTGATGTAATTGGCTTTGATTTGGACCACACGCTCTGTCGATACAATTTGAAGGAGACCTCCAGGGTGAGTCGCACTGGCATCATGCACATCATGTCACAACCGAGCTCAAACGCATAATAGGGCTTGCACTGCGCGAACACCTGCTCAATGGTTATGATAAATCAGAGATGCATGATGTGTCCTGTCTGCTTTACATCACTAGACCTGAAGCGACACAGTGTTGATGCGCTAATCTAAGAGATCGATCTATTCGGTAGGCCTTGTGAGAACACATTGAGAAGGCGAGAGGTGTGTCTCCTTTATCTGTCATTCCAGGAGGGATGTTCATTCAAACACCATTTTGTTGATTTCATCTGGCGTGTAGTTTATTACATAAATATTAGGGCAGCTGGATAAAAATATAATTACAAGCCTGACTGTATTAGCTCGTGTTGGCCGTTCTTTTTCAGATGAAGCTTAATGTATGGTTATAATCACTTCTTGGCAGAATTAGTGGGTTTTTGTTTGTCTGACATCTTGGGATTAAGATCATGTGGACACAACGTTCTGTACCTCCACTTATTTACATTACAGTTGTTGGAGGTCTGTTGGAGGTGTTTTGGTAAAGTTTTTTTGGGCAGAATTGTGAGTGAGCACACAACCCCACACATTGCAGATGCTTTATGTTGGCTGACACAGGACTAAGCGCTCATTTTCTTCTCCTGTTTTTCCATGCCCCAAACAATCGGAAAGGGGCTTTCTAAATATGTTTGCCCCAGTCCTCAGAGATTCACGATCAGAAGATACATGTTTTTTTTGGAAATGCTTCTTTGCTGCCCTTCTTGATCTTCCAAAAGTCTGTTGTTTATTTAGCCATTCCTGACTGACTGGTGGCTGATCCCGCATAATCCTCTTTAGAGACGATCCTGGCACTTGTTCTTGGACATTCTTTAAAAGATGTTTACATGTATTTAGTCCACCAAATATCCTTGAGAAAACGCAATATGGCTGCATTTCTTTGCAGTTGAATGGAAGAACAAAGATTATAAAAAATGACCTGGTTCAGCCTTGTGCTCGTCAAATTCTCACCTGTTAACAAGACGATACATATGGTTCATTCTTAATACTGGCAAAGAAGGACTGTTGTTAGGAGTATATGCTGAATGATCCACAATATTTATGCCAAAACTTTTGGGTTTTTTTTTTTAGCTCGAGATGAAGCTTTTATGGTTAGGCGATGGTTCATTAACATTTACAGTTCATTTACATACACCTTGAGTAAATGTTTATTATTTTAAGTAAGAGGGATAATACAAAATGCTTGTTTGACCTGACCAGTTAAACTGTTTGCTGTTCTTCAGAAAAATCCTTCAGGTGCCACACATTCTTTGGTTTTCCAGCATTTTTGTATATTTGAACCCTTTCCAACAATGACTGTATGAAATCCATCTTTTCACACCAAGGACAACAGAGGGACTCATATGCAACTATTACAGAAGATTCAAACACTCACTGATGCTCCAGAAAGAAAATTAAGATTAATTTGAAGATCAAGGTAAATTTAACTTAATTTGTCTTCTGGAAAACATGTAAGTAGCTTCTGAAGGGCAGTACTAAATGAAAAAATATGATATTTAGGCAAAACAAGAAGAATATAATGCAAGGCTCTTAATGCATGTTTTATTTCCTTCTGGAGCATCGGTGAGCATCTGAATCATCTGTAATAGTTGCATATGAGTCCCTCAGTTGTCCTCGGTGTGAAAAGATGGATCTCAAAATCATAGTCATTGTTGGAAAGGGTTCAAATACACAAAAATGCTGGGAAACCAAATAATTTGTGGGAGCTGAAATATCTTATTCAGGTCAGTACTAAATACACATTAGCATGCATTTTGTATGATCCCTCTTACTTGGTAAAATAATCACCATTTTGCAGATTCTGCAAGGTGTGTAAGCTTTTGACTTCAACTGTATTTCTTCTGTCTGTGTTGCAGCTCATCTATGAGAGTTTTGCACGGTATCTGGTGGAACACAAGGGCTATGATAAAGATCTGCTTCATTTAACACCTGCTACTTGGGATTTCTGGTGAGTTTTAATAACAGTTTTATAAGTAAAACGATTGAGAAGACCTGCATGGAACCAGATTCATCATATTCAAAACAAACAAATGCAGATGTTCATGCTAAAAGACTTTGGTAGCAGTTACTTGTTCTTTTATAAATATTTAAAGCATTTTACATTGTTAAATAACTATTTACAGTATAATTCGGATTCATAACTTCATATATTTATTTCATTTTTGCTGTTAAAATATCAAAATTAAAATCAATAGAACAAAGATACAAATTAAATAAACAAAGTTTAAAGTTAGAAAATGAAATCAAAGTTTTTAGGTACAATAAGTTTATTTAACATTGAGTAAGAAATGTTATCAATGTATTAATGTGAATCAAATGTAAAAATAAAACTGCATAGTTTTCACTGTTATTTAAATATAAATTTAATCTTATTATTAGAGGTAGATAAAAAATAATAATGTCAAGAGAAGTGAATAATTTTCACTTTATTTTGCTGTTTAATTAACATTAAAATACACAGGCAGCAGCATGTTTATTAGGTTCCACATGAAGGATGTTGAGTGTATCATGCACACGATGCTATATTGGAAATGTATATACCGCAATATAGCAAAACCTTTAACGATGGGCACTTTATACACCATGTTGCCAGCCCTACTTATTAACAAACTGAATCTTGTTTCAAGCAGGTATTCTTGTCATTAATACAGATTACGGAAATAAATTAATTGGATATGTATATATTTATAATAGTGTCTATAATAGTGTTTTTCTTAACAAAGAAATAAGTTGTTGTTCTAGTATGAGCCTGCTTATCTCTCTAGTACACAAACACAGTTGCTTGTTGTCATGTGATCAGTTTTAAAGGTCTTGTGGTGGACCTTGAGGAGGGCAACCTGGTAAAGTTGGCAGAGGACGGTACTGTCTTGCGGTAAGTCAATTCAGTATGACTTGTGCGTGTTTGTGTGTGAGAATGATTGCCGTGCAGTACATTTCATAACTCCTTTTTCTGGAAAAAGATTAATTGTACATAAAAAATATATATAAACTTCTCTTAACCTGTTATATTAAGTTGTTAATCTGTTTAAAACATATTTATTTGTAGAGCAACTCATGGCACTAAAAACCTTAGTACTGACGACATCATAAAGAATTATGGTCCTAAAAGAGAATGGAAGCATTTTAATAGCCTCAATACCTCGTACACACGATCTGGTAAGGATGTTCTCTTGAAGATAGTTCCTTTTTATCATTTCCAATGTCATTATAACACTCATAAGTGTATTAAATCTTGTGAATTTTTTTTTTTTGTGATGTGGTATTTATTTAGAGTTTAATATTTGCATTATCCTCATATTATCAAATAACTGTCCTTGCTTTAATATGTGATTTAGTGCGCTCATTTGTTGCAGCAAAATACTATTTTTATGACAACTATTTTGACCTCCCTGGTGCTCTTCTCTGTGCCAGAGTGGTGGATATGTTGAATAAGGTAAAAATAAATCAGTGCTTTTAAAATAAAATCTATATTTCTATTAGGGATGCACGGTATTGGATTTTTACAGATATCCGATATGCATATATTGTTCAACTCATTTTTGCCGATATGATATATTTCCTTTTGTTTGGAAACAACACTAATTTTGGTTAGTTTTTAACAAGAACTTATTTTTTTGAATTAAATAAAAAAGAATGAAGGTTTTTTTAACAGTACATTGAAGCTTTGAAAATAACTATGTATCAATCGCTGCATTTTCCCCATAATAATGCCATGTTAACACTAAAATTTTATTTTAAGATTTAACATTTGTAGATGGTCTACAGCAAAAGAGTTGTAAAAATTCAGAAAATCTTTTAGAGCTCATTTGTTTAAAAATAAAACACGAATGAATAAATCAGTATATATAATTTAATTTACAAGTGTCATGTTTGTAATTTTTTTTAATGTAAGCTAGCTTCTGACCATTAAATCAAAACATACTCATTATTTTATGACCTCAATTACTGTTTTATTTAATCAGAAACAGTCTAAATTTTATTTGTGCCGGCTATTTTACTTTTAATTTAATTAATAGGCTGACAGTGCCCCCTACAGATTAAAACTCCTTAACGAACGGGTGTTAGGAACCGGGTGAGGATTTCACTGCTGTCGCTGTACGTGCTATTACTGTTTTTTCTATCACACAACGAACTCGTCATTCTGTTCGTGCGTTCACAGATTAAATGCAGCGATCCAAAAGAGTGAATCTAATCTTCATTCAGACAAAACTTTGCTTCAAGAATGAGCCACACTGCTGACATGATCTACAGGTGCATCTCAATAAATTAGAATGTCGTGGAAAATTTCATTTATTTCAGTAATTCAACTCAAATTGTTAAATTCTTGTATTAAACTACGTCAGTCTGTGTGCATTGAATTTAAGTCTTTGGTTCTTTTAATTGAGATGATTTTGGCTCACATTTAACAAAAATCCACCAACCCACTCAACAAGTTAGAATACTTCATAAGTATATGTATATGTACTCAATACTTGGTAGGGGATCCTTTTGCTTTAATTACTGCCTCAATTCGGCGTGGCATGGAGTTGATCAGTTTGTGGCACTGCTGAGGTGGAATGGAAGCCCAGGTTTCTTTGACAGTGGCCTTCAGCTCATCTGCATTTTTGGTCTCTTGTTTCTCATTTTCCTCTTGACAATACCCCATAGTTCTGGTCTGGTGAGTTTGCTGGCCAGTCAAGCACGCCAACACCATGGTCATTTAACCAACTTTTGGTGCTTTTGACAGCGTGGGTAGGTGCCAAATCCTGCTGGAAAATGAAATCAGCATATTTAAAAAGCTGGTCAGCAGAAGGAAGCATGAAGTGCTCCAAAATTTCTTGGTAAACGGGTGCAGTGACGTTGGTTTTCAAAAAACACGATGGACCAACACCAGCAGATGACATTGCACCCCAAATCATCACAGACTGTGGAAAGTTTACTCTGGACTTCAAGCAACTTGGGCTATGAGCTTCTCCACCCTTCCTCCAGACTCTAGGACCTTGGTTTCCAAATTAAATACAAAACTTGCTCTCAGCTGAAAAGAGGACTTTGGACCACTGGGCAACAGTCCAGTTCTTCTTCTCCTTAGCCCAGGTAAGACGCCTCTGATGACAACTGTGGCCAAATTCCTTGACACGTCTGTGTGTGGTGGCTCTTGATGCCTTGACCCCAGCCTCAGTCAATTCCTTGTGAAGTTCACCCAAATTCTTAAATTGATTTTGCTTAACAATCCTTATAAGGCTGCGGTTCTCTCGGTTGGTTGTGCATCGTTTTCTTCCACACTTTTTCCTTCCACTCAACTTTCTGTTAACATGCTTGGATACAGCACTCAAATTCTAATTTGTTGAGATAGTGAATTGGTGGGTTTATGTTAAATGTGAGCCAAAATCATCACAATTAAAAGAACCAAAGACTTAAACTACTTCAGTCTGTGTGCATTGAATTTATTTAATACACAGGTTTCACAATTTGAGTTGAATTACTGAAATAAATGAACTTTTCCACGACATTCTAATTTATTGAAATGCACCTGTAATCACTAGCACACCCTGAGCACATGTGAGTTAACCCATTCCTCTTATCGGCAAGAGATATCGGCATATTTTTTTCATATCAGGCCGATGCAGATATTTACATTTAAAGCTATTATCGGCCGATTCCGATAATATTGTGCATCCCTAATTTATATTGTATATCAGGAGTAGCATTTGTTAATTAGCCGTAGAGTAAATGTTTAACTAACACAATGTTTGTTGTCATTTGTTAATCTTTTTATTTATAATTTTTTAACCCTAGCGAGGAGCTGAAATCACATCTGACATTTGGAAAGACATTGTTGCTGCCATTGACCATAACTACAACACATCTGCTTTTCGGGGTATGTAGAAATAACCCTCTTATCTCTCTTATCACTCTTTATGATCAGCATTTTTAAGTGTAATTTAATCTTGATGTTATATTATGTCTGTAAAATCCAATGTGTGAATATCAAACAGAACCCAGTCTTTGACCCAACTACATAGCCTAAGATTTTTTTTTTACTAAATTTGAAGTCAGATTAAGATATGTTTCAGGATGAAAACGTAAAGGTCTTTGTACTGAGGACTTCCCTTTCTAAAGCATTAACCTTTTACCACAGTCATAAACAAACAGCAGCACTGGCACTAAGACTTTATTTGTGTTGAGTATTATAATGCACACCTTTTTGAGATATTACAGTTAAATGAACAAACAAAACAAACAATTATTCACTTTGGAATCCATTTATATAAAAACCTGGCTCACTTAATGTCTCTTAAAGAGACCTTTGTGTACTAACAAACTGTGTCTTCTAAGCATACTAAACACATAAACCTTTTGTTAAAATGTGAGCACAGGAAAAAGGCAAACACATAGCACCATTTTAATACATAACCATCAGTTCAGGCTTTAGGGAAATGCAGCTGGTCAGTTGTCAAATTTTTTGGATAATTTGTATTTGTGTTCCATAATAATTGAGATGATCAAAATATTTCCATACAAATAGGTCTTATGTAAATCAACAAGCTACAGACATGTTTTCTAAATTAGTCATCCTTTTCCATTCTGCATGACTCTTGGGGCAAAGGGAAAATGAGTGTAAAGGCAGACAATTTTTGAAATCGAAAGAATGAGGGTTTTCTTGAGTGTGTTTATCACGTAGAGGCAATCAAGAAGCCAGAGAAAGAACAGTGAACATTATCATCAGCATAAATGCCATTGGATTGGTCATCTGGAACCTGGATGTACACTGTGTCATGGTAATCCAGCATGAGGACAGCACTGCCAGACATCTGGTCAAGGAAACCTTTGTTGTACTCATCATAAGAGAACAGGACTGGATCTCTGTTTTTGTGAAGTGCTACCAATGCATTTGCTCCATTGACATGCATATGGAAAGAAAAGTAGTAAAGTCCTGGAACCTGACAGGTGAATATACCAGTGTTGGGATCATAGTGGTTCTCTCCGTTGTAAACAACCTGGTTGAATGCAATTGGTGTTCCAGCGTTAGGATAAGCTCTGGTAAGAAGAGCTGTGAATGCTGACATGGGTGCTTTCATCAGCTCGTGACTAACAGGCATTACCATCTCATGGGATTTAATTGGCATGCTTTTCTCTTGGTGATAAGCAATCTCGCCTGGGGGTCCAGGTGGCCCAGGAGGTCCTTGTGGACCTGGTTGACCATCATGACCTCTGCCACCAGGAATACCAGGAGGACCCTGAGGTCCAGAAATTCCCTTAGCTGTGAACCCTGCTGGGCCAGGGGAGCCTGGAAGTCCTGCATGACCCTTAAGACCTGATGGACCAGCAGGTCCTACTGGGCCTGTTAGTCCTCTTGCTCCAGGGATACCATTTTCACCCCTTGCACCTTGTGGCCCTTGATGTCCTGGATTTCCCTTTTCTCCTTGTGGCCCCTTGCTACCTGGTATACCTGATGCACCGGTAAATCCTGATTCACCTTTGGGACCCTGATGCCCCATATGACCCATTGGACCTGGTGTACCTGCTGCACCTGGAACACCAGGTTTTCCTGAGAATCCTTGTGCACCTTGCTCACCCTTTGCACCCCTTTGGCCTGGTCCTCCAACCATACCAATGTCACCTTTAGCTCCCTGTGGACCTGCTTCTCCCTGAAATCCCCTAGAACCTTGAGGACCAGGTGGACCTATTGGGCCAAAAGCACCTGTCTGTCCTGTGTGACCCATTGGCCCTGGTTCTCCCTTTTGGCCTGTTGTACCTGAGGTTCCAGGCACTCCCCTTTCTCCTGGAAATCCGGATGATCCAGGTTTGCCAGTACCTGGCAGACCTGGAGCGCCTGGCTGTCCTGCTGGTCCTTGAGGACCTTTTTGTCCCATTTGCCCAGGCAAACCTGAAGCGCCATTCTGGCCTGGTTTTCCTGGTGCTCCTACTCCAGGTGCCCCTGTATGACCCTTGGGACCTGTTATGCCGATAGGACCCGGTGACCCATCCATACCTGGCATTCCTGGCTTTCCAGACTCTCCAGGATATCCACTTGGTCCAGGTTTTCCAACTCCAGGCTGACCTGGCTGACCAGAAGCCCCCTGAGGACCCATTGGACCTCGGCCACCAGGTGTTCCTGGAATACCATGGCCAGGTTCTCCTTTCTGGCCTGACTGTCCAGGAACTCCAGTATGACCCTTAAGGCCAGGTTCTCCACGTGGGCCCATTCCTCCTGGAAGACCGTGTGGTCCAGGCTTTCCAGGAGAAGTAATGCCAGCAGGTCCAGGGCTTCCATGTGATCCTGGCGCTCCTCTTGCACCTTGAGGTCCTACAGGCCCTGGATGTCCCTTATCACCTGGAAATCCAGGTGTGCCTGGTTTTCCAGGTGAACCTGGGGTTCCAGGTTTACCAGGTGAGGAGTAGCCTGCTGGACCTGCTGGTCCAGGTGGACCAACTGGACCGGGATGTCCAATGCCGCTCTTTCCAGGAATTCCTGGTGGGCCGGGGGCGCCAGGTTCACCTGGGGAACCTGGAATACCAGGTTCACCAGCAACAGCTAAAAATAAGATACAAATATAATAGAAATTTAAATGCAACCTTACATCACTTAATGTAAGATAAAATAAAAAAATCTTGAATTGCTTGTAAGACTTTCCAATAACATACACTTTTGGCTCAATAACATGGTGATGACCTTTTAAATCTCAGAAATTTTACTAGCTAAATTTTCATGCTTGATGTTCTTAAGAAATTGTTCGTTTTTTTTTCATTTCACTGATGATTTAGTCACATATGTAGACTAAAAAGAAGTATGATAGAATTCAGAAATATATTAAAGTTTAGTTTAAAGAGATCTTGTGTGTGTGTGTGTACAGCTTTGACTACTTGTGAAGTCCAAAATGTCTTGACGATTTAAAAATACTCTCTCTAATATAGTGAAACCTGTTGAACACAGACTACTAAACTGCACTCACTTGTTGAAAAGGCTTATACTTCAGCCAAATCATGTTACTATTTAAATATCTAGTGTTTTGCACAGTTTCTGTTAGGGTTGTCTTTAACGGCAGGGGTCAAGTTTGGCAATAGAAAATGTCATTACCCTGACAAAAAAAACAGTGGAAGCTAAGTCACTAATATAGTAAACAAATGCATGTTATAATGTTTGTATTTTGGGATACCCTTTGGTTAGAGAAGCGATAAGAGACATTCTAAACTGCAAGTGATACTGTGGTCAGCATTTTTTAAACGTGTGATATGTACGTCTATTATGATGATTATCATGATATAAAATCACTGGCACAAGTATATTTTTGCATAAGATATGCTGTTTAATGAATTGTATGTAGTCGTAGGTACTGCACAGATGGGTTGGATTGTTTGACCACCACAGAAAACACAGGGAACAGCCCTTTTTTTTCAATTCGAAAGAGTGCTCGTCCAGAAACTAATGGTATAATTTAACACCGCAATGGCTTATTTTGGGCATGCCTGTTGTATAATGTGGTTACATCTGTTTTGGAGATTCAACGATTTTCTAAAGTAGTAGATTGCATATACTGTGGTGTATGCCAATTGAAGAGTAATTAACAGTATTTGTAGTTATGCTCTTTGCACTAGGACTTTATGTAAAGTCAATGTATTCTGGGCATTGCATGCAGATTGGCAATTAAAGAGGAGTTGGAAATCTAAAGTGATATTAGATATATTTGTTGACTGTAGATAGATCCAGATTTGTGAAATTATCTGAGCGACTGAGATACCATTGTGGCAAAGAGGCTAAACTAATTTTTCAATCAGATTAGTTATTTGCTTATATGTATGCATGCATTTTTGCCTACCCAAGCTCCCTTAGTGTAGTGAGTCTTAATGTTGCACCTGCTGCTGTTATCCTATATAAATATTTTGAAGCATTCCACATGACAAAATATTACAGTGATGAAATACAGGAATTGTATATACACCAAAAGAAAACTCACTCTGAGATTTTGTAGAATAAGCCTGTTTCTTCACATGATAGTATCTTTCAGGTGTCGCCTCAGCTAGTACCACAAGGAGAAGAAGAATGCTTGTTACTCTGAGGTCCATTGTCTCAAGCTAAGCCTGTAAAGAAGTTATGAAATGAGAAAAATTAGAACAAAATCTCCCCCTCATAACACTTTAAATGGGCATTATTAACAAGAATGCAATTTTTGTATATCTGCATAAAATCAACATTAATACCAAATTACGGAAAAAAGCATCAGATTCGTCGCTTATTACCCAGAAAGCCTTCCCATTTAAATTGCATTCTTATTAAACATGGCCCAGGAGCTCACTGACACACATACAAATCAGCATCTAAAAGATCATCATCTCCTACCAACCAGCATGAAGCTGGAGCAGAGGGCTATAGAGCAGCTGTACCCACCAGCAGGCTGGAGCTCCAGAAGTCAGAGGTGGTCGGGCAGTTGTCCTGGCCAATCTGTATATTTGTACGTTTCCAGTCAGTCCGTGGAAGTCCTGTTCACTGGAGTGGATTCTGATATTTATACCAAATTTGCTTCTCCAGCAGCACCCAAAATCTCCCTCCCTCCTTGTGTGATGTCAGTTTTAATGAAGGGTATAGTGTCCCTTGTGAGTGCCTGCATAATGTGGTAATATCACTTTGATCTGTGGTCAAGTTTTCTTTTGATCCTTACAGGCAATAATAATACAAAATAGGATGCTGACACTTTATATTAAATACTGTTCTTTAAAGGAACTTTTTATTTTAATTTTATGCAAGTATTTTGCATAAAAATATGTTATAAGATTTGAACTTTTTGGGCAAAATCATTCCTCAGCTGTTTTGTGCCTCAGCTGAGGTGTGTTTTTATTTTATTTTTTTATTTAGCTTTCCCCCTACCTTAACATTTATTTTGTTAGTGTTCATGAAGTATGTTTTTTACATAATGGTTTTGCATAACGTTTCAAGAGTAAGATACCTGGTTAAAAATAGTGTAGCCTTTGTCTGTGTATTTCCTATCCTTTGCCTTTCAGATTTATTTCTTTAAAAGCGTCTCAGGATCAGAATCAAATTTGTGGAAACGTGGTTAATTCTTCTGTAGGACAGCAGAGGGCAGAGTTGAAGTCCTTTTTGTCCTCATGTGGGAAATGTTGGGTGCACTAGCCAAAGGGGTCATTAAAGGTTATTTTTAGGATTTTGATGATATAAGTGTCAGATAATTGTAATTATGATTAATACGTAGCTGTTAATTCCAATCATATTCCTGTGCTATGGGTTTGTAGAATTTTCACACCATTTATAAAGGTGTAAAACTTATTATTTTATTATTAATAATATTTTTTTATAAATAATGTTTACCTAAAATTTAAATTTTATCCAAAACATACATAATTATTTTTTGGTCTTATGATGATTACACTTGCAAATTATGACAATTTTGCATCAGTTTTTTTATTATTATTGTTCAGTAAATTTAAAACTATAAGTATTGTTTTAATACTTTTTATTATCTGATTTAGAAGCTGCTTCATTTTACAGCCCACAGATGACCTCCCAGAAGAACCATGGTCCTCCTGACAACTCTATTTAGTAAAATAATAGACATCAAATGTTGGAAGTGTCTCTTTAAGTCAGTTCCTGACGCTCTTTCAAACCAATAGAGAAGACTGCACCGAGGTGTGCATGTTTACTTATTTTGATGCCAATATCGGTTGGCTTATCAAAATGTATGCATTCCATTCTAAAAATAATGTTTGTTTTTGTGTGTTTTTTTGTGTGGGTAAAAGGGTGTTTGTTCCTTATTTTTGAGGTCTTTTACTGACAAAACCAATATTATTTTTTATTTTAACATTTGTTGAGCTTTTACCTTAAAAAAATGACTGAATGAGAGAGATAGTAAGCAATGGGCGAGAAGAGAATAGAACAGGATCAGGAAAGGACCTCATCCGGGGCTCAAACCTGGGTCACCCCAAGCGTTGTTATGCAGTGTGTCAAAGGCTGTGGCTCTGACCTGAATAAAATTCCAAAATAATCATAAGTAGGGTTGCATGTTATATGATTGATACATTTTTGGCCAGAAATAAATTATAATGACATTGTGTTGATCATCTTCACCAAAACTTTGTTCGATATTTAGTTTTGGTATATTTGCACGCAACAGAGAGTCTGTAAAGAATTTGTGACTAGGAGTGTGTTTAGCCAAGTTAACATGGCACTGTGAGGATTTCAGCATTTTTTCACAGTTATGTTGTTTTTGGTTATAAATAATCTGCCATGAAGGGATAGTTCACCCAAAAATTTAACTTCTGTCATTAATTACTCACCCTCGTGTCTTTACCAAACAAGACCTTCGTTCATCTTCGAAACACAAATTAAGACATTTTTGATGAAATACGAGAGGTTTCTGACCCTCCATAGACAGCAAAAGTACTAACATGATCAAGGCACAGAAACGTATTAAGGATAATTTTGTGCGCAAATAAAACCAAAATAACAACTTTATTTAACAATTCTTCACCTGTTTCTCCACTTAACAATTAAATTCTTCTCCCAATTCTTCTTCACTCTGACATACTATCTCCTGCAGGCATGCCGCAATTGTGGAGAGTATCACGACACATACATGTGCTTTTCTCTTCGTTTAAATGACGAATGCGCAAACTGTCTTCTCGTAAACAAGGCACAGCGCATGCGTGTTGAACGTAAGCAGCAGCATTGGGAAAGCACACCATGCATCGTGACTCTCCGCAGTGGCGGCACCCTGACGAAAGAGGAAGAGAAGATAAGGATTTTGGTTTTCTTTGCACACAAAAAGTATTCTTGTAGCTTTGAAAATTTACAACCACTGATGTCACATGGACGATTTAACGATTATTGCTACCTGTGCTTGATCAAGGTAATACCCTTGCTCTCGGATTTCATCAAAAATATGTTAATTTGTGTTCCGAAGATGAACAAAGGTCTTACAGGTTTGAAACAACATGAGGGAGATTAATAAACAACAAAATATTCATCTTTGGGTGAACTAACCCTGTAAGTAACAATATGCCAGTTTCATGATTAACCCTCCGGTGCTGCTCGCTTGGCAGTCAAATTATTTTTTTTTTTATTTCAATGAAATAAATACTATATTTTATTTCATAACTCAGGGGTTCTCAAAGTTTAATTCAAAGGTCCGATGGGAATTATCATCAACGTCAAAAGGTTTTGTTATTACAAAACTTGTTTTTATAAACATGATTATTTATAAACAATTCAACTTGTATATGCAATTATTAAAATGGTGTACTTGTGTTTACGAAAATTAACATTTTTATACTAAAAAAAACTAAAAAACATTCGTTACTATTAAACATGTAATCACAAATGAACCATCTCTACACTAACTGTTTACTATTTGTGTAAAAACTGGTTATATAAATTGTAATCAATATGCAAAAGAAAAAATATTTTTTACTACACTTTTATTATAATAAAACCATGGTTATTTTTCAATTACAACAACTGCAAACTAAATGGAGTTCTCATTTAGGTCTACTATTTAATGTCTGAAATAGTACAATGTAACCTGCATCACTTCAACTGTTGCCACAATTATATATATTTTTTAATATATATTTCATGGAGCACAAACGTGAAAAAACCCTTTACAGATGTCACTCATGTTCATTGTCAGACAGTTGTAGGTTTTTGGAAACGCTGTTTTGTACTCGTTTATTCACAAGTGCTGCGGGTCAGTTCTTTGAAGTGCTGGTGGAAACCCATATGCTCGCGGGGCGAAACCGGTGACATTGTTCTATAATAAATCTAAGGTTTATCCAAAATGTCGTTAGTTGCTATTGCTTTGTCTTACACTGTATCACTGAACACTGTTAAATCTGAGTGATTCAAATATCAAGTGGAGGCGGGTCCGGATTGAATTCCCTCCCGGTCCGATCCGGACCGGAGTCCGGACTTTGAGAAGCCCTGTCATAACTCATTAAATCATTGAGTGATTATTCAAGTACAAATTAAAATGTCTCATTTCTGTGTAATGTCTCCACCTGACTAGTGGATGGTGTGTGAAATTACACAAAACTGGAAGACTGTCCGAATGCAGACATGCACATGAAAAAGGTCTATATTTTTGTCACTCATTTCAGAAAGTGAAACCCATATATTATATAGATTAATTACACATCGAGTGTATTTCTTTATTTCTTGAAATTTTGAAATGGCTTATTAAAACCAAAATTCAGTGTCTCAGAAAATTTGAATATTACATAAGATCAATAAAAAAAGGATATTTTAAACAGAAATTTCAGGCTTCTGAAAAGTATGTTAATTTCTATGCACTCAATACATGGTTGGGCCTCATTTTGCATGAATTACTGCATCAATGCGGCATGGCATGAAGGCAATCAGCCTGTGACACTGCTCAGGTTTAATGGAAGCCCAGATTACTCTGATAGCGGCCTTCAGGTCATCTGCATTGTTGGGTCTGGTGTCTCTCATCTAGATTCTCTATGGGGTTCAGGCCAGGCAACTTTGCTGGCCAATCAAGTACAGTAACACCATGGTCATTGAACCAGCTTTTGGTACCTTTGGCAGTGTGGGCAGGTGCCAATTCCTGCTGGAAAATGAAATCAGCATCTCCATAAAGCTTGTTAGCAGAAGGAAGCATGAAGTGCTCTAAAATTTCCTGGTAGATGTCTGCGTTGACTGTGGACTTCAGAAAACACAGTGGACCAACACCAGCAGATGACACAGCAGCCCAAATCATCACTGACTGTGGAAACTTCACACTGTAACTTCAAGCAACATGGATTATGTGCCTCTCCATTCTTCCTCCAGACTCTGGGACCTTGATTTCTAAATGAAATGCAACATTTACTTTCATCTGAAAAGAGGACTTTGGACCACTGAGCAACAGTCCAGTTATTTTCTCCTTAGCCCCGGTAAAATGCTTCTGACCTTGTTTCTGTTTCAGAAGTGGCTTGGTAGTCCTTTTCCTGAAGATGTCTGAGCGTGGTGACTCTTGATGCACTGACTCCAGCTTCAGTTCACTCCTTGTGAAGCTCTCCCAAGTGTTTGAATCGGCTTTGCTTGACAGTATTCTCAAGCTTGCGGTCATCCCTGTTGCTTGTGCACATTTTCCCACCCAATTTCTTCCTTCCAGTCAACTTTGCATTTAATATGCTTTGATACAGCACTCCTTGAACAACCACCCCTTTCAGTAATGACCCTCTGTGACTTACCCTCTTTGTGGAGGGTGTCAATGATCGTCTTCTGGACCATTGCCAAGTCAGCAGGGTTCCCCATTATTGTGGTTTCAAAGAACAAGAGATTTATGTTGTGCCCATTGCTATACTGTATAGATGGTCATTTATTGAAACTCAAATGTAAATATTCTAATATTTTGAGATAATCATTTTTGACTTTCATTAGCTGTAAGCTCTAATCATCAAAATTAAAACAACATTTGTTTGGAGTGACTTACTTTACATGTAAGGAATCTAAAATATATGAAAGTTTCACTTTTTGAAAAGTTACAAAAAAAAACTTTCACCATATTCTATTTTTTTTTTAGATGTACCTGTAAGTGGTAGGTTATTTTAGAAAAAAAAAACTGAGAGAATCAAGAAGTTATGCACAGATCACTGCCATTGTGTGAATGTAATCATATAATAATACAAAAAACTATTATCTGATTATGAGCATTTGAAAACATAATATAATCTAATTACAAGTATTTATTTTTTGTAATGATAACATCAACGATACTACATAGCACTGTCCCTTTTATGTGTTTTTTAAAATCCTATTTTGATTATAGAAGTGTCTGTGATTTAAGATGGAGTGTCTGTAATCAAGATCAAGTATGTTCATGTGCACAGACACCACCACTGCACAGTCTTAATTGCCTGCCTAAACATTACACCATGTCTGAAGAGTGTGTGTGTGGTTATGGTTGTTTGCTGTTGTTTTATGTTTGTTATATTCTGTAAACTTTTTGGGGTTTTTATTTGTTTCATTGTTACATATGCTTGAATGTTTATTATTCTGATCTGTTTTAGTGATTCATTATGACAATCATAAATACTATATGGATAGATTATAATAGAAATTAAAACAATACAATTTCTACTACAGTATTTCAATATATTTTTCATTGAATAAGCTTACTATCTGTTATACGGTTAGACTGGTTCTACTGAATAGTTCTCAATTCTTTACATTACAGCCCCATAGTAAGGGTTAAAAATCAAAACATCTATGTCTTTATTGGCCACAATGAGCTGTGAATTATCGGTTATCGTTATCGGCCCTGAAATTCCATATCGGTTCACTCCTAATCAAAAGACACCAAAGATTTTGAGTCTAATCTTTCACGTTGTGTCTGAGTCAAGAACCAGAAGCAAACCAGACAGTGTTCCCATAATGAGTTCTGCTGTGGTTTTGCCCAGAGCCCTCAGGAGTTTGGGTTTTGCCGTCTGGTGAGGTAATCTACCTCCTCTCTGATGTGGTCTTCCGCTGAGCTTCTGTCTTGAGTGGAGAGGTTGTGCTGGAAAACGCTCATTTACAGAGCTCCTATATATAGTAAAATACACTACTGTTGCTTTCCAAACATTTGTTATGTTGAATCCCAACAGTTTAAGCCTATTGTCTAACTATAACTATCACCCCTGATTGATATAACAAAACAAAAAAACCTCAAACCAGAAGACTGCACATATAAAAGTGTCTCATATAAAATGATCCCATGGACCATCTGTTACAAGCATAGAAAATAAAAAGATAAGCTCATGATTTCAACATTCACAAATCACAAAAAAGTCAGTGAAGCACAATAAAAAAATGCAAATCAGTGTACCGTATGATTTATGATTGTGTTATGTCTTATTTTGCACGTTATCTGATATGTGGAAAAACTGTGCACATTGTTTGTCAACATGGTTAAAACCTGTTACCTAGCACCAGGACGCCGGCACACTGAATGCTCTCTGTTTGCACAATGTTTACGAATAGATTAAATGAAACGTGACCATTAATCTTGACAAACTATCATTCTGAAGGTCTAAGCCTCAAGCATCGACGATAGATCGCTGTTTTTCAATGGAAAGATTATAAGGAATGTATTTGCTAAATTTGTGTAAGCAGTACAGATCAAACCATCCATAATAAAAAGCAGTACATACCAGCTTCTTGTAATATTGTGTCACAAACGCATCCACTGGTGTAAATCCCGGTTTAGTTAGAGAGGTAAGGATCCATGGAACAACATCAGTTTAGTTATATGGACTGATATTTCTTTGTTTACATCTCCTCTCTTCAGGGATAATTATTGTTTGTATCCGTTAAGGAATAGCTCATGCTCAAAAAACTGTGTCTTGGTTGTAAAAAGTCACATGGTTTTGTAGTATACAGTGTTACAGAATGAGACCATCCCCCCCAAAAAAGCGGAAAATTGCTAATTTGAATTCTGGCACACTCTCGCGAGGGCTGTGACTCATGCTGTGACGTACCGGTCATCTGATGGGGGCGGAACTTAGCGATTTGCTTTTTGGACAAAATAAACTATTTTAATTTTACATTTTTCATATATGTGCATTAGGGTTGTGACGGTGAGGAAATTTTCCCACCGGTTAATCGACCTGTTGTCACACCGGTTATACCGGTATCACCGTGGTGGGGGGGTGGGGTCGTTTGAGTTTTCCCTCTTTTCCTAGCTTTCCTTAGGTTTTAAATACCCTGTAAGCGCTGTGCGCGTTTTACTTTGACTTTCATATCAGCGGTAATTCAGCGTCAAGCACTGTTTAAATAAAATAAAAATCAGCAAATACTGTGGAATCAAATAAATGAGAAAGGAAGGTTTTTTTTTTTTACATTATCACTTAGATCAGGGATGCCTAATAGATCGATCACGAAGGCAATGCTGGAAGATCGCGCTTTAGGTCAGTTCTCAACTAGGGGGGCGAGAGATAAAACTACAATATAATATATTCACTAATATTATGACTCGCATGTTAAGTAATGTCAAAAAATTATAGCCTATAAATAAATAACAGTACCACCTCTCAACGTATTCTGTGTTTCGGAGCAGCACATATTTCTCATAGTGTGTAATACAGACTGAACGGTGGCTCAAAAACTCTGTATGAGCAAACTACAGCTCTTGACTGGATAAAACAAGCCAGTTTCACACTAGTAGACACAAGTTTTGATGGACGGCTATTGTAATCAAGGTAAAGCTGATTACAGTGACATACAGGAACGTGCATTAGGCGTGCGTTGTGTCCGTTATAAATGATGTGCAAACGAACCGTGTATGTGCGCTCTCGATCATTTTAACATCATATTTCGGCTTGAATACAGCTCAGTATATTCACATAGTTGAATACAGCGAGTGTTTTATAAGGGATGCTCGCATGTGTTGGAGAAGTTTGTGAGGATCAGTGCTGTTTATGTGCATACGGGCATCAGATGCTCGAGGAACTGCCGATGGCGTCGTGAATAGTGAATAATAATAAAAAAATATGTAATTTTTTTTTATTAAAGTAATGCAATATAAAGATACATCCCAAGAAGGCTTTTTAATTATTTATTTAATATGTATTTTATCATTTATTTACTTTTCACTTGGTAGATCTCGGTGAGTTTCTTATTTGAAAAGTAGATCCGCAAACAAAAAAGTGTGGGCACCCTTGACAAAGATTAATGTCAGACTTTGTCAAGTCTGAAGTCAACAGGCTTAAAACGGGCACTTTTACATTTCGTTTTGAAAGTCTTCCGCCATCGTCTTGTCTGTCTCACCTCACTCTTCTTGTCAGTCATCTCTCTTCACTTGATAAATGAAATCTGATCTGTGATGTAGAGGTCTGCGCGGGACTGTTTTTTAGTCCCTCTCCCGTGAGGTTTTATTCCGCACCCACCCGCTCCCGCGATATATTCACTGTTTGTTCACATTTCTGCTGAAAGACAGACAGATAGGCCAACAAATAAAAGTTTAGTCTGCACAAAATTTTATTTATTTTCGTCTTGTCAAGAGTCTTGAATTTATTGACAGAAAAATGTCAATAACATTTTGCTCCCAACACGGAATAAAGTGTCACAGAGAGAGAAAAAAACGTATAAAAAAATTGTAATCCTTATTTTTATTCGTCTTGCCAGGATATAATTCGTTTAGGCTAACATTCAGCCTACAACACCATAGGAAAAAAAATAGGTTTAGCCTAATAGCTATTTTATTAATCTTGTCAAAATACTAAATTAATTTAACATCTTGCTGTTAACACAGTGAAAAGTGCAGCAGAGAAAAATAAATAAATTCGACACAGTCTGTCATTTAAAATGATAGGATAAGCATATAATACTGCGGTGGGCAAGTAACGGTGTTGCGGCTTAACGCCAAATAACCGCCAACACCGTCTATCGCGGCAAGTCTAATGTGCATTTGTTTTGTGGGGAATGTGGCTGTGTCTGTATGATTAGCATCTGTGTGGCTGATAATCAGCTGTGATTACTCTGACTGAATGAGGGCTATCAGTATGAATACCGATCGGCCATTATGGACTACATGTGCATCTCAATAAATTAGAATTTCATGGAAAAGTTCATTTATTTCATTAATTCAACTCAAATTGTGAAACTCGTGTATTAAATAAATTAAATGTGCACAGACTGAAGTAGTTTAAGTCTTTGGTTCTTTTAATTGTGATGATTTTGGCTCACATTTAACCAAAACCCACCAATTCACAACAAATTAGAATACTTCATAAGACCAATAAAAAATATTTTTTTTTAGTGAATTGTTGGCCTTCTGGAAAGTATGTTAATTTACTGTATATGTACTCAATACTTGGTAGGTGCTACTTTTGCTTTAATTACTGCCTCAATTCGGCGTGGCATGGAGGTAATCCGTTATATAGTCTCAGAAAAATTACATTTTTCAGGGTATCTTCTTCAGATTTGAAATATAAACTCATGAGACATGTGACTTTCAACCCATTACTTTTCTGGATTGCTCCAGGACTTATCTCATATTTGTATATGAAATATATATATATATAATATATATATATATTAAGTCTCTATAACGTTGAATTTTTTTTGAGCATTATCAACTCTGGATGATGGATATTAAAGCCCAAAGGGTCTTCTTTCCAAAGACACCAGAATTGTGTGTGTAGCACACTGAAGTCAGCACCTGTTATAATTTTAAGTTAGGGAGGTCATTTTCAGCTCTGAGTCCCAAAATGGGGGGTGCTAGCCATAGGGTTGGGTACCGAAACCCTGGTACCTATGGAACCGGTATGTACCGAACCGAATCAGAACGCAGATTTCGGTGCCTCATTTCGGTGCCATGCCTAAGTGATCGGTTGAAATAATTGTCCTTTGTTTCTCCGAAACGGACGTAAGAAGCATCATCACCGGCACCACACGTGCAAAATAATTTTTCCGACTGAGAAAATGCACATGAACTCAATTCGGAAAGCTCTAATAATACAAGACCAACAAATCTTTGTAGTAACCCGAGTGTTCGGTTTTCACATTCCGACTTAAAAGCACAACTCGGGGAATGAGAGCATCCGAGGAGCGCGTGAATGCAGTGATTACACTTGCTCTGAAGGCAACAGCAGCTAGCCTTCCATTAACTAGCTAAGCTACCACTACTCCATGGGCTACTAATACATCGATTAGCAATGGATTATAAATATACTTAATTATTATGAAAATACAAGAGATGGCTTGAATAACACAGATAAATTATACATAGTCGAATTCATGTGTTTATTGTGTTTATTTTATCATTCAAAACGTTTATATCTTCTGTTTACTTATCCCTGGAGCATCAAGAGTTCGCTACTTCTGTGACTGAATCTGTGGATTTTTTCTGTGCGAGAGCGCCCTCTGGCGTCCAGTATGAACGAAAAACACATCACCCCCCTGGTTTCACAGACATAGCTTGAACCTAGTGCTAGACTAAAATGTAACTCTTAGCTGTGTTAACTGAAATAAACTTGCACTGACTGATCCTAAAATATATCAGTGCATTTTTTTTGTCTCAAGATGCACACCAGTAATGTTTTTTTTTTTTTCTGAGCGTGTTTATAAAAATTACTTATGTCATAATTGAACTGTGATCTAATCCTGGTTTACATTTACATTTAGTCATTTTGCAGATGCTTTTATCCAAAGCGACTTGCAATTGGGGAATACATAAAGCGATTAATCTTGAAGAGGCAAACAGGCAGAGTAAGTGCCCATAACAGCAAGTCTCAGGCATTGTTCAAATAAGTACAAGCTAGCAAGGGAAGGAGAGAAAGAGAAAGATGAAGATTTAGAAAAAGTGAATCAAATTTTTGATAAAGAGAGGTGTAGTCTAGGGTTAATCTAAGCCCTGTCTGTGTGTCTGTGAAACCGGGGCCATGTGTTCAGTACTAATGGCCAATCCAATTATTAATTGGTAATTTTTATAAGTATCGGTTCAGGCACCGTTTAGGCACCGGTACCGTTTTAAAAGTATCGATTTGGCACCGGTATCGAAAAAAAAAAAAACGATACCCAACCCTAGCTAGCTAACAGGTTAAAGCAGAAGCCAGGAGGGGGTTGGGGGATAGTACGCTGTTGGTTCACTACCTGATTAGATTAGGCAGATCAGAAGTAAAAGGGCACAACCCATGGCCCAACATCATCAGTGCTCTTTATAAATGGGGGTACAACTCCCTGTTATACCAGTGAAGGTAGGACAAACTTAAAATGACTGCTTAGTTGCGAAATCATATTGGCCGCTAGTTGAAAAAAAAGTAGTATACTAATGGAAGGAATGCAATTTTCACTTTTAGACATGTCTCCAGACATGTTTATTTGTTCATTCATTCATTTAAAAAGAGCTGACTGGCTGTTTTTAGAGTGCTGGGAAGCAGATGATGCCTAGAGAAAAGAAAGAGTAATGAAAGGCTGATGTGCTGTGGAAAAGCTAAAGATAGTGAAAAAGGTAAAGATGTATATAAATGTAAAATTTGAATAAACCCAGTGTGCCACTAACAGGCATTTGTGATTTTATGGATGGCGGAATTGACGGAAGTGCTTCAAGCAGAGAGTTGTTGCAATTACAGGGATCAAAAGACAAACTGCAAAATCGGAGCTGGAAGCTTAACCCCGCATTACAGACACCCAGAATAGGAACCGGGACACAAGTGCCACCCACACATCGCTTTCCATTATTAAGACATTTTTGAAAAGCTCTTGCATTTATCAGGATGTGCCTTTTTAATCGGATGTGTATTTATTACACATGGTTTTCAATTTTCTTCTTTCATAGGTTTTTTATTAAATTTTTTACCTATATTTATGTTCATCCTCTTGTGTTGTGTTTCATATTTTGCACTGTCCATTGAGCGAACCTGACCTGACTTACATTTTCACTACTGATTATATTCTGTATAATTGAGTATGTGACGAATAAAAATCCTTGAACCTTGAGCCAGCATAGGGTTTATTTATTTGTTTGTTTGTATTTTGCTAAACTAGGAAAAGTGCAGCTGTGTAGAGCATCATCCATCTCTCTGCAGGGTTACACATGTTACTTCTTCCACTGTGTCACAGTTCACCGCCTTTAAACACAGGGCTACCACACATGTGACCATGCCCACCCAAGTTAAAGAGGACCCACATGTCCTCAAAACATACTTGTTCATTCATCCTAGGAGCTGTTTGGCATGTTCATATAAACACTTGAGTGGATCGTATGAAATGCAAGCAAGACAGAATACATTCTATCAAGCTAGATGAAACTAGACATATTTTTACACAGATGTTTGTTTTGCTCTTGATTCATAAACGAGGCCTGCTGAGTACAGTTTTAAGATAACTAGACGTGTGATTACATATATGTATTATCTAGCAACCTTAAAATTGTTAACCAGATACATGGAGTTTTTTTGTTCTTGATTTTAATGCACCTAGAAATATTCTTTGTTGTAGTTGTGTACCTTTCCAACTTAACTTTCAGACAAGTAATGGAGTTAAATTGTCTATGTCAATTATTTATTTATTTTATTTTGGGCTATTACTTTTCTTTCCTTAGACCTTCTATATTAGGAGAAACTTAAATGAGTATTTTGGAAAAGTCAACAATTCGGTTTAAAAGGGGAATTAAAAAATGGAAGTTAATGTTTTGCTTTGTTTTCATTTTTCTCCCATTTTAAACCAACCCCTCCAGCACGTCCAGAGACTGCAAAACTGAAAACTTTTTGGACAAATGATTGATTGGAGGTATTTTGGGTTAGAGTCAAGGACACTTAAAGATAGTGTTGATGCGTCTTGTTTCCCAAAATGGATACTTCACATGTCCAGCAACCCTTACAGGGCTGTTGGGTGTGCCAAGGTTGTTGCTGGCTGATGTGCAGCTATTGTATCCTGGGACAATTAACTGTGTGGAATACTTGAAAACATGTGGAAGTTTTCATTAATCTCCAGATGCTTAGTAAGATTTTAGCTTCTGTGTTTGTGTTTACGTTTGGGTTGTCAGTATCAGTTTTTCTCTGACAGGTGTCCAGTCATGGGGTAGTTGTCTGGCCATTGCCATTTGGTCTTTCTATATGGAAGTGTAACCGGGACTGTAATATAGAGTTGGAGAAGCAGACATGGACCCTTAATGAGAGGCTGCTCGGTTGAGTCAGGCCACCATGGAAAGAGCTCACCGATGTGAGCTTGAATTATTCTTCCTTGAATAAACCAATAGCTGGCTAGCCAAAATGCTGTAATTGTCATAGACTCGAAAATGGTCCTTTAAATAACCATTGGTAAAGGCGTTGGTTGTGTGGTGAATCCAAAGTCAATTTTAGCAGAATTTAAGGAGTAAGTCTACGTAATTTTCTGAAATTTATCTCAAATTCTCTCTATAACTCTGACTCTGGCTGCCTTCACACAGCAGCAGAATAAGGTGGCCGGTCTGGTTTGGAGTGCTAAATAAAGTTTATACTTGGTAAGGTTTGATAATGAGAACTGAGGTCACAAAATTTTGGGAAAACAGGTTCAGTTGATACTGAATATATAGTATGTGTTGTGTTCTACAGAACAACAACTAGTTGTCGTGACTCATGACTAAGGGTCCTTTCTTCATAAGTCACTAAGTCGGTTAGCTGGATTTGATTGTTGATGATTTGGCTTGATCTTGGATTGGTTGGTTCTTCAAAGCTCATCCTGGAGTTGCTGTCATAGCAACAGGTCCGTAAGCTTAAACCTGCTCGGGAGCAGGCTAATTTAATGTAAAAAGGATTAATCTCACATTTTTAATACTTAAAAAAATCTGTCCCAACCACTGCTTTATTAGAAGAGTAGTACCCTACTGATCCAGGGACAATAATTTAAAATAATAATAATTCTAGTAAAAAAAATAATTTGAAAATGAAATTATAATGTTGTGTAGTCTATAATACTACAGACACAGACAGTTTTACTCTTTGAAATACTTATTTATGAAATATTTACTTATATTTACTAATTGTATAGGAGTCTTACACACATGCTATACGGTTAATCTGAGCCGTGCATTAATTTGAGTGGTGACCGCTATTATGGGAGTGGCTTAATGGAGCGCAGGAGATGCAGATAACTTGATCTTGACCCATAAGACATTTTAATGAATGCTGTCACGTAACAAAATTAAATGAATTGCTAATTATAATGTTAAAATACAAATATAAAGCCTGTACAAATACTAGAAATCGTGAATCGAAATAATTGGAAATCATGCAAAATAAATAAAATAAAAACAGTGCACATTTCATTTATCTATTATAACATTTATGTAGTTTTGTTCGCTTGGCTGTTTCCTTATAAAGTTCTAGAAATGTGTCAAGGTTTTAGTCAGGTGTCTTTTTTTAATGATATGATGTCAGTACGTTGCTGTCTTGCCGCCAGCCAAATGCTGCATTGCTGATCGGGGTTTTGAGTATCGATACATCTGCCTTTTTCAGGGAACACGAAAATGTGCAGTAATCTTAGAAAACTTAATCCAGATATTTTAATCAAATTCGTTTGAAGAACCATATTATCCTGAGATCAGTTATCACAATTAGAAGATCTGGCATCTTTCAAATCATCTAAGTTGTATTAAGCGAGGTACGAAGAACAGACCCCAGGGCTTAAAAACGAAAAAGAACAATTCAATCGGTTCACTCTGAGCAGAATCAGTAATTTCTGTTCATGCATTCCTTCTGTATTATTAAAAAATTTCAAAACCGATTTGAGTAGAAAAAAATACCAGTTGATAACGTTATTTATAATACGTTTTTTTGCCTATAATAATAACATTAAGTAAAGAATTTTCTATACTCAGAAAAGAAAAAAAAACATGAAGAGAGACTTGGGGCCAGATTTACTAACCGCTTGTGCCAGTGCAAACCAATTTTCAGCAAGTGTTTTGAGAAACTCATCAGAGACTACATCTGCTCTGTGCTGCCTGCCTCACTGGATCCGTTACAATTAGCATATTGCTGCAACCGTTCTACAGATGATGCTATTGCCTTCACCCTGCACACTGCTCTCTCCCACCTGGAAAATAAGAACGCCTATGTGAGAATGCTGTTCCTGGACTACAGCTCAGCATCTAACACCATAGTGCCTGCCACACTGGTTTTGCGAAGCTCCAGACTCTGGGTCTTAAGAGATCTCTGTGCAGCTGGATCCTGGACTTCCTGACAGGCAGAAGTCAGGTGGTAAGAATGGGCAACAATACCTCATCTCCCCTGGTCCTCAAAACTGGTGCTCCTCAGGGCTGCGTCCTCAGCCCACTCCTGTACTCCCTGTACACACATGACTCCAACGTCATCGTCAAATTTGCTGATGACACAACGGTGATAGGCCTGATCACTGACAACAATGAGACGGCCTACAGAAAGGAAGTGAGTACCCTGACTAAATGGTGTCAGGAGAACCACCTCTCACTTAACATCGACAAGACCAAGGTGCTGGTGGTGGATTTCAGGAGACAGATCAGAGTACACACACCCATCATCATCGACAAGACACCTGTGGAGCGGGTAAACTGCTTCAAGTTCCTCTGCGTTCACATCACTGAGTATCTCACATGGTCCGCTCACACAGATGTAGTGCTGAAGAAAACACATCAGCGCCTCTTCCTGAGACGGCTGAGGAAGTTTGGAATGAGACCCAGCGAACATTCTACACCTGCACTGTGGAGAGCATCCTGACCGGCTGCATCACTGCCTGGTTTGGAAACAGCACCGCTGGCAACCGCAAAGCTCTGCAAAGGGCCGTGCGAACTTCCCGCCACATTGTTGGAGGTGAGCTTTCCTCCCTCCAGGACATCTACACCAGGCGGTGTATAAGGAAAGCCCGGCGGATCATCAGTGACTCCAGCCTCCCGCCCCACAGACTGCTCTCTCTGCTTCCCTCAGGAAGACATCTCCGCAGCATCCAATCGCGCACTAGCCGACTGAGGGATAGCATATTCCCTCAGGCTATCAGGCTAATGAACAGTCAGAACTAATACACACCCTACTAGGTCTGTCAAATTGGCTGAAAAACTACATTCAAATTTTATACTAAAATATTATCAAAATTCGAATTATATTCGAATTTAAAAGGCATAAATTCATTTAGGAAAAAAAAAGCTTTTAGCTTATCTCCTGAGGCCACAAGAGGGCCAATCGAGCTAAATATTACCAAATGCACGTTTCTTCAAAGTAGGGCTGGGCAATATGAGCAACAATTCATATCTCTGTATTTTTT
Source organism: Ptychobarbus kaznakovi (assembly GCA_027422405.1). Taxonomy (NCBI): domain Eukaryota; kingdom Metazoa; phylum Chordata; class Actinopteri; order Cypriniformes; family Cyprinidae; genus Ptychobarbus; species Ptychobarbus kaznakovi. Next base: position 27,440,890 of record CM049794.1, read on the forward strand.
GGCTGATTTGCAGTATACGGTACATATCTCGTATTTTGTATTTGGATTAAACAAATAAATAAAGTGAATGTAACCATGTAGGCATAAATAATGTGCAAAAGGGGTTAAAATCACATTACATTGTAACATTGTGATCTAAAAACTAAAATAATGCTTTTAAAGCAAAGTTAAATGTACTAAACTAAAAAATAAAAATAATAAAAAGCACAGACTAGGCTAATTGAGTAAAAAGGCCATTTCGATTACCCCATTAGAGGCACTTTACAGTCAGTGCTATCATACAAATACACTTACTTGTAGGTTTAAAATGTCCAACTACAAACATTTCAGCAAAATGTATATTTTAGTCAGAGTTATTGCGCTCCTATTTCATTGCGCTCTGTCTGTTTGGCGCGCTTTCAGAACCAAGTCTGTGGAGTTTAGCGGAGAATCGCAAGATGTAAATATTTCCATGGCTGTCTAACATTTACAGATGGAGAATATACCTGTGAAATGTAAGTTATGCATTTAGGAAAAGAGCACATAGCTCAAAGCAGCACGTCTCTGTCAGGGCACATGCAGTCTTTCTGTCAGAGCCGCATTAAACTCAAAGATTTATCATTGCTGATACACATTATTTATTGACATTTAATCATATGATTGCAAGGTTCATGTTTACGCTTTAATATGCACGTTCGCTAGCAAGCTAATTTCTTAATCTAGTAATTGTTTTATTTTTTTAAGTTGAACTTACATGAATTTTACATGGCTTTGGGCTCTCTTATGTGAGACGCGAGTGCAACGATGGTAGATGTCCCTCTAGAAAATGCAATAATTATACATTCTATGTGAACGGCTTGGTTTTAGTTTTGAGGTAAACAACATCTTCTCCACATTGATGTTCTCTTTTTCCGCAATATTTTGAATGTGCAGCACCACATCGGGTGTGTTCAACTGGACAGGCAAAAAAAAAAAAAGCATTAAAATGCAACACCTCGTCATCGCATTTTGTGTGCCAAGCTGCCTGACGGACACCTAAAATTATAATGCAGCGTTTTGCAGTCGAATGTGGATTTTTATTTTAAATTCGACTAATATTCAAAAAAAAAAAAAATGTTGACAGCCCTACACCTTACAGCATACTCCCACTTTACGGTATGCCATGCACTGCACTTTAACTTTAACACAGTTCAAACTGGACTACACGCACACAATGCACTAATACAACAGTCTTTCTCCTACCACTGGATACCATCCAATGCACAGCCATGACATTGCGTATCCAGCTTATGTATAATCTGTTGCACCTTCGCATTTTATTGTGTGTGTGTTTATGTGTACATAATGTAGAATGTGTACAGGTGCTGGTCATATAATTAGAATATCATCAAAAAGTTGATTTATTTCACTAATTCCATTCAAAAAGTGAAACTTGTATAATGTATACATTCATTCCACACAGACTGATATATTTCAAGTGTTTATTTCTTTTAATTTTGATGATTATAACTGAAAACTAATGAAAACCCCAAATTCAGTATCTCAGAAAATTAGAATATTACTTAAGACCAATACAAAGAAAATTTTTAGAAATCTTGGCCAACTGAAAAGTATGAACATGAAAAGTATGAGCATGTACATCACTCAATACTTAGTTGGGGCTCCTTTTGCCTGAATTACTGCAGCAAGGCGGCGTGGCATGGAGTCGATCAGTCTGTGGCACTGCTCAGGTGTTATGAGAGCCCAGGTTGCTCTGATAGTGGCCTTCAGCTCTTCTGCATTGTTGGGTCTGGCATATCGCATCTTCCTCTTCACAATACCCCATAGATTTTATATGGGGTTAAGGTCAGGCGAGTTTGCTGGCCAATTAAGAACAGGGATACCATGGTCCTTAAACCAGGTACTGGTAGCTTTGGCACTGTGTGCAGGTGCCAAGTCCTGTTGGAAAATGAAATCCGCATCTCCATAAAGTTGGTCAGCAGCAGGAAGCATGAAGTGCTCTAAAACTTCCTGGTATACGTCTGTGTTGACCTTGGACCTCAGAAAACACAGTGGACCAACACCAGCAGATGACATGGCACCCCAAACCATCACTGACTGTGGAAACTTTACACTGGACCTCAAGCAACGTGGATTCTGTGCCTCTCCTCTCTTCCTCCAGACTCTGGGACCCTGATTTCCAAAGGAAATGCAAAATTTACTTTCATCAGAGAACATAACTTTGGACCACTCAGCAGCAGTCCAGTCCTTTTTGTCTTTAGCCCAGGCGAGACGCTTCTGACGCTGTCTGTTGTTCAAGAGTGGCTTGACACAAGGAATGCGACAGCTGAAACCCATGTCTTGCATACGGCTGTGCGTAGTGGTTCTTGAAGCACTGACTCCAGCTGTAGTCCACTCTTTGTGAATCTCCCCCACATTTTTGAATGGGTTTTGTTTCACAATCCTCTCCAGGGTGCGGTTATCCCTATTGCTTGTACACTTTTTTCTACCACATCTTTTCCTTCCCTTCGCCTCTCTATTAATGTGCTTGGACACAGAGCTCTGTGAACAGCCAGCCTCTTTTGCAATGACCTTTTGTGTCTTGCCCTCCTTGTGCAAGGTGTCAATGGTCGTCCGTCTTTTGGACAACTGTCAAGTCAGCAGTCTTCCCCATGATTGTGTTGCCTACAGAACTAGACTGAGAGACCATTTAAAGGCCTTTGCAGGTGTTTTGAGTTAATTAGCTGATTAGAGTGTGGCACCAGGTGTCTTCAATATTGAACCTTTTCACAATATTCAAATTTTCTGAGATACTGAATTTGGGGTTTTCATTAGTTGTCACTTAAAATCATCAAAATTAAAAGAAATAAACACTTGAAATATATCAGTCTGTGTGGAATGAATATATACATTATACAAGTTTCACTTTTTGAATGGAATTAGTGAAATTAATCAACTTTTTGATGATATTCTAATTATATGACCAGCACCTGTACATGCGGTTTATATTGTGTATTTATAACTGTATGTCTAATAGTACACTGTGTGTACTGAGTATATGTATGTGTATATTGCACATTGTCATCTTTATAAGTCTGTAAGTTTGTACTGTCTATATGTAAATTGTTTCTGCACTGTCTGGAGCACGCTCTCAATAATTTCACTCACCAATGCACATGTGCTGTGGTGATGTGACAATAAAAGTGATTTGATTTGATATCTTGAGGGTCACGTTCCACTGGTTCAGAACCACGTGTGTAGAGAGTGCGTAGATTTGCTGAAGTTTATCAACTAAATTATATTGTGTGTGGCGGTCTGAGCTGTTAGGCCAGTCTTGGTTCTCTTCTAGTGCTCTGCACAGTTATCACCCTGTTTTCCTCTCTATTTAAAGCCAAATGTTCCACCCCAAATCATATGTGTGGGCAACACATATAATTGTGGCATGCTTTGTTTACATCCTTATTTTCTACTTCTGTTTATATTGAAGGATTTTCTGCGAGAGGATGATGAGTCATGACAGTCTGCCATGTTGTCTGAGGAGTGGTTTGATGTTGCTGAACATTAAGACCATTATGTTTCCTGCTGTGGGTTCTCTGTTCCCTATCGATAAAAAAAAATAAAAAAAATGTTAAGCTCAGATGAGCTTTATTTGTCACATACACAATTATACAGAGTATAACCTGCAGTGAAATGTGTTCTCTGCATTTAACCCATCCAAGTGCACATACACTTGCAGCAGTGGGCAGCCGACACTGCGGCGCCCAGGGAGCAGTTGGGGGTTCGGTGCCTTGTTCAAGGGACTCACCTCAGTCGTGGACAATTCCTGCTGAAGCCGAGATTCGAACCCACAACCTCGGGTTACAAGTCCGACGCTCTATCCATTAGAGCCACGACTGCCAAAACTCCTTTTTCTCCGATACTGAAGCCTTTTTTTAATAACGCAGTGTAACTGCACGTCCATTGGTTTGTGCAGTGTGCTGAAAATGAACCAATGGCTCAGCAGCGGAGCTGCACAGCCTATGGCTTGAAAGCCCGACAAAGCCTGCCAGAATGGGCGGGGCATCTTACTATATAATGCGGGCATTTGCCAAGGCTCCTCAGATTTCTTCTCCTTTAGCGACGACTACAAGATCTTCGCTCTACGAGACTCGAAACCTTTGCCGTTGAACGAGCCATCGCAGCGGATCCAGACCTCACTCTGCCGACTCGCCACTTCTCAGCAGCCCGCAGCAGCTGGTCCACGGATTCCCTGCCGCTATCCGGCGACTCTCTCTTCAGAGAACTCCTCTATAAGAGCAAATTTCTTCGGCGTTGTTGCAAATGCTGCGCCGTTTTTGTCACTCGTGCACCTGCACGCCGCTGACAAACACGGCGAGTGTGTTTCTTGCTTGTGCGTCGCCCACACTAAAACAGCACTCACCGGGACGGAATGTCACTACTGCAGTGACATGAGTGAGGTATCTCTGCGCTCGTGGCTAGTTTTCTCTTCAGAGAGCCACCCCGCCCTCCCGCTTTTTTCCTCTCAGGGACCTGCTAGGAAAAAGCAGCGGGTCAGAGGATCTCAGCTCTGGTAGATGAGTGAGCTTACGCCGGCTGTACCCCCGTGTACCTCACTCTCCCCACAGAGAGTTTTCACCTGTTCTCTTCACCTGGCCTAACCAGCATCCCTCTGCGGCTGCGAGCGATCTGGTCTCATTCGGTGGAAGCAATGATGGCGAGATGGACAACAGCCTGTCATTGGCGGCTTCAGATGTGAAGGAGCTGTCGGGCTCGTACCACGCCCCGTGCATTCTGTGCAGCCCAGCGCATCCAGCCCAGGCATGGACGCCAATTTTTTCTGCGTCCTGTCTAACACTGTGGAGGAGCTGGGTTTGGAATGGTCTCCCCCAGAGGAACCGTCCCGTAACTGCCTGGATGAATGGTTCTTGCCGGGGCACCGCCAGGCCCCTCGTCAACGAGCTTCGCAATTCTTCCCAGAGGTCCACAACGAGATATTGGCGTTCACCCTACTAGTCCCGCCTACATGCCTCTTCCTCCTCCGCCCTCTCTTCGGTCGACGGCACGGAAGAAAAAGGATATGACAGCCTGCACCCCCTGGATGAGTCAGTGGTCGCCAGATGAGTCTCTGCCCACCCACGGCCAATGCCTGGAAGGAAAAAGCCGCCCACCCGTCTAAACCGTGTAGGACTACTTCAGATCTCGCTGGACGAGCCTATTCATCGGCTGGACAAGCGGCCTCTACGCTTGACTCCATGGCGGTCCTGCAAGTGTTCCAGGCAAAACTACTCTGCTCCATGGATGAGTCTAACCCAAACCCCGCAGCTTTCAATGAACTGTGCAGTGTGACCGACCTGGACCTGCGCACCACCAAGATGACAGCTCAGGCGATCGGCAGATCCAAGGCCAGTTAATTGGTGCTCGAGCACCATCTGTGGTTGAACCTGACGGAGATGAAGGATGTGAATAAGGTCCAATTTCTCGACTCCCCGGTCTCCCCCACCGGCCTGCTTGGTCCTGCAGTAGAGTGCTTCGCTGAACGCATCTCCAGAGTGTCAAACTGGGTTCTGGGGATAATAAAAGAGGTTATATACTTCAATTCGCTCAAAGACCCCCGCAATTTGGCGGCATGGTCTCCACATTGGTTCAGCGCAGCAACGCTCATGTCCTGAGCGCCGAAGTGATGAATTTGCTGGTGAAAGGAGCCGTGGAAAAGGTTTCCCCAGCTCAGAGTGAGTAAGGCTTCTACAGCTGTTACTTCCTCGTCCCCAAGAAGGATGGTGGTCTAAGACCCATTCTTGATCTCAGACATCTGAATCGCACCCTTATGAAACGGCCGTTCAGGATGATTGCATCAAAGCAGATCATCTTGCAAATATGCCCAGGGGACTGGTTCTTTTCACTGGATCTGAAAGACGCTTACTTTCACATCCAGATATCCCCCCACCACAGGCGGTTCTTGAGATTCGCCTTCGAGGGAGTGGCTTATCAATACACAGCACTCCCCTTCGGGCTGTCCCTGGCTCCCCGCACTTTTACGAAGTGCATGGATGCAGCTCTTTCCCCCTAAGACAGATGGGAATCCGCATCCTGAATGACCTCGATTTTGGCCCAGTCGGAGGACGAGCCTCTATCTCACAGATCCGTGCTCCTCAGCCACTTAGAGTGCCTAGGACTCAGGGTCAATTTAGCCAAGAGCGCGCTGTCCCCAATCCAAAAAATTTAGTTTCTGGGAATAATTATCGACTATTGAGGGTGACCCGAATGAGGGTGGTAGTCATGCCAGAACGTACACTGGCCATTCAGCATTTCACGGTTTAATTCAAACTCGGAGTCCCTCGCCCTCTCAAAGCGTTTCAAAGGATGCTGGGCCTCATGGCCTCAGCGTCTTCGGTATTTTAGTTGGGCCTGCTTCACATGCGGTACTGGCTGAAACTTCGAGTTCCTCCAAACGCTTGGCGTCACGGACGTATCAAGGTAAACCAGGCCTGCGTTGCAGCTCTGGCCCCTTGGATAAACCATCAGTGGATGGAACGGGGACCTGGGAGCAGACATGCTATCTCGAAGCAATGTCCCCTCAGACGAGTGGACGCTCCACCCACAAACGGTTCAGGAAATATGGGGAATCTTCAGCAGGCCAGAGGTCGACCTCTTTGTTTCAGAAGACAACACTCATTGCCAAACTTATTTTTCGAAGGACAGGGATGCATTGGCCCACGACTGGCCCAACCTTCTCCTTTATGCTTTTCCCCCGATCGCCCTGATCCCACAGGTAATCAGGCAAATCAGGGAACAGAAGCACAGCGTTTTCTTAGTAGCCCCGCTCTGAAGGAACCAGCACTGGTTCGCGCAGCTGTCTCGGCTGCTCACTGCAGCCCCGTGGCCCATTTCCCTGAGACGAGACCTCCTCTCTTAGGTGAACGGAATGATTTGGCACCCCTAGCCCGAACTATGGGCGCTACTTCTTTGGCCTCTCGATGGGAGCCTTCGAACCTTCCCGAGAGTGTGCTAAATACTATTTCTCAGGCTAGAGCACCGTCTACAAGAAACGCCTCTATGCCCTTAAGTGGTCTGTCTTCTCCGCCTGGTATACTACCCGCGGCACAGACCCAGTTTTATGTGACATATCGTTGATGTTGTCCTTCCTGCAAGAGCTGTTGGAACAGGGTCGCTCCCCTTCCACGCTTAAGGTCTATGTAGCAGCTATAGCAGCCTCACACGCTCCTATAGATGGCCAATCAGTGGGCAGGAACAACCTGGTTGTTTGTTTCTTGAAGTAGTCTAAGAGGCTCAATCTGCCCTGCCCTGTCACGTCCCACATGGGATCTGCCCACAGTGTTGAGGGCTCTGAAGAGCCCTCTTTTTGAGCCGCTACAACAAGGTCTGTTGACCTACGTCCCCTGTCGCTAAAGACTGCTCTGCTACAAGCACTAGCATCAGTAAAACGTATGGGAGATCTGCAGGCGCTATCAGTCAGCCCCTCTTGCCTCGAATTCGGGCCTAACGATTCTAAGATCGTCGACTCCGTTCAGAGCACAGGTGATAACTCTCTCGGCACATCCTCCTTCAGAGCAAGACCAGGGGTTGAATCTACTCTGCCCCGTCAGGGCGTTGAGAATTTATATAGAGCGTTCCTCCCCTTTTAGGCAGTCGGAACAGCTCTTTGTATGCTTTGGCGGCCGCACCAAAGGGTCTCCTGTCACAAAGCAGAGACTATCCAGATGGATAATTGACACTATTACGCTATCATACTCTTCTTAGGGCCAACAATGCCCCATGGGAGTAAGAGCCCTCTCGACTAGAGGCATCGCCTCGTCTTGGGCGTGGTTTAGCGGTGTGTCCATTGCAGAGATATGTGCAGCGGCTGGCTGGGCCTCGCCATCCACATTTGCCAGGTTTTATAATCTGTAAGTTCCGGCCTTACAGGCCCGGGCCTTTCTGAATAATGGGTTCACTCTTGTCAAATGACAAAACAGTATAGGCGTTTGCCGCCTTCTTGCACGCTCTTGGCCCTCAATAGAGCTCCGAGGCTGTACAGACTTATTTGGGATGATTACTCAAGGCCGGGTCGACCTCTATGAATTTGACCCTATTCCTTTCTGCAGGGCTGCCCTGTACAATTCTTGGTCAGTTTGGGCCCCTCTTGGTGCCTAAGGCAAGTTCAAGTGTTGGTCGTTCCTCTAGCATAGACATGGCGGGATTATACTGGTTCCCCTAGCGTCTTAAATAAGACTCAGTACGAAGTGTAATATCAAGAGGGAACATACTTGGTTACTAACGTAACCTCGGTTCCCTGAGATACGGAACGAGTACTGCTTACTTTGCCTTGCTATGCGGCTGCACAACTCAGTCGTCACTTCAGTCGAAGTAACAAAAGGAGCCTTGGCGAATGCCCACATTATATAGCCAGATGCCCCGGGCTTTGGGGGGCTTTCCAGCCATAGGCTGTGCAGCTCCGCTGCCGAGCCATTGGTTAATTTTCAGCGCACTGCACAAACCAATGGCCGTGCAGTTACGCTGCGTTATTAAAAAAGGCTTCAGTATCGGAGAAAAAGGAGTTTCCCCTAGCGTCTTAAATAAGACACAGTACTCGTTCTGTATCTCAGGGAACCGAGGTTACGTTAGTAACAGAGTATGTTTTTGGTGTATCCTTAAGTTCCTCAAAAAAATCATTACCCACAGTGTTTGTTTCTACTTCTGTTTGGCTGCACCAATTATTTCTAAAAAGAGATTTGCATTTGACTGCTTACAGTGGTAAACAATAGGAACAAGCTTGGAAACCATTGGGTTGTTTGCATCCTCACACACATTAATAGTACCTTTTCCTCACACATATATCCTTAGGTGTACATAGATAGTATTGTGGGAAATAAATGTTGCACACACATCTTTTGCTTTCAATTATACTCACATATACATACTTAGACTGTGTAAGATTAGAAACAAATTTGTTTAATTTGGCTGACAACAGATATTTTAATGATATTTTTGTTTACTTTTGTACAGTAAACAGTTTTGGTACGTTTTTGTCGCTGCCTGATGTCCATTGTGAAATCTGTTTGGGATCACTAACAGAGAAGTCCCTTAGGCTCCATTTATTTTATAAAAAAAATACAGTAAAAACTGTAATATAGTTACATATTATTACAACTCTATATAACTGTTCTCTATTTTTTAAATGTACTTGGCATATATTGTCATGGCAACATTCCCACTGGTTATGTTTTGATGCATGTTAAACTTGTCAGAAGAAGCCATAGAACCATGATGAAATCCTTTTTATGGCCGAAGTAATTTTACAGTGGAAAGTTTAACGTGTTGGTCTCCACTTTGTCTGGATTCATTAGAGAAAGAAACAGAAAAGAAAGCCAAACTGATTCTACATAAGTTCAACTCAACTATAGCGCTTTTAAATGAACTGTAGTGACACTAATGACTAGGGTTGAAAACCATCTCATATTGAAATATAAAATACTGTCCTTTATTAAATCACTATGCAACTTTATTTTTGAATAAAGTTTTCAACTTTTGGTGTGGGTTTTGTTTTGGTTAAAACATTTATGACCTCTACTTGTATTATAAAATAACACAATTTAAAGAAAAAGCTTCAAGCTAAATTTTATTTCCTATATGGATGTTTTGCCCTTGAAAAAAGTTTAGATATATTTAGTCTGTGCTTTTTTATTATTATCATTTTTGATTTAGTAATTTTAAATGTCAAATTGTTTTCACATAGCTTACATTAGGGCTGCCAAAATGGCTGAAAAACTAAATTCGCATTTTTTACTTGAATATTATTGATATTCGAAATTTAAAAGGTATACCGTAATTTCAGTTAGGGGAAAAAAAGCTTTTGGCTTCCCTCCTGAGGCCACAGGAGGGCACATCAAGCAAAATATTACTAATGCATGCTTCTTCAAAGCAATAAAATAACACGACTATCTTAGGAAAGTCACATTCATTATCGCAGATGAGTCGCCTTCGATAATGAATGCCATATTGTGTAGCTTGTCAGTGATCTACGGCTCTGTGTATTAAATGCCGCTCCATTTGAAATCAGGTGATGGAGATTTAACGCTAATCACGGAACCGGCTTTACTGACGAGATGCGCATGAGAATCGCATGCGATATATCGCCCAGCCCTAAGATGCAGTGGGAAAGAGAAAAAAACGCCATAAAGTCTCAAGACATGTTTTTTATAAGTTGAACTTGCATTAATTTTACATGGGTTTCTAAACATGCAGCTCTCTTGTGCGAGATGCGAGTACAACGGTGATAGATGTCTCTCTTGAAAATGCGATAATATACGTTCTGTGTGAACAACATGTGAACTTCTCCGCATTGATGTTCTCTTTTTCCACAATATTTTGAATGAACAATGTAGCAGCGTCGCATCTAGTGGGTTCAACTGGATAGGCTAACAAAAGCTTTAAAATGCAATGACACTTACATCATCATCGCAGCTCGTGTGTCACTGATAAGGCTGCCTGGCGCTCACCTAACATTCGAATGCAATGTTTTTTGCATTCGAATGTGGATTTTTATTTTATTCGATACATATTCTAAAAAACAATTGACAGCCCTAACTTACATACATTCAATATAGTTGTTTTCAATGCCTTCAAATTTTACATTGTTTGATAACAACACCGGTCAGGATGTGAAATAACCATTTTTATAAATAATGTTTTTTTTTTATTAAAATTAATATTTGTAATTATTATTTATCACTTTTTTAGTTACTTTACTTTACTTTATTGTCCACAAGTGGAAATTTGTCTTTGGCTTCACAACACATTATAACAAGACCAATACAATAAAAGACACTTACACAACAACTCTAAAAGGTAAGAATAGAATAGAATAAAATACCATACAATACAATTGACTCAACATTTCACTTTAGCATTCACATATACATTCCCACATGTAAATAGATCTGCATGCATATTAATATTCATATCTCAGTAATTAAAATTCTAACTGCATCTGATACACATTTTTACTTGCCCAAGTTTGTCTAAAACGTCACCCTGAAGACAACAACTGGAACTGACAGTGCGAAGGGTGTAGTGAATCCTCAATAATAACTAAAGCTTTTTGTTTAACTTTAGCTGTATAAATCTTATTTAATTGTTTTTGAGTCTTTCCTACAATGGCACTAGCTGTATTAACCACCCTGAACAATTTTTACTTTGCTTTAGCACTCACATTTCCATACCACATAACCAATTTTGAAAGACATAATACCCTCCACATGTCTCTTATAAACCATCTCTAAAATATATACCATATTAGTTTTTTTTTATCTGATTAATTGAAGAAATAATTGGCAGATTAACCAATTATTACTATAGAATAATAATTGCAGCCCTGGCTTTAGTTATGTCTCCATCTACTTGTTAGTCAGTTACAGGTGGCATTAGAGGAAAATGAGATTAACTGCCTAGTTTAAACGCATATACTGTATCTGCCAAAAAAGTGCTAAATTACCTCATATGACCTTCCACAGATTTATAGGGTTGTGCATGTAAACACTCACACAACTCACACAGTGAGATGTCAGGCCAGTTACAGAAGTGAACTAATGGCAAGGTCCCTCAGTTAAACATGGCGGTAATTGGCTCTGGGTGGGAACATACACAGCATTAAAGTTCATGTAAATACTGGTTGGTGAAATCATGTTTATTTCTGAAATAGAAGTAAAATTGAACACCTCAATTTCAACCAAATTAAGTCTCAGATTAACCACCAAACCGCATAATTTGTTGCTTCTTCACCGCTGTAAGTAAAAATCCCATACCGTCACAGTCCTACTGGTAGACACGGTTGAGGGAAAGAAACTTTGTCAACCGATAGAGCATTTAGGCTTTCGTGTCATCTTTAGTGCGTTTATGCATGTTGCCGTGGTCACGAAAATAGTCACAGATAAGCATTGCTTTTTAAAAACAAGTTTAAACCTTTTAAATGCAAACAACAGCACTATATGTGCGCGCTGTCTGTTTCTGAGCGCAGTCTGAGTGGCGCATGCAGGCCACACACATGATTCCACTGCTCATAGAGCGTGTGAATATCTTTGTTGCTTTATTGGCCTTGAAAGGTTAAATACACATACTTATATGTATGACAATGCCCGTCTTTACAAGTATCCTTGTAACCACTGTAATTTAGGTCTTAAAGGAACGTTACTTTTTTAAAAATAGGGTCATTTCCAACTCAAACATTTGAGTTTTACCGTTTTTGAATCCATTCAGCCGATCTCTGGATCTGGCGGTAGCACTTTTAGTCTAGCTTAGCATAGATCATTGAATCTGATTACACCATTAGCATCTCGCTCAAAAATGACCAAAGAGTTTTGTTTTGATATTTTTAGACTCTTCTGTAGTTATATTGTGTACGAAGACTGATGTAAAATGAAAAGTTGCTATTTTTTAGGCCGATATGGCTAGGTACTATACTCTCATTCCGGCATAATAATCAAGGAACTTTGCTGCCGCACCATTACAGCAGGCGCAATGATATTACGCTGCCCCTGAAAGTAGTCCCCAGCTAGGTAACTAGTTATGATATAGCTGGGGACTAATTTCAGGTGTTGCGTAATATCATTGTATCAGATTTAACAATCTATGCTACGCTATGCTAAAAGAGCTACCGCCAGACCCGGAGATCGGCTGAATGGATTCGAAAATGGTAAAACTCAACTGTTTAACTCATGGGGAGTGGGAAAATGAGCCTACTTTGAAAAAAGTGGAGTGTTCCTTTAAGTGAAAGTAAACAGCTGAGAAAGAAAACGCATGTGTAACGGTATATTGGATCTGGATTCGGAAGCTGCCTATTATCCCTCCTGTCTGTTTCAAGATTTTTATTCGTCACATACACAATTATACAGAATATAACCAGCAGTGAAATGTAAGTCAGGTTCGCTCCATGGACAGTGCAATTATATGTAACACAAACACAAGAGAATATACATAAATATAGGTATGAAAAAAATTAAGAATAAATTGTGCAATAAAATTTAATGTGCAGGGCAGTATACTGTAGAATTAATAAATAATAATATAAGCAGGAATGTGCAAGAAGAATGTGCAAACAGGTTTTACAGGGTATATACTTAGCAGCAATATGGATGGTGGAGAATAATGAATATCTTACTGATTATTAAATGGAGTCATGTTGATGTTATGAGACTGAGTTTGAGTTTAGGAGCCTGATGGCCTGAGGGAAGAAGCTCCTCCTAAGTCTCTCAGTTTAGATGTCCTGTAGAGAGGGGAGAGCAGACCCTGAGATGCACTCAGCTAAGCGAACAACTCTGCAGAGATTTGCAGTCCTGATTGGAGATGTTTCCATACCACACTGAGATGCACTGAGTCAGTACACTTTCTATGGCCCCTGAATAGAAAGTTTTCAGGATTACTGGTGAGACCCTGAATTTCCTCAGCTGTCGCAGATGGTACAGTCTTTGCCTGGCTTTCTTAACCTGTGTTTGAATGTGTTTAGTCCAAGTCAGGTCCTCAGAGATGTTTACACCGAGGTACATGAAGCTGCTCACCCTCTCCACAGGGGTCCCACTGATCATAAGAGGATTCATGTTAATGAAACAACAGTGAGAGAAAATTACTTTTGTAACTGTAATAATCAAGTTAATTTACACAGTGAAAGCTATACAGTGTTTTTGATTAACTTATACAATATATGTAGCTTTTCTTGTTTATTTATTGTAGTTTTGTCCTATTGCTTGTAATTAGTTACTTATCTTCATTGAGCTTGAGTTTTTCTTCTTGTTTTTTTTTTAGGCTTGTATTAGTTTTTCTGTGATTATTGTGACAAGAATTATACAAAATGATATGGTATCAACAACTTTGATATCATAAAAACCTTGTTAAAAGCGAAAAATAACTATATTGTGATCATTATATGAAATTACTCATATCGTGATATAAGATTTTGGTCATATCGGCCTCCCCTAATAGGGTGTTATAATTTTGTCCACACAAGAAATTAGATGTTTTGTGTTTAATCTATATAAAATTTAGTGACATTACAAGAACATCACAACATTTGCATGTTGACTAGGTGGTAGTTTGGTGTTTTAATTTGATCAAATGTGACAAAAAAAGACTTGTCTCACTGGAAACCATGGGTCCATGGTATCAACAATGACTCAAATGTAAATTCAAGTTAATTTCTGGTTCCCAGAAACAGAAATTTACTTGAATTTACATTTGAATCTCCATTTAGTCATAGGGCAGATTGCTGATGTCTTGCTTTAAAAGTGGACTGAATTTTTTTTTTTTACTATTCAGTTGCCCATGTCACTAATTACTCAACAGTTGCTGTTGGGAAATGTTGAAGGGAAAACCTCAGATCTTATGTTTCCATCAGCATTATTCCAAATCCTAACGTCAAACCTAGATCTTGTATTGTATAGAAGTTAAACCTTTCCATTTGGATGGATTTAGCTTTGCCTGTCATTAACCTAAGTACTGCCTTTCCTGTCTGTATTTTAATGACTGTGAGAGAGTGAAAGTGTTTGATTTAAGAAGGAATTACTGACGTTTGCATGTTACTGACTAGTGCTGGGCGGTATGAGCAAAAATTTATATCACGGTATTTTTCTAAATTATACCGGTTTCACGGTATATGACGGTATTTTTTTCCCGTATATGACCGGGTGTTAACCACATTTTCTACTGACTGAGAGAGGAAAAACTGCAGTAGATTGACTTAGAATGCCATATTTTAGTGTCATGATGAGTGAATATTGTAGAAAAATGAGGTTCAAAGGTGGCATGAGTGAAATTAAATTCATAGAATCATGTGGACATTAATGTTTTAAATATACATTTGCTTTTAGAGATGCACAACGGCTCAGCTGTTACTTTATTTTGAACTATTTCCGTTGATGATATAGAGCAAAATCATGCAGTACTTGTTTATTGATCTGTTGTATTAAATCAATATATCACATTTGCAAACTCCCCTTATAATTATTAAAAGCTGTCACTCTCCTGATCTGTGGGCGCACAGAAATTGAGAGTGCGGTGAGTGAGTTCTCAAGACTCAAAAGCACGTGCAAATGTGATACATTCTGTCGGAACCTGCGGGAATGAGTATAATTATTAATAGCCACAATCCCGCGCTGAAATTCAAGTTCTGCTCTGTGTTCTCTGCTAAGAACCCGACTGTGAATGATGCGAGCGGCGTTACTATGTTGTCAGTGAGAAGCTGCAGCCGAGGCGGGGATGAACAACAACAGTTCGCTACATGTTTCCGACATGTTTCTTTCCCCTCAGTAATCCCTGATAGCGTTTAAATGGAGTGAACACGGAGCAGTTTTTCCGTGAGCGGGAATGTAAAACCCGGAGTGGATCCAGAGCGGCGTGATTACAGAACGCTTAGAGTGGAGAGAGGAACGTGCTTTAATCCACTCCAGGCTTTGATCACATCCCCCTCAGCAGACTGAATACACCTCGTCTTTCCTTCATTTAAGACCTATTCAAGCTACAATCAAGACAGTTATAACACTATTTGAGAAATGTAAGCGTAATTACGGTCTTAAAATTATGAAAAGTGAATTTAAGACAGTCGGGAACCCTGCAATTGACGGGAATCCGTCGTATGGACTGAGAACTTTTGTGTGTGAGAGACTGATGGCAGCGGTCGGTGGATATGTGGTGCGGTCGATGTGGATATTGTGGATAACTTCTCTCTCATCACATTCTACTAGTGCTTCAGTTTGGGAAATTTCACGCTTAGTAACACATACAGCTGTATCCTCGCCAAAATGCAACAGTGATAAGAGACCCCTCTCTAACAGTGTCGCGTTCCAAACGTTATTTAAATGACACCGGTATTGCGGTATTTAAGAAATTAATATCATAAGAAAAATAAACACCGGTATGAACCGGTATACCGCCCAGCACTATTACTGACTCATACAGCAGTTGCAAACATAATTTGCTTGTTTTAAGGGAGAGTTGCCCACTTCAATCTTTTGAAGTTTTTGTTGGAGAATATATGGTTTAATTGCAGAGTCATTTATCAGGAGATTGCCACAGTCCACAGCGAAGGTGTGCCAGTCTATATTTCAGCATTTTCTCTACTCTACATCTGATCACTGTTTACCAGCATGACTGTCAGTGGTGGACTAGTCTCACATTGCCAGACCTTCAGACAGACGGCTGAAGGTCTGGAATAGATGGCTGCGTTCATTGGCCAAGGCCCGCCCATGAGGCCGTTTGACCGACATGTCAAACAACAACCAATCACAGTTCGTTTCGTTCAGAGTCACGTTTCGTGGCGTGGAAATGTCAGCAAAATAATAGACCGGTGTGTGAAACTCTCTGATGTATTTTAAAGATCATATGCCGCAAACTTTAAATATTTCACATACTTTTGAAAATCCAGTTGACCCTGATAAGTGTTCGCCGTCACATTTGTGAACACGACGGCTTTCTTCTTTCGTGAGGGGGTTTGGCGCCATGGCATCATTGTTTCCAGGCAGAACGTTAAAGAACGCGACACACATGTCTCCCGGAAATCCTGTATAATTCAACCAATCCGACGACGATTTCGACACTACTGAAGTGTTTCCAGATAAGTGTACCATATGGATCAGACGTTTAGCCAACGATCCGTGTCTGAGGCTGAGACTTGTGGTGGACAGTAACTAAGTATATTTTACTTTGCTCCAGGTCTCTTTGAAATGCCGAAGAGATTTATTATTTCATTTTACATTTTTCAAGTATATGAATATTTTTATTTTGAGTAAGTTTTACTTTTATTCACTACATTCCAGAGCATAATATTAACCTTTTTACTCAACTACATTAAAAAAAAACGGAAGATCAAGGAGCTTGAGTGCAGGCACAACTGATGGCATGAAAAGTATATATTTATTTATTTGTATTTATTTATGCTCAAGTACATTCAAAAACAAACACTTTGGTACTTTGACTCAAGGAAAATTGAAAAGGAGTACTTAATACTTTTATTGGAGCAATATTTTGTTTAGGTGTCTGTACTTTTACTGAAGTACTTGATTTGTGTTCTTGTCCACTACTGATGGTCATGGCAGTATGGCACAGGGAAACCAATCTGTTTTTGCGAGATTTTCTTTTATTTGGGATTCAAACATAATTTTTTTTATCCTGTAAAACAGAAAGCACAGATTAAACTGTAAATGGGTGAAATATTAAATTTGCACTGAAGGTTTGATACGTCGACCTCTACAGGAACATACAGTAGATTAATTGGTCTACTGAATGCAATATTAATTTATTTTTTAAAAGCCGGTTATTCAGGAGTTCCCTTGTCAATCATGGTTAAAATATATTGAAGCTTGAATTAGGCTGAATAATGAATAATGTTAGAGATAGTCAGCACTGTCAGTTCTGACTCATGCTCAAGTGATATAGCTTTATTACAGTATATACCTGCATTTTTGAACTAGTCAACTAGTAGTTGGATTAGAACAATGCCTATGTTGGAGTCCCAATATAAACAACTATCCAAAACAACTAAACGTCAGGTTTTACATAACAGCCACACATCAAAATAGTAGTAGTGATAGTAGCAACTCTTGAACATACTGAACATGCTCAGTCTGAAGATGTGGTTACTGTTCAAAAGTTTTGGGGCCATTAATAATATATTTGAAAGAAGTCTCAACAAGGCTGCATATATTTGATAAAAAAGATAAAAAGGTAAAAACAGTAATGTTATGAGAAATTATTCCAGTTTGAATAAATTGAGATTTTAAAATAACTTTTCTGTTGTAATATTTTTTTAAATGTATTTTATTTCTGTGATCAAAGCTGAATTTTCAGCATCATTACTCCAGTCTTTAGTGTCACATGATCCTTCAGAATTAATTCTAAAATACCGATTTGCTGCTAAAGAAACAAACAAACCAAAAATTGAATATCCAAAGATCAGAATCAGAATTAGCTTTATTCACCAAGTGTGGCGAACAAGGAATTTGTTGTGGTTTTTAAGAAGCTCTTGGTACATACATGCATATATACATATATACATGCTTTTCTGACATGAGAACAGAAACATTTACATAAGACTTAACAATACATAATGTGTATGAATCTGGAACAGAAGATTTGTGTACAGTTTTGTGCATTATTTACCCTATATATACAGCTGTATAGAAAATATGCATATGTATTTACATAGTACTTGAGAGAGAGGCAATAATTAGAGATGGAGAGTGAATTTCAGGCATGAATTACAGAACACAGGTAGGAGACAGCATGGGGAAAAAACTGTTTTTATGCCAGATCAGGGCTCCAGGGCTCTTTTTGCACTGGTGCGCCTAACTTTTTTTCTTAGGTGCACCAGCACAAAATTTAGGTGCACCCAAATTTTCATATAGGCAATATTGACGAGTAAACGATTACCTAACAATCTGATCAACATAAAGTTCTTTATTTGAAGCACAATTCTACAAGAAAGCTAACTTAATGAAAAAGAGTTGGGGCTTAAAGTGCTTCACTGACCTGAGATTTAAACTTAAAACGTCTCAAGATAAATGAAATAAAAATAAAATCTAAATGAAGTGTTTTAAGGGCGTCAAACTGAACATCTCATGGCTCAATGTCTTATGGACTAACTTCCGTTGCAGTCACATGCCCCTCGGATAGCCAACTCCTGTAGTTTGGCCTTCTTGCTCTTTGGCCTTGGCTAAACCAGCTGGCCACACTGTCTCTAGCATCAAAATCTTCCAGACTTGACCCCTCTACACTGATTCTTATCAGATCTCCCACTGTGTCTGAATGAAGGGATGCTCTAGTGCAGCGGTTCTCACCCCCCCCCCCCCCCCCCCCTTAAACTGATAAAAAAAAAATCAGGTGCCCCATCCCACCTCAGACTACCAAATAATTTCACTAAACATTATGAAAAAAAAAAGTATTTACAGTTTTTATAACCAATTCTTACTATGTAAAAAAGAAGTATACTTAGGCCTTTAGTGTCATGTTAGAATCATTATTATACTCAAACCTCAAAAAAATATTTTTTGTTTTCATTTAAATGTTTAATTTTGAAATGTTTTTGTATGCATTTGTCATTTTTAATTAATTTCTTTATCTTAAATGTGTATATATAATATGTATAGTTTTAAATTTAAATTTGAGTAACTTTTTCTCATTTGTAAGTCGCTTTGGATAAAACCGCCTGATAAATGACTAAAAGTAAAGAAAAAAAACATGTTCTGTCTCTCTCTGTGCTCATACTGTATTTTAATGCAGCCAAATTCTCAATAAAACTGTTTTACTTTATATATTTTACTATATTACTGTTTCTTTTGTCAGTCAACGGGATAAATAGGAAATAGTGACTGAAACACATCCCTTTAAGAATACATAACCAGCTCTCCCTTCCAAGTAGCTAGTCTGCACAAAAATCCTAATTTATAATTTTATTGAGCCGTTGTCTGATGAAATCAAATAATACACACAAGACAAGATAATTCCTGTGCTGTGATTTTAGCTATATTTGCATGTAAACTCAGAGAAGCAATAATATCTCTTTTAACTTACTGCTCCTCTCAGACGCTCACTGAACAGAGCCGATGCAGAGAAAGAGCTGCGCGTGCGCTGATCTCACACCGTTGCGGCAGTACCAACGACCACAGTGACTTGCTAAAGTTTGTCCAAGAAGTTGCTAGATTTGTCACTAGTTGATTTTTTTGGGGGAAAAAAAATTTGCTATGGGGGTCTGAAAAGGCGCTAAATCTAGCAAAAAAGTCGTTAAGTTGGCAACACTCTTATTAATCACCTCTCTTTCTGTCCGACTGCAGCAGCACATGCATTTTCAAACTTACACACACGTACAGGGATATCTGGACCACTGCCAATCAGAGGGGGGGTCCGTCCTTCACTATCTCTGATTGGTTTAGACCACGATATGGCCTAATGTGTGTCTGTTGTTGAACCACAGGGAGACTTTCAGAGTCGTGGAGACTTTTCACCAGTGCGACCTCAGATTTTTTTTAGTCGCACCATTGAGAAATTAGGTCACACATGCAACCGAATTGGTCGCACTCTAGAGCCCTGCTGATGTTCTAGTGCCCAGAGATCTGTAGCGTCTGCCTGAAGGGAGAAGTGCAAACAGGTTGTATCTGGGGTGAAAGGAGTCTGTGATGATATTACCTGCTCGTTTCTTCACTCTGAAGTAGTACAAGTCCTGAAGGCTGGGCAGGTGGACACCCACTTATCCTTTCTGCTTTCCTAACAGTCCGCTGCAGTCGTCTTCTGTCTGATTTGCTGGCTAACCCAAACCAGACAGTTATAGAGGAGCACAGAACCCACTCAATAACAGCAGAGTAAAACTGTGTCATCTGCGCCTGTAGCAGGTTGAACGTTTTCAGTTGACGAAGGAAGTAGAGCCTCTGCTGGGCCTTTTTCACAATGTCAATGTGAATGTCCCACTTCAGGTCCTGGGAGATGGTGGTGCCCAGGAACCTGAATGACTCCACTGTTGTTACAGTGCTGTTCATGATGGTGAGTGGGGGGAGTGCAGGGAGGTTCCTCCTGAAGTCTATCATCTCCACAGTTTTTAATATGTTGAGCTCCCGGTTGTTAAGACTGCACCAGACAACCAGCTGCTCAACCTCTTGTCTGTACACGGACTCGGCACCATCCTGGATGAGACAGATGACTGTGGTGTCATCTGCAAACTTCAGGAGTTTGACAGAGGGGTCTTTAGATGTGCAGTCATTGGTGTAGAGAGAGAAAAGCAGTAGGGAGAGAACGCAGCCCTGATGAGCTCCAGTGTTGATCATACGGGTGTTGGATGTGAAGTTTCCCAGCCTCACTAGCTGCTGCCTGTCTGTCAGGAGGTGGGTACAGAGAGCTGGGTCACTTTATTCTGAATGGTATCTGGGATGATGCTGTTGAAAGCGGAGCTGAAGTCCACAAACAGAATCCTTGCATACGTCCCTGGTTTGTCCAGATGTAAAATAAGTATAGAAATAAATAGCTCTATAATTGCACAGACACATGGTGTTGATGTCATCACCTTGACAGACCTCTGTTATGGGCATAGTCTAGTTTATTATTTATTTGTTTTTATTTCTCAACAACAAAACAATTTAATTGGACAAATAAAGGCTTAAAGGTTTAGTGTTTGCATGTATCCAGCTATGATCGTTGCATTAGTAAGGTGGTCTGCCAAGTTGAAAGAGTCAAACTTTTAAAAAATATATATATATAAACAATCACTCCCTTCTGATCTCTTCCAATCCATTGTGCTCCCTCTAGCTGTGTTTGAGTATATTGTAAGAGCACATATTGTCTAAACGTTCCTTAAGAGACATTTTCAATCAAAAGTAGGGGAATCAGACTAACACAGCTTTCTAAAGACTGGTTTGTCAGCTGGCCTAGTTTGCAGGATTAATGTGTCAAGCATGTTTAGATATGTATGTGTCATTTCACAGAGTAGTCGCCACATCTGAATGTCTTTGAGCTAAGCACAGAGACCGAATACCTTTTCCTTCACTCACAGAAATCTGGAAGCATGGTTGGGGTTTCTGTAATGACAGATGGTTATGTCCATGGTTTTCCGCAACCTCCGGGGACGAGTTCAAGGGAAGGCTTACTTTGGAACTGGCGTCTGAGACACTTAAATCTTAACCAAATCCCACCCTTAAACCCAACTCCCTGTTTAACTCTTTTGCCATTCATTCTTCTATCATACCATTTCTCATCCATTGAGTTTTTAATTGTACTTCTCGTAAAATGTGTAGTTCTGCTTGGCATAAGATCTTTATTCTTAGCTGTGAGGAAGCATATGCAGACGTAGGAAATCAAACAGCCTACAGCTTTCCAGGAAAAAAAAACTTTTCAGCAATTGTGGTCACAAAGCATGGCTTTTGTTTTACCTTTATCTACTCGGTTGAACAGTGGATCTCTGATCTGTCTGTCAATTGTGTTTCAGTTAGTGGAAAAAGCAGAGAATAAATAAATCAGGTAGAGTGGGCTAAAATGTGTCAGTGAGTTAGCTACTCTAAGGGCCAGATTTACTAAACAGGGCAAATTAGCGCGAGAGCACATTTCCAAAACAGTACAGATGGGCGTGGAAATTTCTGTGTGAGATTTACTGAAAATGTGCAAATTAAAGATCACCGATGCAAATTAGCGTAAGGATATGTTCAGATTCGGATAATGTGTTCTTTTGGCATTCCAAATAAATGTAATACGTGTGGCAAAAATCCTCTCCCTACTACCACACGCTCTCTGTTCTCTGCGGTGCCTCCTCCAGCAGCAACAAATGCAGCCATTTCAAGCGCAAAATAGTTTAAGACATTTTTGGATGTTAAATAGCGGCGCAAATACCAGTAATTTGATGAGCGCAAATGTTAGTAAATCGCATTTCGTGATTCTTTTGAATACTCTCCTCCCATAAATTTTGCGTCTGAAAGGCAAACTCCCACAAATGCATATTCAATAAGGTCAGGCGCAGAAATAACTGTGTCCATACCTTTTCAGCACTAATTCTGCACTGCGCATCTTTAGTTAATCCTGACAGTACCGTTTAAACGGTTTGCGCTGGTGCAAGCTGTTAGTAAATCTGGCCCTATATCTATGTTACTGACCGTATGTTTAGAAAAAAGGTCTGTGTCACATACTGTCACATGTCTGTGATTAAGAAAAGTGATTTTTTTTTTATCCCAAAGAAAATTATACTGGCACATCTCAGTAAATTATAATGTTGTGGAAAAGTTAATTTATTTTAGTTGAGATAGTAAATTGGTGGGTTTTTGTTAAATGTGAGCCAAAATCATCACAATTAAAATTACCAAAGCCTTAAACTACTTCAGTCTGTGTGCATTGAATTTATTTAATACACGAGTTTCACAATTTGAGTTGAATTACTGAAATAAATGAACTTTTCCATGACATTCTAATTTATTGAGATGCACTTGTACATACCTGGTCACATTATTTTGTTAAAGCAAACTTATTCAGATCTAAAAATATGTGTAATACCTACTTGTGAATTGGCAATACAACCATATAAATGCTTTGGCTGAAAACTAACCTTGATTATATTTTAATTTTAAATGTATTTTATTTTCAACAGTAACTTAAACGTTTAGTAGCCAAGCTGGATGGTGAGTGAAGAAGTTGCATTTATTTATTGATTTATACAATACAGATTGCTTCAAAGCAGCTTTACAGTAATAAACAGGGAAAATCATCAAATTCAGTTGTAATTACAAAACAATTTCAACGATAAGCTGCTCTACAGAAAAACATATAGTGTCCTTATTCAGATCAATTTTATTTAATTATTCAATGAGCTCATTCGATTACTTAAAATGTATAGAATTTACTGCTTTATAAGAAAATATTAATAGAATAAAGATTTTCTTGTTTTTCAGGGGGAGATTTGTAGAGGTGCCACAGAGTCAGACTCATCTGACTCATGAAATGTGTTTGTTCATGGCCACGCTGTCTGTTTGTTTATGCGTGCAGTCCACGGAAAAAACTCAACAGAAAGACGTCTTTAATTCGAAATTGCACATGTCTGTGACTCTGTGTTATAGACTCTTCTCATTTCAGTTGACATAATGGAATATAATTGTTAAGCATTAGCGCTACCTCATTTATGGTTACATTGAGTAAAAGGAAAAAGTGGCACAGCTTCCACCACTCTCCCATATAGGTAATTGTTTTAAAGCTTTATATACTTAAAATGTGACATGATGCTCTTGCAGAGTTTCTCATTCACTGTGTTTAGGTTCAGCTGGGGTTTTTGATGACCCTTTGGAACTGCACTTTTAGTTCCTCTCTTGTCTTTTAGAAACCGCACAGAAATGCCACATGGGACACACACTCATTAGTGGCCTCGCTGCTAAAAACGGTGAGGGGTGGTTTCTTCAGGCTGTTTTACCAAGGTTCAAACCGGTGTACAGCAGAAAGTCAAATAAGTTCACAGCATCCTCGTGCAAATATACAGTCAGCCATGCAGATAACAGAAAATAAAACTTGAAGCCTTTTTATAAGTTGTCATAAATAGGCTGGTTGCTGTAAAAATACAAATAGCTTTATTCTGTGAGAGATGAATAGCGTGTTTTGGGCGTGTGTACTTTGCAGTCTTAAATGGTCAGTATCTCTTTGATTCATTTCTTTATGAGGAGGTAACTGAGCTCTCTCCTCCCATAAACTGTGGTGTGAGTGGTTCGAAATGGAGGGGCACAGCTTATTTCATCATCTTGTATTTAGTCTTTGAAGTATTTGAGGATTTAATTCAAGCTTCTCACAGATGCTCGGCACTTCCACTGCCAGCACTGCACAGCACTAAAACACAGTAAAGTAAGGTAACACATAATAAAGCATAGAATGACGGGGTATTTTTTGTTTCATTTTTGTTTCAGCTGTCTCAGATTTTGATTTAGGGTACAACAGGGCTAAAGGCTCAACAGAGTAAAGTGTGCATTTGATTCGATTTTCTTCTAAACCTCTAGGTGGCAAAGCTCACCGCAATTTCCTGACCACTTTCAGCTATTCGCTGTGCACCTAGAAATTTGGCTGACCCTTGATGTGATCACAAGCAGTAATGCATTTAAGTTTTTTTTATTATATTTTAATGTTATAGATTTATATAGCACATGGAAAACGATAAATTACCAAATATATTTTGAGACAAAAATCTTAGTTTAGTTTCAGTTCAAGGTAATTAAATCAACTTTTGGGGGTAAAAAGCGTCCCTATTTTGGGGGGCTAAAGGCACAATAATTGACCTGATAAAAAGCTGACTGACGTTTCCATTTGTTGACATGATCCAAATGTCCAGTATAATTTGGGTATCTAGCTGGTAGAAAATGTGATATTAATCAAATGACTTTAAATTTTTTACTGTTAAAAAAACAGTAGTAGTGTAAGAAGCTTTCAGAACCCTTATTTGTTTTATTAAAATATTCTGTTTTTAAGATCATTACATTTTGATGACAGTGTCTTGAATAATTAAATATTAAAACAAAAAATAAAATAAATGTTTTATACAAATATTACATGTTATGCTAAACAAATAAGCATTTGAATCAGTATTGTTGGGGAGCCTTTACTCCGAGTGTGGCATAAAATGCCTGCCTTGTTACCTCATACATTTATATTTACGATTATTTAAATATTACTTTTACTGTTTATTTTCCCACAAAATGTGTTGCTCTGTCAATGTTTAATACAAACATATATATTTTTGGAAGTAATGAAAGCACAGTGGTGAGAGTGCTCCTTTAGCCCCTTTGTGTCCTACATTTTACCCTAATATTCCTTTAAGTTCTTCTAATTAGTTGTGCAAATCTGCAATGTTACCACTAAAGTGTGTGAATTATTTCACAGTATGAGGTGGTGTTGTTTTAGTCTACCTCTCTAGCCTACCCCTATACAAAATTACAGTACATGGGATAAGGTGTAATGTTAACAGAAAATACAGATATCAGTTCAAATGTGTTAAAAGACAAGAAATAACTTTGCATTTTTAAAAGATGAAATGTCTTGGATGATATTTCATTGTCATGAGAGCAAAGCAAAAAAGGCAAGTAAACAAAATGCTTTTTTAATGGATGTCATTGGAGGAGATGCTCCAGTACACTGAATAAACTGCTTTTGTGTGGAAATAGCTTATCACTTAATGAACCATCAGTGTGTTTGCGGTAAAATGGTTATTTTTTAGAGCTATATTTGGATTTTAAAACTGTTACTGACAATATTCAGTTTATGGCACTACTCATTCACTCCGAAGGTATCTGCAAACAGTGGTTGACAGTTGTAAAATATTATAATGTGATTGGTTTATGAGGCACACGTGATCTGGGTTGACAGTTATGCCTTCTCCAATGTTAGAGCCATTGAAGTTGACATCTCCTCATATAATGAATTATTTGCTGATAGTGCGCCATGCTTTATTGAACAGTCAGCAGCACTGTAAAACCCTGTCAGAGAAATGTCTCTTATTAAAGCATTGCCTCTGCAGCCATCAGAACACTGCTTGGGTTCCAATTCACCGCCTTCAACAATGTTCCAGTGTTCCACTTCATTATGCTGAATCCACATGTTTATTTATGAGATGTTGTGGAGAGATTAAAGGACAGGCTTTCAATTGCAGACTCTTTATAGCATCTTAACAGCTCCCAGGTGACTTATTTAATAGTTTAATTAGTAATTTGTCACAGTATACAAACGACATAATAAATAGCTGTATGCCGTTAACAAGGTTTTGCTTTTTAGAAAGGGCGTGTAGTTTTTAGCACAACATCTGAAATAACATGCAGCCTAGAGTTTGTGTTTTAAAATAGCATAAGAGCAGGAAATATGATTGGAAAATCTCTATAAAAAGCTGATTTTTTTATATATATATATATCAGTCCACAAAGTCTGACTTTTGATGCAGTTTTTTCAGTTTATTGCTTAAAAAAAAATATTTAATGCAGGGGCGGGGTCACCAAAACTGTCCTGGAGTAGTCCAGCACTGTCTCCCTCATCTAACACACCCGATTCAACTCGTCAGTTCATTGGTAGAGACTTTAAGACCTGGCATTGGTCAGAAAAGAGATTGAAGAGAGTTGAGAGAAAATACAATGCAAAAGTCAGATCTGACCTTAGTTTCCTGTGGTTGGCCTAGCCGTGCGTCACTCAGAAAACAACAGGGCAATCAGAAGAGAGGCTCATGAATATCAATTAGACAGGACAAATCGACCTGTTTTAACCAGAGCTCCTGAGAGAAGAGCTGTAAAAATATGAGATGTTTTTTGGTACTTATACCA
This sequence comes from Ptychobarbus kaznakovi, assembly GCA_027422405.1. Classification (NCBI taxonomy): domain Eukaryota; kingdom Metazoa; phylum Chordata; class Actinopteri; order Cypriniformes; family Cyprinidae; genus Ptychobarbus; species Ptychobarbus kaznakovi. The sequence goes on from CM049794.1 coordinate 27,467,631, forward strand.
CATATATAATATTCTTAAGGACATCAAAACCTAAAATAAAACTCTATAAAGGTGTACAATATGAGACCTTTAAAGAAATAGCAGGTAAATAACTTAATAACCAGCTTCTGTGATGTCTGTTGTTGTGAACCTTTATCTTCTAAAGTGTAGGAAACTCAGAAGAGAAGACCAGGAGACTTCGGGTTGTATCTTCAGCAGGATCTTTTATTGAGAACCCAAGCTGTTGGTAGCTGTAGTCATCGAAAAATCTAAATCTCAAGTAATTTACAAGGTATCTTATAGGTAGTTTTTGGAGGAGGGACTTTTGGAGGTGGAAAACTTTCCGTGGCAACATAATAGTTATTCAAATGCATAGACACTAATCCAATCAACCTAACGAATCCACGTCTGGGCCAGGGGAAAGCGATTTGCAGAACAAAAGTTGAGAGCCTCAGTGGTCTGACTCATTTAACTTAACATTATCATAGAGACAAAGGCACAGCTGTATCTCACGCTCAATGGTCAGGAAGCAATCTCATGGTCTAGACAATCTTAGTCAGGAAGTGAATAATAAGAATCTAAATTAAACATTTAAATACAATTTGTAATCCCACAATTCCCCCTTTGAGAGTTCTAATAACTCTCACAAAATACAAATTTAGACACTTAAAAGTTAATTCTGGTAACTTGTGATCGTTACAGGCACATAGTACATGTTCTGTGTTGTTTATATGTAATTGCATGCTGACACAGAAACAAAACATGCAATTAGGGTCCGTGAAGTTCTTACGGGTAAATAATCTTTCTGGTTGGAACTGTCATTTCCTCGTGAGAGGCGGAGTCATTTGCTGAAAGAAACACTTGATACTGTGGATGCATAGATAGTACGCAAGTAGGAGAAACAACAGCAGAATTGCTATTTCCTTGATCCACAGCCAGGGTTTACCTAACAAGTTTCCGAACCATGAAGAATTATCTGCAGTCATCTGGTGTAATTTTGCTGAAAGATCAAGAGTACGAAAATCTTGATCATGTTGATGGATGACTGAAGTTCCCGTATGTGAGTCTCTGCGTTGTGTATTTATTTATTTTTTTCTTCTTTCTTTTCTCTTTCTTGTGTGATAGTTGGCTCGGCAATGGGTCTAGTTGTTTTCTAGAGGTTGTGGCTTCATCCGCAGGTGAGAAGGGCGGTGCATATGGATCTCAGGACAGCCATCAAGTGTATCTGCACAGAGGAAGAAAGAAACAAAAACAAGAGAGACCAACGGCACAGAGCAGTATTTGTTGTAGAGTTTGCAAACATTAGGGTTGTATCCTCTGTTCAAATATAGTCTGCTATTGTTGTTCCTTCTTTCCCTATTCTCAATTCCTGCGACACCTAAAGAACAGTGAGGAAAGGATGGACTATTGGATGGGGAAAGGCCTATGAGGAAATCTTCACCGCAGGGTTGGCCCCCGAAGCCTGTTGCTTTCGGTTCTTCCCTGGGCTCCTCACTGGTTCTTGTGTCTGTCCTGTCCTATCCTATCCCTGCAGGGGGAGGAACAACTTTACAGTGTGACACATGAGTAGCTGAACCATCAACAAACAACTCCAATTCTTCGTTCTCTATGGGAGTTTCTGCTATTTCACTTGTCGCTGCATATGTAAGCGTAACACAATCATGAGTCATTTCGCCTTCACCCTCTAACACAACTTCAGTCATTGCAGATATCATACATGAGGATGGGTTCGTGACTGGTGCACGCTGGATAACAATGTTCGGGGCTGTGAGAGTTGCTAACCAATTTCCCCAACGGGAGGAGGTGACAGAAGTGACTTTTACTTGATTCATTAGTGCGGACACTGCGTGAGGGCATTTTACGTTTACAGTCTGACCTAACACCATTCCTGATGAAGCCTGAAGCGCTAGATGAACTGCATGTACTGCTCTGAGGCATGGGCCCATACCTTGAGCGACTATGTCAAGTTTACCGGAATAGTAATGAATTGGGCGTGAGCTGCCCCCATGATCTTGCATTAGACATGCAGTCATAAAGCCTAAGTGTTCATGGACATAAAGCACAAAGGGTCTATCAGATTGGGCAATTCCTAATGCTGGTGCTTGACATAGTGCTCTCTTCAAATCATTAAAAGCTTTGAGATGAAGTTCTTCCATACAAACAGTATCTGAATCTTTACCATGGCCTTTCAACAAATCATAGAGAGGCTGAGCAATCGAGGCATAGTCTTCAATCCAAGGTCTACAATAACCTGCTGTTCCTAAAAATGAGCGGAGTGTTTTAATGGTAGAAGGCGGAGGTATGGCTTTGACTGAAGCCGCTCGATCCTGTGTAATGGATCTATTTCCTGCACCAATTGTTTGACCCAGAAATGTGACTTGCTTTTTAGCAATTTGAGCTTTGTGAAAGCTGCATTTGTGTCCTTTTTTATGCAAATAGTCCAACAATGATGCCAATTCAGTTTGATGTACCTCATGATCTGTTGAGGCAATCAAAATATCATCGACATATTGGATCATAGTGGACTGTTTTAACCGGACATTCTGGGTCACACACAAATCACGTCTGACAGCCTGATGATATATGGTTGGGGAGTTTTGAAATCCCTGTGGCAATCGTGTCCACTGGTATTGTTCATATCAACTGTGAAAGCTAACCATGGCTGGCTGTCAGAGTGCAACGTACAGAAAAGAATCCATTAGACATATCAATTACTGAAAAAATCTTACAATCTAATGGTAAGCCATACAAATTGTAGATGGATCTGCCACTAGGGGGGTGAATTTATCAATATGTTTATTGCTACTCTGTAGTCTATTGTAAGTCTCCCATGTCCCATTAGATTTCTTGATGGGCCATATGGGTGAATTACATGGACTGTTGGTTTTAACTAGCACTCCTTGCGTTAGCAAATTTTCTACAATAAGTTTGATTCCCTGTATAGCTTCCTTATTATCGGATATTGGTTTGGTGACCGGAGGTGGAGTTCCTGTCAATTTAACTGGTTCTACACCTGTTAACAACCCACAATCATCCTTGTCTTTAGCCCAAATTGGATGATTCTGTAAGAAAGCATACTCGGGAGGGGTTGCATTATTGGTAGAAATCTGTGCTGAGGAAATTTTATGCTAGTAGATTCTGAGGACATGTCTAAAGTTAGATTTATTTGTCTCAGAAGATCCATGCCTAAAATTGCACCTGTATTTAATGGAGCGCATAGCAATTTTGTAGTCAGAGTTTTGGGCCAAATTGTACCTCTATGGGCGGAGTTTCATACAAAACAGAATCTTCACCTATTACACCAGTTAAACAAAGTTTGGTTTTTCTTGTATGGGATGTTTTAAACCTTGTGCCAATTTTGTAGGAATACTGTCATTTCTGCACCTGTATCAAGCAAAAAATCAATCTCTTTCTCTTTTACGCTACCTTTCACAAAAATTATTTGGTCATTGTGTTGGATTACAGGGGAAGGTAGCTACTCACAGCCCCAACAATTAGTTTTTTTTCTGGTCTTGTTGTGCTTTTAGAAGAGCCTGAACGAGCTGTCCTAAAGTTTCAGTGGTCACTGGCGGACCTACTTCAGGGTTGTAGGCAGCTGAGAAGAATCAGAATTATGCATAGCATTTATTTTAATATCTTGCAACTTCTTCCTACACTCTTTCTCCCAATGTCCTAATTTTCCACAGTATTTGCATTTGCTTTCTCTTTTAGACCATCTATTGATCTATTGTCTTGTTTCGTTGTGTTAAACGTAGCTGCTGCTACTCTTACTCTTGCCTTGATATCAGCATCTCTTTCCCATGTAGCTAACCTGTCTAGGTTACTTCTGAGAGTTCTGTTAGACCAAGTTAGATCTAAGAATGGTAAAGCTTTTCTGTATTCGGCTACAAGGCCATCTGACCAGATACGAACCAGGGTCCCTTGTCATCTAGCACACTTTCAGGGTCATCAACGATTTCCACTGTAAATTACAGCTGACTGACAAAATCTCTCAGTATATTCACTCACAGTTTCTTCTTTCCTTTGCACACAGGTAGTAATTCTAGACCAATCTATTTTGGGTCCTAAGATATTCTTTAGGATTTTCAAAATACCTTCTCTTAAATCACCCTTACTGGCAATTTCGCAGTTCAGAAGCAACAGCAGATTCAAAACTGTTGAATTCAGATTCAGTTAGAATTTGTGACATCAGCTGCGTGACTTCTGCCAACGACATGTCATAAAGACGCATTTTACTGATCAATGTTCTTCTAAAATTCAGAAAAATGTGTGCGTGCTGACGGTAAACTCTGAGATAGTCTCTCTATATCTTTAGGACATAAAGTTTTGGCAACAGTTTGTATTTGCACAACAGAAGAATTGAGAGAGACACTATCAGTTTCCTCAATTCCCTGAGATCGTCTCCTAGCACCACACACTTTGACTGAATTTATACAGGCACATCAGTTACTGATTGGAGAGCTACATCTTTTTCAAAGAAATCAGGGTAAATGTTATCAGGCTGACTAACTTCCACATCAGTTTTTGCTGCAGCTTTCAATTTCTTAGTCAAAGTGGATACTCTAGCACGGAGTTCATTGTTCTGTTTCTCTAGCTCTGAGTTACGCTGAGACTGTTGTGTAGCTAATGTTAAACTCAATTCTCTGTGACAACAATAATGCCTTCACATTGTTCTTATGATACCTATGCCTATACTTGTTCTATACTTATCTCCTAGTACATTTTTACACTCATCTACCGACCAAGTCTTGTCTGGATGAATCTCATATTTCTGCGTTAGTTCTTGTCTAACCTTTTCAGTGACTATTAGGGTCATTGTTCCCCTAACAGCGTTTTGAATTCACTATCTGACCACAAAGGAGTCGCAAGACCAATCTTTTCTGTGGTTGGAATCAGCCTAGCATTCCTTCTAACCATTTTGTCAGTTTTCTTCTGTACCACACCAACAAACACTAAACAAAACAAAAAACTTATCTGATCAACAGAGGGTACACTTGTTAAAAAAAAAAGCTTAACTATTGTTAACTTTCCAAATTACCAACACTTCACACTTAACTTCCCTGCCTACAAGAACAGAGGATAAACCAAAATTATTAGCACGAAATGCTAACCTTCCCTGCCTGAAAACAGAGGATAACCAATTTTTTTGCACGTAAATGCCAAATCTTCCCTGCCTGAAAGAACAGAGGATAACCAATATCAAAATTATAGCACGTAATGCCAAAATCTTCCCTGCCTGAAAGAACAGAGGATAACCATTTTTTAGCACGTAATGCTAAATCTTGCCTGCCTGAAAGAACCAGAGGATAACCAATTTTTAGCACGTAATGCTAAATCTTCCCTGCCTGAAAGAACAGAGGATAACCAATATCAAAATTATTAGCACGTAATGCCAAAATCTTCCCTGCCTGAAAGAACAGAGGATAACTTTCATCTCTAAAAGAAAACTTTAGAGGATAAACTTAGTTAAACAAACCCTACAGATGTATGTTAACTCTTTTCTGACGGCACAGAGGATACAAAATTTGTACTGGTCTTAGGTTCTTTGGATTAGAGACAGCACTCACCACAACCCTTGGTTGAGAGAAAAATTCAGTCTGGGAATCTTTGTTTGAGCTTGAAGTTTTCAGGTGAGGAAGCTGGAACTCTATCCGAGTCACGGCACCATCTGTTGTGAACCTTTATCTTCTAAAGTGTAGGAAACTCAGAAGAGAAGACCAGGAGACTTCGGGTTGTATCTTCAGCAGGATCTTTTATTGAGAACCCAAGCTGTTGGTAGCTGTAGTCATCGAAAACTCTAATCTCAAGTATTTACAAGGTAACTTAAAGGTAGTTTTTGGGAGGAGGGACTTTTGGAGGTGGAAAACTTTCCGTGGCAACATAATAGTTATTCAAATGCATAGACACTAATCCAATCAACCTAATGAATCCACGTCTGGGCCAGGGGAAAGCGATTTGCAGAACAAAAGTTGAGAGCCTCAGTGGTCTGACTCATTTAACTTAACATTATCATAGAGACAAAGGCACAGCTGTATCTCACGCTCAATGGTCAGGAAGCAATCTCATGGTCTGACTCATTTAACTTAACATTATCATAGAGACAAAGGCACAGCTGTATCTCACGCTCAATGGTCAGGAAGCAATCTCATGGTCTAGACAATCTTAGTCAGGAAGTGAATAATAAGAATCTAAATTAAACATTTAAATACAATTTGTAATCCCACACTGTTCATCAAAGAGAAAAATAACAAAAGAAGAAATCAGTAACTTTTATAGCTTTAAGGAATCATCTATTTAATGTAGAATTTAGTGTTTGATAACTTTATTCAGTTTCTGTATACTTCTGCTGAAGGGCACAGCTAAATATGACATTGATTATAATAGATTTATGTGAAGATTGTTTTAAGTTCACTTAAATTAGAAGTTATTTTTTAAATCTTAAAACTGATAGCTCTCAATTATACTGTAATGTTGAATGGCTTGTAAATCGTGATTAATTTCAGTGCGATTAATTAGTTTTTATCGATTGACAGCACTATTATTCAGTAATTTGTTGCAGTATACAATGGATGCAGTACTGCTGGATATTGTGAACTGAATGTTGAATGTTTTGGAGAAAGGGTGTGTAGTTGAATTTGAAGCAAAACATCTGAAATCACTTATTGCACCTTTAAGAGTTTCTTAAGTGTTTTTAAAATAGAATAAGAGCAGGAAATAATTCAAAAATACTGCAAATTGTACATTAAGCACATACCTGTAAAGCACAATGCAGTACCTTTAAGGGTCATTAAACCCCCTATTTTAGTTAGTTTAGTTCTCACCATGGTCTTGAAAAATGTTTTAAAAAGTGGATGTGGTAAACTGTGGAGGGGAACAGGGGAGACAACACAATACTACTGATTCTGAAAAAATCTGAATACTCAAAGCATAAAAGTTTGCAACATAATTTACACACCCTGAAAAACACTGTTGCATGCATCAAAATGAGCAAATACATTATATGTGACAAAAGTATAACAGATGCGATTTTGTAAGTTCACGGTCCATTACACAAATACACACATATCCTGTGATGCATATTTTATAGGTACTATATGTTAGAACCAAAACAGCTCGTTTGTAATACCGGTGGCTATAGAGTGAACTGCAGCACCTGTTGCACACGCATGCACTTATTGCAGACTGTTGTTACTGTAGACTAGAGAGCACTGACAGATGGAGGTGGGCACAGAGATCTGTGTGAGTTTGTCTGAAAGAAGGTCAGGCATGGTGGTATTTAAGGTACCTTTTCAAATCGACAGTAAAACACATTGAGATCGTCAGCCAGTTGTTGATTCTCTATAGACTGTGGGGGAGGTGTCTTGTACTTGGTGATGTTCCTCAGACCAGTCCATACTGACGCCGGATCGTTTGCTGAAAATTATTTTTTAAACTTCTCAGAGTAGTTATTTTTAGCCACTCTGATCTCCTTTGTTAGTCTGTTCCTTGCCTGGTTATACAAGATTTTATCTCCACTTCTGTAAGCATCCTTTTTGGCCTGACGAAGCTGTTTGAGTTTCCCAGTAAACCACGGTTTATCATTATTGAATGATAAGAATGTCCTGTTAGGGATGCACATATCCTCACAGAAACTGATATATGAAGTTACAGTCTCTGTGAGCTCATCCAGATCTCGTCCAGATCAGAAACAAAGAAACAAATAAAGACAATTAGCATAGCAGTTGTTCCATCCAACCCAACACATTCACCAGAATGAAAGACGAGAACTCTCGGAGCGAGTAGAAAGGTTTACATTTTATGAAGTACGCCCCATACAAGGGGTAAAAGGCCCACCAGCATGGGGTAGAAGGCACACGATATTGATACAAATACTTCAGCTAAAAAGTTTTTTTTTTTAAATAATATCTAAGTTAATACTTGTTGAAAACAACCACTTTAGCAAAAATGTTAGTATTTTCTGCTTATTTTGACAAATAAAATTATAATATTTGTTCAATAAATATACTGTCAATAAAATGTTAATATAAAAAAATATATTTTAAATAAATAAAAAAACATATTAAAAATAATTTTAATAAGTGATGGTTCTGAAGCATTGAAGGAGATCCAATAATAATTGAATATATATTTACAGTAGTAACAACAAATTATATGTTATTATATGACATGTTTAATATCATGTTTTTAAATATGATGGTTTCATTCTAAACATGGTGGTTATCTCTAGTTATCCCACGTGATACCACTCAGCCAATCAAGTCTGGTAAATATTGCAACTCGACAAGAGTGCATGAGAGATTTCGCGGCTAACACATGAAAAGACGATAAAAAGAAAGATAGCGATTTAGAAAACAAAAGGAGAGATACAGACGACTGCGCCGGAGAAAGTTTTAAAAATAAGGAACAAATGCGTTCTACAAAAGTAGAGGAGTGGGATATAAGCTGTTGCTTTAATTATCTTGAAAAAAAACGAAAATTATAAAGAAGACCTTTGTTTCAAACATATATATTGTCAACTAAGTTAATTTTTGGCTGATTCTCATTTGCTACTTAAATCTATAAAATATATAAGCTATCACACTAAATTAAGACATTATGATTTTCCGGACCTTTGCTTCAAGAAATTGTCTCTAACTGGACCTCTGTACATTTTAGTTGAATACCCCTGGTCTAAACCAATCAGAGATAGTGAAGGGCACCCCCCCTCTGAGAAGATATTCATGTGTGTGTGCGCGTTGACAAATGCGTCACGTGTGCTGCTGCATCAGACAGAGAGAAAGAGGTCGTGCAGTGTTGCCAACTTAGATCACCTCTGTAGACCCCCATAGCAACTTTTTGTTTTCCAAAAAAAGCAACTAGTGACAAATCGAGTCTCTCAGAGTGTCTCTGTGATCGCCGCAACGGCGCGAGATCAGCGCGCTTTCTCTGCATCTGCTCTGTTCAGCGAGCGTCTGAGAGGAGCCCGTGTTAAAACAGATATTATTGCTTCTCTAAATGACATGCAAATATAGTCACAGCACTGGAATTGTCTTGTCTTATGTGTCTTTTTGATTTCATCAGTTGGCTCAAGTATTTTTGTGCAGACTAGCTTCTTGGAAGGGAGAGCTGGTTTTGAATGGGACGTGTTTCAGTCATTATTTCATATTTATCCTGTTGACTGACAACATAAACAGTTATATAAAGTAAAAACAGCTGCATTAAAATACAGTATGAGTACAGAGAGACGATTAGACAGAACAGAACAGTTATTTTTTTACTTTACTTTTAGTCATTTAGCAGACGCTTTTATCCAAAGCGACTTACAAATAAGAAGTAACTAAAATTAAAAGTTAAAACTATACATAATATATATACACACATTTAAGAAGATAAAGACATGAAATAAACATGACAAATGCATACAACATTTCAAACTAAACATTTAAATGTAAAGCTAAAAAAATATCAAAATATTAAATCAAGAAAAGGTATGAGTAATGCTTCTAACATAACACTAAAGCAAGTATACTTCTTTTTTTGCATAAGAATTGGTTATAAAAACTTAAATACTTTTTTTTTTCATTATGTTTAGTGCAATTATTGGTAATTGGGGCGCAGGATGTTTTATGGGTTTAAGGGGGGTGAGAAGCACTGCACTAGAGCATATTCAGACACAGTTAAGATCTGATTCAGTGTAGAAGGGTCAAGTCTGGAAGATGTTGATGCTAGAGAGAGTGTGGCCAGCTGGTTTAGCTCAAGAAAGCTAAACTACAGGAGTTTCCGATGTGACTATGGTGGATAGTCCACATTGAGCCATGAGATGTTCAGTTTGACGCCCTTTAAAACACTTAATTTAGATTTTATTTATCCAGTGAAGCACTTTAAGCAGTAAGTTATGTAGAATTGTGCTTCAAATAAAGAACTTTGTTGACCAGATTGTTAGTTAGTCTTTTACTAGTTTTGCCTATATAAAAATTTGGGTGCACCTAACTTTTGTGCTGGTGCACCTAAGAAACAAAGTTAGGTTGCAAAAAGTTAGTCTAGAGCCCTGTATGTTATTATATGACATGTTTAATATCATGTTTTTAAATATGATGGTTTCCAAAAATCTCTATTGACACCCAACATTATATGATATTTACCACGCTTTTTGCTTTAATTAATAGCTGTTGCTTTAATTATCTTGAAAAAAAAACGAAAATTATAAAGAAGACCTTTGTTTCAAAATATATGCTAAGTTAATTTTTGTGATTCTCATTTGCTACTTAAATCTACAACATTTAAAAACACATAAAATATTAGATCAAGAAAACACAGAATCAACGTCGCGCGATCGCATCAAAGATCAGATAAATATACACGTGCATCTTGAAAAGCGAGTGTTTTGGAAAGTGCTAAGCCATGTTTTTGTGCCATCTAGTGGTTTACATGAAAATAATATCAAAGGCGCCTTTTACCCCGGGGTGCCTTTAGCCCCATTGTACCCTATTAATGAGCACTAAAGTCTGGTAACAAATGGTATGGATAGATTGCATTTGTGTCAGAGACTCAATGGAATAGAAGAGAATTAATGATGTACCGAAACTCTTACAAAGCCATAACAAACACACCTGTGATCCACAAATGCATCTCTCTCTTACTGTAGTGATGAGTCATCGAAGTATTCTAGGTGTGAGAAAACGTTGCATCCCATAACATTGACGTGATAAAGATTTTAACTCTGAAGTAAAAAAAATAGTACATAAAAGCTCAAAAAGAAAACCGTTTTGTCCTACAGTTAAAGGGATAGTTCACCCAAAGATGAAAATTCTGTCATTAATTACTCACCTTCATGTCGTTCTAAACCTGTAAGACCATTCATCTTCGTAACACAAATAAAAATATTTTTGATGAAATCCGAGAGCTTTCTGACCCTGCAACTGACATGTTCAAGGCCCATAAAAGTAGTAAGGAAATCATTAAAATAGTCCATGTGACATCAGCTGTTGAACCGTAATGTTATGAAGCTACAAGAATACTTTTTGTGCACAAAGCAAACAAAATATGTGACCCTGGACCACAAAATCAGTCGTAAGTCGCTGGGGTATATTTGTAGCAATAGCCAAAGATACATTGGGTATGGGTCAAAATTATACATTTTTCTTTTATGCCAAAAATCATTAGGATATTAAGTAAATATCATGTTCCATGAAGATATTTAATGAATTTATTACCAAAAATATATAAAAACTTCATCTTTGATTAGTAATATGCATTGCTAAGAACTTCATTTTGACAACTTTTAAGGTGATTTTCTCAATATTTTTGATTTATTGCACCCTCAAATTCCAGATTTTGGTATGAATCTTTGATAGAAAGCTTGTTTATTCAGCTTTCAGATTATGTATACATCTTAATTTCCAAAAATTGACACTTACGACTGGTTTTGTGGTCCAGGGCCAAAAATATTGACTTTATTCAACAATTTCTTCTCTTCCATTTCAGTCTTCGGTGCGCATTCACGACGCATGCGTGTGGTGCTGCTGACGCAAGAGCTGACATTCTTGTGTAGAATGTCCATCTCTCTTAGTTCATTGTCTGTATATTCTGGTTCAAATAGGTAAGGCTGGTAAAAATTGCAAGTCATCCTCTCTGTCAAAATCTTCAGACATGTTTACGAAGACTGTTTTATGTTCAGCATGTGTCGTCTTCTGCTTGTAAACAAGACGCAGCGCATCCGGCTTCCACCTCAGAACACTAGCTCCTGCATCAGCAGCACCACACGCATGCATTGTTTGTGCACAAAAAAATATTCTTGTAGCTTCATAAAGTTAATGCTGAACCATTGATGTCACATGGACTATTTTATCAATGTCATTACTACCTTTCTGGGCCTTGAACGTGTCAATTGCATTGCTGTCTATGGAGGGACAGAAAGTTCTTGGATTTCATCAAAAATATCTTAATTTGTGTTCTGAAGATGAACGGAGGTTTTACAGGTTTGGAACAACATATTGGTAAGAGAGTAGTTAATGACAGAAATTTCATTTTCGATTAACTATACCTTTAAGATGAACGGATGCTAACACTGTCTTCAATACAAATATCTCTTAAAATCTTTTGTATTGAGATATTAAAATCTCTTAATATCTCAATACAAAAATCTCTTAAAATAGAAAATGTTACATGGCCCTTTAAAGCACTGAATGTGAGCTCTGATCGTAATCACTGTGTATGCGGGTGGTTGCATAAAAGAACAAAGCGCTGTTGTTTTTGTTTGTTAGACATTCCCAGTTTCGCTTGCTGCTCCCATCAGAATACTGGACAAGATCACTTGTCCACCCAGAGGCCGTCACATTTCTGCTGTCACACTGGACCATTGCTTTTGTCTGTCTGTATGGAGGAAATGCATTTACAAAAGCTGAAACAAAGAAATAAACAGACATATCCTCATATTTTTTCATATTCATCCCCCTCAATGATAAAGTTTTCCCTGTTCCCTTTTCTGCTACAGACATATTTGTTATATTATTGTCTAAATAATGCTTTGGGTAATAGGAAGTTTTTTGATGTATTTGGCTACATTATCTAAATCAGATTCATGTGTGCACTATTTGTACCCTCCCATGTAAATGTTCAGATAAACAACCATGTGTTTGTGCATCAGTGTTGGAGAATATAGTGGTGTCTCTCAGCTGTTAGGAGGCAGGAGTGAGTGTGTTTCTCATCAAACAATAGCGCTCTCTACTGATCATTGCTTAAAACAGTGATTCTCAACCAGTGCCGGCCCGTAGGGTTGTGGGACCCTAGGCAAGGTACTGAAAATAGGCCCCACTAGTGTAATAGCAATTTAAACATATGACAAGTCCATATGTGATCATGAGCATCATTGCATTTGTAAAACAAATGCTAATACTACAGCAATAAATATTATGTATAGCAGTCAGAACATAATTTTTTTCCAGGCTCCATAAAGATACCATTTGGATTCCATTTCTACTACAATTTCACTTTAATATCTCTATCATTCATGGGGAAGTGTTGGCCTATTGGTTAGAGAGTCTGACTCATAATCGAAAGGTTGTGAGTTCGAGTCTCCGGGCCGGCAGGGATAGTAGGTGGGGGAATGAATTTACAGCACTCTTTCCACCTTCAATACCATGACTGAGGTGCCCTTGAGCAAGGCACCGAACCCCCAACTGCTCCTCGGGCGCCGCAGCATAAATGGCTGCCCACTGCTCCAGGTGTGTGTTCACAGTGTGTGTGTTCACTGCTGTGTGTGTGCACTTTGAATGGGTTAAATGCAGAGCACAAATTCCGAGTATGGATCACCATACTTGGCCGTATGTTGCCTCACTTTCATTCTTTCATTTAAATTCCAAAATCTGAACCAAAAAAATCTGCACACAAAATGTACTAGAACTGTAACTAGAAAAGTTTTCAGAAAAAACTTTTTCATTATTTTCCAGAAATGACAAAGAACTCGTAAGTTTGCTGTGCCTGTTTGTAGATCTGCACAATTTGGCCAAAAACACAAAAAGCATGACCTGTTAATATGCAGGAGGCCTATAACTTGAATTGTTTAGAAATATATACGAATTTATTGTAAATGATTAAGATTAAAAATCCTTAACAGTCATTTCTTAATTTATGTCAGGAAATTGTATGCATCCACTGAGAGAAAACTCCTCTACACTGGAGAAAAACGTTCTCTATTCTCGTATTATATTTCCTATTTTTACCCTAAATAAGGTGTAGTGAGTAGTTGTGGCTGTTTCATTCTCACTGGTAGCTAGAGGGCGCCCTCGTGCAGTAAAACCATAAGTGAAAAAAGCATGAAATGAAATAGGCCTACTCACAAAAATCACGTTAGAGGAAATCCCTTATATTGACAAAGGCATATGTTATTGCTGCAGTAGCTGAATAAAACGCAGATATGACGTTTTAACTGATGAAGAATGACGACAATAAACATACGATTGTGACAAAATGGTGTATTTCTGTTCAAGCCATCGCGGATATTTTTTATATTTATAATGCAATGCTAATCGACAAGCCACTGAATAGAATATTATACAATGATTTTGCCTTATTCTGTGATATGAAACCACGTCAGATCACAAAAGGAAGTTATTTCAAACACTCGACTGATGTTATGAAATGAATTTGGAGCAAAAACGTCATTAAATGTTTTTAAATAGCCCTGGTTTGTCATCTGTATATGTGTTCAACTGAAACGGGTGCTGCAGATTGATGGATGTTTAACATCAAATGTACTGCAAAAGGACTGGAAACCATGCAGAGCAGTTCATTAGCTCTCGCAGTACTTCGATGTCAAACACCGAACTGTATGCACAGCGTTGCTTTACATTTGCATTTAGCAGACGCTTTTATCCAAAGCGACTTACAATTGCATTCAGGTTATACAATTTCATTAGTATGTGTTTCCCTGGGAATCGAACCCACAACCTTTTGCGCTGCTGACGCAATGCCCTACCACTGAGCCACACAGGAACACAAGGGATAGTTCACAAAACAGGCTTTATAGGGATAGTTCACAAAAAAAAGAAAATCTGACCTTTATCTGCTTATCCCAACATCATCCAAGATGTAGGTGACTCTTTCTTCAGTAGAACACAGACGAAGATGTTTAACTCAAACCGTTGCAGTCTGTCAGTCATATAATGGCAGTCAATGGGACTCACGGCTTTGAGAGAGAAAAAAAACATACACAGACAAAACCACATTAAACCCTGCGGCTCGTGACGATACATTGAGGTCTAAAGACTACCAATAGCTGCTCGCATTAAATTCAAGGCATTAATGTTTGCCTACAGAACCACCTCTGGCTCTGCACCCCTTTACCTAAATTCATTACTTCAGATGTATATGCCCTCTAGAAGCTTGCGTTCTGCAAGTGAATGACACATTACTGTACCATCCCAAAGAGGCACAAAATCACTTTCACAGACTTTTTCATTAACTGTTCCCATCTGGTGGAATGACCTGCCTAACTCAATCCCAGCAGCTGAATCCTTACCCATCTTCAAGAAACGGCTAAAAACACATCTCTTCCATCTTTATTTGACCCTCTAACTCTAGCACTCTCTATTCTAAATTTATTTTATCTAATCTGTCTTCTTTTTTATTTAAAAAAAACAAACATTTGACCCTCTATCAATTGCATGTTTATTCTCTAACTGCTAGCTTTTCTTTTAAAACTAACAGTGTAATTTTTCTATATTTTATATATTCGTTTTCTTAAAAAAAAAACCTTCCTACGTGTACTGCGTTAGGCTAACCAGGACTTGTAATAGCACTTGCATGTTGTTGCTCTTTTGTTGGTTTTGATTGCTTCTATAATGTCCTCATTTGTAAGTCGCTTTGGATAAAAGCGTCTGCTAAATGACTAAATAAAAAATAAATAAATAAAAATAAAGACACGAAATGATCGGTCTGTGCAAGAAACTGAACAGTATTTATATAGTTTTTTACCTCTGATCCAACTGTCCTGAGCGCGTTCACAACAGCCGGTGTGTGACGTGTCGTCTTGCTTTATGGCGGATCGCTGACTTATAAGTACATTACCACCACCTATCTCTCAAATGGACCATTGACACTCCTAATTGAGATTGTAGATAGTGTCAATGGTTAAGGCGGGGCCCCATGCGACCGCCTGTTGGGCGGGATCACTGTTCTCAACCTCTGACTCAAAGGCCCCCATGGAATCATTTGCATCAATATGCAAGCAGTATGTAATCAATATAAACAATAGTTATTGATGGGAAAAAAAAATACTTTTAGGTTACCCTGAGGCCCCCCTTTGAAGTTTGCCGATGTATTATCATACATTTATTGTACAGTAGGTCTGGAGGTGTTTTCTTTGAGATGGAAAGAGAGTCAGTCCAGCTAATTTTGAGGGGAAAAATAGGTAGTCAGTAAGTAGTCTTTTAGTAAGCTGGATTTGATATGTCACTAAAAGACATGCATATAGTCACCAAACCACGTCAGAGCTGTTGTGGAGTTTAATTTTATTTTAATTGTTAATAGCTTTCAAAATGTGAGGTGACTTTCTCAAATAAAAGAATACCAAGGGCCATATTTACTATACAATTAAAGTATGCAAAGTTCATAGATGCAGCCAGCTCATTTACCAGTACCAAAAGCAGCGCAAATGGGTGTCTATCGTAACCATGTCAAGCACAAAGTGGGATAAATTGACTTCCGCAAACTATATTAAATCAATTTGTATGATTCATTTAACTTCTCTCCTCCTCCCATATGCATATGCAATAAGGTCAGGCACAAAAAATGTGTTTACCCACTTGTATCGCACATTTTTTTTATTGTCATGTGTTTAGCAAATCCTGACTTTAATTTTATGGTGAATTAGTTTTTTGTTGTTGTTGTTGTTTTACGCTAAAAGTGGTTTTGTGTTTGTGCAGGCTGTTTTTAAATCTGGCCATATGTGCAATATTTCCATAGGCCACCAGGGGGATAGATTGTCTGTTTAAAATAAGAGATTGTGAAAATTAGATTAGAAAAAATCTGTGTACAACAAATATTATAGTAAAGATAATGTTTAAATAATTTGTTAGTATGATGGCAATTTAAAAGACAATTATTTAAATTTGCACACACATGATGTTGTCTTTATTGTTATGCATGCTAGCATTCTGTACTTTTTCAGAGAAAAGTGTCCTTATACAAACAAAATATTGCTGCCTTTGTTTTTTAGTTAGGGGATTCCTCACATTCTGTTTGCTTGACAGTTCTGCCGCCACACACACGTTTTACCACACAAACATCTTGACAAACTTTATCTGCAGGATCTAGCTTTAGCTGATTTGAGGACCTTAGCATCAAAATGTATTAAAAGTCCTGTAATCAGATGGAAACTTTCTTTTCTGCTAATTTATTTAACAATACGTCACTAATAAGAGACAGAAAAACTATTCTCAGTGGAGTTTGAAGATACTTTATCCTTTCCTTTCATCATGGCGCTGATAGGCGTCTTTTTCCAAGAGGGGAAGCTTGCCCTACTACTGTAAAATTGTCCGTTTATGAATGAATGAATGAACAAACAAACAATCTAAAAAAAAAAGACGTTCTGAGGAAATGCTCTGTGAAAGGTTAAACTGGCGTCTTTTCCAAGAATGTGGTGTATAATAGGGTTGTCATACCAAAAAAATTTTACCAACTATACCAACTTAATTTATAATTCAATTCTACAAAATTAATCAAAATTTAATAAATAGTATGTAAGAAAACAGACAATAATTCTCTGAATACTTAATTAATGAACAAACAAACAATCTAAAAAAAAAAGATATTAAACTCGATGGAGGAAATGGCTGGGAATTAGGTTAAACCAAGAATGTGGTTGTATAATAGGGTTGTCTACCACAAAAAATGACCATACTATACCAACTTAATTATAATTCAATTCTACAAAATTAATCAAATTTAATAAATAGGTAAGCAGTGACATTTATTCATTTAGACTATATTTATAATTGTGAATAATGTTATGAGATTAATGTTTTAAATACTGCTAAATTCTGTATCCAAAAGATCAAAACAAAACTGTTGGAAAATAATGTAATATGCACTTGACGGGAAACTGACATTAAATCAATTAGACTATATTAATAAAATGCATAGACTAATGTTAATGAGATTAATGTTTTAAAATACAAAATTCTGATCATTCAAACGAAGATATGTGGAAATAATGTAATATTGGGCTTTCAAACGACGGAATTTAAAACGCCACAATCAGGAGCGAATTAGGAAACCATGCATAAGAAACCCCAGCTTGGAGGCCAGAACCAAATTATGAATGGCTTCGTGACAGAACTGACAAAACCAAAAACGTCCCGGCCAGGAGCAGTTCAGGTTTGTTGATTGAATCGAACACAAACGAAACAAAAACAGCACTGAGGAGCATTTTTTGCTCGCAAAAATTTCCGAGTCAGCATGAATTAAAAACATAACATTATAAATGAATAATAAAAAAAATAATGTTTTTATGATAAGAATGTCGCCCAAATCAACGCGGATTAGAAACACAAACGAACCAAAAACAGCACTCTTGCTCGTGTCATTTTTTTTGCTCGCACAAAATCGCTGTCAGGAGATACAGTATATTAAAACTCACGCAGAAGCCCAGCGTTAAAAATAGAGCCCACTAATAAAAAAAATAATGATGAGCGTGTGGGCAAAGCCGCTTGGCACCAATGACAGTTTCGAGGCACTGTTCAGAGCAGCCCCATTTCAACGCTGGGCTTCAGAGCAGGGAAATACTCCAAACTCCTCCATACACAGCGTCCGTGGGCGGGACATAATCCACAGATATCCAATGAACGAACTCTTAGTATTCGAGGCACTGAAAAAAACAAGATTTTTTGTCAATAAAAATTAACACAATACTTTCAGCAGGAAAATACCATGACTTGTTTCCCTTGCAGAAGGAAATCTTAAAGAAATGTTTATATATATAATTGCACTAAAAATATCATGACCTGATGAAACTGAAGCATTTTGGGAGTAATATGGGATGTTTGCGCAGCATTTTTCACTTGTCAATAAACTGTTTACCATGTGTTTTTTTTTACACATTTTCAGGCTGACAAAAGTGTTCCCTTGGGGAATGTCCCCACTGTTTAATATCATATAATTGCAGTAAAAATATCATGACTCATAAGATGGAAAAGATGTGACCAACACTGTTCATTTAACACACTCCAAATACACAAGGATATGTGTGTGCAAGAAACTGGTAATTCACTTGTGTTTTATACACAAGGTTACCATCTAGTTTTTTTTTTATACACATTTTCAGGCTGTGTGTGTGTGTGTGTGTGTGTGTGTGTGTGTGTGTGTGTGTGTGTGTGTGTGTGTGTGTGTTACTCTGTGTGTTGTGTGTTTACACACTCCAAAATACACAAGTGTGTGTGTGTGTGTGTGACACAAGGTGTGTGTGTGTGTGTGTGTGTGTGTGTGTGTGTGTGTGTGTGTGTGTGTGTGTGTGTGTGTGTGTGTTGTGTGTGGGTGTGGTGTTGTGTGTGTGTGTGTGTGTGTGTGTGTGTGTGTGTGTGTGTGTGTGTGTGTGTGTGGTGTTTGTGTTAATAAATCGATTTCATCGATTAACTCGAATGTGTAGTTAACGTCGACTTGTTTGGATGATATTCGGTTTTCTCTTTAACATCCGCCGACGCTCCCCTCTGGGCTCAGCCCTCCCAACCATGCCCGTTTGTCATATTAGCAGACCTAAGCTTGGCCACCCCACTCACAACTGCAGTTTTTGTCCCCTTTTTTTCTTGACAAGAAATGCATTTATTAAGACGCGGAACCGCCGTATCTCTTTATGACCACATCAAACAGGAGACCTTTCAGACGCACACTTCAACTTTGCCACAGCGCCAGTCAAACGAGCGTGGAAAGGAACATGTGCCAAATGAGCTTCAGTAGAACAACAGTGAACTGCTGTCTGATGAGATGTTGTAAAGCTATAAGTCAATACAACAAACTTTCCTGGCCTGACGGCTGTTTTACCGTGCTCACGGCGCACACTCTTCAACTTTACGCGAATATAAGGCGCATGCTCTATATCACTTCATCATAAATAATGCGCACAAGAAACGAGCATACAATGTAGTTCTGTCGTCAGTTAAGTCATTAAAATGACCAAAAATGTGATTGGTGCATTCATATATGTATAGTATCACATTAAAGAATGTCTCTCAAATGCATCATGTACTAATATATTGTGCAATTCGCGATCACAATATAAGGCTCAAGCTTAATGTAATTTTTTTTTATAAGCACAAGTAAATATGAACGCAAGTGCACTTATAATAGAAAACATGCACTTTTTTTTTGTTGCAAAGTACAAATGAAAAATTAAACCATTTAAATGCATAAAATACCTAATTTTACATTCTGGCATTTTTACATTCCCTTTTGTATATATTTTTGTATTTTTTATTAACCAATTCTTATCACTATCTGCATGTCTCATCAATAAGTATGCAATGACGGAGAACACACTTTTGGGGGTTATGAGAACCAGAACCAAGCTGACTGAGCAATAAAGCTATAGTGAGCCCCTTTATTAAAATACCTGGAGGTGGGGAATAATACACAAGTTGTATTATTGAAAATTTATTCAGATGTGTTTTAGGCACTAAAACAGTCCACATTTTATATTGAAATAATGAAGATCTCTGACTGGTTGCTGGCCACTTCATGAAAACATTCTGGCTCCACCACTGCATATTAGAGAGATACATAAACAACATGCCAGCGAGCAGGGAAGAACTCATTCCCGAGAAAGGCACAGGCAGTGTCATCCACAGTTTGCAATTGGTTCGGTTTTGTGGCATCAGATGCAGAACAAAAAACACCCTGCTGCAAAGTGTGTTTGAAGTCTGTTGCTAGCAAAGGTTGCAGTACGACCAATTTACTGCAGCACCTCAAACAGAGGCATGCTGCCGAGTGGGAGAGATGTTGTGCCCTACGAAATGAGCAAGACCATGGCAGCACAAGCACCTGCCAAAAAACAGCCTACAGTCACTGATATTTAATTCTGTTGAATGTTTTGTTTGCACTTTATCAGAATGACCTTCTATCTACTGAATAGCAAGATGTTATGTTATGTTATGTTATGTTATGTTATGTTATGTTATGTTATGTTATGTTATGTTATGTTATGTTATGTTATGTTATGTTACATATTCACTGTTTACAATGGCAAGGCCTGCCATCTTTTATTTTTGGGTTGTTGTTTCTGATTGCACTTTAACACCAAGGGGGAAATCCAGATTTTTTGTGGAAAAATCTGGGATTGTTTTTGCATATCGCCCAGCCCTAGTGTGTGTGTGTGTGCGTGCGTGCGTTCGTGATGAGTTGAGGGCTCGGAGACGTGGCTGTGTGTACGTGGTATGGGCAGTATCTGCCAGTATATAAACTGAAGACTAGTGAATATGCCTGTTTTCCTTCGTCTCCTTTTCTCCTGTTCATGAAATGATGACACGGTACTTTTCACATATGGAGCGCATTCCTTCACTCCAGGCAAACACAGTCCACTTCCTGTTTTAGTAAGCCGGCCACCCCGTGTATACTGATACTTTTACTCCTTCACTATCAACTCGCCAATCTACACACTCCAGTGGCTCTATTTTTCCACTGGTCTACGACGGTGTTATTCCTCAAATAACTCGGTTTAGTGAATTCTGATAGGATCAGACTGCCTTGCGCAGCAGCTTTCAGTGTAGAATGAAGCATTTGTTTAAATCTGGACATTCATCACGTCCCAGTTTCAGGCTTATGCTGAGTTCTGAACGTGGTTCAGTTTGATGCTCAAGCCTGCGATCTGCCGAACTGTGGGTATGTTTGTGTTTGAGAGATGTGGGCTGTGGAAAAGTTTTGCAATCATGAGTTGTGCGTGTCTGATTGATGTAAACCATATGGGCTGGCCATAAACCATATGGTCATATAGAGCAATAGGATAAGAAATAAAGATAGAGGGTAGAGGTAGAAATCATCTAAATATGCAAAGTGCTAGCAGTGCTGTAGACAGGGTCCAAAATTAACACACACACACACACACACACACGAGGAAAATTAGACTGACATGTAAATAAAAACCTAGTTGGACTGTAATTGTTAGGAACTGCAAGTTGATGCCCGATTTAAACAAAATTACTATAATGTGATGCTCTCAAATCTTGAATGAACACTATTAAATTGACTACTAAAGAAGACACACTACCATTCTAAAGTTTGGGGCAGTAATGTTTTCTTTCCTACCTTTTTTTGTCTTATCTTTTGTTTAGTTTTTTAAAGAAATAATACTTTTATGCCACAAGGATGCATTGATTAAGAGTGATAGTAAAGATTATTATTATTATTATTATTACATATCAAATGAACACGGTTTCTTTGAACTTTCTATTCATCAAATAATCCTGAAGAATTATAATAAGCAGCACAACTGTTTTCAACATTGATATAATATATAAGATGTGTTTGGTTAAGTTAATATAGCATTAATAGAGCGATTTAGTTTGCCGGTGATCATCTTTAGCTCGGCACACGTAGCTCAAACAGCAGCGCACAACTAATACATTATGATTGGGACTGTCATGTATATAACATTCTAATGAGAATATTATTATAATAAAACGTTGTGAATTCTTTGGGTTTAGTTGCCGTGTTTCAGCGCGTTGTTACGGGAAGCCAAGTGCGCGTCCACGAGTTACACATCTGACTAGCGCATAACTTAGTTCAAAATATCTTGTGCATTTCTGTGTTTTTGTGCATATATAAGTTGTAATATTATTTTTATGTTCTATAATTATCTGATTCTCATGTAGCCTAATTAACCCGCTATAACAAGTGCTTCAGTTTACCGGTGTTCATTCAGCTTCATACAGTGCACGCAGCTGAAACAGCTGCTATTTAAAACAGTGGTAGCCTATTCATTTGTTACTTTTTCAAAATCACTGAAGCATTATAAATAATGACCACTACTTTTATTTTCTCTTATTATTTTCATCAACAATATGGTTTAGTAAATAATATAATTTAATTATTGTCAATGCAGATGGCTATTCCGTTTTATTCATCCATGGCACATGCATTTTGATTCTTTACACATATAATGATGTCCAATGACTTGTTTGCATTATTTATGCATTATTTTATTTTTATTTGTGAGACGTTATAGCTAAATTTGGTAATGGGAGAGTAAAATATTTTTATTAAACTTACACTGTTCAAACTAGGCTGCTTATGTTGAAGTGTTTGTGATGTGGCTTTTAATGATGAGACCATTTTTTTATCAGGCTCTAAAAAAGTATATACAAATTTGAATATAGATTTATCGGCCAACATATCGGTTATCGGCTTTCAAATATAAAGAATTATCGGTATTGGCCAAAATTGTAATATCTGTGCATCCCTAATTAATAATAATAATAGATGTTTCTTGAGCACCAAATCAGAATATTAGAATGATTTCTGAAGGAGACGGGAATAATGGCTGTTGACATTTCAGCTTTGTATCACAGTATATATTCAAATAGAAAACTGTTGAAATTGCATAATATATATTTCAATATTTTAAATAATATTTCAAAATAGATGCAGCTTTTATGAGCATGTATATTCTTAAAATAAGCATATTTATTAAAAAAACACTTGTTTAATATTAATTGTGCATGTATTCCTTAATCTTTATGGTTAATATGAGTTTATAGTTTGTACATTTGATTTAAACTATATTGTTGATAGTTAATCTTTTAATTTCTAATGCTACTATAAATGTGATGACTTGTTCTAATAGCTATTGTCCTATTATTTGTATTTTTGTATTTGAACAAATGATAGAACTCTATTACTCCATTAGTAATTCTGTGTCATGCCTACATTTATTTGTTTCTTCTAATGATTAAAGTATGTTATTTTATTGAATTTACATATCCATAATTTTCTGACAATAAAAGAAAAATAAATCCGTAAAATGGCCCTGTTTGAAAGCTGTGATTTTACCCTATGATTGATGCAGTTAAATGATTTTTACTTGGACATATTTCATGTTTAGAGGACACGGGGACGTATTTCCCCAGTGTGAAGCGTTGTCCTGGCCGTTACCTGCAGCCCTGCTCAGATGCGGTGAAGAGATGGTTGAGGAGCATGAAGAACAGCGGTAAAGTCCTGCTGCTCATCACCAGCTCACACTCGGACTACTGCCGGCTCGTGTGTGAGCACGTACTCGGGTGAGCAACATACACTAACGAGGGACATCCATAATAAAAGATCAACATTTTTAGATTAATCAAGACTTTGCCAGAGTGTTTTACAATATAAAAACATTTTTTGTTTGAATATTGTTTTACTTGTGCAACAAGGCACAACAACTAGACATTCCTCGTCACTCTATACATATATGATTTTGCATATAGGGGCAATACAGAGAATTTTGGCCTTCAATTATCTCCCTACAAATAATTTCTCATTTTTTCAGATCGGACTTTGAGGAGCTGTTTGACATCATTATCACTAATGCCCTGAAGCCTGGATTCTTCTCTTTGGTTCCACAGCAGAGACCCTTCAGAACGCTGGGTGAGGAGCTAACAGATATTTCCCATGATTCTGAAATCGTCTGCAGTAGTTATGCTGTATGTATGTATGTATGTTATGAAGTTAGATGTTCTCTATTTATTGTCTTTGTATTATTATTCAGTCAGTTCAGACTTCAAATTCACACTTCTGCTAAAGCAGTTCCCCTCATTCAAGATGAACAAACAACTGAACTTGATGAAAATAATTTGTCTGCATGATTTTTTTTCTTTTAATGGAGCCAGTTCTAAATTACAATCAGTTCTTGGTTCCTAACACAAGTCATGCATTTCTGCTACATTGTTTAATACTCAGGGTTTTGTTCACAATTCAAGTTGAGGGACAGATGTTTTGGGGTTATTTTGGCAATGGTATTTCTTGCCATTAGTTCCTCAGGACTAATTATGCCTAAAATGGTCCCAGCCTTTTCAATTCATACAAAACATAAACTATAGAAATTACGTTATTTTCTAAATTCTCCAATAGCAGCCACGTTTTCACAAACAGGTAAAACACTATGGGTAACAGACTGGGTAATAGTTTTTGCAGTAATAAGATCTCAGGCATAGAACTTGGTCTTCAGAATATATATGCACAAATGTATTTTCATATTTATAAAACCATCCATACTGTGGAAAAGCCAAGTATATTAAGTATTACTGTACAGCAGTATATTTATTATCCTCATTATGTATATACGTTTAATTTCTTTCATTGTTTTTAAAATATAACACTTTCTCATCTGTCTTAATAGTGGATGATGTTGAAGATAGTGAAGGACTGCCATCTCTGGAAAAGCCTGGTTGGTATTCTCAGGGCAACTGGCCTCATCTACACGAACTACTGAAGACCATGACCAACAAAACAGAGCCCAAGGTGGGACAGGACTGTTTTCTAGCCTCTGAATCCTACTGCAAATACTCCCGTTGTGTAATGAGTACTAACGACTAGAGCCCTGCACGGGCCTCAAATTTAGGCCCTGGCCCAAGACGCTCAGATCCTAGCCCGGCCCGTGTCGACAGCTTATCAGAATTATGAGCCTGTCTTTTTTTATGTTGTTTTTTTTTTTTCTCCCAAAACAGCTCATGTTTCAGCTATTAAAATAGTTCCGTTTTGTATGTAATGGCAAAGTGATTATATTTCGGCTTTTTTTTTATTATTATTAAATTAATTTATAAAAACGTTTGGAGCATTTTTTGGTTCGTTAAATACGTTTTTTTCTTTCTTAAAGTAACGACCAAGCGACCAGCGGCAGACCGGCTGATCATAGCTTATGTTTGATGAATTTAGCCTTCTGAAATCATCAGGACTTGCATAAAATAAAATCTACCGATATATAGATCACAGACATGATACATATATCTATAGAAAGCTTTAAATTACTACTTAACGCAAAAAATCTAATTGAAAACAAAAACTCTTTCATTATAATCATAATCCTTGATGCACTTCTCTCTATAGGCGTGTCTAATGAGGTGATGGCAAATCAGGATCATCATCATCTTCATCTTTGCGACACTGACACAGAAAATACTAGTTTATTAGTAAATAATTCAAATATTGCCTTAGTATTTCCCCCGACACATTCATGCTAATTACTTTTGCTGGTGTTGCGGCAAGCTTTAGTCTATTGCGTGCGTTTGAGCGCAGAACCCTTCAGCTGCACTGACTCTAAAAACCGTCAAGCCGCTCTCAGTCGTAGCAGCACAGACTCGTATTGTTTCCACCAGAGCAGCAATTTTTTCATCACTAATTGATGATGTCTAAAATATACAAATAAGGAGAAGCGTAAAACAGGCCCGAGGCCCAGCCCGTGTCTGAACTATGATGTGAAAATTGGCTCGAAGCCCGGTCGTAGAGGCGCAAAAAAATCGGCCAAAACCGGCCCTGGCCCAAATGCAGGGTTCTACTAACTACACGCGAAAAAATTAATCAAATATCACAGCCAATCAGAAGCATGTGTGGGCGGGTTCTCTCTGGAAGCGCACTGCACTAGCAATGGAATGGATACGTTTATAATCTAATTCATAAATATTAAACGTTTTTAACATCATTAAATGTACATACTGAGTAACTGATGACATCTTTGTCATGAATACACTCCTTGGTTCACAGTGAGTCCACAGTTTTAACGGTCAGCTTTGCTTTAAACTATATTCAAGATCTGAAGTAAACTAACATTATCTGCTGTTGGTTTCAGTAGGTTATGGCTATAAGGTCATGCAATATGATATATAAATTCATATTAGACCCGTTTTACTTTGAATAAA
The DNA here is from genome assembly GCA_027422405.1 of Ptychobarbus kaznakovi. NCBI lineage: Eukaryota > Metazoa > Chordata > Actinopteri > Cypriniformes > Cyprinidae > Ptychobarbus > Ptychobarbus kaznakovi. Next base: position 27,493,964 of record CM049794.1, read on the forward strand.
GCACATACTCACCTTAGATTATCTACTGTAAATAGAAACCGTTTCTAAATTAGAAATTTTGCGTGTCACCGTCGCGGCTAGTTAGGACAAAAACTGATTAACATGGAAAAGATACCTTTTATCGCATGTCGCGGCATCGCGTGTAGTTAGGACACAGTGTTAGGCTTTATGGTTGCTGTAACATTTACTTGAAATCCTTTAGCGTGTTTATATCTTCCCATAGGCATTTTGAAAGGATTCACAGGTGTGCCAGAAGAGACCACCTTTTTTCCTTCAGATATAGTGTACAGAAAATAACACAGAAGAGAGCTCCTTGTACAGTTGTTTTTGGGGAATCTTCTTTATCTGATACAGTATGTATCACACAGTATGAAGAAAAGTTCTATAAGTAAGGGTTGGAGAAAAAAAATGATTTTACAATGCATTGCAATTCTCACTGTAAGGATTCTAAATCGATTCTAACATGTAATTTTTTGCATACTGTATGTATGAGTGATGGCCCTTGTGTGCAACAGAGAGCCATATTTTACTTGCTGGCAATGAAACAAAGCACAAACAACTATCGAATAAGTATATAAACTTGCATTAATTGCGATAAATTGTTTGGCAGTGCTGTCAAACGATTTATCGCAATTAGTGATCGACCGATATTGATTTTTTATAACCGATACCGATAATTTATACGTTTATGTACCGATAACCGATATTCAGAACCGATATTTATTTACTGTTATAAAGTAAATAAATAACAGAGTGAAGTAGGCTTGCCGCACGACGGTTATACTGGTGTTAAGCCGCAACACTGTTACATCACTTGCTCACCATGGCACTTTAGATTGTTTTTATAGTAATAAAAATAAATTCGTTCAGATAGAGGACACTAAAATTAAAACTGAACGCGGCTGCTAAATGCAACGCACCGAACGAACGAGAGTCTTGCATCACAGCAGTCTAGGTCTGCATTGCCGCGGCTGTCCCGACCAGATTTCTTACTCCGCTGTCCTTGAAGGACGTGCAATTCTCTTTCCTTTTTTTTGTATTATGCTTATCCTATCATTTTAAATGACAGACTGTGTCGAATTTATTTATTTTTTCTCTGCTGCACTTTTCACTGTTAATAGCAAGATGTTAAATGAATTTAGTGTTTTGACAAGACTAATAAAATAGCTATTAGGCTAAACCTACATTTTTTTCCTATTGTGTTGTAGGCTGAATGTTAGCCTAAACGAATTATATCCTGACAAAACAAATTATAACAGGGATTACAATTTTTGTATAACTTTTTTCCTCTCTGTGAAACTTTACTCCGTGTTGGCAGCAAAATGTTATTGACATGTATCAGTCAATAAATTCAAGACTCTTGACAAGACAAAAATAAAATAAATACACTTTTGTGCAGACTAAACTTTTATTTGTTAGCCTAGCTCTCTTTCTTTCAGCAGAAATGTGAACAAACAGAATATATCGCGGGAGCGGAATAAAACCTAAAATAGTCCCGCGCAGACCTCTACATCACAGATCAGATTTCATTTATCACGTGAAGAGAGATGACTGACAAGAAGAGTGAGGTGACACAGACAAGAAGAGTGAGGTGACACAGACAAGACGATGTGGAAGAGTTTCGAAACCAAATGTAAAAGCGCCCGTTTTGACTTCTGAGTCTGACATTAATCTAGGTCAAGGAGAAAACTCACCGAGATCTACCAAGTGAAAAGTAAATAAATGATAAAATACACATTAAATAAATAATTAAAAAGGCTTGTTGTGATGTATCTTTGTGTTGCATTAATTTAATAATAATAAATAAAATAGTGTTTTATTATTATTCACTATTCACGTCGCTGTATTCAACTATATACTGAGCTGTATTCAAGCAGAAATATGATGTTATTGTGATCGAGCGCGCACATACACGGTTCGTTTGCGCATCATTTATAACGGACATAACGCGCGCCTAATGCACGATCATGTCACTGTAATCAGCTTTACCTTGATTACAAAACTTGCCCATCCAATCTTGTGTGTACTAGTGTGACACTGGCTTCTTTTATCCAGCGAGAGCAGTAGTTTGTGTATCATGTTCTCATACAGCGGCTTTGAGCCGCCGTTCAGTCTGTATTCACAACGCCATGAGAACCGTATTTCCCCTCCTAAACACAGAATAAGTAGAGAGGTGAATACGATCTATTACCCCTGATCTAAGTGATAATGTTTTTTAAAAAAAAACATTCGTTTCTCATTTATTTGGTTCCACAGTATTTGCTGTTTTTTATTTTAAACACTGCTTGACGCCGAATTTGCTGCTGATATTAAAGTCAAAGTAAAACGCGCACTGCGCTTACAGGCTATTTAAAACCTATAAGGAAAAGATGGAAAACTCAAACTAAATATCAACTTCATTTTAAACTACAGTTTTAGGTTTATAAGCTGTTTAATAGGCTAAAGAGTGAATAATAATAATTCACTGGATAATGTTAATTCACTGAATAATTCTCTGGAATATTGAAATAAGCTATAACAAACAAATCATTGTATTTTATTGCATTTCTCAACTGGCATGTTTTATCAGAATTATTAAAATGTTTTTGTCATTCTAGATTATGAAATAACTGCTGACAGCGCGGTTTATCTATGCATTTACACAGAACTATACTCAAACTGCGATCGCTTGTGGAGAAAATAAATAATTAATTTTGATAGAGATGTATTTATTTAGATGTTTATTGGCAAAATAATGGTTCTATAGTAAATGTTAATATAATTCAGCGTGTTTCAAACAAGTTAATCTTGTATAAAGTTACATGCGTGGTCATGCTGGAGCATTTCCTGAGTGAACACTGCTCCAGGTGTGTGTGTACTTGGATGGGTCAAATGCAGAGAACAAAATTTCACTGCTGGTTATACTCTGTATAATTATGTATGTATGTAAAAAAAAAAAAAAAAAATCACAACCGATATTTTTTTTTACATACATAACCGATTATGGTAAAATGCTTAAATATCGGGAAAAATATCGTTAAAACCGATATATCGGGTCGATCTCTATCGCAATCGCATTAATCACATCCAAATTAAAAGTTTTTGTTTACATTATATATATACAGGTGCTGGTCATATAATTAGAATATCATCAAAAAGTTGATTTATTTCACTAATTCCATTCAAAAAGTGAAACTTGTATAATGTATACATTCATTCCACACAGACTGATATATGTCAAGTGTTTATTTCTTTTAATTTTGATGATTATAAGTGACAACTAATGAAAACCCAAATTCAGTATCTCAGAAAATTAGAATATTACTTAAGACCAATAAAAGAAAGGATTTTTAGAAATCTTGGCCAACTGAAAGTAGTATGAACATGAAAAGTATGAGCATGTACAGCACTCAATACTTAGTTGGGGCTCTTTTGCCTGAATTACTGCAGCAATGTGGCGTGGCATGAAGTCGATCAGTCTGTGGCACTGCTCAGGTGTTATGAGAGCCAGGTTGCTCTGATAGTGGCCTTCAGCTCTTCTGCATTGTTGGGTCTGGCAGATCGCATCTTCCTCTTCACAATACCCCATAGATTTTCTATGGGGTTAAGGTCAGGCGAGTTTGCTGGCCAATTAAGAACAGGGATACCATGGTCCTTAAACAGGTACTGGTAGCTTTGGCACTGTGTGCAGTTGCCAAGTTGTTGTGGAAAATGAAATCTGCATCTCCATAAAGTTGGTCAGCAGAAGGAAGCAGGAAGTGCTCTAAAACTTCCTGGTATACGGCCGTGTTGACCTTGGACCTCAGAAAACACAGTGGCAACACCAGCAGATGACATGGCACCCCAAACCATCACTGACTGTGGAAACTTTAGACTGGACCTCAAGCAACGTGGATTCTGTGCCTCTCCTCTCTTCCTCCAGACTCTGGACCCTGATTTCCAAAGGAAATGCAAAATTTACTTTCATCAGAGAAACATAACTTTGGATCACTCAGCAGCAGTCCAGTCCTTTTTTGTTTTAGCCCAGGCGAGACGCTTCTGACGCTGTCTGTTGTTCAAGAGTGGCTTGACACAAGGAATGTGACAGTTGAAACCCATGTCTTGCATACGTCTGTGCGTAAGTGGTTCTTGAAGCACTGACTCCAGCTGCAGTCCACTCTTTGTGAATCTCCCCACATTTTTGAATGGGTTTTGTTTCACAATCCTGTCCAGGGTTGCGGTTATCCCTATTGCTTGTACACTTTTTTTCTACCACATCTTTTCTTTCCCTTCGCCTCTCTATTAATGTGTTGGACACAGAGCTCTGTGAACAGCAGCCTCTTTTGCAATGACCTTTGTGTCTTGCCCTCCTTGTGCAAGGTGTCAATGGTCGTCTTTTGGACAACTGTCAAGTCAGCAGTCTTCCCAATGATTGTGTAGCCTACAGAACTAGATGAGATACCATTTAAAGGCCTTTGCAGGTGTTTGAGTTATTAGCTGATTAGAGTGTGGCACCTGGGGGCCCGTTTCAATAAGGAGTTCAACCAACTCTGGTTTTAAACTTGAACTCAGGAGTTGAGTTACTCAGAGTGGGGAACTCTGAGTTTTCGGTTAAGAACAGCTGAATTGTGTTAGTTTACTCAACTCTAAGTAGTCGATCTGAGTTATGCGCGTTGCACCACGACTATAAAAAAAGCCATCATCAATAGAGTGCAGATATATTACGGAGTCACCATGGGCAAACGCTCCCGCAAAAAAAGACGTCAGCGCGCGTACTTCGTCAATGCGTTAACTTTATGTTAAAACTGTCAATAATTAATAACCGTTACAATATCAGAGGTGCAAACTTTAAATTAACTGAACTAATATTAATTTTATTGGGTATCCCATGGCACAAAAAAACATTACAGAAAAAGAAACAAGAACGTAGGCAGCAGCTAAAAATGAAGTATAAAAACACAATTCAATCAAGGTAAACTTTAAAGCATGAAAGGATCATGTGTAGAGCTAAATAATTTTAAAAACATTGACATGAAATATCATTCAATGGTCTATTTAGCGCTGCAGCTTTTTCACATAGTCTAAACTCTTTTCACATAATTAAATATTCTCTAATGCAACTGTTACCTTTCTTAATTAGAGTAATACAATTACTTACTGATTGTCGACAGCATGAAGGAGAGGGAGACCTGCAGCACTGAAGATGAAGAGGAGATGGTCAAGTATTGGAAGTATTCTAAAATAAAAAGTAAAAGAATACTTATGTTTTGTATCAGGAAATTTGAATAATTTGTTTATTTAACAGCCGTGGTGGGGGATGTGGACTCTTACACCTCTCCATCTGCATCCTTTCATTAATAAGTAATTTGTTTAATTTTCAGAAGGTGCGATGTTGGGAGATATGTTGAATCAAGGCATCACTACACTGTAAATCCTGAAGAAATTCAGATTATTGGTTTATTAGTTTCCAGCCCGATTACGGGCAATTCGTACATATTTTTACGAGTTGCCAATTCAGCGTTACTCAAGGACATCACAGAAAGAATTATCAAGTGAACGTTAATTTATCAGATTAGCTCATTTAAACCGTTTTTTTCACATGACCTACATGTCTGTGAAACTTTCTTTGAAAAATTTGTGCCCAGAAAAAATTAGCGTGATGAAGAGGAAGCAACACTTTCCTTCAAATCTGAATTACAGAGGAATGTTAATGTATTATAATTATAATTATAATACATCTCTGATGTTTTTAAAGTGCATTTTTCTATTTTGCCTATTATCTTCCAATGGAGTAAGACATTTAAAATATTCTTATTTCCGTTTGCATTCAGATTATTTTTCTTACCAATAGCGGATAATTGTACTTGTTTTATGTAAAATGTCAATTAAAAGGAAATTCCCCCAGGAAACAAGACATAGATAATTTTTTCATATATAATTTGACATTTTTGATATTTGTACTTGAAATAAGACAAACATACTCAGTAAGAAAATCAATTTTGCAGTTTGAATGAATTAATATGGTTTTAAAATTCGCTAACACTTAAAAAGTTGAGAGGAGACAGATAGAAACTCGGGTTTAGAATAAAACTGCTCCTACCATGTTAGGTTCACAGGTAAGTTACCGCCGGTAATGACTCTGAGTATAAGTTATCTCTCTTTCTGCAAGGGCTTGCTTACACTGCTTTCCCGGGTTGACAAACCTTCCTTTTGAAACGGGAAAAAACCCAGAGTTTCCCTCATTTCAGGGTTAAACATAATCCGTGTTTTCACTTAGACATCCTTTCTGAAACGGGGCCCAGGTGTCTTCAGTATTGAACCTTTTCACAATATTCTAATTTTCTGAGATACTGAATTTGGGGTTTTCATTAGTTGTCACTTATAATCATCAAAATTAAAATAAAATAAACACTTGAAATATATCAGTCTGTGTTGGAATGAATGTATACATTATACAAGTTTCATTTTTGAATGGAATTTGTGAAATAAATCAACTTTTTGATGATATTCTAATTATATGACCAGCACCTGTATGTGTACTGTGTATATTTATTATGTATATATAAATACACATACATACAGTATATATTTGGAAAATATTTACATGTTTATACATTTATGTATTCATATTCTTACATTTTATATTATGTAAAAATGTTTAATATATAAACCTAGCATATTTTTCTTAAATATATACATGCACGTGTTTGTATTTATATATACATAATAAATATACAATTGTGATTAATCGTTTGATAGCACTTACATACACATACATACACACACTGTATATATTCAAGTTATTCTTGGTAATGGCTTTGCTGCAAATATATGTATATGTCTTTGATAAGTCATTATAGAATGCTTAATGTACATGCAAATATGACTATGAATGGAAACCTTTTGTGACATTCTGATTGTTTAAATGTTATTTTCCTGATACTTTAAGCATCACATAATGTAATAATGTGTGTAATTGTTTCTTTAGCTAGAAATTAAAAGATATTGCATACTGGCTGTAGTGTGTGTGTGCGTGGTGTGCGTGTGCGTGTGCGTGTGTGCGGTGTTGCGTGTTGGCACTCGTGTGTGTGCGATTGTGTTTTGTGTGTGCGCATGTGTTGTGTGTGTATCTGTGCACTGAATTGTGTCCACGTGTGTGTCTTATCTGATGCAGGTGGTGTATTTCGGAGACAGCATGCGCTCAGACATGTTCCCGGGCAGCAGCTTTGGAAAGTGGGAGACAGTGATGATTGTGGAGGAGATGGAGGGGGAGGGCGTTCCATGTGCTAAAGCGACCCCCAGTAACAGCCCCATCCCGAGTGAAGGCCCGGCAGAGAAAAAGGGCAAGTTTGAGGTGAGAGGGAAAGGCTGTTTCTGTTTCAAGCTCAGGATCTTTCCCACACTCGTTTTCAGGGGTGCTGTGAGTTGGCATTATCTATGTGCTCATCTGTTTGTGGCACATATATATCTCTGTTTCTTTAAAGCACCATCAAAAAAATCAATCTTCGTTCATAACTGTGAATTATGCTAGTAATTTCAATCAAATTAATACACATGTTATCTTGAATATTTCATCAGAGATCTGAAAAACAGCAGCATGAATCTGCTTACAATCAGATGTTCTGTTATACAGATACCACTGAGAGGAAATGCAGATAGCAGGAAGGAGGAAGTGGAGAATTACAGGAAAGATTGTGGATGTTCTTGTAAAAATGTGCATAGACATCAGAAATATCATTTTTGAGGAAATCATTTTTTAGAAAGCTGTTACTTCACTCAACTCCTTACTGTATAATGTAGGGTTTATAAATCAGTTTTTGAGATGAATATATGTTAATTTTTTCAAAATTTTCACTGAAAGTGTTCTCTAATAATTTTGACTGGTCTTTGGAACTGTCTAAAACGTTAATTTGACATTTAAAAGTGACTAAAGCTATTATGCTAAAGCTGTCCTTTAAGGAGTAATTACTGTGAAACAAATGCACCTAAAATTAAAATAAAGTTTGGTTAAACTTTATTTTAAGGTGTCTTTGTTCCAGTGTAATTATACATTTAAATACTGAGTAATATTAATGAACTAAATTACTTACTATATGGTTAGGGTTAGAATTAGGTTTTTTATGATGATTTGCATGTAGTTATGCATAATGTATTGTTATTATAACTGTAAGTACATGTAACATGTAACATGTAACAATGACACCTTCAATAGTGTTACCAAAAGCATACATGATTAGTAGAATTGTGGATTTGTTTAGGGAAAAAAAAACTCCACCTTAAATTTTCTCATTAAGACCAAATTATAATTTTCTCCATTTAAATGTAGAATTATATGCAATTTAAATCATGCACAATGTCTTAGATTAAGACCATGACCATTTTTTTTTCTGTGTATCTTTGTCATTCAGTTATAGTGACCCCAATGATTTTTAGTCACTGCTTATGCAATAATCGTATTCCAGTATATATAAACTAGGCTCAATTTTATTATACTGATATTTTGAAAAGCCATGTTAAAACATAGAGTTGATAAGAGGTTAATTTTCATTGGGAAATGAACTGATCTATGTGTCAGACTTGGATTCCTTTGTATTTTGTAATTCATTTTTCCCTTTTCTTCAAAAAGTCACAGAGCCAGTATTATTCAACAGTTATTTTTTTCTGTCAAACTATGGGAATTTCTGATCAAACGCTTCCTTTTTTCTTAGATCAGAGAGTTTCATTCTATTGAAGTCCTTCTGTTCAGTTACATCTTTACAACAAGCTGAGAGAAATAGTTTGATTCAAATCTCTGCTTTTATACTGGACATCAAATGGTGACCCAACTCAAAAGCATGTCCTCAAACTCTTAATTGCATTATTTTATAAGTTAATAATTAATGGCACAAAACCCCTTTTCTTGTTTCTGGTTTACATATTTATTTATTCTTATTGCAAGTTAAGTCATATTTTCATCACACGGGCCGAGGCCTGGCAGGCTATCTCCGGAGTGTCAACTGGGTTTTTGGGGATAGTAAAATGAGGTTACACACTCTATTTAGCTCGAAGACCACCACGGTTCAGTGGCGTGGCCTCCACCTCAGTGCAGAGCAAGAACACTCACATTCTGCAAGCCGAGATACAGAATTTGCTGGCAAAAGGAGCCATAGAAACAGTTCTGCCAGCTCAGAGCGAGTCAGGCTTCTACAGCCGCTACTTCTTCATCCCCAAGAAGGAAGGCGGCCTTAGGCCCATCCTCAATCTCAGACTACTGAACCGCGCCCTCATGAATCGGCTGTTCAGAATGACTTCTCTGAAGCAGATCCTCTTGCAAATTCGCTCAGGGGACTGATTCTTTTCGCTGGATCTGAAGGACGCTTACTTTCACATCCAGATAGCCCCCAATCACAGATGATTCTTGAGATTCGCCTTCGAGGGAGTGGCTTATCAATACACCGTCCTGCCCTTTGGGCTATCCCTAGTTCCCCGCACTTTTACGAAGTGCATGGATGCGGCTCTCTTCCCTCTGAAGACAGATGGGAGTCCGTGTCCTAAATTACCTCGATGACTAGTTCATTCTGGCGCAAGTCAGAGGTAGAGCTGTTAGCCCACAGGTCCCTCCTCCTCTTGGAGCGTCTGGGACTCAGGATAAATCTTGCCAAGAGCTCACTGTCCCCCAGCCAACAAACATTATTTCCTGGGAGCAGTTTTCGACTCAGTCCACATGAGGGTGGTAGTCACACCAGACCGTGCACTGGCTATAAAACAGCTCGTGGCATCATTCAAAATCTGAGCCTTATACCCTCTCGAAGCTTTTCAAAAGATGCTGGGCCTCAGGGCCTTCTGCGGATAAGACCCCTTCAGTACTGGTTGAAACCTTTGATTCCGCCCCATGCGTGGCTTCATGGACGCATCCGCGTCTGGGTGAACCAAGCCTGCGTTGCAGCCCTGGCCCCCTGGAAGAACCCACAATGGTTCGAACAAGGCGTGATGATGGGAAGGGTCTACAGAAGGAAAGTTGTCTCGACAGATGCTTCCAACACAGGATAGGGAGCTCTGTGCAAGGGCAATCCGACCTTCGGCTCCTGATCGAAGGCAGAAGGTTGGCTACACATCAACTGCCTCAAAATTATTGCAGTATGTTGAGCGCTTCAAGCCTTTCTGCCGGACCTGAAGGGGACACCACATGCTAGTCCGCTCAGACAGCATGACGATGGTGGCATATATAAATCACCAAGGCGTGCTCACCTCAAAACGCATTTTCAAGATGGTAAGGCGCCTCTTGGAGTGGGCACATCTCAACCTACGTTCATTGAGGGCAGCAAACGTGCCTGGCATGCTGAACCAGGGAGCAGATATGCTATCTCGGAGCAACTTACCCTCAGTTGAGTGGATGCTCCACCTACAAACGGTTCAGAAAATTTGGGAGATCTTTGGCCAGGCAGAGGTCAACCTCTTTGCCTCAAAAGACAACTCTCATTGCCGAAATTTATTTTTCGAAGAGCAAGGATGCGTTGGCCCACAAATGGGCCAACCTCCTCTTATACACTTTCCCCCGATCGCTCAGATCCCCCAGGTAATCAGGCGAGTCAGGGAACACAAACACAGAGTGCTATTAGTGGCCCCGCTCTGGAGAAACAATCATTGGATCTCAGAGCTGACTCAGCTGCTTATAGCAGCCTCGTGGCTCATTCCCCTGAGGCGGGATCTCCTCTCTCAAGCGAACAAAATGATTTGCCACCCTCAGCCCGAGCTGTGGGCTCTACTCGTGTGGGCTTTCGACGAGACTCGGTAGATCTCCCCGAGAATTTCCTAAATACTATCTCACAGGTTAGAGCTTCATCCACGAGACGCCTCTACGCCCTTAAGTGGTCGGTCTTTTCTGCCTGGTGTGCAACCCGTGGCGAGGACCCCGTATCATGTGACATATCAGTGATATTGTCCTACTTGTAAGAGCTATTGGATAAGGGGCGCTCCCCCTCCACGCTCAAGGTGTATGTGGCAGCTATAGCAGCTTCTCACGCTCCTATAGCCAGACAGTCGGTGGGCAGGAACAACCTATTTGATCGTTTCCTGAGAGGATCCAGCAGGCTACATCCGCACCGGCCCCTCACGGTCCCTACATGAGATCACGGTCCTGAGAGCCCCTTAAAAGCTCCCCCTTTGAGCCACTGCAGTCTGCAACCTAAAAAGCACTTTTGTTGAAAACCGCGCTGCTACTAGCACTAGCATCGGTTGAGCGAGTGGGCGACTTGCAGGCTCTTTCGATAAACCCTGCGTGTCTAGAGTTTGGGCCTAACGACTCCAAGGTCATCCTAAAGCCAAGACAAGGGTATGTCCCTAAGGTGCTCTAACACCCCGTTTAGAGCCCAAGTTATTACTCTCTCTGCGCTCCCTCCTTCTGAGGAGGACCAGGAGTTTAACCTTCTCTGCCCAGTCAGGGCTCTGGGAATTTACATCGAGCGTTCCGCCCCCTTCAGGCAACAACTCTTCGTATGCTTTGGTGGCCGCACCAAGGGATCTCCGGTCACAAAGCAGAGTATCTCTCGATGGTTGGTAGATGCTTTCGCACTAGCCTACTCCTCCTCTCTCACCATGATTATAGACATGGTAACAGTTATGGCACCAAGTTAATTATAAACAATCAGTCAAGCAACCAGGTGATTAGGACTTTGACACAAAAAAACATTAGAAGTTCATTAGTTGTTTTTATAGAAGAATGTTTGAAGATAGAATGCCAATTGACCAATTAGAATTGAGTTTTCCAGAGAGATGTCTATTAAGCCTATTGATTTTGCTTTCCCAGTTATGCACTATTGAACAGTTCTTTAATTTTTTTTTTCATTTAGCAGTTTTAATTTAATTTTTAGAAGAGGATTAGACATTTGACCCATTTTTAAAACGAAATACTATATCACATATATCTCAACACATTCGCTCAAGTTCAGTATTGTATTGAGTATTGAGAATGCTGAATTATGTAGAATTATGTCTGATGCTGCACACATGGGTTTATCAAGGTTGACTGACCCTGTGCTCTTTCTCTGTTTCTGTTTGTCTTTTTTATAATCTTTCTCTTAGGATCAAGGAATGAAATCTCCTTCAGCTGTATCAAACCAGTGGGGCTCATATTTTATGGATGTGCAAACGAATGAAGGAGAGGAAACACAGAGGCTCACCTGGTGTTGCCACAGTATCCACACATACAGCACCATGGCTATACCAAGCATTGAGGCTATAGCAGGTAAGTGTACCTGTTTCTGTTTCTGTAAGTTTCTGTTCTCTTTTATTCTAAATCATAACCTCAACATGGGAGAATGAGGATCCAATGACTGAGTATCTTTTGCAGAGTTTGGTGAATCTTAATTTCTGAATTGACTAATCAAAGACTTACTGGGGACTTTTCTTTTAGTGTATGTTTAAAGGTATCGGTGCATGTAATTGATCTGTAGAGTTGCACCAAATATGACTTTGTAAGTTTGCAGATCGATTACACCCCTGGTAACTGTTTCTGCAGTGACGTGTTCAGTATATACAGTGCGAGCCAAAAGTCGGATATGAAACGCATTTGAAAAAATTACTGTTTCAAGCAGTTTGATATAGAGGTCTGGACCCGACCAGATTTCTTGCACCACGGGATTAAATTCTAGAATAAAACACAGTAACGGTTGGAAACTCTGGTGTAATTTGAATGGGAGTGGACGGTCTAACAATATCCCGTTCCCGACATACATTCAGAACAGCATATCTGCGCTTTATTCTTATTGACTACTGGTACAGCCTGCACACAGGACTGTTATGCACGCGATGCACACATGCTTTCTGCGTCACACGTTTTATTTGCGGGGTTTGTGCGCAGCAAGTGCATACCGGTTCTCAGAGTGGGCTGTAGCCTATGAATATACGGCCCTCAGACAGAACAGGCAGGTTGTCGGTGAGTGACAGAGCAGAATAAGGATGGAGCAAATTGTGGATGCGCTGTCCTTGAAGAACGTTCAACTCGGGTTTGCTTATATTTTGCTTAGCAATTTTAAATGACAGACGTCGTATTTATTTATTTATTTTTCTCTGCAACACTTTCACAGAAAAATGTCAAACGATTTCAGCATTTTGACAAGAAGAATAAAATAGCTAATAGGTTTTTTTTGTACTACCTACATTTTTTTTCTCTCTGCCATACTTTTTACTATTGTGTTGTAAACATTAAACGAATTGTATGCTAACAAGATGAATAATAAAAAATAAGTTTTCTCTGTAACACTTTTTTCCTAAAATGTTAAACGAATTTTGTGTCTTAAGATAGGCTAATTCATATAAATTAAAATCAGAGCCAATACATTCAAGACTCTTGATAAGATTAATAAAATAACAAATACAATTTTGTGCATTCTACACTTTTATTTTTTAGCCTATCTTTCTTTCTTTCAGTAGAGGAAATTTAAATGTGAGATTCTGGAAATTAGATCTAAATTTAGCGGGAACGGTCGGGTCGGGAAGAAAATGATTCAAAGCAGACAGCGGGTGAACAAAGAGTGAATATATAGCGGGAGCGGGACTAAAAAACAGTCCCGCGCAGACCTCTAGTATGATGCTGGTCAACACTGCAAATATTGACCCTTGTACAAAATGTTGTGTGTGATGTTTCTTATTTTAAATAACTTTGAATGAAAGTAGTACATGTAATATTACATTTTTTTAAACTATTTGAATGATTAGATTATCAGAACATGTATATAATTTAGCCCATTTCAAATTATTTATCTTTAAGCACATGTTTCTAAAAGATAAAATTGAATTTTTCCATAAAAATATATATTTTTAATTTGTACAATTGTTTCCAAGCATTTTGGGTATTTTTAAATATATAAATTAAATAATTTATTCTTAAGACCTTTTCAGTGTACATTTTTAATGGTCCTATTACTGTACACACAGTTTGTTTTATAGTTTGTCTGTAAAACTTCCACCTGCTCCATCTCTCCTCTAGATCTTCCTCTAGACTTTAAGTTCCAGAGATTCTCTTCGGATAAGCCCATCACGACAGGTTATTACCCCAGACCTCCAGACTCACTGCTGAAATGGGAAGAGAACTAGCCCCGAACCCTCAGGCCTGTCATCACAGATCAAGAGATTGTTTCACCGTTACGTTCTGAAGCTTCAGCACAGAGCTAGATCATCCATTTGTCCAATCAGTGATAAAGCTGTGTGAATGTCTGTGTATTTTCTTCTCACCCCTTCCTGAATCACCACAGCATACACGGTATGAAGTTGTGTCTGTACACATGCTGAATATCTGTACATTGTTCATTGAATGTTGGAGTAAGTCGCAGTGTATCGTGTCTCACCCAGCATCGTGGACCCACTACCATTAAACTACTTTTAATGGTGTACAGAGAAAAAAAAACATAGCTTTCCCATGAGCTATGTGTGTTTGTTTTTTTGTTTTCTTCTGTTTTTATGAAGGGAATGTTATATGACCTCAGAGGATTTGTTCTTGCAGCTGTTGTGAATGCTTTCTGAGGATAGCAGGCACAAATGATATTGAATATTCATGCAATCAAGAACCATGAGCCATGACCTAGAAGCCATGAGTTTTTTGTTATTTTTATGATTGGTTGATGTTTTGAGAAGGTTGTAACCTGCAGGTTTTGTAACTGGTTCAGATCTGGGCTGGTTTATTATAGAATAATGCAGTTTGTTTTACTTTCCATCATTTCAATACTTTAGTTTACTGTAGCTTACTGTATTCTGAAGACGTTTCTGTGACAAATGGAGAAATGGATGTCATACTTCCAAGCACCAGTAATAAAAGGAATAGTTTACCCAAAACTAAAATAATTTAGGTATTTATTCACCATCGTGTTGTTCCAAACAGTTGAGCTGTTGGTGGAACATAAAGGCTTTGCTGAAGAATCTTCATACAGCTCTTTCCATACAGCAACAGTTTAAAGTTTGTAAGAAGGACAGAAATAAAAGCACCAGAAACTAGTCTATTTGACTCATGTGCCACATTTCAAGTGTTCTGATGCCACAAGAAGAGCCTTTGTTGTAATTTACTGACCATTTTTCCTCCAGTGAGATGTTAACTGTAGAGCCCCAGTCAGCTGAACTAAAGATCTGGATCATTGAATTAATTGGTATTTTAAGGTGGTTATTTTCTCGCTGATCTAGTAAATGATGTGTTTACAGTCAGACTGATTTGTTTAACTTGCAGACTTGATGATCTAGTTACAGCAGTTCTCAGGTTAACCGCTCACTGAAGGGAAAGTTTATCAGTGAAAAAGGACATGATTCTTCTATGGCGCTGTGAAGAACCTTTTAAGCACCTTTATTTTTGATTGAATGTATGTTTTAGACGTTTCAAGGACGATAGAAAGTAATTCAAGTTTGGAACAGCACAAGGTGAGTAAAGAATGGATTTTCATTTAGTGGAACAATTCCTTGTAAATGCCTTTCGTTTCAGGTCTTCATTGTTATTGAGTGAAGAGGGGTGATTATTTTCTGTGTATGTAATGTTATAGTAACATATTGTGTGAAACAAATATTGTGCTGTTGGGTGATAGTCAGTGTAAACGGTCAGTTTCTGCCATGCACAGGACTGGTGTTGAATGGTACCAAGCTTTACCCCCCCATTTGTTTAAAGCAATGTAAGTGGAATTGATGTTTTATGTTGAGTGCTCTGATGAGGTTTCTGCAGAGGTAGGCTGTAAAGGATTTTACATAAAAAAATGGTACAGTGTTAAATTACACGGTTTTACAGAGATGCCCGAAACAGAGTATTAAGAGAGACAGGCAGGGTTACAGAAGTGTGGAAACCCTCATCATAAGCATGACCTTTTTTTCTGAAATAATAAAGAAAACTGATCCTCTTCTGTATGTCGTGAGTAGCACTAGTGCTTGTTTATTGAGGTGCAGGGAAAGTGTTCATATGTGCAGATCAAATAAAAAATGAAAAAAAGTGTAATCGGTGTTTGAGATTTCATGTGTTGTTGCTCATGATTGCCATTATTATTTGCAAATTATGCAATAATTGCTTATTTCTCACATTCAACAGCCTGTTAAATGTTTATTCTACTTATAGGAGATAGCCAGGTAAGGTAGATGCAAATAAAGGCATTTCATATTTAAATATAAATTATAAATATTCAGTAATATTGTATTTGGATAGTTGACACAGACAAGATCTCAAGTTTTTTTTTTATTACCTTCAGGATTGTGGGTTCAAATTTACAAGAATGTATAAGAGGAAGGCTCTTAGGTTCTGTGACAAGTTAAAAGGTGTGTTCGACTTGAAGCGGCGCTGCGCAGAATGATCTGTAATGACTTCAAAATATCGCGAGAGCGCTTCGAAAGCATAAGGATCCGTCTGCTCTCTTATCGCTCTCGCGATACTTTGATGTCATTCTGCGCACACTTCAAGTCAAACCCGCCTATAATGTTTTAATTTTACTAGGCTATTCAATGTAATATTTAAATTATGGTTAAAAATAAACGGAAAACGTGTGTTAAAATACATACATATATTTAATTATATAGTATACCATTTATACTAGGCTATATAATTCATTCAAATTTAGATTGTAGAACGTCAAAACCACAACTCTCAAGAATAATAATATCCACTACCCAAATTTCATTAGAAAGGTTTCCATGTCTAATGAGCAGCTTGGTTGTTGTATACAGACTACATTGAAAGTGTTACTGAAGAGAGAGAGGCCCCACGGGGGCAATGTTTCCCCTCCTCCTCTCCTCCAGCAGATGTGACGTGTTTCGTGACGCTCTTGCTGCGCAGCTGATCGCGGTTCTGCGCATCTGTTGACGGCGAACTCTTTCAGGCACACGGATGCTTTCCATCAGGCATGAGACCCAAGATTTCGCCGTTCTTTGGCAAGGTCCAGATAACGCCAGCGGATCCGAGAGGTAACGGAACTCATAACCTTTCATACGATCTGATATAAGTTTTCATGTTTTGAACTTTAAAGAGCGTTTTGAAGTCCAGATTCTAACTGAATCCTTAAACGAAGTTTAAAAAAAGTTAAATAATTTTGTTTTACTTATTAACTAAACATACTTTTGATAAATCGCTTTATTTAAATCGTGTTTCATTTTTAATGCCTTAATGTTTTCGTAGATCTTTCATTTTGGGATATTTGCGATCAGTCAGACTTGAATTGGAAATGTCATTATTTTTATGGGGAAAAAAACATGACTGGGGGTTATTATTACAATATAGATAGCCACGTAACATTTTTGTTCGCTGAGGAATATAATTAGATATCTCTATCTTTGACAGCATGTGTTTTTCCTATTAGAAATGACACACAATGTAGCTTTTTTTTCTTCAAGAGAGAGACAAGCTGGATTAAAACAAGCCTGTTCTCTACATTTGTGTGTGTGTGTGTGTGTGTGGGGTGTGTGTGTGTGCTGTGTCGTGTGTGTGATGTGTGTGTGTGTGTGTGTGTGTGTCGTGTGTGTGTGTTGTGTGTGTGGTGTGTGTGGGTTGTGTTATTGTGTGTGTGTGTTTGTGTGTGTGTGTGTGTGTGTGCTCAATCCTTCACATACAGCTAATGCAAGCATTAGTTGTTTGGCCATGTGTTTCCTAGCTGGATGCTGTGTTCAGGTGTCAGGGGGCCACTGCTGTGTGTTGTCCCTGTTTGGTTGTGTGTTTGTGTAAAAAAAGTGTGTTCTGGAATCCAGTAAGTGCAGTACTAACTGGAAGGAAATTATGATTAATACGGTCAGCCTCATGTGTGTTAGCTCATTCAATAAATTTTTGAGCAACATGATAAGGATCTTATTTCAAGTAAAAGGGCCTGTGTGTGCAAAGTGTGTTGTGTTGTGTGTGTTGTGTGTGTGTGTGTGTTGTGTGTGTGTGTGTGTGTGGTGTGTGTGAGTGTGTGTGTGGTGTGTGCGTTGTGTGTGTGTGTGTTGTTGTGTGTGTGGTGTGTGTGTGTGTGTCGTGTGTGTGTGTGTGTGTGTGTGTGTGTGTGTTGTAAGACCGGGGTAATAGATACCGGCTGCACTGGACACGTGTCTAGACACCCCATAAACCTGGACCAGCTAATTTTCCATTTGACCAAACCAGTTAGTCAGTCTGGAGGAGGAGCAGAGAGCTCACATTCCTGTTCTTGGAAAGACGCTGTTGTGGCTCGCTGAATATTAGCACGTTCTGACTTTTCTCAGACACAACAAGCTTAAACGCTGCTAATCAAAACAAATAAATAGTAGGCAGTGTCTGAGTCTGGACAGCTGTTGTTTTAAAGTCTTGCTGATCACTCACTAAAGGGGAATACTCATTTACTTTCACCTTTCTCAGCTATAAGTAAGCTATAGGCTTCCTCAAAAGTGTAAACACTGTGGCTTTGTTTGTTCAAACCAAGGAGGTCTGTGATTCCTGGAGAAAGCTATACATTAACATTCCCATACATCTCAATAGCAACTGCTAGGCTAACGAATGACCCGCTCGGATATTTTATTTTGAGCCAATAATGATGCTATAAATGGCATGTGCCTAATTACTCTGGAACTATATATATTTGTTGCTTGCTAAATGTTTTGGCCATACTGGAAGTTAGCATTACCCTGGTTAACTTGACAAAAAGCCAATGGTGTTTTTCTTTCGCTTTTGGATTATAGCAAAAAAATAAGCTCTGTTGCCAACAAAATTTTTATTCTTACATGTTTTGTTCATCAAGATAATCTTCACAAACTAACACAACTTTTATAAATTAGGAAGTTGAGGCACTGATAACCTTGTGGGCAGCGCGCTGACAAACAGTGCTGTTGCGCTACGGATGTCCCGAGTTCGAATCCCAACTCGAGGACCTTTCCCGATCCCGCCCCCCTATCTCTCTCCCACTTCACTTCCTGTCAACTCTGATCTGTCCTACCATAATAAAGGTGAAAATGCCAAAAATGGATCTTTAAAAAAAATTAAGTTGAAATACAACAAGTAAAAAGCTAAAGTTAGGCTATGCCATGGTCGCATGACTTCAACGTCACCACTGCTAAGATGACACTGACACATTTTTTAATCTTAATTTAAAATGTACAAGTTAGGATGTTTTAGTTAGAATAGTTTGCAAAGGTGTTTGAATAAACAACAAAGCTGTAGATGAAGAGGAATTGACCTGTTCAGCGTGATGATGTTTGTCTCAGGTAACCTCTGCAACCACCTTTTCCAAGAAACATCAAAGATTTAAAAATGGGGTAATATTGACGTATTTTATGTTGTAAAAAAGGCTCATAGTTTGAGCTTATGTTAACCATAGACCTTAAGCAAAAATGCATTCAAAACTAAAGGTCTGAAATTTTCATTTTTTTTTTATTCGTCATCCTTTCCTATCAAAGTGCTTGCTACGGATGCGAAAAAGCAGAAAATCTAACCTGATCCGATTTTTTTATGACAGACAAAAGTTTCAGAGGCAGTGTGTAAATGTAATTGACACAATGTGAGGTCGTATTCATTTTTTAACGTGTGAAAATTTCGGACTCAGTGTGCAATGACCTTTAATTGACTTTTGACATTGTAACAGTTCAAAAATTGAACTATTAGATGGTGAAGGGGCTCATACTTGACCATGATAACCAGTCAAACCGACATCATTGATTCTTGCAATGAGTGAGTTTTATCGGAAAGATGCATAGCAGGTTGTGGAGGAGTGTTCTGGAAAGTGGTTCAGGAACAGCGACGGTTAAGATTTGCTCAAACTCTACTCAAACACTCCACTATTATCATACAGACATGTTGACCTTTAAAGTTTTCTTTAATTGTGTTTTTGAGTGCTGTGTGTGGGGAGCTTTCAGGCATTAGGTGTTTATGGTGAGCCTGATGAAGAAAAGCGGCAGGGTGAACTTTCGTCTCCGTTTCATAAATGCATAGAAAAACCCAGAGAGATCAGCCCTACAGCTGGCTCTAATTACTGCAGGCATTCAGACCCAGCAGTGTAGCAGGGGAAATAACGTCTCTCTCTTTCTGTCTCCTCAGCTGAGAGGGAGCAAGGTGATGTGGTCTCTTCCTCTCTGATGCCAGAATGAGAACTTACACCCGTGGGGCACCAACAGTGTTCTTTATAAGTGCACTGTGGATTCTAGTGCCCCCGGCTCTGGCTAAAGCGGACCCCAGCGGAGGCATTCCTTTCCTTGGAGGGAACTACAAGGGAACTCACCCCATGCTGTACTTTGGCCAGGCAGAGGTTGAGGAGCTGCAGCGGGCGGCGGTGGGGACGCACAAGGCTTTGGCCCGACAGATCCGGGAGGCCGGGGAGGCCATACTGGAGCGACCGGAGGAGTATCTGCCCCCTTGGAACCCTGCTGAGTTTAGTGCCCGCTGGAATGAAGTCTATGGGAACAACTTAGGCCTGCTCTCTATGTTCTGCCTGCTGTACCCACACCGCGCAGGTGCACTGGACGTAGCCAAGGAATACATGGAGCGCATGGCTGTGCAGCCCAACTGGTAAAGTAGTATGTGCGTTTGTCTGAGCTTATGCATTTAATGTGCTGCTTAGCCTTAAAATAAGCTGTGCCTATGTAATGAGTAGGGCTGCACGATATATCGAAATTCTCAAAATATCGCAAGTATAAATGTTGTGATATCTGAATCCTTTTAATAATAGGCTACTTCAAAACGTTGCAAAAATGTAAAGTTTTAGGTCGACGCATATAGCAGAGATAGCTTGACGTTAAAAAGACTTAAGTTCAATAAGTTGCAGAAAACAACTCCTTGCTGTCTTGTCTTGCTGTCTGACACACACCTGAAGCACGCGCACAAACCGCATCACAGACAGCGTGTGATGTTCAGTTTTCTGTGCTCACAGCCGCCGCACACACACACACACACACACACACACACACACACACACACACACAGAGACACGTTTCAGACCTCGTGAACCTAATTACTTTCTGCTGTCTAAATGTCGCTACTATTAATCAAACAACAAAACACAGCTTTAACAATGGCGAATCATAATTTAATTCATACAGTGAATTATTTATGTAATGCTAAAATTAGTGCTGTCAAATGATTAATCACGATTAATCGTATCCAAAATAAAAAAAATGTTTACATAATATATGTGTGTGTACTGTGTATGTGTATATATAAATAAATATATAATTTTTTTAAAGAAAAAAAATATATATTTGTATATTAAATATATTTATATATAATGTAAATTATATACATTTATACATGTGAACATAACAAATATACACAGTATAAATGTATATAATTTACATTATATATAAATATATATAAATTATACATGTGAACATAACAAATATACAGTACACACATGTATTACATAAACAAAAACTTTTATTCTGGATGCGATTAATCACACAATTAAATGTGAAAGATATGTATTGGTAATATTGTGTGTGTGTGTGTGTGTGTGTGTGTGTGTGTGTGTGTGTGTGTGTGTGTGTGTGTGTGTGTGTGTGTGTGTGTGTGTGTGTGTGTGTGTGTGTGTGTGTGTGTGTGTGTGTGTGTGTGTGTGTGTGTGTGTGTGTGTTGTGTGTGTGTGTGTGTGTGTGTGTGTGTGTGTGTGTGTTCACTGCTCTGTTTGTGTGCACCTTGGATGGGTTAAATGCAGAGCACGAATTCCGAGTATGGGTCACCATACTTGGTCGTATGTCACGTCACTTTCGTAAGAGCTATGCAGGTAAACCTCACTCACCTGACCTTAAGAGGCACACTAGTAATTAACGCTAATGGTATCTTCTTTAGCATCCTTGTTAGTTTGCCCACATTCTAAGTCGCTGATTCGAAACCTGCTCAGAGCAGTGTGCGTAGGACCAGTTACACCAGTTAGTTGCTGTAAATATACATTTTGGCCTGTTTTTGAGCTAAAACATTTATTAGACCTTTGTAGTAAAGGCTAAGTACTAAAATGATCCTAGACAACAGCTTATTGATTTGTTGAGATAACTATTCACAGTATTGTGATAACAGAGAGGTGAGCACAGTCTTGTCCCCTCATTGGCATCCACTAAATAACCCATAACACGGAGTTTGCTGAAATTTTGCTAAAATAACTGTTTAGTTCCAATTAATTATCACACTTTGAAATTTAGCGTAACTTTCCTGAATTGAACTTGAGATAACTCAAATATCCAAGTTGTAAGTTAAGACAACTTCACATTTCAGTTTGACTAAATAACTAATTATTTACTGTGTAAAATTTGACCATATGATTAAAAAAAAAACTTCCAAAAAATAGGTTATCACACAAAACATTCAACAGATTTATAACAGGTGCATATACACATAAATTTGGTAATATCCCCTTTCTAATATTGATGAATCTAGATTGTTCTAAGAGAGCGTTTGTGGTTATGAACTAATATAATACGCACCTAAACTTATTTCTATTTCCAGTCTGCAGAACCTCTCTTATACAGCCATTTGTTACTTTCTGCACGCATATTTACATTTCTGCATTTGGCAGATTTTTTTGTTGTATTTTTCAAAACGACTTGCATTGTATTCAAGGTACACACTTTCCTTTATGCTGTCTAAAGATGCACTCTGTGTGTGGCAAGATATTCAAGTAAAGTCAAGTGTTCTCAAACCCAGATGATACTGTCACGGTCGTGAAATGGGAAGGACGCGGGAGACAGAGGTAAGGTAAATAAAACGGAGTTTAATGGTGAAACACAGATACACTACCACACAGACGAGTTGGACGGACCAAGACTCAGGGAAACTCAGGACTTATAAAACATAACGTGATTAGGGGAAACAGCATCAGGTGAGGAGCAAATCAAACACAGATGGGGATGAATTAACTAATGACAGGAAACAGGAAGGACCATATATGGGTGTGGAGACACAAGGAAAAGGAAGACAAAGTCTGACAGATACACATTAAACACCTTTTATACGGGCCTAGACTACTCTTGATTAGATGTGTTTTTGTTCAGAAACTATCCCACATACTGTATTTGATACTCTGCAATAGGTAAGAAATATAGTTACTACACAGGGCCACAGTTTCTATTATATAAAAGCATAAAGCATTATTAGTTCTATTAGTATTGTTATACAGGTATGCCAGTTTAACACATTGCATGTTTCTAATTACACATTGATTCTCTTTTCAGAAACGTGTGGTTTGAGTTACAGGTAGAATTAAAAAATTATGAGAATTTCTTGATGAATCAAATATTTGCACACAAGTTTTGTGCAGAGCCTGCTTTGTGTTCACTGTCACTGTACCTTAAACAGTCTAGAGCTTGATCGTTTTGATAATACTTTTGCAGAAACCTGCTTTTTCAGCCATATTGCTTCCTGTACATTATCTCTTAAAATGTTGACAAGCCAAGCCTGCCTCTGACACTACAACCACAAAAGCCTCTAATGCAGTGAGTGACAGTTAGACTCGACATCGCTGATATGTCTGAACTTGTACCTGATGCTTCTTATGTGCTTACCTTGCCTCTGATATCACTGCTGAAGTTTATGAAGATCAATATGTTCCTATATGAATGCCACAAATGACCTGCTGATTTTGATCTTGACTAATATGCGTAAAAGTAAAATCTCAGAAATGCTCTCAAAGGGATATTTCACCCAAAACATAACATTTCTGTCATGGTTTACTTGCCCTCACATTGTTCAAAACCTGTTTTTCTTTTTTTTTCAAAAAAGTTCAACATAAAAGAGAACATTTTAAAGGATGTGGTTAATCAAACAGTTGCTGTACCCATTGACTTCCAAGGCAGGAAAAAAATACTCCAGCAACTGTTTGAGTGTCCACATTCTTTTAAAATGTGTTTATTTTTGTTTTCAGCAGAAGAAATCAATTCCTACAGCTTTGGATCAACTTGAGGTTGAGTAAATGATGACACAATTTTCATTTTTGGGTAAACTGTCCTTTTAAAGACAGTTCTAAGCTTTAGAATGCAGTGCCTCGGGGCCTTTTAGGAGTTTTGAAGCCTTGTGATAACCCTCTGAAAGCTTAGACATGTAGCCCATCAAATTGATCAAAGGCTTAATTGCTGTCCCCACAAAATCTGGTTTCCATGCATTTAATAACCAAAACAAAAATCAGCCAATGGATTTAACTTGTTCACTGAACTGTGAATCACATTGACCCAGATTCCACTGTCATCATTTAATTCTGACACATTTGTTCTTATTCGGAAAGTGTTTGACCTCTGCCTCTTGCATAACAGGAATTGCAAGATGGCTCTAACTAGGTTGGGGTGCATCTTCAGTTGTCTTAAACACTTGAGAACGGTTATGGATGGTGTTTGTCTTGATTATACATGTTAGTTCCTGTCCTTGAATAGGCAGGGGTATGTGACGGTCTTGAGTCATGGCAATGAATCACTGAATCATTCATTCGTCCAATTTATTCAGAAACACAACAGTCTTTATGTCTCTAAATTGGGATGATTCTGTGGAATGATTCACTTTTAGGCAGAGCTCCCACACTGGCTACTGAAGCAGCGTCACATTCCTTCATTCAGAGAGCCTGGGTTATATCCATAAGCCAGACTGTTAGGTTCTCTGTTGCTTGAATATTTGGAGTTATGTTATAGTGGTTTTTAATTCTCCTGTGTGAACAGCTTTTAAACATATTTTCAAGTCCTAAATAGTCATAGTACATGTTTTTCCTTACCTACTCCAGTGTGTTCAGATGTGGCTCAGAATGAGTGCTGGTGTGGATGGTTGGGTTAACTGCTGCGGTTCTGCACTATCATTTACACTGCCGTGCCGCCAGCATGTAGTGGCCAACCAGGACCAGCCTAACGCAAACCTCCAGCTTCTGGAACTCATAACATTGTTGTCTTTATTACTCACACTCCAGCGTGTAGGTATACATCCAGATCTACAGCATCCACTGCTCTTTAGAAGCTTAAATATGAACATTTACATTACATACATTCTACTTTCTTACCAAAATGACTTGCAAATTGTAGTTCGCTAATCGCTTTGCTGTAAACACAAGAAACTCCCAGCCCATGCAGGTTTGTAAGCAACTATATACTTTTTTCCTCCATTTCTATTCTAGTCCTGTGAATTGCAATTGAAATGCACTTCAGTTGTCTCTTAAATGCTTAAATATACTGTAGTGTGTGTTTTGATTAATTAATCCACATTAATCAATATGGACATGGTTTATCTATCTAATAATATGAATCGGCTCTCTTATTAAAAGCAATTGCAATGGTATCAAATATATTACAGTGATAAAACAGTACCATTTGCATCCCAAGCCATATTTAATGTCTATTTTCATGTTTGGTAAAACACAAAATAAATGTATTATATTAGTACATTTGAATATTTAATTATTCTGACCTAGTGCTCTGTCTATTAGGTTAGTGTTTCATAATTTATTTAAAATGTTGTACACCTGTCAATTACTGATATTTACTACGCTTCTTATTCTTTGTTGAATTAAAAGAATCAGGTTTGTTAAAAAAGAAATAGAACAAAGGAAATTCTCACTTTATTGTGTTGCAATTAATTCTCAAAAATAAAGTGGTAATAAATAAACATAAATATTCCTACCCACCGATTTGTAAGTGGATTTTGTATAAGGAATATATTCATATGTCGGAGCAGTTTAATTTTGAAGCACTACCACTAAGACCACTGTTACCAGTCAGCAGAGAGTTTCTATGTATAGCCAAACATGACATATCGGATCAACGCTTTAGTAAGTGATATCAGCCATTACACATTTTACTGCAATATTGTTTCTTTCTTTTTTTTGGTCACTTGACAAGAATTTGGTAATCTGACTCTCAATACAAATATCTGTTTAGTTAGAGCAGATTTCCTCTCAAAAGCCATCCAGAGGCTGACGTATAAAAGCACTGCAATTGTTGTTTTTCTAAGCTCTCTCTCTGAAGAATGTATTTGTCTGGCTAAGCAAACACTGTTTGGTTGCTATGAGGTGTTGTGTGAGAGTACGTGTTTCCGAGTTTTAAAGGCAGCTGTTTTGTTTCAGGATGGTAAAAGACGCTCCGTGGGATGAGGTCCCAATAGCTCACTCTCTGGTCGGTTTTGCTACAGCATATGACTTCCTGTATGAGTACCTCAGTAAAGTCCAGCAGGAGCGCTTCCTGCAGGTGATTGGGAATGCTTCACGATACATGTATGATAAATCTTACCACCGCGGCTGGGGATTCCAGTACCTCCACAACCACCAACCCACCAACTGTGTTGCTCTTCTGACTGGCAGCCTCGTAGTCATGAACCAAGGTGAGTCTGGCATTCCTTACAGTGTGAATGCATCATACCTGTATGTGTCAAGCTCCATCAAGGTGCCTTTAAGGTACATCACGTCATATGACCGCCATCATGGTAACACCCCAAACACATTTTCTGTGTAGTTAGGGGAGAAAGGGGTTAGACGAACCACCTCATGTTTCTAGATAACAATAAACAAAAGTATTCAAATGACCACAAACTGAAGAAAGATAGTTCTTACTCAATTTATCTCGACTCAAGCACATGGAGAGAGTTGTCAGCAAAGGAGAGCAAAAAAGTGTCTGCATTTTTGTCAAATGAATTCATCATGTTACGAAATGAATTAGTCTAGTATCATAATTTTAGTATTACTTTCTTTTAGTAAGACATTGTTCTAAAACCATAATAATTTAATAACTTGTTTTAATTGTCATGGGCACACAACAGCCTGAAATATATAGTAACTGTTATTTGAAACAAATACACTTATTTATTTTATTCTAATTTTGTTATTATTAATTTATTTTGCTGTTAAATCATTAAAGTAGCTCATGTTACCCCGTTCTCCTCTAACTCTTATCTACTTTAACGGGTAAGGACTGTTTGTAAAAATTACGTTTCAAATAAAAACTAATAAATCTGATAGATTTCATAACTTATTCTCAAGTCTTGTTAAAAAAAACCTTATTTTTCACGCTGGTCTAGTTAACGTACATATAAGTTTTTTAAAGTAAATTACCTTTATGAAAAAGTTTATGGGCTCTTTTAGCTGAAGGATGAGAGACGTTCCTACAGCCGCTAATATTGAGTGTTGTGATTACTTTTACATATGATTGGTCGACTTTATATTATCTCTGCCTCTACGGACAGCATCTGTGTCATGCTGTTCTAAGTAATACACTTGTTGAAATTATGTCTAGAAATTCATCACAAAAGCATTAAAGAAGTCATGAAAGCACATTTTTAATTTATTTTAATATCAAGCGGAACTGAAATTCTCAGTTTCAGAGCGTTCCTCTCTCAATCTGTTACTCCCACTTGAACTGACATATGTTTTTTGGAGAAAGTTCAGTGTTCTGCCTCACGCATGCACACACACACACACACACACACACACACATTATAAAGACGGCGCACGCACACACACACACACACACACACACGCACACACACACATGAAGGGCACCGCACACACACATCACACACACACATGAAGTGAAGGGTCTGCCCCCTCGCTCATCATTCCTGCCTGGAATTTAAGGCTGCTCAGGGTCATTCTGCAGAGCTGAACTTAAGCCTCCGTAATTATTTCTCCACATGACTCCAGAAGAGATATTTTCCCCTCTCTCTCTTGCGCTTTTGTGTTTCTCTCTGTCTATATTCCTCCCCTGCAGCTATTCATAACATAATCTGTAGATTTTGGCCCTGAAAGTATGTCCTGCTGTTCATTTTCCTTTTTGAATCCGCTTCTCTCATATCTGTCCAAATATTTGGAGGTTCTTTTTACCCCACTCTTCCCAGCATTCCCAGCTCAGTTTCATAGCAGAAGATTCTGTATAAAATAGCAGCATTGATATACAGTAAATGATGTGGGTTTGTGGAGATCGGCATTGATGAAGGAACACCCCCTAAAAGTCTTAGTTCACCCAAAAATGAAAGCTTATATCATCTTTCACTCACCCTCATGTCGTTCCAAACCATAAGACTTCCTTTCATTTACTGAAAGTCCATGCAACCAAAACGTTGATTCAGCAAAAAGTACAAATATACATCTCTATGAATAAAGTATGAATTACTTTATTTTTTGATGCATCAAAGTTTTGGTTACATGGATTCTCGATGGATGAACATTTCACATTTCTTCATTGGTGTTTCGAAGATAAACAGAAGTCGTATGGGGGTGGATCGAAATGAGGGTGAGTAAATGATTACAGAATTTTCATTTTTGGGTGAACTAACCCTTTAAGCTCAGCCTTACACTATAAAAAAGGTGCTATATAGCACTAAAAGAGGTTCTTGGCTTGTAATCATAGGGGAACCACTTTTGGTGCTATATATGGTGCACCATATCTTCAAAGGTGCTATACACAGCATTGGGGAGTAACTAGTTACATGTAACGGAATTACGCAATTTAATTACAAAATAAATGTTATTATACTAAATTAAATTAAAGTTACTGAGAATTTTTTTTTTTTATTAAATTACAGTTACTTGTGAAAATGTTAAGGATTACAAAGGGGTTACATCTGAATTGTATTCACACACACCCACATGCAGATTTTATTTATTTCATAAATTGCAGTGACTGCTCTAAAATATGAGACACGTTGTTTCAGAAGTTTAGGCTAATAATCATGCTGTCTAATCAGCATCTTGATATGCCACACCTGTGAGGTGGATGGATTATCTCGACAAAGGAGAAGTGCTCACTAACACAGATTTAGACAGATTTGTGAACAATATTTGAGAGAAATAGGCCTTTTGTGTACATAGAAAAAGTCTTAGATCTTTGAGTTCAGCTCATGAAAAATGGGGGCAAAAACAAAAGTGTTGCATTTATAATTTTTTTCAGTGTAATATATATGTGTGTACTGTGTATATTTATGTATATATTAATACAACCACATGCATGTTTATATTTAAGGTATGTTATATTTGTATATTAAATATATTTATATATAATATTAATATATACATGTGAATATTTTTGAAATACATAATGTATGTGTGTAATTATATATATACAAAATAAATATACACATAATATATATACAAACACACAACTTTTATTTTGGATGCGATTAATCACGATTAATCGAATCGTTTAACAGCACTAGTTGGGAATATAAGTGATACCAGACCCAGATATCAAATTTGAGCTGTATGGTGCATTGTACTCTGGTTGTATATACTGCACATTTAGTCAAATACACACCGTACACAAACAGCAAAAATAGCATAAGTGGTGGTGGTGGTGGTACGACTCTCCAAACATAATATTCTCAACTATGCCTTCATTGAGCTCAAAATTGCATGACTAATAGTGGAACATACTATGTACTTTTTTATGAAATGTAACAGAAAAAGGACTGTATTAGAAGAAAAACTATTTTCATTCATGGAAATGTGTGGTGTGAAAAAAATTGTGGTCTAATATATAACATGTAAAAAGCAAAGAAAAATGTGTGGTTTTAGATGGTGTGGCTTGTGTATGAAGGGTGTTTGTGTGTGGATGTTTCCAATGTCTTAGATGCTGTAGCTTGTGGAGACTGGATTTCTGCAGTCTGAATCCACAGAGCAGAGTCATATCATTTAGGTGAATGTTGTTCGCTGAGGTAATAATCCTCTGTGTGTTTGTGTGTGAGTGTGAGTGTGTGTGTGTGTGTGATGTGTGTGTGCTCGTGTCTCATATCTTGTTTCGAGTGTGTGCCATGTGTGAGGTGGTGTGTGTGGTGTGTGTGTGTGTGTGTGTGTAATCACAGTCTTAGTTTCTGTGTTCATTGTCAATGTGTTCCAGGAAATGTTGTGACGGGTATTGTCCAGATGAATGATGCAGTTGTGTTATTTGTGAGCTTCTTGTGAGTCTTACTCACCCAAGCATGCAGGCAGAGGAGGTGGGAGTACATTTGAGACATTTTCCTGAAATCAAGTCTTGCTGTGCATGTCAAAGGTGGTGTTATACCAAATTAGTACAGGAATTCACAAAGGTTTACTGAGGTTTGTAAAGAGTCTTAGTGTCTGTGTGTCTTCTGATTCCCTGGGTCATAATTACAACTTGTTCAATTCATCATTTATACCATCAAATGTAACTTGATGAGGTTAAAGTGATGTGGTTTCTGTATGATCTCTCTATGCTGAAATGAGCTAGATGTAACGGCTAAGAGCTGCGTTTTGCTGACACAAGCCCATTTACAGCAGTACATGCACATTCCAGGCGTATTGCGGAAAGCAGTACTCTGGAACATTGTGTAAATAATTGAGTGCTCCTTACACCATTTAAGGAATTAAATTGTTTAGCCATGTTATGACTGATCTCGTTATATGGATAAACAAAATTTGTATGGACATTTTTGGATTTGTTTCACCTTAGGCAATCTTGAGTCTCAGGCATTGTTCTTGCAAATTGTAATGCTGATGCTGAAGATCAAGACATTGATCTTGGTTTCTTTAGTTCCTCAATTAGGTCATTTGTTTCCATATAGCTATCTATTAGTTCCTTGCTTCTGATTAATTTCACCTGTGTCCTGTAATCTTAAGTGTTTCTGTGTTTCTTTAAATAAACTACCTCCAGCAATTACATCCATTAATTGCCATGACACTCAGGAGGTCATAGTAAATATTGTTACAAAAGATGTATGTTTAAAATAAATCCTAAACCAAAATGAATTAATGAAATAATATGAATATAAATAAACATGTACATATTTTTGTAAATATATACTGTATGTGTGTGTATTTATATATATAAATAATAAATATACACACATGTTATTTAAACAAAAACTTGTATATCGATTAATGGTTCGACAGCACTAGGCCAAAGTGCTCCAAATTTTATCGTATTTATGAAAACTGCCTTCTGATCACAACAAATTGTTCTCTCTGCTGCCATTTTTACTACTTTGCTCTGTATTTCAGGATACCTCCAGGAAGCGTACCTCTGGACAAAACAGGCTCTTGCCATCATGGAAAGGTCCATGGTGCTTCTCCAAGATGTGACTGATGGGTCTCTGTACGAGGGTGTGGCGTACGGGACTTACACCACCCGTTCACTCTTTCAGTACATGTTTTTGGTTCAGAGGCACTTTGATATCGGCCACTTCAGTCACCCCTGGCTGCACAAAACACTTTGCATTTCTCTACAGGACAGTGTTGCCTGGTAAGGCCTTGCTTTGCTTCATTCTGTGACTATTACAAGCACAGCGTTTAGAGGTGTCATATTGCAAATGTTTTTTAATATTTAATTTCTTTACACAAGGTCCAATTAAAATGTTTTTTGTGTGCAAAAAGGTCATAATTTCCACCCTCTGTCTGATCCTTAGAACTATATGGGACATTTTGCTGCTGTTGTAACATCTACAGTATATAAAACGCCCATTTTGAAAATGAATAAGTTTTTGCTGTATGCAGTTTATGCAGGGCTGCAGTTTTGCTCTTGTGTCCGGTGTATTTTGTGCAAAGCTTGCATTACAGTTTGACAGCTTGACAAATGTATCTTCAGTTTTGAAAGTTACAGTATATTTCGGTTGCTTTCGTTTTTTGACCTTTTATTTTAATTTCTCAAGATATGACACCTTTAAAAATTTTACTATCAGACAATTGTTTTAATAAAGTGCTTTGTACATGCCAGTCATAGTACAGTAATAAACTCCTTTTACAGGTCAGTTGACTGGTCTCACCTTAAAACGATAAACGGGTAACCTGACCAGCACCAAACCAAAGTTGAGACTGTGAATTGTAACGGCAACAATAGCTCTCTGTGCACATCAAAGAACTAAGAGCCGTCAAGCTGTTTGTGTGTGTCCACAGACAAGTCAGGTTTGGACAGTTTGCAACCTCCTGCCAAAAAACATTTTATTGTAGTGTAAACCAAAACCTTAAGCAGAAAATCAGGAGACGGAGAGGGTTAGCAGTCTCCCGGTCTATCTCTCAGTCTATCCCCTCTGGGAATGCACACAGATGCAGTACTGTTGGGTCTCTTCTTAGCCGTTTTTGTATTATACGTGTAGCTAGTACTCTAGTTTCTCTGTGGAAACTAAAACAAACTGGTGAAAATACTAACATCAAGCGCTCATTAGTTAAATGCTCCCCTCCGTTCTTTTACACAAAAGTGATTCATTCTGGCCAAATATTTTGTAGTGGTTGCTATGTTTAAAGTCCCTTTTCACGGTAAACTGCTGTTCTTCCTTTAATCTTCGCCCAGCCTCGTTAATTAAAGTGTTCACTTCTACAGTAGTCAAACAAGCTTCGACTCACTGACTGAAAATAAATACTTATCGTGCAGTTTGTAGGAAACAAAAAGAACAAATCTTTCACAGTCGTATTAGGTTTTGAATGTTTCAATGTATTTTTTGCTCCGGCAGGTTTTCAGAGAACTGTTGCAATCGCAGATTCCAACTATAACTGGTTCTATGGGCCAGAGAGTCAGTTGGTGTTTTTGGATCGGTATGTCATGCGAAATGGCAGCGGGAACTGGCTGGCTGAGGTAATCAGACAGAATCGAGTTCTGGAGGGCCCGGGGCAGGCCGGCAGGGGTCAGCGCTGGTGCACGCTGCACACAGAGTTCCTCTGGTGAGATTTGTTGGGTTCCTGAGCATGGAACTTTTTTTAGTTTCTTAACATTTTTTAGTGTTGGTATATTTTAAGTGCTGTGAAATTTGTGCTGTTCTACTGTGAAATTTATGTTGTATTGTGTTTTGTGAGAAACCACATATTGAAACAAGTCACTAAAACAAAATGTCCACAAGAGCATGAATAAAGTTACTAACTAAATTCAATTTTAGTTTTGAATACAGTGTATTTAACCCTCAAAGATGTAGGCTTTTATTTTGAACGATTGATTTTTAACATTTTTAGATACAGACTGATGATATTTTCCCCCTTAAACATCTTTGTAAGAAGCTGTTAGTCCCTGGTCATCATGATGCTTCAGTATATTTTGTTTCAGGGTAAATGTCAATTTTGCAAAATTTCACCTTTTGTTGTACTTATATTTTCAGGTCATTTGACTTTCTTTAGAAGCATTGCTAGTCACAATAATTTTAGTTACATATATGTGACCCTGGAGCACAAAACCAGTCTTTAGTTAACTTTAAAGGCGATTTTCTCAATATTTAGATTTTTTGCACCCTCAGATTCCAGATTTTCAAATAGTTTTATCTCGGCCAAATATTGTCCAAACAAACCATGCATCAATGGAAAGATTATTTATTCATCTTTCAGATGATGAATAAACATCAATTTTGAAAAATTGACCCTTATGACTGGTTTTGTGGTCCCGGGTCACGTATATATACTGTAGTCACAATAAAAATCCCCCCCACCCCCATTGATTTAAGAGTGACTTCTGTGTGAGCTGTACTTCATAATTGCTGTACTATCCGCAATAGAGAATGAAATAGAGCTTTTTTGCCTGCAAGAATATTTTGCTAATGTGAAGGCACCATGTGCTTTTTGTCATTAAATATATATATATATATAGTGACTATACTTTGTATACAGGTTATGTGTGTTATATTGTTGATATTGCTTAGAATGGTTTGAACGGGGTTAACAAAAACATTCAGTCATTTAGCAGACACATTTGTCCAAAGCAACTTACAAATGAGGACAACAAAAGCAATCAAAACCAGCAAAAGAGCAATGATATATAAGTGAAAATGCACCTGTTTATAACTATTATTTTACTTTTTATGCAGAGATGATTAAATGATGATTAGATGATTAAATGATTAAAATGATTATCCAAGAAGAACTATAATTTTCTGTATTGTGGCTTAACAATGCTGTATTGTGTGCTTCTCCCACTGTGTAGGTATGATGCCAGTCTGCAGTCCACCCCACCTCCTGATTATGGTGCATCGCACCTCCATTATTTCGAAGACTGGGGAGTGGTGACCTACGGAAGTGCCCTGCCTGCTGGGAGAAACCACACATTTCTGTCCTTCAAGTCGGGCAAGCTCGGGGGACGTGCTATTTTCGACATGGTTCACCAAAACAAATACAAAGACTGGATCAAAGGGTGGCGGAACTTTAACGCGGGCCACGAGCATCCGGACCAGAACTCTTTTACCTTTGCTCCAAATGGAGTCCCGTTTATCACAGAGGCATTGTACGGTCCCAAATACACCTCTCTCAACAATGCTGTCATGTTCGGGCCTGCCGTGTCGGAGAGCTGCTTTGCACCATGGGAAGGCCAAGTTACTGAGGCTTGTAACTCTAAATGGCTTAAGTACAAGCACGGTCAAGCGGCAGACTGCCAGGGGCAGGTGGAGGCAGCTCTGGAGCGGCAGGGCATGGTGTTTATTCGCGGGGAGGGTCACGACGCTTACAACCCTGAGCTGAAGATCAAGAGCTTTCAAAGGAACTTACTGCTGCTTCATCCTCAGCTGCTGCTGATGGTCGACAGCATTCAGCTGCATTTAGACAGTGTGACACGCAGCATGAGCGCCTTCTTCCACAACACAGACATGCCCTTTCAGGAAACGCAAGTCGACGGAGTTCATGGGGCTCTGATCAGACACGGAAACGAAACGTCCAAGATGTTCTGGTTGGACGATACGGGCAGCAGTGTAAAGGCAACAGTGGGATATAGGAGCTACCCCCGTGGATACCCCTATGATGGTTCAAATTATGTAAATGTGACTATGCCACTGAGGTACCCTACCAGCAGAGTGGCCTACATCTTCTTTGGATCCGGAGTGGATGTTCAGAGTTTCAGCGTGCACGGAGACTCGGAAACACTGGACATCTATCTGGCCACCGGAGATCACACCTACACCATCTATCTTTACACAGATGTGGGTCCCACCAAGCCTATGGCCGTGGTGTTGATGGACCAAAAGAAAGTGGTGTTTGAAAGGACAGCAGGGACAAATGAGCAGCCCTTGGAGGAGGTAGAGGAATACGTTAATGTTGTGGAGGACAATCTGCAGCATGTCAAACCAGTCTTCCAGCAGCTGGAGAGGCACATCCTTTCACGGGTTCTCAACACAGACAGTTTCCACAAAACTGCAGAGCGCCTCCTCAAGTCCTCAGACAAGAGGAAGACCCCAGGGACTGTGGAGAAGATGTTTTCCCTTTCTAGGAAGCAAGGGAAGGGGAAGGGAGGCAAGAAGGTGAGCTTTTCTGACAGCCTCCCAGACATCTTTGCTCAGATCGAGGTGAGGGAGAAGAAGGAGAGGCAGAGGACGATGAAGCGCATCTATGAGGAGGCTCCGGAGGAGGCAGACGGCGACTCGAGGGCATTCGTCGACTACAGCGATTTACGAAAGGGCAGGAAAGTGGGATTTATCAAGGGGCGGAAATTCAAAGAAGTACGTGTGGGGGCTACGGCAGAGAGTGACAATATGTTTAACGCCACCTCGTACATTCGCCTTTTCCTGATTTTAAATATAGCCACTTTCTTCGTCCTGCTGGCGCTGCTGTTGACACGCTTCCAGAGGGCGCAGAGTTTGCATATGCAGCGTTGCCTTTACGGTGTCCTCCTCCTAGACAGCTTCATCCTGCTCTGTCTGTACTCCTCCTGCTCTCAGACGCAGTGCTGACTAACATCATCACTGTGAGACATTCAGAATGGCGCAAAATACCAGCTCTTTTGACACCAGTGCTGGCAGAATATCCCTGTTTGCATACAAGCGATGGTATGTGGCTCTTTCTCACAGTCTCATCTTTACTGTGAGATGCGTGGAAGTGTCTTTATTCAGCACAGCTCTCAGTGCTAGCAAACAGGTCTCTGGGAAAAGTTGATTGCGTATAGGAATTAATAGATGTTGAGAAGAAAGCCAGCCCACCTCAGATCAAAAGCTTTTGTGGAGCTTTGAAATTGTTTACATGAACTTTGTCTTGAAGTACACTCTTAAAAATAAAGGTGCTTAAAAGGTTCCTCACAGCGATGACATAAAATAACCATTTTTGGTTCCACAAAGAAACATTCAGTCAAAGGTTCTTTAAAGATCCATCTCTTTCTTACCTTTTTATAATCTGAAGAACCTTCTTTCGCCACAAAGCAGCTTTAGTGAAACAGAAAGTTTCCTCAGATGTTAAAGGTTCAAGCACCTTTATTTTTAAAACTGTATAGAGCTCTGCACATGACATAAGAGAGGGGAAAATTAAGAATTCACTTCCACAACTTTACTCACTTGTGAGGGAAAATATAATTAAAGCATTGGCATGCTGTAGTAATTTATTCCCTCGTTTGAGTTAAATTATGGACACGGTTTAACCAACATGAGGGAGCGAATTAACAAAACATGGCAACAAAATAAATTGTGAGAACAAATTTCTAAATCATGACTAAATTATCTTTTTTTAGCCCCTTGCAAATGTGATGTTTGGGGCTCCGTATTAAAGTGGGACTCTCTTTATGGCCTCCCACTATTATCCAGATTCACTGCAAGCTATGCACATTTGGTAACATGGACTATCTTTCATCATAAAATGTATATATGTTGAAGCAGAGTATATTTTTTGGATGTTGTTTTATACTCCTCTATTAAAAGGCAACTACAGAAATATGTGTATTTCAGTTATTTCTTTATATTTTAATTTAGAAAATATACATTGAAGCAAACCTTTTATTAGGGAATGTTAAAAACATGATTTCCATACCTAGTAGTAGAAATTAATACAATTTTGAAATGACAGACATGTCTGTAGTGAATATGTTCAGCTTTAAAATATGTCGATAGCCTTAGTGTTGGTTTGTGTCTCAATATTTTGCCTCAAGAAATTAATTTGTAGGGACAAAATAGACAAATTTAGGACATTTTATTTGGACATTTTTGTCTTCAAGAAACAAAATAATATTTTTTAGATCAGGTGTTATATTTCTCAGCTGTTTTGGATCTCGTATATCTACCAGAACAGCTATTTGATGGAAATAATTTGCCCTCATGAATAATGAGCAACACAATACATAAACATTCATAAACATGGCTTTTCATATCACTGCTATGCTGATGACACTCAACTCTACCTCTCATTCCATCCTGATGATCTGACGATAGCTGCTCGTATCTCAGCATGTCTAGCGGACATTTCTAGCTGGATGAAGGACCATCACCTTCAACTCAACCTAGCTAAGACAGAACTGCTTGTGGTTTCAGCAAACCCATCGTTTCATCACAATTTCACCTTCCAATTAGGCTCATCAACAATAACTCCTTCAAAAACAGCCAGAAACCTTGGAGTTGTGATTGATGATAAGCTGAATTCTCACACATTACTAAACTTGCCGGTCCTGTAGATTTGCATTATATAATATAAGAGATCAGGCCCTTTCTCTCGGAACATGCAACACAACTCCTTGTTCAGGCTCTTGTTCTGTCCAGACTTGACTATTGCAATGCTCTCTTGGTAGGTCTTCCAGCCAGTTCTATCAAACCTCTACAATTAATCCAAAACGCTGCTGCAAGATTAATCTTTAATGAGCAAAAGAACGCACGTCACACCTTGTTCATCAATTTGCACTGGCTACCATAGCTGCTCGCATTAAATTCAAGATTAATGTTTGCCTACAGAACCACCTCTGGCTCTGCACCCGTTTACCTAAATCCATTACTTCAGACTTATGTGCCCTCTAGAAGTTGCGTTCTGCAAGTGAACGACGCATTACTGTACCATCCCAAAGAGGCACAAATCCCTTTCACAGACTTTTTATTTACTGTTCCCATCTGGTGGAATGACCTGTCCGACTCAATCCGAGCAGCTGAATCCTTACCCATCTTCAAGAAACGGCTAAAAACACATCTCTTCTTCTTTATCTGACCCTCTAACTCTAGCACTCTCTATTCTAAATTTATTTTATCTATCTGTCTTCTCTTTATTCTAAAAAAAAAAAACACAAACATTTGACTCTATCTTGCATTTTATTCTCTAACTGCTAGCTTTTCTGGTAAAACTAACACTAAGTTATTTTTCTATATTTTACATACTAGTTAAAAAAAAAAAAAAAAAATCCTTCCTACGTGTACTGCGTTAGGCTAACCAGGACTGTAATGGCACTTGCATGTTATTGCTCTTTTGTTGGTTTTGATTGCTTCTTTAAATGTCCTCATTTGTAAGTCGCTTTGGATAAAAGCGTCTGCTAAATGTCAAAAAATATATATATATATATATGTTCTTTGTTGCTCTTTGTACTTTGTTCTCTCCACCTTGCACTAATATTTAATCTAATGTTTAATTCTGCAACACAGATATATCTGTTAACACCTGGGGAGGTTGTTTCACAAACACCACACGAGTCTAAGAGAACATTCTTTGAGTGTAGAGTTTGAATTGTTTTGTACTTTACAAAGCTTGAAAAACAAAAAACACAGAAACTGTAACATTATATTTCTTCTTTTGCCAGGTCATATTTTTGTTTGACTTGCAGTGATATCTGCTTAGATAAGAACACATTTAAAAACATCACAGTCTTAATCCACATTCCTTCCTTCCTTCCTTCCTTCCTTCCTTCCTTCCTTCCTTCCTTCCTTCCTTCCTTCCTTCCTTCCTTCCTTCTTCTTCCTTCCTTCCTTCCTTCCTTCCTTCCCTTCCTTCCTTCCTTCCTTCCTTCCTTCCTTTCCTTCTTCCTTCCTTACCTTCCTTCTTCCCTTCCTTCTTCCTTCCTTCCTTCCCTTCCTTCCTTCCTTCCTTCCTTCCTTCCTTCTTCCTTCCTCTTCCTTCCTTACTTCCCTTCCTTCCTTCCTTCCTTCTCCTTCCTCTTCCTTACTTCCTTCCCTTCCCTTCCTTCCTTCCTACTTATTCCTTCCTTCCTTCCTTCCTTCCTCCCTCTTCCTTCCTTCCTTCCTTTTTTACTTACTTACTTCTTTCTTTCTCCTCTCTCTCTCTCTTCTCTCTCTCTTCTCTCTCTCTCTCTTTCTTTCTTCCTCTCTTTCCTCTCTCTCTCTTTCTCTTTCTCTCTTTCTTTCCTTCCTCTCTCTCTCTCTTTCTCTCTTTCTTTCCTCCCTCTCTCTCCCTCTCTCTCTCTCTCTCTTTCTTTCTTTCTTGCTTCCTTTCTTTCGTAGGAAGTTAGGAACATTGAGGACATTTGTTTAGTTATGATCAGAAATACAAAGCTGTGTCTTACACAAAAAAGTTTATAATTTAATTTGACACACTTAAAACACATAAAAGCACACATTTTAACAGTCCTTAATGTTTGATTACATTCATTGTCATTATGTTAACAAATCTTCTGTATTTTGAAGCCATTCTTTTGATAATGTCGAAAACAAGTGTAATGCAATGTAACGCGAAAGGAAATTATTATTTTATATTATCAAGTAAAACCCACATTGCTACCCTTTTGGTATTATTTGTGTCACCAGATATGTTTTTAATGTTAAACTGACAAAATGTGCAAATTATTTTGGGGAAGATTATTGTGGCTTGAACAGGACAAATTCTGTCTTTAGTGGGATTGCTGTTTTCATTATAAACATCCAAAACATGTAGAAATAATTTTAAGAAAGTGCTTTAAGCTGGCCATGTGAAATGATGAATTGAGCACAAATACACGTCCAGTAGTGTTCAGAAGGGATCCGGTGACAGCTAGAGATCCACAGCGGTACTACAGGGGCTTTGCCGAATATTGTGTGA
This sequence comes from Ptychobarbus kaznakovi, assembly GCA_027422405.1. Classification (NCBI taxonomy): domain Eukaryota; kingdom Metazoa; phylum Chordata; class Actinopteri; order Cypriniformes; family Cyprinidae; genus Ptychobarbus; species Ptychobarbus kaznakovi. The sequence continues at coordinate 27,533,413 of CM049794.1, forward strand.
CGTCAAACTAATTTTCTTGAACATTTAAACCATTTGAAAAATATAGAAGTAGGCCTGTATGACACAGTGCATCAATAATAATTACTGAAATGCTCTTGCAATTTTAGAATTATAACAAAATAAATACATCCCTTTGTCCTGAAAAAAAGGCTGAAGAACTCAGTGCTCGAGACTAATAAAAAATTGTGACAGGAAGTTTCCTGCTTTGCAAGCATGTATTTATTTATAATGTTGCATATGGACACTGATGAGTGGCTTTTTAATTACGCAGAAAATAGTAGCCTCATATAGCTGTCAACAAAATAAATAATATTATTTACAATTGTATGCACAATTTTTTTATTTACAATAATTAGGCTATATTTATTTAATAAGTCAATCAACAAAACTAACGTAAGTAAAAGCGACCTTTGTTATTTGTAATGTATATTTTAACCGTGCATGCGCACTGACTAGTTTGTCCCTCGTGCGTTTCCGTCTGAGGTCACAGCAGACTGACGTGTCTTTTCTCTGCTGAAGTTTCCGCGTGAGATTATAACTGACTTGAACATCAAGAATGAATTAAATACTTGAGTAAAACGAGAGCACTAGTTCTGTACTCAAGTGAAGTCATGGCGGCAGACTGGGAGGAGATCAGGCGTCTAGCTGCGGACTTTCAGAGAGCTCAGTTTGCAGATACTGTTCAAAGGTAAAAGCCATGTTGTTGTTGTTGTTATTATTGCTGCTGCGCTTCATGCCTCCATCTGGTTTATTGTGTCTTAAAGCAGTATATCCTGAACAATAATTTGCAAACTGACAACTAAGAGGCTTGATGCACAACATATTGGGAAACCGATGACTCAATTTCATGCGACATTGGTCGCGCAATAAAAACGTAATCGGTATTTACACACATCATTACTGTATAACGGGTCAGAACTGATCATTTCTATCCTTCACCAAACACTTGTGTTGTAAGTAACGTTAACCATGTTTTTGTACTGGTGTTATTTGGACTTTCTTACAGTGTCAAGCACGGTGTAGACTGTACAGTACAGTATGAGTATGGAACTCGTGTAGTACTGTGGTATTATGAGCAAAATATGAAGTTATGATACCTTATAATATAAATGAATGAGATTCTTGTAAAATGATAGCAGGCTACTAGAATACATATAAATATCAGTTGTCACTTTTTATTCCCTATAATATATGACTTAGTAATACAATATATAAATGTATTAATAATGCAATACAATGATGATTGACAGATGTACAAATAAACATTCCTCAAAAAGCCTTTTGTGTTATATATGATGCATGATTTGTCTTTATAAAATACAAATACATGTTGGATAATCAAGTAAACCTAATTTTCTTCAGTCCAATAAATGTTTTTTTTAAGTATTTTTAACAATATAAAAGTTACTCTTATGTTTACTTTATAAAATCATTCAATATTTCTCAGCAAAAAGACATACGTGACCCTGGACCACAAAACCAGTCATATGGGTCATTTTTTTGAAAGTGAGATTTTTACAACAATTATACATTTTCCATTGATGTATGGTTTGTTATGATAGGACAACATTTGGTCGAGACACAACTATTAGAAAATCTGGAATCTGAGGGAGCAATAAATCAAAATATTGAGAAAATTAAGTTTTGATATTTACAGTAGGAAATTTGCTATATATCTTCATGGAACATAATCTTTGCATTATATTCTAAGGATTTGTGGCATAAAAGAAAAACTGATCATTTTGACCCATAAAATGTATTTTTAGCTATTGCTACAAATATAATCCAGCGACTTCTGACTGGTTTTAGAAGTAGAAGAAGCAACGTTTTGATTATTTTTGAGGTCTTACAAATGTAAATATCAAATTCTAGGGTTGATCAAATGGTTAATAAAAGGTAGTTTCATTACAAGAAATTGCCTTTGAGTAAAACAAGAAATAGCACTATTGATTTGTGAGAAAGTACCTGTCATGTATGTATTTGGTTAACTTTGTGTGTTGAACTCAGGTTGTCTGAGAGGAATTGCATCGAGATCGTGGTCAAGCTGGTGGAGGATAAGAAGTTAGATGTGGTTCACACTCTGGATGGGAAAGAGTATGTGACTCCTGCACAGATCAGCAGAGAAATGCGGGACGAGCTGTATATGCACAGAGGTTAGTAGAATACTTGAACTATTTCACTTTAATAAGTGCACTGTGTGTCGCTTTGAAACGACTACTTGAATCTAATGGTTTGCTTTATATTTTAAGGGAGGATTAATGTTGTGGATCTTCAAAAGGTTGGTTTGATATATAACATAACATAAACATTTTAAAGTTTTTATATGCATCTTATGACGGAGGGCAGATTTTATTTGTGAGTATATCTTTTATTAAAGGAAGAATTCACTTCAAAATAATAATGTTGCTGTAAAAAATGTACTCCACCCAAGATTTAGCAATTTAGCATCACATTACTTGCTCACCAAAGGATGCTCTGCAGTGAATGGGTGCCGTCAGAATGAGAGTCCAAACAGCTGATAAAAACATCAGAATAATCCACACGACTCCAGTCCATCATCCTTATTAATACTTCCTTCAGTGAAAAAGTATCGCTTTTTGTTCTCACTCATCAAAATACATGAACGTATTGTTTAGTACAGTTTTTGCTTGTAATCAGTGCTTGATTGGTGCATATTTCTCTCCTAAATCAGACAATTTTTTCACTGAAAAGAATCAATGTTATGGATAGAGGACTGATGTTTTAGCCTGAGGCAACGGTTTGAAGTTAAAAGCATTTTAGTAATGAGTTTAATTATTTCAAACACACAGCTTTTGGCTTCTCAGGGTGTTAACTTATGGACTGGAGTGGTGTGGATTACTTGTGGATTATTGTGATGTCTTTATCAGCTGTTTGGACTCTCATTCTGACGGCACCCATTCACTGCAGAGCATCCATTGGTGAACAAGTGATGGAATGCAACAAATCTGTTCAGATGAAGAAACAACATCATGTCCTGAGGGTGAACACATTTTCATTTTTGGGTGAACTATTCTTTAATTTTTCTCACAGATCATCAATGTGGATTTGGTGCATGTGGAGAGCAGAGCAAGTGAAATCACCAAATCAGACAAAGGCACGCAGCTCATTCTGGGTCAACTGATTGACGTGTGAGTGAAAAACTAATACATGTTACTTGTAGAATAGAGGGAAAACTATTGAAAATGCTCGTCAGTACTGTAGTTATGTTAGTAAATATTGTAGTTGGCTTATGTGTCATGTAGTTATAAATTTCATCTTTAATGCTTGGTCTCCTGTACAGAACATACTTAGATCGGCTTGCTGAGGAGGTGAATGATAAACTCCAGGAGGCTGGACAGGTGAACATCGCAGAGCTTTGCAAAACGTATGATCTACCTGGAGATTTTCTTACGGAGGTTAGTCCAGTCTGCGTGAAGTATTGTGATTCTTCTTGTTAGAACGCATCTTTATGAGAAACAATCTTTCAGTGGTTTGTGGAAACCTGCTTGCATTGCAGTTATAATAATTGTCCAACTGTGGCGTATCTGTCTGCATATCTGCACAGTAGGGTATGTTAAGATTTCTTATGAGGAAATCACATACTTTATTAATTTCACATGATAAAATCAATAAACTCTTTTAGATATTAAATTGTTAAAGAGCATCTTGCTGGCTTCAGAAGGTCATTAAATTGACCGTTTGTAAACAAATGTAGCACAAATGTATATTTTGGATAATATTTCTCATTTCTTTTGGACCATACAGTATGTTTATACTTTAACATCATGTTAACGTGAAATATCTTTCTTTTCCAGGACAGTAATAAATAAACTAAACTATTACAACTGCAATTTATTCATTTTATTAATCTTTGATTTTACATATGGCCAAAAAGTCACGGGCTGCACGCATCTATTATTTTACACACAAACTGTAAGTCACAGAAATAGATTTCATTAATAAAATATTAGATACTTATTATATTATATTAATCAGCATGACTTTAAATAACTGTTCAAAGAGCATCTTGTGGGCTAATATGAGTGTCAATTCTGGGAAATGCGTCACTGAAGTTGCATGCAGTCTGTGAGGCGTAAAAAAAATACAGAACGTTATTTGAGCAACACATATGACACGTGACTAATGCAAGACAGTTCTAACACAGTGGTTCTCAACCTTTTGATTTCTGCGTAGCACTTCAGTGTCAAGTGTCTCACGGGCTGCACGCATGTCATTTACATATTACGTCATCAATAAACCAACGCAGATTTCCTTCTTATTATTTATAGCTAAATATGCATATGACTATCTCTTTAACGAATTTTTATATTAAATACGTATTATACTTCGCACCCAAAATGGCAAAACACCTGACACATTTCTCTGTGGAAATTTTTGAAATTCCCTGGTTAAAAATGTGTGTAGTAATAAGCACAATGGTTAGATGTAACTTTGCAAAAAGACGCGCAACAGAAGCAACCGTGTTTGCAACTGGCGTTAAAATTACCCTAAGTACGAATTCATATGGAGGTTCTCTCCCAGAGATGTTTTGCCACATTTTGTAATAAGGATGATTTCTGCGTAGGAGTTTATGGGTGTTTCTTTTTTACCTGAACATCTTCAGTGTGAGTGGGGGGCAAACCGAAAGTAAGTCCAGCACTCTCTTCACCGCTGATGCTAAGACTATTCTTGTTTGAATGCGTTCCTTCGCTGGCATTTTCCACATTTCGTTTTCCCCCTTAACAAATGTGTCCATTCCGATGCTCAATTTTACAGAACTAATGGTTGCTGATATTATTCAACTTGTAACATGCAGAGTACATAGGTCTGCTAAAATATATGAAAAACAGCATTAGCTAGTACATTTTTAAATAAATGTTAAAACTATTTGTAAAACTGAAAGTTATTTTTTTTATTATGTTCAACACATAAGACTGTAACATTCAGCATGGTGGGCCGCATTCGGATTTGTGACGGGCCGCGGGTTGAGAACCGCTGGTTTAACATGTTCACTCTTCTAGGAGCTGAACTCGAGGCTGGGCAGAGTGATTCACGGTCAGATTGATCAGTACAACAGGGGAGTGATCTTCACTCAAGCTTTCATCTCCAGACACAAAGCTTGCATATGCGGTCTGTTCAGTGCCATCACAAGGTAAGCAACTCCACCCTCTGCATCATGGGATAGATAATGGAACATATACAATAAGAGATGTGCTGTAGTTTACTGTTACTAAGTGATGCAAAATTGAATCCACGTCAGACAGTTGGATTGGAGAAATGTGCACGTTTATTATATAAGTATCAAAAATAAGAATTCTAAATCGAAAATGAAACATGAAAATGTAATAATCATATGCAAATTAACATATGCACATGTTAGTACAGTTAAGTTGAGAACAACCATAAGTCAAACTGGATATATTTAAAACCATTAAAAATGATTACAATCAATCTTGAATTATTAATAATTATCTGCAATGAATAACGCCCTCCTGAAAGGATTAATAATAATCTGAAGAGAATCAAACTCTTCGCAAAAGAGTAACATAATCTGTAAAGAATAAAATAAATCTCTAAAGTTTTAGGTGCACCCAAGTATAGTGAAACCCGAGAAGAGAAGAAGAGGGAAGACGTGCCAGAGGGGTGCAATACACTATCTTTTATACTCGTTGCAATGTACAAACGAGCCAATGTCCTAATATAGCTGTTTCTATGCAGTTTAGACAAACCCTTCATTTATCATGGTCTGTAGCATGTTCTAAAGGTTAGATAATCGCTACTTTTAGACTTGCGGGTGTTATCACACCACCCAAAGGAACAGAACGGTCTGTTCATTTTACTGATAGTCAGCATTAAAAGTCAGACAGTGGTTAACATTATACCTATAGGTTTGTACAAAAGCCCACCCACGGAGCCCCAGGCCCACCGGGCCAGACATACCCTTTCAGAAGCATATACTCATACTAATAGTTTTGTTAGACATGTTAATGCATTGTTAATATTGAATAACTCAGAATAAATAATTCATTAAACAATTCAGACTGCATAAGATGTATCTGAATATGCAAATTCTTACAAGGCGATTCACCACTTAGTTATTAAAAATAATGTATAGTGCTGTTGAATAAAGTGAAAATGAGAATTACTCATTCCAAACCCATAAGACGTTTGTTCATCTTTGAAACACAAATGTATTTTTAATGAAACCTGAGAGATTTCTGTCCTTTCATTACAAGTCCATTCATCCAAAATGCTCAAAAACTTCATAAAGTGATCATGAAAAGTATTCAATATGATTAACAGATTTAATTTAAGCTTTTATTCACATATACCACTGATCAACACTCAATCATAGTACACATGAAATATGTTAACGGTGCTCAAACATGGCTCTCATGGGTTTTGAAATGAGGGTAAATGTTAGGTTAACTAACCGTATAACAGTTGAACCAGTAAATGTCTTTTTAAAAATCTCCATATAATATCTGATTTCTCATATTTGTAAATGGAATGCATTGTTTTTTTATGTCTTACCTTTTCCTTATAGTCTCGTTTGTGTTTAAAGTAGTATTTAACAGCTGTGATTTCCATCCCTAGGCCCACACAGATCAACAACTTGCTAAATCTCTATGGTTTTCAGGAGAATCTGTTGTACTGTGAGTTTTGCAGTTGGCCTTTTTACACAATCATTTCTTATCTGAGCATTCTGCATACAGACTGCATGTGTGTGTTCGTTCTTGTTTATCAGCGGTGCTTGAAGAGCTGGTTAACAGCGGCCGTTTGAAGGGCTCCGTGGTTGGAGGCCGGCAGGATAAAGCCATCTACATTCCTGACATCTACTCCAAAGCCCAGAACACTTGGGTTGAGTCCTTTCTCAAACAGAATGGATATTTAGGTGTGTTTATTTTAAATGACAGTATATAGCTTATGCATTTAAACTGTTCAGTCTCCCTTCTCTGGTAATTAGGGAGCCAGAAAAACTGATGACTCCCAACATATTGCAGTCGCAGCACAGGATTTACATTTAGTCATTTAGCAGATGCTTTTATCCAAAGCGACTTACAAATGAAGACAAAGGAAGCAATTAAAATGAAAAGAGCAATGATACGCAAGTGTTATAACAAGTCTCAGTTAGCATAACGCAGTACACGTAGCAAGTTTTTTTATTATTATTAATATCATAAAAAGAAAACAGATATAATAGAGCAAGCTAGTATTAGAGGCTTAATTTATTCTAAATGATTTCCAGCCCTAAATAATAAATGCCACCTACATAAAGCTGCTTCTAAAATCGGTCACTTGTCGAATAGGCTTTAATTACATCAAATCATGACATACACCTCCCACTTCCACACACGCACATGTATTTATATTTGCTTGTATTGTATAAGCCTATTGCTCTATTCTAGATAATACAAAAATATAAACATTGAACCTTGTCTTACCTTAACTTTGACTGTGTTTTGTTGTGAACACCTGAGACATGCCAGTAGGTGTTGGTAAATATCAGTATATCTCACATGCTGTAAATAGTTTACCTGAATTAAATTAGGCTTTGCCAGTTTATTGTGTAATTGAATAAAATAATTTGAAAAGTTTTTCCAATTATTCATTTGTTTTAGTTTTTTATTATTATTATTTTTAATAAAAAGCAATATCCTAGTTACAGTGCACACAAACAATGGAAGCAAAGAGGGGTAGTGTTGTAAAGGTTTTAGAAGCCAAATTGTGAATCTTAAGGGCATTTCATTTGAAGTTTGCTGTTTTTTTATTAGTTAAATGAGAGATGTGTAAAAATAACTTTTTGTGGCAACTGACAAATATATATATATATGCTAGTTCTGGAGTTGAATTCATATACATCCAAGAACAGTCCTGTAAAGCTCTTCTTAATCTAGTTGTGTCTTTTCCTGCAGAGTTTGAGGCGCTGACCCGTTTGGGGATACCTGATCCAGTCAGCTACATAAAGAAGCGGTTTAAGTCTAGCAAACTGCTTTTTCTCAAATCTGCATGTGTTGGCAGAGCCATCATAGATCAGCTGGAGGCCTCAGTGGAGGAGACTATAAATTCAGCCACATGGGTCGACCTACAGGTACAGTTATGCAACATGTATTGTTATTCAAATTTTATTTTTTAAATGGAAAAATACCTCCATAAATGTTATGCATATTTCTTGTTTAGCCAATGATCCCAAGCAGTCTGTCTGAGGAGGATATAGGAATTCTGTTGAATGAAGTGCTGAGGGGCATGAATGTTCAGTCCAGTGCACGGCTTCTCTCAACTTGTGTGGTCAGCGAAAAGTTCATCACAGGATGCATCGCTTTGTTTGATGATATTATGCAACAGAAAGCACAGAAGGTATGCAATCTTTTTCTGTATACTATACTACACACCTGGAGAACCTGCACACATCATATTAAAATGACAAAATTGCTTGTTCCCTTTCGATATTTCACTCGTACTGCGTCGAGAGACACTGTATGGGAAAAAAATATTTTTTTCTTCTTCAACTGAAGCCTTTTTTAATCACGCAGTGTAACTGCACGTCCATTGGTTCGTGCAGTACTAAAAAACGAACCAATGGCTCGGCAGCGACGCACGAGCCTATGGCTATGCAGCCCGCCATAGCCCCCCAAAATAGGCGGGCGGCTGACTATATAAGCGCATCTCAGATTTCTTCTCTTCAGCGATGAAGACCCTTCCTCGCTGACGCCAACATCCGCCGTTGAACCGGCGTTGTTCCCTGAGATATGAAATGAGTACTGCTGGCCGTTTTGGAGAATCTGAGATGCGGCGACGAAACGGCCGCTTATATAGCCAGACGCACCGCCTATTTTGGCAGGCTATGGCGGGCTGCATAGCCATAAGCTCGCGCACCGCCGCCGAGCCATTGGTTCGTTTTTTAGTACTGCATGAACTAATGGACGTTCAAGTTCAAGTTTGCTGGTTTTGGAGAATCTTCCATAAATGTCTATGTGGCAAGTGCTTAAATTAACAATAATATTAAACAATACAAATGACTAATTAAAAATTCCTGTTATTAAATTAAGGGGGATAGTTCACCCAAAAATGAAAACTTTCATCATTTACTCAGTTTCATGGGTTCCAAGCAGGGTTATTATCATTAACTAAAACATAATTGTTAATTGAAATAATGCAACAAAAAAAGAATATTAACATGAAAAACTAAATTAAAATTGGAATTGTTTCCTTGGAAACTAAGTTGAAGCATTAAAATATGATCTAAAAATAAATAATAACTATATCTAAAAAAAATATATATATTAAATCAAACCAATTAGTAATGATAAAATGACAAAAGCACTGAGTGGAATTATTAAACTAAAATACAAATTTGACATGAAAATATATACATTAAATAAAAAAAAATTGATTGGATGGACAAGTAACAAGACATCAGCAATTTTTTGGTGAACACACTGGCTTGAAGGTATTGTTTCCAGCAAGAAATAGTGTCATTCTAGACTAAAACATTTGAAGGGGATCGTCAGTGGATGTGTTTCACTTCTCTGCTTTAACAACAGGAAGTGAAGAATAACCCAGTGTTTCTGATTACGGAGGATGATGTCAAACAAGCATCTGTTTTGTTGGAGTCTTCAGCCTCTTCTAAGAAAGACAAACGAGACGAACGCCGGAAGAAGGCTTCAGGTAACGAGAGTTTATTTCAGATTAATTCATTTTTAAGGCGTCTGTGAAATCAGAATTTGCAGTTTTTTTTGTATATTTTCATCCATGCCTGCTCTTTGCGTTGTATCCATCTGTATGCTAGTGTATTACATTTACCAAATGCAGGGGATAAACGCATTTACAATTTACAGTCTTTCTCCTCCGGGAAGAAAACATTACACACAGGGTCATATGCACATGTTTTTCTCTCTGCAACACCACCTACCTCAGCTTAGCAATAGAGAGAAGCCATTCACAGTTAATGGCTGTGATGCAAACTAAAAGCTAGAAGCTAGCCAGGGGAACAACCCAGGGGGGGAGGTATGGCTTGATGAGCTCAATATTGTACATCACTCAGATAGTTTTTTCTATAATTTTCATAACTTGCAGTAGTTTTTAATTGTTGTAGTAGAAATAGCTGTTGATAAGAAGCCTGCTGTTGGCTTTTTGTGTTCCTCAGAGGGCAGCGGAAGTGGGAGCGTGAAAAGGAGGTGGAGGCGCAAATGCCCGAGAGATCCGAATTCGCAAAACAAAAAAGAAGGGCAGGAGGGAGGAAGACAGCGATGAGGAGACGACACACACCTCTCAGGGTATGACCACAGATGTGCTAACTAATAAACCTTGCATTTATTAGTTAATGATGTACTGTTCATTTTTAAAACAGCATATAAACAGGCTGATGTATTTTCGTGATTTATTTATGTGTATTATTTAACTTTTTTTTATATTGTGTATATAGAAATTTGCAAGCGATACTAACCTTGGTTTGTGTTGAAGTATTGTTTATTGTTAAAGCATTTTAGCTATTTAACAAATTTTACCTCTGTAAAACTTTTCTGGTGAAATGTATAATGCTAGTAGGAAACAGCTGTAGTTCCTGTATTAATTTGTGACCTTGCATGTGTTACAGGCCGAAATAAGCAAGGAGACATGGCCTTCCTCTCCGTGGAGGAGATCATGGAGGTGCTGGGGGAGAAAGTGTGTGACAGCTCTGAGGAGATGCTGCAGGAAGTAGCAGAGCAGATACAAAGGTTCAAACCATGAAATTCAAGCATATGGAGACCAAAAAACGTATTTGTACAAGCATCAAGTGTTTATGATAAAGAAAAAAAGTACAAATTTTCACCTCGCACACATTGGGCCTCATACATTTACGTAAGTTTCATGAATGAGTAAATTGAGTAATTGTGTGTTAAACGGACCTTCCAGAAAACTTCACCACGCTTCGTAAACGTCCGATTTGATAGTTAAACGTGTATGTTAATGAATTGCAATCATTCCTAAATAGGGCGCTCATGCACGCTCATTCACAATTAGCATAATTCCCACCTACGAATTGCAGCTACGCAAATTGCATGTTTCGTGAAATATTCTGGTCTAATTTTTCAGGTTTGGATCTAGTAAATTGCATAAATGCAAAAAACACCAATAGGCCATATGCCTAACAATATATATTCAGTTAACGTGTGTCCACCAAAGAGTGTTTAGCCAGCTGAAAAAAACTTCAGGCGCTCTTCTTTAAAGGACCAGCTGGTGGCACAGCATTTTTCCAGCCGAGACGCTTTAGTTGCTATGATTTGGAATATCCACAGCGGCAACGAATTACTAAGAATGAATGAATGAATGATGCATTTATATAGCGCTTTATTGTGTATTGTGTACACCCAGAGCCGATCCTCCCTATACGCAGAATACGCAAGCTGCATAGGGCCCCCGAAACACCAGGGGGCCCCCTTGCTCTCAAAGATGAGAGAGTTAGAGATAATTTTAGTTTTGTTTTGTAAGGAGAGAGAGTTTGGCCAGCGGCTATGAAAACTTGAATGATAATTTATTGTAATGCGGCGCTGACGCCCTTTCTACGTGAAAAACAGTCAAATCATGTAATGTGCATTTCGTAAGTGGAGTCTCTTGCTCGAGACTAAAAACGGATTGAATGCATAGCGAGCCGCGGAAGAGAGAGAGTCATGAGCCAATCAAGTTCTCACCACACACCAGAGGTGGAGAGGAGAGAGAGTCATAGAGCATCAAGTGGATAGGGATTATTAGGAGGCCATGATTGGCAAGGGCCAGTGGGGGGAATTTGGCCAGGACACCGGGGTTACACCCCTACTCTTTGCGAGAAGTGCCATGGGATTTTTAATGACCACAGAGAATCAGGACCTCGGTTTAATGTCTTAACCGAAAGACGGTGCTCTTTGACAGTATAGTGTCCCCGTCACTACTCTGGGGTGTTAGGACCCACACAGACCACTGGGTGAACACCCCGTGCTGGCTTTACTAACACCTCTTCCAGCAGCAGCCTAGTTTTCCCAGGCGGTCTCTCATCCAGGTGCTGACCAGCTCAACCCTGCTTAGCTTCAGTGGGCAACCAGTCTTGGGCTGCAGGGTGATATGGCTGTGGCCATACTAAGATCTAATTTTTAAGAATATTGAAAAATATAACAAATGTAGTAACCAGTAATATTGACTTCTTCATTGTTGTAGGCAGTCGTACAAGTATGATGGTTGGTCGCTATTTGTCCCGCTCTTCCTCTATTTACGGCTGGGTGAATAGTGACACTGACGAGCACTGCGGTTTACAGTTATCAACTGTTAAAAAAAAAACATACAAACCTTGTAATTATTATGGCAGTGCATAAAAATTCAGTGTCTTCAGTTTGCCAAAAAGAAAACCTAACGTTTTACGCACCATTTACATGTAGAGGGTCACATTTCCATGAATTCGAAAGTTTACATCAGAATGACTTTACGAACGATTTACACAAAAAATCGTTCTGCTCATGTTTCATGAATGAGGCCCAATGATTGGATTGGAAGTGGAATAGTTTGAAAGACTTTCCATTAAAAAAACTAAATTCTGCATTGATATCTTGTTAGTGTTGGTCTGAGCAGATGCGTTAACAGCTGTTCATTCAAATTAAAATATTTATCTCACCACATTTTCATATAGAACATTCAATTTGGTGTGAACAGACCTTGAGTTTGTTGTTTTTTCACAAAATTTGAAAAATTAAATTACATTTAACAAAAACTTTTTTTTGTCAGGCCATTGAGCAAAATGTACCAGGAAGTGGTCAGTGCAGCTTTCTTGTCCACAAGTTCAGCCCGAGCAGGAGGGAGTCGGAAGAAAAACATGAAGGATCTTCAGGAGGAGATCAACAACTTGTACAACAACATCCGCCTCTTTGAGAAAGGAACCAAACTCTTCTCAGGTTTGTTTGTGTCCACCACAATTGCTCTATAGAAAACACATTGCATACTTTTTATAGTGGTTCAGTCAGCAAGTGTACACAGTTTACAGAAGTGACAGCATTGTGCTTGTCTGTCCTCCGCTAACTTTTGTGCTTTTTTTTCTGTACACACCAGATGAGACGCAGGCTACCATTGCCAAGCATGTTTTGAAGACCGTATGTACGGATGCAACCAATGTGCTGCTGAGCCTTGTGGCAGCTGAGCATATGACCTCGGACAGCTCGACTGCCATCACCAGTGAGGTACAACCTACTGCTGTTCCATAAACAGCATTCATAGCACTGTTAACTTCTGTTACCACCCCTGTGCTGTTCCTGGCTGGTGGTAAATAAATGTGTGGTAGTCCAAGACTTAAGTTTATCCACCAGAATTCGATTGGATTGTAAGAATTAGACTGACTTCAACATTTTCTCCTAAGATGTTGGTAGAAATTTGATCAGAAGCAGTGTATAAACATGCATAATTGTAATAGACTGAATTAAGATGCAATTTGCGAATTAACCAATGAGGAAGAAGCTATGTCCATGCATGAACATTTTTTTTTATTAAATGAATGGACTATTCTGCTTTCACTTTGTTATTAGTAAATTTGGTTCAACTGAACCACAGACACACAATAATAATGGTCAAAAATCAGCATTTGCAATGCGTATAGCTTTGTGTTTGCTGAGGAAGAGGTTTGGATCAGATCTGTCAATTATGCAGTGTGAGAAGAAGCTCATCAACACTGTGGCTGTTAAAACAGACCTTCTGAGAGACGAGGCCATAGACATCAACTCTCTCGGATTCTCCAGTAGAAGCAGCTTACAGTTGAAATTGGCAAAAAAAAAAAAATAGAATTTTGATTAGAAAAACCGCACACATTTTATCTATGCCTGCCTCTCTCTATTTTACATAAGTGTCATGTCTGGTTGTTACTGTGTTGCAGATCAGGCTGAAGATTCTGGGAAAGCTCTCAGATGAAGTTAAATCTCCTCTGATGAAGCTACACAACGGTCTCAATGGAAAGGTATGTTTGACACAACAGGAAATCTGTTCTCACAGAACTGCTCAAGTTTAAGTTCAAACGCCTTGTAACACAGTTCTACACATCTCCTGCCCATTGCATGTTTTTATTCAGATTTAAGTCAATTTGATAATGCTTTAAGCTATGAATAAAATAATTGAGTGTCTTCATGTTTAAATCCCTTTCAGAGAATTCCACAGATTTTTCCTAAAGATTAATGGAGAAAATGTGAAAAATACTATACAGTTGTGTTCAAAATAATTGCAGTCCAACATCACTAACCAGATCAATCACTATTTCTGGTAGAAATTATATTTCTACATGGCAAATATTTTACTAGTAGTTGTGGTAGAGTAATAGAAACCCAACAGTCATGACATGCATGCCGATGATTCTGTGTAATTGAATCATTCATTGAAAAGGGTGTGTTCAAAATAATAGCAGTGTGGATTTTAGTTAGAGAAGTAAATCATTCTGTGAAAAAACTGGTGTCAAACAACTGGCCCTTATTCAAGGATGAAGGCAGCAAATGTACTGTACATTTATCTCTGAAAATCAGAGTAAAATGGGTCATTCCAGACATTGTTCAAAAAAATAGCGTACTTTGATTAAAAAGTTGATTAGAGAGGGAAAAAACATATAAAGAAGTGCAGAAAACGATAGGCTGCTCAGCTTTAATGATATCAAATGCTTTAAAATGGCAACCAAACCAAAAAGATGTGGAAGAAAATGGAAAACTACCATTCAAATGGCTCGAAGAATAGCCAAAATGCCAAAGACTCAGCCAATGATCAGCTCCAGGGTGACCAAAGAAAGTCTAAAGTTACATGTGAGTACTGTAACAATTAGAAGACGCCTATGTGAAGCCAAGCTATCGCCAAGAAGCCCCCGCAAAGTCCCTTTGTTGAAAAAATTAAGAGGTTACAACTTGCCAAAGAACACATTGACTGGCCTAAAGAGAAATGGTGCAGTATTTTGTGGACTGATGAAGCACGATTGTTCTTTTTGGGTCTAGGGGTCGCAGACCGTTTGTCAGACGACCCCCAAACACTGAATTCAAACCACAGTACACTGTGAAGACAGTGAAGCATGGTGCGCAAGCATCACGATATGGGGATTTTCCTCATACTACGTTTTGGAACTATTTATTGCATTCTAGGGATAGGGTTGTAACGATATACCGGTATGACAATATACCATGATATAAACACGTACGATTATCATACCGTGTACATTTGCTTATCTAAGGTATTTGGAGAAAATAAAAGACGCAGAATCTCACTTGCGCGTTTTCTGTGAATGAGCGGCGTTGTGTCGTGTACTACATACTCAAGTATGCGCGCTGGTGCCGCTCATAGTGTTTAACAGCGCCTGCTGTCTCGTTATCTGAAGACGTGAACACAAACACTGAGAGCCTCACTGACACTGAGAACAATTAATAGTATATTTGTATTATGTCATAAAAATACAGAATCCAGAAAAATTAAGTCAAACCAGAATTATGAATTATTAATGATGAATATAAGTTGTTAAACTATACCGTTACAACCCTATCCAGGGATCATGGATCAGTTTTAGTACATTAAAATATTTAGAGGTTATGTTGCCTTATGCCGAAGAGGTAATGCCCTTGAAATGGATGTATTAACAAGACAACGACCCCAAACACACCAGTAAGTGAGTAGCATGTTAGTTCCAGACTATCAAGATTAACGTTATGGAGTGGCCAGTCCAATCTCCAGACCATAATCCAATAGAAAACTTGTGGGGTGACATTAAACATGCTGTTTCTGAGGCAAAACCAAGAAATACAGAGGAATTGTGGTACCATCCTGGGCTGGAATACCTGTTTACAGCTGCCATACTCCATGCAACACCGATGTGAAGCAGTTCTCAGAAACCGTGGCTTTACAGCTAAATGTTAGTTCAGTCATTCACAAGAACGCTAAATCTTCAAGCTTTTTTTCTGTTTATACAGTTAATGTTTGACTTTGTAAACACAAATGCAGAGACAGCTATTTTTTTGAACAGCCTAATATTCCTTTCTTCAATTTCTGTAAAGTAATAACAAATTTGCTAAAAAAAAATATTCATGTTTAGATTTAGAATAGATTTTGCAATGCATTTGTGTGTATTGAAGTAAAAGTTATTATAACTATTTTGAGCTTTACTCACTTTTTTTAAACACACTGCTATTATTTTGAACACAACGGTATATTCCTTTACATTTTACTGTCAGTTGTCATGGGTTGAAAGATTTCTTTTTTTATCACTTGCAGGCCATTGAAGACTTTTTGTCATGTTTGGAGATGAGTGCAGAAGAGTGCGGGCTTCTTTTGAAGAAAGGCGACAAGAAAAGAGAAAGGTATCCCCAGCGCTGCTCTGGTATTGATCACTGAAGTGTCTCTTCTTTAGTAATCAAATGTCTGTTTTTATTATTCAGGCATAGGCATTGCATTGCTTTAAGGAAGCCTAAAGTTAACATGTTAGCTCAAGGTCAACCCATAAAATACAAAAATATATATATATTTAATCAGCACAGGTATTTGCTTTGCAGAACATTCAGTCCACCAAAACAGCAATTCAATGTTTTTCTTTAGTGATTGACTGCACTGGATGCAACAGTTGTCATGTTACTAAAGTCTAACAGCTAAAGTCTGTCTACACTGACCATTGCAAATTATTTGTACTTTGTGTCAGTTCATCATAAATAGAACGAGACATCAGTTTGCTGCTGGCGATTGGCCGTGTTGTGCCACTCCACATCCAATATAGACGGCATCACTGATTATTATGGATTAAATTGTCTTGTGTCGCGTAGACACGGTGTTATTGTACCATGTCT
Organism: Ptychobarbus kaznakovi; assembly: GCA_027422405.1. Taxonomy (NCBI): domain Eukaryota; kingdom Metazoa; phylum Chordata; class Actinopteri; order Cypriniformes; family Cyprinidae; genus Ptychobarbus; species Ptychobarbus kaznakovi. The sequence goes on from CM049794.1 coordinate 27,550,203, forward strand.
ATATGCAAACCTTGGCTTTTCTCTGCCATGTTTTAAAACCACTACTGTACAGAGCATAGCCATGTCAAGTAACTTTTTTAATAGCGCTTTTATCGCAACTTTACACTATTAAACAGGAAAGTAAACGAAACAATGATGCAGACTTCAACAAGGCAAATCGTGTGATCATATAATTCATTTGATTCAAAATTTGAATTGATAACTACAGCTATTTAGAAGCAAATGCAGACATTGCCTAACAAGGTTACATGGTTGGTGTGTGTGTGTGTTTGCAGGCAGGCTCTCTTTGTGCACCGCCAGGCTCTGTTGGAGCAGTTGAGGGATACAGAAGAACCTGCGCTTGTGCTGCATCTGACCAGCGTCTTGCTCTTCCAGAACGTCACACACTGCATGCTGCATGCACCTGGACGCTGTGTGCCACATATCATCGGCTTCCTGCAAAGCAAGATTCCTGAGGTAGCCATGGGTCCCCTAAATCTACACTAAAATGCAGCTGTGAAAAAAACCTGACATATATATATATATATATATACAAATAACTATTATACAAACGATTTTTGCTCAGTCAGAGTAATTGCAAAACACTCAATGGGAAAAACGGAATATCAATACTAAAATGCCATATGTGACCTTGGACCACAAAACCAGTCAAAAGGGTCAACTTTTTGAAATTGAGATTTATTCATCATCTGAAAGCTGAATAAATAATCTTCCATTGTTGTATGGTTTATTAGGATAGCACAATATTTAGCCGAGATGCAACTATTTGAAAATCTGTAATCTGAGGGTGCAAAAAAAATTATATAAAAAAAATTGCCTTTCAAATTGTCCGAATGCAATGCATATTCCTAATCAAAAATTAAGTTTTGATATATTTACGGTAGGAAATTTACAAAATATTTTCATGGATCATGGTCTTTACTTAATATCCTAATGATTTTTGGCATGAATAAAAATCGATAATTTTGACCCATACAATGTATTGTTGGCTGTTTCTACAAATATACCTGTAGGTCCACGCACTTGGCCCAAAGAAGGTGGATGAAGGTTTCCTGCGTGTTCGGTCTTTTCAGCGTCCAAAGTTATTAAGTTTAGGATAAATTCTAATCTGACTCCATTTTATTATGACCTTGAATTTAGGTTGAAATGCAAATTGGTTTGTCTGTTTCTAATTATTGTTCTTCTGACATTTGATTATTCTAGTTAACGCTTTACTATATTACTCGTTCATTAGGATTCTGTTGCTCAGGGTGTATCATGCCGGCCGGTCACAAACCCTCCAGTCTTATCATTAGATAGAGGTTATGACTAACTATTTAATAGACCGCTTCATGCTTGTCATTCTTAAATAGTGGTTCTGTTTAGTCCCCTACAGTCAAGTCAAGTCACCTTTATTTATATAGCACTTTTAACAATACAAATTGTGTCAAAGCAACTGCACAATATCAAAATAGGACAATAGTGTATCACTAATGTAAAATGACAAGATTAAACGCCCATTTTTCAGTTGAAGGCATTTCATTATTGAATTCAGTGATGTCATCATCCAGCTCAGTTCAGTTTAAATCGTATCTGTGTAATCAAGTCGATGATATCGCTGGAAATGAAGGAATACATTCACCTATGTAACAACTTAGTTAAAGCTCAAACAATAATCAGAGGTTATGGCTCGCACTATGAAATATGCTAATACTTCAATAGTGTTTTGATATAGCCCCCTATAGCTGATCTAACTACATAACAACTTGAATAAAGCTCAAACGATAATCAGAGGTTATGGCTAGTACTATGATACTTCAATAGTGTTTCTATCTAGCCCCTTATAGTTAGTCGAACTAGATAACAACTTGAATAAAGCTCAAACGATAATCAGAGTTTATGGCTAGTACTATGATACTTCAATAGTGTTTCTATCTAGCCCCTTATAGTTAGTCGAACTAGATAACAACTTGAATAAAGCTCAAACGATAATCAGAGTTTATGGCTAGTACTATGATACTTCAATAGTGTTTCTATCTAGCCCCTTATAGTTAGTCGAACTAGAAAACAACTTGAATAAAGCTTAGTACTTGCCATAACTTCTGATTATTGTCTATGAAATATGCCCGAACCATGCTAGTATTTCAATATTATTTTCTCTATCCGCCCATAGTTAATGCAACTGTATAACAACTTAACTAAATTCAAGCAGTTAGTTAGAAATCTAGAAACTCACCTGATGTGCCCCATGCTCCATCTAACCTGAGATCTAGTCTGTACTTAACCCTGGACGCATGTTTGCGGTAACATACGCCTGCACTTAATCTAATTGAGAAAATAATTTCAGAATAAAATCAAATGTAACAATTTATCAGTCAGGTAAATATGTATTATGCTAATTATACAGCCAATTCAAAGATATCAAATCAATGCACAACATGAAAAATCTTAAAGATGAATCTAAGAGTAAGCATACTTGACTTGAGAAAAATACATTGAATGAAATGTGCGAACACACTTCATCCAATCAGAATCAGAAAGAGGGCTCAATCTGGCTACAGAAGGCCCCGATCCTTTTGCAACATTTCCTTAAGTACTTCAGACCAAGAGCAACATCCCCGAGATGAGACAGGAGCTAACAATTGAAGTTTGAATTGATCAAGTAGAGTTATCACTTCTTGGGACAGAAGGCAATTTGCATGGAAGACTGACCCGCCTCTACAGTGTGCAAAATATCTCTAAACTCTTAAGATCTATATTACCTTTTAGTTTACTTATAATAATGAGACCATTGTACCAGTCGCCCTGAGACAATTCAAATGATACCAAGCATGACTATGAATACCACTTGCATTAATGTAGAACATTACATTCTACTATTGACCATTTTGAGCTGACTGAGTAGAGGGAAGGATGGATGAGGGCCTTTACGAAGAAACAAATGGACCGAAGGGAAGGAAGTTTCCAGCACCTCCACTCTGTGGGGTCTCGGAGATGCCCGTGCATGTTTGCATTGCCTGTTTCTCAGGAGATCGAAGTATCGGAGGTTCTTTCATCCTTGCACACCTGTGCTACTTATGACTGGTTTTGTGGTCCAGGGTCACATATGCATTTGCATAGGTAGTATAGTAGTCTGTTTTTTTAATTGAAAATGCAATTTATAAAACATGTATTAAACCAAACCCTTAAAATTCTGTATCATATGGCACCATGACAAATCTACAGAAATGTGTGTGTGTGTGTGTGTGTGTGTGTGTGTGTGTGTGTGTGTGTGTGTGTGTGTGTGTGTGTGTGTGTGTGTGTGTGTGTTTTAGGAGCAGCACAAGCTGTTGTCTCAGTACCAGGGTCTGGTGGTCAAGCAGCTGGTAGTGCAGAGTCACGGCCTGGAGAAGAAGAGCAATCTGGGACAGGGAGCCGAAGATGGTCCCGTTGTTTCTGATGATGTGGAGGGCCTTCAGAAAGAGCTTCACAGTCTCACCAGAGACATTAAAGACATCCTTTCTCAGAGAAAACCATCTGTCAAAGAATAACACCGTTGATCGCAACAACCCCAGCCGTTAATGTATTCTTCTACATTATGTATTAGAGCTCTAATTTTAAATCTGTGAAATAAACAGACTTAATTGAACCTTGCAACACAATTACAGTGCTTTACTTACAAAAGTGTTTTCCCCTACAATGTCCTTCAGACCAGGTGGGCAATGATCATCGTTTTGGAAATATTTGTTAATATTTCAATGTCATTTTGCATACATTTGGATTGCAGCTTGTCTATGACCCATAAAAAGTCAATTTTCTGTTATTCCTCTAAAACACTTTTATTTAAAATTGTAAAATCACACATGACCTGCTGAAGTCCCAGCAGAAGAAAATTCTCTTTGTACTAATATAAATGATTTACAAGACAAAAAATAAATAAATGTACATTTCAACTGAGGTTTCAGTACTGGTGTATGTGACATTTCCAGAGCTTAGTTGTGAATTGTAGATCTCAAAACAACTTTAATTTGTAGCAGCTAAATGTTAACATTTGAGATCCAGTAAACATTCAAGCATAGTGTTAAAATCATCTCTGTATTGTGAAATATTGGCAACTAAGTATTTGTTTACCAAATAAATAAATATTGTTTTGTTGTCATTACTGACATGACTCATTGCCAATTCATAAACAAAAACATACAACCAGAGCCGATCCTAGACTTCTGGGGACCCTACGCAGAACGGGGGGGTGTGGTTGAGATGCAGAAGGGTGGCGGCGTGTGTGGTTGAGATGCACGAATGGATGCAATGCAGTTGTCTGGGTTTCACTTCGTCTTGAATCATCTTGAAATGATCATTCGAGCATTCATGTTTTCATAACCTCTGGCCAAACTCCAAAACGAACCCAAAATTAAAACATATTTTGGATTAAGGGGGCCCCCTGGTGTTTCGGGGGCCCTACGCAGCTTGCGTATTCTGCGTATAGGGAGGATCGGCTCTGCATAAAACATATGTAGAGATTCGAAGATCATCATCATTCTGACATTAGACCTGCAAGTGAAATAATAATAATGGTGCTTAAAGACCCACTGTGATCTTTGAACATGGTTTCTGGCACCAAGATGTTAGCAGCAGATCCTGTAGGTCCTGCGAGTTGTAAGGATCAGTTTTGTTGGTCCAGCACTTTCTATAGATGCTCATCATAGGCACTCTGACTGCACTGAGACAGTGCAGCCCCATATGCATCAAGCGGACAGGCTAGCCTTCGCTCCACACATGACCCATGACCCACCAGATGTCCTTCTTTCCGTTACCAGTGTGAAAAAGACTGAATATGATTCAGTTACACTTTTGCATTACATTACAGTTAGAGTACTTTTACATTACGTCATTGTGAAATAGAAAACAAATATAGGCACAATGACGAAAATTAAAATGAGAAAATCTATTGTCATATTTTGTAATTCTTGTGTTGTCCTCTGTCTATATATGCTTTCCAGTTGGAGGTTCGTGAGATGCACCTTTGAGCTATTTCAGAGAACTGCTTTTTCATTGTTACATTGGTATATTCTCTTCATTAGTGAAAGTCAAGATTCACTTGAACAATTCATGGCAAATTTATATTAAAAATAATAAAATAGTTTGATAGCAATATAATATTGTTTAAATCATTTTTTTTGCATATCTATGACAGGAAACACTGAAATTAATCTTAAAATAATACAGTAGTCAAGTCACTATTATTTGTATAGTGCTTCCTAAGTAATTGTTATTTAATTGCAAATGTTTTCTCAGTAGCTGTAATGGATTAGAGTTACATTTATTATTATTTTGTCATTAAATTACACAATGCCGTTACATGTAAGTTACTCCCAAGCACTGCTAACTGTGCATACAGAGAAAACCCTAGACAGCCTGCCGTTTGCAAATGCTCTGAACCAGTCATCTAACATCACTATTTGGTCAAAATCACTCCGATCTTTTTGATTCCGCTCATTTATCCTGCTTCCAACACATGAAACTCAGAAACGGACTGTTTGCTTGCTGCTAATATATCCCATGTGCAATATAGTCAATGATTTTCACTTCACCAGTCAGTGGTTTTAATGTTGTCAGCATTAGATGAAACTAGAACATGTATTTACGTTTAATTAGAAAAGAAACAAAAGAACTAAACAGTAAGAACATTGCCTCGTTTTTTTCAGACCACCACATGCCTTTGATTTTTGAGTTACCTCGGAGGAAAGCCTGTCTAACAAATGTTCACCTGATCAGTGAACCTGTGTAGAATATGCTCATCTCAAAAAGACTTTTATCACTATGTCAGTTGCCTGCAATTAGAATCAGGTACAAATCAGTTGCTCATTAAAGAGAAGACTACACCTTCAGTTAAGTTAAAAAAACTGGCCTGGTATAAGAGCATAAGCATCGAAGTACATCTAACAATTTTGACTAGAACAAAAGAGCTGCCTGAGCCGTGTTGAGGCGCATGGATCTAGAAAGTTATGTCAAATAATGGTCTGGCTTCGACCTGAGACATGCCACTCCATGTGACCACACACTGGATACACAGGCCCAGAAAATGAACCACAAGATAGACACATGAAATATCCACAGGGACACTCATGATTTCAGATTCTATAAAAAATAATTAATAAGTCACATAATTATGATTTCACAACCGCCCATGTTCCTGCAACCTGATTAAAAGTACTGTCGTCTAAATGGATATTTTCACGCATAATGGGCATCAATCCACTGATTGTTCTGAAAGCACATGAAGTGTATTTTTGAAATATAATTGTTTACTCGAGAAGTATATTGTAATTCTGTGATTTATGTTGCTGCACGCATTTCATTTGTCCATCAGAAAGACTGTTTAGATCCATGATTTCTGACTCTGAAGAGACTGATAACTTGCATCTGGTACAACAGCTGAAAGAGATTTTTTTTGCAAAGGACAAGATTTGAAAGAATTCAGTTTACTTTCTTGAATCAAGGTCAAAGTTTTGTTAAAGCCATTGAAAAGTCTGCGCGGTGGGGTAGATAAGCATAGCTTCTGTGATTTTGTATATGGTTAGCTCCAGGATCTGAACATGTATGAAAGCAGCTTTGCAGGGTGAAGGGTGTATTACGTGTTTGTTCCAGATAGCTCTTATTGTACAAACACACAATTCCCCTCCTTTACATGTTTGTAATTTTGCCTTTTTCTTTGCAGTGTTCAGGGACAGGCTTCTTGTTGCCATGAGAACGGCAAGGAGATGATGAGTAAATCCTCTGAGTCCAACAACAAAAGAAGTTGAGAAAACACTGGTATACTAAGAAACATCTAAATGACAATCTCCTAATGAACATATATAAACTTCTAAAGGTAATGTAACACACTGTAAAGCTACACCCACAATCAACAAGTGCATAGGATCTGGTTAATCATATTCATAAAATATACCGTTACATGATCAATTTCATGGTAAAATAACAAAATATAGACAGACATAAAGCATTTTAAAAGTCAGTCAACAGCCATAAAGTTTTTGGATAATTACATAAAGGTGTGAGGGGAATGTATTTTCATTTTCAAATGGCTGCTCTGTATTTTTGTTTTGTGTGGAAAAAAAGTGATAAACGTGGTTTTATAAAAGTAAAAATGAATGCAAATAAATAGACAATGAAATGTACAAATATAAATGTAGTTTTCTACAAGACAATATTTCCACATTCGGACACTATTCATATCGTAGTTAAAAATTGTAATGCATTTCCTGAATTTGAAGTGAAATGACAAACATGCAAAAATGTTTTGTTTAAACTGACACTTAGGAATTTAAAATACAAACTGTAATTAAAAAGTGCAATGAGTCTCATTTTGCAAACAAAAAAATAGTTTTTCTTCAATTATCCATGGATATGAGCATATGATTTTCAAACACACACCTTTTATATTTCTTCAATCATTTACTAAATCATTCAAGGGTGTGATTTCAGAGAGTCTAATCTTTTGTGACAAAACATGCTTTCTCATTTTTGTGGATTTGTAATATGTCAATGTTATACTGGCATCTCCAAAAAAAAAAACTCCCACCAGTGTACAAACTCTAAATATTACAAGCTAGTTGCCAAGTAATACATACAGTTGCTAAGTAATAGCGTTCCACACGTTGGTTCTGATGAGCTTCTAAAGCCCACAGCATCCTCATTAGCGGTGGCTGGAGAAATAATGAACCCCTCAAGGGACACTAGTGCTACTAAAGTGTCCTCTTGCATGTTGCAGATTTCTATTTCTTTATTAACAGAAAAGCCTTTTTCAACAGTGGCCTGTCCATGAGACAAAATCAGAAGCTTCTGGCAAAAAGCAAAAAGCTCTGGGTAGTTATAAAGGAAACTGCTCAAGAAGACGTCAAGCCTCTTTTGCATCGGTGGGAAGGAGAGAAACTCCTCACTTCTGCACTCGACAGACAGGAAGGAATCAAATTGTTGGAGAATGACATCCCCTAAGACAAAACCAGCGAAAAAGACAAAAATAGTGAATTTTTTTGTTGTTGGATAAATCATTACAATACATCATTACAATATATCAAAAATCTGTAACTGTTATAATGAGCAGAATCACTGTATCTACATTTGTTGATAACGGTGGATAAAGCCTATTTCGATACCAAGTCTGCTACTGCATACAGAACAGGTGCTTAACCATGAATATGACAAAAGTAACAGATCTGCACTCAAAAATATGATCCTGACTAGAAAAATAGAAAAGAAAAAAGTACACACAACAAATAATAAGTGTACTGAAAAGGACAAACTTTTAAAAGCAATGCTATTAGATGTGTGAAATTAAACATCTTTAAAAAGGTAAAGAAAAAAAAGGTCTGGCCATAACACAGATTGTGTTAACAGTACTATTAAAATATTCAAAATAATTATCTGTGCTGACCTCTTACTTTTGTTAAAAGCCTCTTCTACAACTATTCCTACCAGCAGAAACACCTCCTGTCAGTTGCTTGTCTTGCAGAAATGTCTGAACAAGACATTTCATCTGCCTCTTGCACTTGTCTGGGTCTCTGAACATGACAGAGGGGTCCAGACACGCCATCTGCCTAACTGTTGCATATTTGAGAGGGCTCTTCTCCTGCATTTTCCTGACGATGTTTGAAAGTCCCTGCATGCAGTCTCTTTTAAACTCAAGGACTCCGAGCTCAACAATTTTCCTGCTCTGGACGTGGGAATTAAGCAGTCATAATTTGTACAATAAAATTATATTTGCTGCTGCTGAACAAAATTTATAAAAAGATCTTTCTAAATTACCACACTACCTTGAGGACTGACTCAGCACCCAAGCCGATGTCAATATCCTTTGGTGGGTGCCAGTTCTTCTTGTCAGCTACATCCAGTTTGGTTAGCTGCAGTGTGGTGATGTCCCGGAGGACCTCCCTCTTAATGAAGCGTCTCAGGAGACTCAGCCAAAAAATAATCTCAGAAGTAAATGGAAGTATCTGGTGCCCACATTTCTGAAAAATATAAAGCCATATATATCATAACAAAATTCCAATTAATGAAAGTTCAAGAAATTACTTATTCTTCATTAACAAAGTGTATACATCAATTAAGCCTAATCAGTAGTGGCAATAGTTCTGTGCTGATAATGTACAGAGCTATCCATATAAATCTGTACCTTGATCAGCTCAGCCAGGTCATTGCTGAGGAAAGGCATCACTGGTTCATCTGTTTGATACTTCTTCAAAAAGGGGCTGAAAAGACTGGCAACAGTCAAGGAGAAGTGTAATTTGGCCACGATGAGTGTGTCTTTCATGGCATCCTCCACTGTATCAAAAGATGCTGTCCCAGGTTTGGGAGTTGTTTTCTTCTCACCGCATCCATATACTGAGTACGTGATGGCCAAACTTCAAGAGCCCTCTCTATCACAGGCTGTTTTCAAGCCAACGATGACCACAGAAAGATAAAGGGAAGACGGTGGATTTGGTCACAGTAGTGTAGTCTTCTCTCCTTGCTGGCACATTATGGAATAATGTGTGCATGGCTCTCAGCAATTTTTCCACTTGCCATATGGAAAAGCCACTTTTGACTGCATTATGTAACGTGTGGAGTCCACAGCTCCCCACAGCAACAAGTTGAGAACCTCCATACCTTTCTGCGTGTTCTTGTTGGAAGAGTTCAAAACATTTAAAATTCACATTGGGCCCATCCATTGAAATGGACACCAGTCTCCTTAGGTCAAGGGGGTTCACACACTCCTGAGGAAAAAAACAAATAAACTTATAATTTCAATTCATATTCATTTAGACATATTCTGATATTTCTGGTGTTGTTTAAAATTAACCAAGAAATTAGTAAGCATGCATTATACTGTGAATCTGCTGCCACCCTTCCTTTTCTATTAATTGTGTATATTCAATGTCCATACTTTTTTACTATGCCAATTGAACCATGTATATAAGCCTATATAAAAGGTTAACAATTGTCCTAATCCTCAACTATCCGGCCCTTGGCAGATAGGTACTTTTCCTTTCAGCCATGGGATCTGCTCAAGGTTTCTTCCTTCATACTTTTATTGATGTTGTACAAATGAACATTAATTAAATATAAGTGAATTACTGTTCAACAGGTAGTATAAATAGGAAAAATGGATAATCAACTTAATACAAAAGAAAAGTAGCCTAATCACTCTGCTAATGAAAAAAAAACTATACACGTGACAGTAAATTGTTTTTATAATAAAACATTTACTTACTTTTACATGCTTCATTAAGTCCTTGCTTGTAGCATTCCCCATCAACTGGGATCCCAGGTATCTTGACTGTACCTGCCCGCCTTCCCAAAAACGTACGTGAAGGTCCAGCTGTTTGTTTTTGGAGGTGTGATTCAGACTTTCGTCAAACATCAGCACGAACGTTAGTCACTTTTGAAATTAGATCTCTCTTGATAAAATCTGCTTGTCCAAAGCGTACAATATATGCAGTTTTATCTTTCCAGCACCTGAACGATTTAGCGATGTCAACAACATCGTCTGAAACAATTCACTGATTTCCTCATTCACCGTGGTGTCTAGTCACGGTGTGGAAGACCCAGAGTACCTCCGCTCTTAGTGTTGGCTCTGATCCAAAAGCGACACGGAGGTCGCTCACGGGGTTGCGGAGCTGCAGTGTTGTTCTCGCCTAGGCAGTGTGGAGCCACCAGATACTTGGCAGAACTGGCTGATAGCTGTCGTTTGCTGGAGACCCGACACAACAGTTAGATGTTTCTCACTTTTTGCATGAGACTCCAGCACCCGTACACCTAACGTTCCCAGTTTAATCGATTTCTTGCATACCAAGAATACGTTGTTAGCAACTTGCCTTAACCAAGCCCTAAATTCAGTTTTTTCAAGCCAAGTATCGCTAAACGTGCACTCCCCATAGCAAAAGTAAAATCTAAATCTGTGGTACAATCCGATTAAGAGATAGCTGATTGGCTGTTGCATGTTGGTCTCATTTGTAGTCGAATACAGCAATTATAATTGGACTAGCGAAAGAAAGAACTACAACACCACTTCTAAAGTGCGCTACATGGACATCGAAAATTAAGACCTGTTTAAAATTATTTAAGACCTAGAACAGCGATTTAAGACAAGGCCTAAATTTTGATTTTTAAATTTTTAGACTTTTTAAGACCCCGCGGGAAACACTGTAGTAAAGGAAAATTAGCTTTCAGATTATAAAAGCTTTAGGGTTTGCCTCCAGCGCGGCCAGCCTCAGAACAAATCATCATTTACATGAAGGCGGCACACTACAAAGGATCAGACTGACACAAAACAACCCTTCGCTGAGCAGAGGACTTTTTTCCATGACAAATACACATTTATTCTTAAAAGCTTGCCATTTGACATTGAGAGAAAAAAATCCTTCAGCTGGTTGATTGGTTGTTTGTTTTTAACGGCATGTTAGTAACAAGCAGTTGGTTAGATGCTGTCCATATGATATATAAAATAACCTTGTGCTGTACACAAATATCGACAGGGTTCCCCAGCTTTCGGCCGATACACTTCTGAGACCTTTCCATTCAGTCGATTAAAACTGAACTGAATTAAAACAGAATGAAGATTACACAATGAGTCCACAAATTCCATGAGTTCTAATTTAATTCATTTCTATGATTTTATTCACTTCAAGTCATGGAAATCACAATTTCAAAATTCACATTAAAAATCATGTATCACCACAAAGTCATCTACTTATCAATTTGGAACATGCTTATAACTTGGTCAAATGCCTTTCCTTTATTTCCACACTGAAAATAATTGAAAACAGAATAGCTGAGCAATCAACAATAAAATTAAATAGAAAATGGTTAAGTGTAAAACAGATCACAAAGCCAGGAAACAAATACAGCACACACAATTGTATTACATTCATGGCATAAAACAGAAGATTGCACATTTTCACCAAATATAGCAGCACCTGACTGATTGAACAAACTTCTATTAAGATCTAAATCCTATAAAAAACATTGTGCAATTAAAGTAGTTTAATGTACAGGCTCTGTAAACCATCTCATCTGTACAATATTTTACAGGAAAAACATCCTGCGGTTCGAAGAAAGACCAAACATATCACAGCTTGATAAGATTGTACCATAAGAATTACAAAAGAAGCTTCAGAAATGTCCTCCACTACACCACGGATCGATGCTCCCCGCACACATAAACAGCACTGGGGCGGATACGTCTCTTGGTGTGGCCAGGCAGCTGTGGCAGGAACTTGAAGTACTTGGGCATCAGGTCAAGGCATGCGTCACGGAACTTCTTGATTCGCCAGTAATAGATGAGAGGATTCAGGGCTGATTTGAGGTAGCAGATCCACAGCAGCCACGTGCTGATCTCGAAAAAGTTCTGCCGGTAGTAGAAGGCATGACTGAAGGTGGACAGCAGGCTGTAGGTGGCGAAGGGAGCCCAGCATGTGGTGAAGACTGAGAACAGAATGAGGATCGTGGTGAAGGCACGTGTTTTGAAGCTCATGTCAACGTTCATCTGAAAGGGCCTCTGCAGACTCATCAGACCCAGCTTGCTGGCCTGGCTGAGGCACACCGAGTCAGGGTGGGAGTGGATGCGTAACGCGTTGTGCCGGAGCGTACTCAAGATGCCCATGAACGTGTACAGCATCACCAGGAATGGTACAAAGAAGAACACCAGCATAATGAGCATCACGTAAGCATTGTCACCACGCTCAACCGTGTAGCCAAAAACACACTGCGGTGCTCTGGGGGGAATGTACAGGGCTGGATGGCCAACGGAAAGCGGGAAGGAAAAGCAGAAAGACAGAGACCACGAGACCGCGATCAACACTTTGGCCCTGCGTGGGCTAAGTTTGTCCTGCTTTTGCACGATGATTAGGAAGCGGTCCACGCTGATGATCATCAAAATAGCCACTCCCTCCATCAAGAACATCCAGAAGAACATGGCCGAGATGCGGCAAAACGCCTCTCCGAAGATCCAGCGCGTGGTCACCATCGTGACTAGCGCAAAGGGCATGTTGAGGACCGCTAACATCATATCGGCAAAGGCGAGGCTGGCCAGCAAGATGTTAATAGCGGAACGCATAGCAGCTCTCTGGTAAACCATGAGGCAGACCACCATGTTTCCAAGGAAGGCCAGCAGCAGCACGCAGATGATAACCAGGCCGAAGAACACCTGGAGGGGCAGGTTCAGGCCCTGAACAGGGTCTTGCCAAACGGTTGAAGGCGTTACGTACTCCGATAGCGTCCGGAGCTCAAGCGAGCTGTTGACTTTTGCCGAGGGATTCTCCATGGCTCTTGTACCCGCTGGCTGGGTCAGCACCTTGGACGTGGGGTACAGGGTGGCACTAGGCTGCCCTGAAGCCACAGGTGGACTAGTGGAGGAATAAAGCATGCTTCTTTTTGCATGTACATGGTAAAGATAGCAAGCTCAGCCTCTCGGACAGGTCGCAAGCACACATCTCAGCATGGAGGCAGACCCTGTGGAAGCAGAAAAAAGGAATTAGGAAATCAGTCATGTCACAAACAATCAGGCTGCAGGTTTAAAGCTTAGGGGAAATTTGAGGAAGCCATTCCCAGATGTCTGGTTGAATCGCTGGCAGTGTGAACCCTGCTTGACAGTGAATATTGACAATGTGACAAAGTTGAACAAGACTGGAGACTGTTGCCCAGAGTGTTGTTAACTTACTGTCCACCTAAATCCCAAAATATACATTGGTTTGTATCAGGCATACGTGCAAGTGGCGTACATTTTTCAAACCACGCATACACTGTACATTTAGCTTACATAGGCACCATCTTTTTTTCACTAATTACTACATCCATAAGACGGCAACACTGCCCTGGACTTTATTATACAAGAAACAGATGAGATGGAACAAAAACAAAGATTGCCAGATTGGGTGGATCTCTGCCTGATTGGGTGGTTTTGAATTTGATTTAGGGTTGTGCCGATAGACGACAGTATCGTTTATCGATGATAGCCAGCGATATTGCCTGTGGATGATGCCTTTGACGATAGCAAGATGATTATTATTATTAGGCTAATATTATTATCTAATTAACATTAGGGCTTATTTGTTCCATTATATTTATTTTTATGCATTTTTACAAGGTTACGTGCTACATACAATTCTGTTGAGCTTATGAATTTGACGGCCAATCAGAGGCGTTCAGATGAGTCATCGCTGGAGTTTTGTTGTTCAGCACTTGCTGGCTGAATTCTGCTCTCTCGTGAATTCTCTCATCATAAACAACAAAGTGCAGATGTACATGCGATGTTATGTATGAGAGATATCTCAGGGCTCCAATTCTTCCCACTGGTCGCACAAGCACATAATTTGGTCACTTTTTTTTGTTGATACAACATTTGATTAATGAATGCATGCTGATGGAGTTGTATCATAGTTTATAGTTCTTTGGTAACGAAGTGTTCAACATTCAACCCGTTCTTTTTCATCAGTATTTAAAAAATATATATATTTTGTGAACAGGAACTCCTCTTTTCATGCGCTTTCACTTTCAAATTCGCGATCTTTAGTCACGTTTTACAAGAAAAGATAATTGTCTGTTTTGCTTATATCTACACCTTTCAATTTTTAAGACTAAAACAAAAGATGGATTCATTGTTATTCTTAATTAAAAAGCTAAACTACAAGAAAACAGTAGGCTGCAATGATAAACTGTCTTTACATAATATTTTTTTATAAAAACTAATAAGATGAGGCATGGCATAGGACAGACACATCACATGTGGTATTATATTTACCGACTAATACATTACAGAATGTTTAGCAAACATTGAGGAATCAAATAAATAATATAAAAAACAGGCTCTACCCACGAAACGCTCGTGCTGAAAGCGCATCTCTTCTTGTGATCAGTGAAATCTGACTCCTGCTACGATGTGCTCTGCAGCATGCGCTGTATGAAGCAGACGCAGACCATGCACAATCTCAAACTCGCACAATCTCAAAAAATGGTCGCAGTCTAGAGCACTGTATCTCCACTGATTATAGTGGTGTGTGCATAAACACACAAGACTGAAGTCAATGGTGTTCTCTGATAATGTAAAAAAGTTATTTTCTTCAGTTTTGCAGCTACAGAAAACAAGCAATGTAAGCATTATAATTATGGACTTACAATATTTTTATTAAATTGTGATCATGTTAAGTACAAACTCTAACATGTGTACTAAGTACAAAAAAATATTTTATGACATGACATCCATATGTTACTTGACTATATAATGTAGAGATTACACTAACATACTGCTTTTAGCCTTATCCTGGAGTTGGTTCACTCTCCCGCTATGAAACTAAGTAAATAATTAAATTAATTAACAGTTTTTTACCATTAATATTTTATAGGCAAATTGGTTAACAAACAAAACCCAAGTGTGCATATACTCCATCCAATCAGTCATCGTGATGTTACTAAACACACTCAATGCAGAGTTGGCTGGTGTTGATGCTGATGAGCACATACTTTTAGCTATTATTAGCCACTTTTATCAAGAGCAATCGCAGGCAGACGTGATGATTCATGAGTGACATGCTTTTAGTTGCGATAAGGGATCAGATTTTGCACTAATTGCTTATTCTGATAACCTATGCTGGGCAATTCTCCACCACCACAAAAGTTTAGAAGTCAAAGGCTGTTTCCTAAATCAACTCCTATACCTTAACAGTGCAATAATTGTGGGGACAGTCATTTGTAGTGATATCCAATAGTGGATAAAATCCCCATGCACTGTGAGAGCCATGCCAAATTAATTCCCCCCCTTCTGCTGCACTCAGTGTCTGAATTTGTCCACTCAAAGGACAGAATGAAAATGAGTGACTGATCTTACTAAACTAATGTAGGGAATAGTGAATGTACAGGGGGCTATTTCAGACAGGCCCGAAGTAACCACTGAAGCACTTGCATTGGTTGGCTGACAGTTAGCTAACTGTGCTAAGACTGTTAAAAGCAAACTCGGTTGTGTAAGCCAAACCACAATAGTCAAGTCACCTTTATTTATATAGCGATTTTAACAATACAAATTGCATCAAAGCAACTGCACAATATCAAAATAGGAAAATAGTGTCAATAATGTAAAATGACAAGATTAAATGCACATTTTTCAGTTAAAGGCATTTCATTATTGAATTCATTGATGTCATCATCCAGCTCAGTTCAGTTTAAATAGTATCTGTGCAATCAAGTCGATGATATCGCTGGAAATGAAGTTATACATCTCACAGGTATAATCTTCTCCATCTGTAAATGTTAGAAAGCCATGGAAATATGTCCATTTTGCTGTCAGAAGTGCATGAGCTTTTTGCTTTGCGATTCTCCGCTAAACTTCACAGACTCCGTTCAGAACGCGCGCCAAACACAGAGCGCAATGATATAGGAGTGCAATTACTCTGACTAAACCTACAAGTAAGTGTATTTGTATGATCGCACTAACTGTAAAGTAACTACTCAATTAGTCTGTGCTTCTTTTTACTTTCATTTTTAGTTTAGTCAATTTAACTTCTACTTTAAGAGCATTGTTTTTGTTTTTAGATTATAATTTTAACCCTTTTTTGCACATAATATATGCCTACATGGTAACATTCACTTTATTTGTTTAATCCAAATACAAAATACCGAGATATATACCGCATACAGCAAATCAGCCCAAAAATACCAAGATTTTTTGCTCATATCGCCCAGCCCTAACACAAAGAAGCACTGTGCTTATAAACACTACTTCATCATATGGAGCTTGAAGCTTTTCTGAAAACAGTCAGTTCCCTTAAGATATACATTCATTTTCAGCCAAGTTGTTTGAGCTTAGGAAGGTTAATATACGCAAGTCCTAAGAGGCCATGAATTATTATTATTGTTCTTTATCATTTTCTCGTGATATCAACATAAGCGGTTTCACATGATCTCAACATAATGAAAGTGAAGTCGAAAATGAAGTCGTTATTCATAATATCTTATTTTGTGTCATGAAGAAGAACCTATGGTTTGGAACATTTGGGCGAGTAAGTGGTGAGGTGACTATTTTTTTATTTGTGGGTGAATTATTTATTTCACGGTGTTGTTTTAACAATTGTAATATGCCAAAGCGTACAGACGAAACAATAAGCAGTAATCCACGAGAATTGTTTTTAGAAAGGATGATTTGTGTTCTTAAGCAGAACATTAGGGAAAGACTGGCGGGGAAAAAATGTAAATCACAGCCATCAGTGTCCAATTACGATAGCCACAACAGGAATATACAATTCCTAAGTTCAAAAATGAAGAGAATTATTAATAATAATAATCAGAATAAACTGTTTTTGCCAAACTAAAGCCTGATTGCAGTTGCCATGCAACGTAGGCACATATATATATAGAATAGCCCACATAGAACACAGTTCATTCTACACAGAATTTAGAGTCAGATTCTGTTTTAGAATGCTACATTTAAAATGTAACGAGCTAAAATAAAAGTGTCTGGACTTGCTTTTCACTATCCTGCCAACCTACAGCACGTGATAGAAACAGATGTATTAGCAGAAAAACACTATTAGCACATTGTTTTCTTTATGGTATCGACTAACTTCTTGGATACAGTTTAATATTTACATAAATCGAAGTCTTTTTCCTATGATAATTTGAAAAGATCGGGCCCAGTTGATGTTGGAGATGAATATAGCCCTGGCTTAAAATGTACATTTTAACTAATGGACAAAGAGAGCATATTATCTTGCAACAAAAGGTTCCTCTAGAAAGGCAAGGTCTAAATGTTTTCCAAGGTAATCAAGGCAAAACAATGAGAGAAAAAGGCAATGGTGTTTAGACACTTTAATGCTAAAGATACTCATCCACCCACACGCAAACACCCATACATACTCACACACATAATTATCTTCATACGCGCACACGTATGTTGTCAAAAAACTATTTAGTATGATTTATAAGCTGTTTTCCTCATGGGAACAAAAAAAAATCCCCTTAACGTCTAAAAAAAAATCCAGGTTTTACCAAATGCCCCCATAACGTTTGGTTTATCTGGGTTAAATCATATTATGGTAGCTGTTTTGCACTGAAATGAACAGGCGTGTTTAAAAGCACAAGTCAAGCTGAAGTGGAAAGCATCTTGTAGACTAGAGATATCAGTGGTACAGTATAAGCCGAAACCATAGAGACAGCAGAGAAACCTCGTACTGTCATGTACTGAATAGCTGTGGATCCTAGCAACAGGAATACAATGATTAAGTGTCTCTTCATCTATGCTTGGAGAATATTTCCATCCATTCTGAACCACAATCACTCCAAGAGGCATCAACAGTAGTCCAAGACTGTGCTTGGAACATCGAAAATCCCTCTGTTTCTATAATCAGACAGAAAGGCCCGGGCTAGGAGAAGATACTAAATGATAAAGCTCATTGAATCCCAGATACTTATGGACCAAAGACTTTGAACAGGTCTGGGGAAAAATAAGAATCTTGCAAATCTTACGAATTGATTTTTGTTGCAATATTATATTTATGCAGTGAAAATCTTCCCTGCAATAATTTAATTAATAAATATTCATTTTTTGAATGTATTAATTTAATTTAAATATACCTCAAAACAGAACGGATCTGAAAGATTCGCCTTGAAAGTAGATTTAAAAATGGAGGAAAGTGTAGAGAACATCACACAATGATATTTATCTTTGATATTGCTTTCTAAACACAATAATTACATAAGCTGGTGTTTTACCTTGATTCTGCTCGGTGGCTTTTGTGAAATATATGATGCGGCATCAGTCACAGCATCATGCGCTTATATTCAGAAACACATCCTTCTGTCGCCAGATGTTAGAAGCTCCTACGTCCCACATTTCCACGAAAATATGCGTCCATCCGTGAGATCTATTTCTTCCAGTGATGGTATAAAACCAGACTGACACAGCTTAACCTGAAAAACACTAAACGTGTCAAAAACATACAAATCAAAACCATCCGTTTTGGGGATGCGAATCAATCTGAAAAAAACCCTGAGCTAAACAGACTTAAACCAGCTGTTTTGTCGAACGACAACGCTCATTTTAAACGAAGAGGAATACATGATACATTTCGTACCCGCTTCTCGTTTCCCAAATGCATCCCAAACCCAAACACACCGTGTCGCTCGTGCTGTCCGCATTCACCGAGCACCGCGTCACTCAACGTGAACCAATGAAATTTCAGTGCCGGATTTGAGTTACACACCATTAACCAATGAAAATGCAGGAGTCGCCGGCTGGAGTTTTCACTGTGGCCAATCATCGATGTCGAAGCAGCTGCGTTTGGTTGCGGGATGGGAAAGAATCAAGTAACCACTGTACTACAGCGGTCAGCAGTGAGTTTGAAACATAAAACAACAGAAAGAGAACGGTAACGTTTTGATATAGTGATAAGAGAAATGAGGTCTTCTGAAACTTCGACTGAACTGAAGCCACTGGTTCACTGGAACTAAGCACGCTGAGGACATCTGCTGGTTCAAGCGTGTACATCCGGGACAGACCGCAAATGCTCTCATCTCTAGACATCAGACGAAATCAAATCTACAATTTGCCCATGTCTCCCCTATTAAACTAATGCATGATACATCTGAAATGAAATAGGAGTTTAACATTCATTATATAATTCATAGTAAACCACTAAAATTCAACAAATCACACAAAATGAATTCAAAACTCACATCACATAGATGATAACACCTGGGAGCGCAAAGTATTGATGAAAAATATTCAAGAGCAAAATGGCAGAGTAACTGTATAAATGTGACCCTGGACCACAAAACCAGTCATAAGTAGCACATGTATATTAGCCAAAAACACATTGTATGGGTTAAAATTATTGATTTATTTTATGCCAAAAATCATTAGGATATTAAGTAAAGATCATGTTCCATGAAGATATTTTGTAAATTTCTGCCGTAAATATATAAAAATTACATTTTTGATTAGTCATATGCATTGCTAAGGACTTCATTTGGACAACTTTAAAAGCAATTTTCTCAATATTTAGATTTTTTTTGCACCCTCAGATTCCAGATTTTCTAATAGTTGATATCCTAACAAACCACACAGCAATGCAAAGCTTATTTATTCAGCTTTCAGGTGATATATAAATCTCAATTTAAAAAAATTGACCCAAAATGACTGGTTTTGTGGGCCAGGGTAACAACAAATGTATAAAACATTGTGTTATATTCAGTACACTGGATCAAAATGATCAATGAAGGGAAAACTGATTTATTGTCAGTGAAAACAGATGCAAACTGCAGTGTTCATATAAACATAATGTAGCATTTCTGAGCCAGTTTCTTCATATTAAATTACAATTATATTCTGTACTGATGTTTGACATTGATCTGTCTGACATAAGATTTCCAGTCCAGTAATGTTTACATTACCTTATCTTAGTTAAGTCATTACTGCAATACATGTTGGGATATGCCATGCTTTAAACGAGACAACAAATGAATAAATAGTTATGACAGGCCCTTCAAAATCAAATACAAACATGCATTTAGATAGTTAGATACTGTGCGTGTTTCAGAGACGGCTCGAGTCTGTTTGCGACAGTGTTCATATGTGCTAAGAATCCTTAATCTGCTTAGTCTCCTCTGTTTTTGGTGGAATGATTTTGACGTCAAAGGGAAAAAAGAATTCGGTCAGAGCTTTGGCATCTTTTGGGTCCAGAGAGTACTCCTGTGCCAGCTTCTCTGGAGTCCATGTTTTAGGCAAGCGTTTGTGATTGTTCAGGGCAGTTAAAGCTTCCACGAGCGACAGTTTGCCTTTGGGAACATCAGTGACATCACAGAAACCATAGGGGGCGCCCGGTAGACTGTACTTCAGCATCCTGCGCTGCGTCTCCTCCTCGACTTTCTTAACCACAGGAACTACTTCAGCCTGCAGCACACGGAGCACAGAGAGTCAGTCACACCCAGAGCCGATCCTAGACTTCTGGGGGCCCTACGCAGAACGGGGGGGGGGGGGGTGGTTGAGATGCACGAATGGATGCAATGCAGTTGTCTGGGTTTCACTTCGTCTTGAATCATCTTGAAATGATCATTCGAGCATTCATGTTTTCATAACCTCTGGCCAAACTCCAAAACGACCAAAAATTAAAACATATTTTGGATTAAGGGTGTTTCGGGGGCCCTACGCAGCTTGCGTATTCTGCGTATAGGGTGGATCGGCTCTGGTCACACCAGTAGAGGGCAGTGCACACAAACTCATTTAAAAAACAGCACACCCACACACGCAAAATGATTCATACAGTGTTGGGGAAAGTCAATTTTAAAAGCAATTCATTACAATATTGTGTTGCTCCCTAAAAAATAACTAATTGCATTACTTAGTTACTTTTTATGAAAAGTAATGCAGTTTGTTACTTTTTCTCATCTGAGCTGGGCTTGCTTGTTTGTTTTTAATATGTAGTGTTCCTGTGGCTCAGTGGTAGAGCATTGCATTAGCACCGCAAAAGGTTGTGGGTTCAATCCCAGGGAACACACATACTCATAAAAAATGTATAGCCTGAATGCATTGTAAGTCGCTTTGGATAAAAGAGTCTGCTAAATGCATAAATGTAAGTGTAAAATGTAAAAAAAAAAAAAATAAAATACTTGGCCATTCTGGATTGCATTAAAGGAACACTCCATTATTTTTTTTATCGGCTCATTTTCCAACTCACCAAGAGGGTTGAGCACTTTTAGCGTAGCTTAGCATAGATCATTGAATCTTATCACCTGAAAATAGCCACCAGCTAGGTAACTAGTTATGATATAGCTGAGGACTTTCAGGCGCAGCGTAATATCATTGCGCCTGCTGTAATGGTACGGCAGCAAAGTTCCTTGATTCTTACGCTGGAATGAGAGTATAGTTCCTAACCATATCGGCCTAGAAAATCGAAACTTTTCATTTTACGTCAGTCTTAGTACACGATGTAACTACAGAAGAGTCTAGTTTTAAAGTGGAAAAATATTGAATCTCTTTGGTCATTTTTGAGCAAGATGCTAACGGTCTAATCAGATTCAAAGATCTATGCTAAGCTACGGTAAAAGTGCTACCGCCAGATCCAGAGATCGGCTGAATGGATTCGAAAAGGGTAAAACTCAACTGTTTAACTCTTGGGGAGTTGGAAAATGAGCCTATTTTCAAAAGTGTTCCTTTAAGAATAGGACGCATGAGAAGGTTCTACACCACAAATAGTGTTGGGCAAAATTACAATGATTATGATCATTACAATAATGATTTACTCCCTAAAAAATACATCAGTTACTTTTTATGGAAAGTAATGTTTTATGTTACTTTTGCATTACTTTTTCTTATCTGGGCTTGCTTGTATGTTTTTAATATAATTGTTGTTTATTTTTGCATATGTTAAACCCTTTCACACCAAAGTGAAATGAAAAAGCCTCAGGCTGAAGAAAATGTCGATTCAATTAATATATTTAATTATTGCAGGTTTGCAATATTCTGAGTTTGTATTTCAGTTTTTATTCAGTTTGAGGAATACTAAATCTGTTAGTAATTTGCTCATATTTAGTTACTTTACTTGAAAACGCCTCTGCCTTATGTAATCTGATTACATAACTCACATAACTTGCAATGAATTACCTTGAAAAAAAAAACCCAACACTGTTCATACAAACAAATTAGAAAGTATGGTTGAATTGGATCAAGGCTTGGAAAAATGGGATTAAATACATAAAGAATAATTTATGTTAACATTTAATTATTGCAGTTTTTACTCATTTTGTCTAAGTTTTCTAAAAAACATGGACGCACACAACGCCTCTTTTTGAAAAAGGTCTTTCCATTAACACACTTTACTTAAAAAATGTCTATTACATAACTCACATAACTTGATTTACCCCCAACACTGTAATAGAACAGGCTCTTTCTTACCATTAACACAGTGATTTCTTATGGCACCTACTGCTGTGCAATCTGTCTGGCAGTAAGCTGCACATGCATATTATGTGTGGCATTTCAAGAGAATAATCAAGTGCAAAAAGACTTGGATCACATATATGCACACCTTTCGCATTTCACCTAAACATCTTAGAGACCTACTGTCTACTGCATAAAAATAATTCATAAATGTTTTATTTTCTGCATGCATTCAGTGCAGATTGACAATGCTTTGAGTTTAAATCAATGAATCTAAATCAATGTCCAGGATTATGATTGGTTGAGCTACAGTAGTACTTCAGACATACAATATCTCTATACAGTAATATTTTTCTATTTGAGATGACGTTAACTAGTGACACCATGCTAGACTATTTTAAACAATTATTTTATAATTCTTACTAAATATCAAGTTGTCACATTCAGAGTAAAAAAATAACACCCACCAAGCACCAAATGGAGATACTTTTCTATTTAGCCTGTAAATGTCTCAGTACGAAGCATTTGAAAATGGCCACAGAGGAAACTGAAGTGGGAAAAATGCACAATCTATGTTGTCTGAAGCTCGAGAGCACTTTGAATGAAATGCTTCAAAGAGGCTCAGAAGCACGTGGGCGGCCGCTACAGGTGCTGACCGACTGCTTGTGTTGTTTAATGCACTTGAGATATGTTTTCCCCAGCGCATAACATATTTTAAGTCTGCACTTTGTAAATGTTATGAATTGAAAGTCAAGTGCACATTTGCATTTTGCAAAAACAAGTGAGTTGCTGGTTACTTCAAAGACGAATCAACCGCATGGAGCGCACCAGAGAAAGGAGCAAAATATATAATGTATTTTTCTCTAAAACACATTAGCCACAATTATTGGACCCCTTTTATTCAATAATTTTTGTAACCTCCATTTGCTAATCTCTGAAAATGCCTGATGAGGTTGGAGAAAACCTCTTCATTATTGCTCGTTTGGTGGAAATAGGAGTTTTCAATGCTTTAGCTTTTTTCTTTCAGGGAATTTCTATTTTGTGAAGGACAACGATCTTTTGCTGCACATCAGGGCCCGTATTCACAAAACATCTTAAGTAGCTCCTAACTTGCTAATTTCAAAAAGTGGGCGTGTAAGTTCTAGATTTAGGACTCCTACATTTTTGCTCTAAGAGTATTTCACAAAGCGTTTTAGCACTAAAACTAGCTCCTAAATCTGTGAATCGTTAAGAGTAGTGAAGAGGACTCCTAAGTCACTAAGACCAACTCACAACTATCAGAAAATGGCTGTTGTCAGCAATCTGCCTCGGAATATAAACATTTTTGAAACATTTGACGATAGAGGCACTGCACGGACAGCACACCAGCATGGTCTCATGCAAATGCGTTTCAATGGCATAAATTTCTGTTTCTATTTGGTGTGCTTATGATACGCACCTTCCCCACACCCCTATGTCTCATATGCACGCCAAAGTCAGTTTTTGCGTATAAATAGCATACCAAATAGAAACAGAAAACTGTGCCATTGAAACACACTTGGACTGTCATTCACTTTCGCATCCTCTTGAGCAAATACACAAAAAATTATGTCACAATGGCGGTCTCGACGAGTATCCAAGTAAACGCAGTCAGTTACGTCTTAAACATAAACCGTTAAGAAAATATTGGATGTGTGGCCTTTCTTATATTAGGCTAATAATAATGTTAATCAAACAACAAAAGAAAAACATGAGAATCACTCAATAAGTCACTTCTGTAACTTTAATATGCAATTGTAATACAGTTTTCATAAGCACAGTAAAATACTGTTTATTTAGGTAATGTGTATAGTTGTCTCTCTGAGGGCTAAGCCCCCTAAAGATGAAATCCTAGAACCGCCCCTGCAAATTAGCTGAACATATATTTGTTTAATTGGTGACACTTAGACTGCATGTTAAAATCTTTATTTATTATCTTTATATACAGAGACCCCTATCAGCCAATCACTGTGTGCATAATTAGTAAGCATGCTGATGTCATCCATATCAACGAGGTCAACCCCGCCCTTACTCTTAGCTTAAGACTTTTCTCTATAGAGTGGTGGAACTATGATGTCACTTTGTAGGTGAAAATCCGGAAGGGAGTTAACATTTTAGCACTTCTGGTTCCATCGTCCCAGAGTCAATGGATTTTTTGAATGGGATTTTGGTTAAATCCCTTAAATAAGGTTCGTGGTTCACACAAGCTCAAGATACTTTCTGTGTACCCACATAAAACACACCAGTTACACCACACGCGTGATTTTTTTTAAGCGGTTACGTTTCTTAAAAATGACGGTTGCTAACAAGTTGCTAAATGGGACTACAGGTGCTGTCGGAAACATTCAACATCATCACGCCGACAGTTTATCAATTAACAGTATTTTCCAGTTGTAGTATAATTTGTAATACAATTAATTTTAGAATAACCAATGAATAGTTTTCCGCATTTTATTGTTGTTCGACAATGTTTTTTTTTTTGCTTTGCCCCGATGATGTATGATGTATCACTTACTGTATGATGTAAACTCATATTACGGTAAACACCACAATTACCAGCATGTATGTGGTGAAAGTGAAACTTTAATGATGCATAGTGCTTAAAGCCACGTTAAAATTATATTATGTTTATTGCCATATGAAGCTGTTAGAAAGCATATAGATTGAGGATTTCCTAGAAGCAAGGATAAAATAACAGTGTAAATCCATTTCACTGAACGTTAAAAATAAGTTTGAGAAAGATTTCGGGAGCATGGTGGTGGTGACGTTGAAGGCGAGCGACCGTGGTGCAGTAGTTTGTTTATAGCCTAAGTTTAGCTTTTCAGTTCTGGCGCTTTTATTTAGGCTTCAAAATTTGTCAAAGTTGCATTATTTTGTGAAGATCATCTTGATGGACAGCGTGTAAGTTTCATGAACTATGATTGAACACAGAGCTTATGTTTTGCGATAATCCAAAAGCCAATGGAAACATCCTATTGGCTTTTTGTCGAGGGAACCAGTTTCATGCTAACAGCCGATCCGCCTACAGAGGGACGTCATAGTTCCCCCACTCTATTCCTTAGTAAAAGTTTGTCTCAGCAGCTCTGTGAATAGGTTTTAAGAGAAAACTCTTAGCTAAAAACGTTTACAGCTACTCAGGAGAACTCTTAGTGGTAAGATAAAATGTTTGGTGAATACGGGCCCTGAAGTATAATCTTTGGTTTTACTCTTTGGGATGGTTTCTAGTCCAAAGTGCCCTGTGGTTTTTCTTTTTCTTTATAACTATGCTGTTGATCCGTTTTAAGAAATTAAGCTTTGCAGTTGTTGGTGAAATTTGACGCAATTTATTAAAAGGCAACTTCATAAATATGAATGATTGCGTCTTGTTGATACCACAGTAATTGCTGCTGACTTTGATTGGTCTGTAGGTCAAAAGGCTGCTGACTTTGATTGGTCTGTAGTAGGAAAAGTTGTCTTTGATGGTGAGGAAAAGATTTAAATCCCCACCGGTTAATCGACCTGATGTCACACCGGTTATACCGGTATCACCGTGGTGGGGGGTCGTTTGAGTTTTCTCTCGCTTTCCATAGGTTTTAAATAGCCTGTAAGCGCCGTGCACGTTTTACCTTGACTTTAATATCAGCGGCAATTCTGCGTCAAGCAGTGTTTAAATAAAATAAAAATCAGCAAATACTGTGAAACCAATAAATGAGAAACTAATGTTTTTTTGTTTTTAACATCACTTAGAGCAGGGATGCCCAATAGATCGATCGCGAACAATGCTGGAAGATCGCGCTTTAGGTCAGTGTTTCTCAACCGGGGGCGAGAGATAAAACTACAATATAATATATTCACTAGTATTATGACTTGCATGTTAAGTTCATGTAAAAAAATAATACACTAATGTATACAGAGAAATACGGTTCTCATGGCGCTGTGTGAATACAGACTGAACGGCGGCTCAAAAACCGCTGTATGAGCACATGATACGCAAACTACAGCTCTCGGCTGGATAAAAGAAGCCAGTGTCACACTAGTAGACAAGTTTTGATGGTCGACTATTGCAATCAAGGTACAGCTGATTACAGTGACAGGATCGTGCATTAGGCATGCGTTATGTCCGTTATAAATGATGTGCAAACGAACGGTGTATGTGCCTCTCGATCACTATATCATCATATTTCTGCTTGAATACAGCTCAGTATATTCACATAGTTGAATACAGCGAGTGTTTTATAACGGATGCTCGCGTGTGTTAGAGAAGTTTATGAGGATCAGTGGTGATTATGTGCATACGGGCATCAGACAGCTTGTTCTTACAGAGGAACCATTTACTGATGGCGTGTGAATAGTGAATAAGATTAAACATGTCAGACGCAGAGTCAACAGGCTCAAAATGGGCGCTTTTACATTTCGTTTTGAAACTCTTCCACCATCGTCTTGTCTGTGTCACCTCACTCTTCTTGTCAGTCATCCTCTTTACGTGATGAATGAAATCTGATCTGTGATGTAGAGGTCTGCGCGGGACTGTTTGAGGTTTTATCCCGCAACCACCGCTCCCGCGATATATATTCACTGTTTGTTCACATTTCCGATGAAAGGCCAACAAATAAAAGTGTAGTCTGCACAAAATTGTATTTATTCTATTCATCTTGTCAAGAGTCTTGAATATAATGACAGAAAAAATGTCAACATTTTGCTGCCAACACGGAATAGTTTCAAAAAAATTTTTATACAAAAATTGTAATTTGCTATTTTTATTAGTCCTTGTCAAAATACACAGTGAAAAGTGCAGCAGAGAAAAATTAATTAATTCGACACAGCTGTCATTTAAAATGATAGGATAAGCATAATACGAAAAAAAGAAAGACGATTGATCATCCTTCAAAGACATCTACACTTTGCTCTATCCTTATTCTGCTCTGTCACTCATCACAACCTGCCAGTTCTGTTTGAGAGCAGTATATTATATCTGCTATTCTGCTCTGAGCATCGTTGAACATGCTGTGCTCAGACCCCGCAAATAAAAACTGCGTGCAGCGCGCGCATAACGGTCCGAGTGCAGGCTGTACCGAGCCGATAAGAATAAAGCGCAGATATGCTGTTCTGAAAGGACATCTGGGAACGGGATATTGTTAGACCGCTCCTGTTCAAATTGCACCAGAGTTACCGACCGTTACTGCGTTGTATTCAGGAAATGAATCCTGCGGCGTAAGAAATCTGGTCGGAACGCAATTATTTATTTTATTACTATAAAAAAAATCTAAACGACGGTGGGGGACGGTGCCGCGGTGGGCAAGTGACGTAACGGTGTTGCGGCTTAACACCGGTATAACCGTCATCACCGTCTATCGCGGCAAGCCTAGTCTGTAGGTCAAAAGGCTGCTGACTTTGATTGGTCTGTAGGTCAAAAGATCCTAAAATTCACACCTGAGGAACTGGATCTTTGGACTCCACATAAACGTCCTTGAGCATCGACAGCAGTGGATCATTCTTCTGCCGAATCTCTTCTGCCATAGAAATACATGTCAGATCATGCAAAAAGTGTGTAACATGCAGCTTTATTTTGGATATAATTCATTGCCAAAAGTATGCTAAAAGTAAACATGCTCTTTATACGAGTCTGGCGTTTGGCACAGCTATGAATTAACATCTCTGGATCTACATCAGAGTGCATGGTAATGAAGGCATTGAAAAACAAGTTTAAAAGCAATGTGTCATACATGATCTCGTGGTGATCAAAAAACTAAAGTAGATGAACAATATGAAAAGAACAAATTAAACTATGGCATACATACGGAGTGATAATATATAGTGATTTCTTACAAAAAGTCTTCACTTCGATAGATTGTTTTATAAAAGCACGATCAATTTATTTTCATTACATTACTATTAACAATAGTTCAGATATGTTGTCTCTATATTTCAAGGACATAAATAGACCGGAAAATGACAGATATCACAGATTCCGTAAGGGCCTGTCATTACATGACAAGCATTAAGATCTGGACTATTCAAACCCCTTTATTAGAAGGTGTGCACATATTTATGTTTGTGCAATAAGCAGGTTCATTAACACCATCACATAAATAGAATTTGAATTAAAATGTTAAGTTAAAGAACGACATGTAATTCTCCCTCATTGCTGTGATAAACCAAGTCATATTTATTCTAATCTAAAAGACACGAGGTATGATCCTTCACCACTAGGTTCTTCGTGATGTAAGTTAATGTCAGTGATCTAACGTGATCTGTTAGCCGGCTCTAACACGCCTTCTCACCCGCAATGCCTTCTTGTGGAGTGCTGCTTGATGCTGGATGTCGTGGCGCTGCTTTAGGTTTTGTCTTGCTTATTTCTCGGTGAGCGCGATTCTCTATATTGAAGTTTCTCATCAGGCGTGTTACTCTTGAGCCCATGTTTGAATCTCTACTACACAGAGCAGAGGACATTCCTCTTCTTCTGTTAAATGTACTAAAGGCATGAACCGCTCAATACTGCCCCGACTGGCAGCTTCTCCGGTCGACACGCCAACATTTGTTTACATAAGAGACGTTTTGTATAATTACAAATAGTATACGCATAAAGCAACCTATAAGACATAGAATAGAAAATACATATAGTTTGAATAAAAGCTGAATTAACTACTAGACCTCACATGTCACTCTGGTCTTGACACAAAACACAATTAATGTTTAGTTGTTGAATATGAAACAATTATTTAGAATAGGCTACCCAATATCAAAGTGTCAGACCTACTGCTTGATGAAAACATGTAGATAATTTTGGGGAATCATGTATATGTATATAGTCAAGTTTTAATGTCACACATTCAGGTGATTTACAGAGTAACAGTTTCTCTGAATTATTTTATATGAGTTTGTTTCCTCTTGAAAACAAACAAACAAACAAACAATTTAACATGGTTTTGTGCATTTGTGACATCTAAAAAACATATGTGAGTGACCCTGGACCACAAAACAAAGTCATAAGGGTCAAATTTTGGAAATTGAGATGTATACATCACATGAAAGCTGAATAAATATGCTTTCCATTGATGTATGGTTTGTTAGGATAGGATATTTAGCCAAGATACAACTATTTGGAAATCTGGAATCTGAGGGTGCAAACAAATCAAAATATTGAGAAAATCATGTTTAAAGTTGTCCAAATTAAGTTCTTATGCATATTACTAATCAAAAAGTAAGTTTTTGTATATTAATGGTTGTAAATTTACAAAATATCTTCAAGGAACATGGTCTTTACTTAACATCCTAATGATTTTTGGCATAAAAGAAAAAATTATAATTTTGACCCATACAATGTTGGCTATTGCTACAACAGGTATATTTGTGCTGTGCTACTTATGACTGGTTTTGTGGTCCAGGGTCACATATTGTCCTGAAGAACCACGTCAAAGTCTATAGAATACCCAAGACATATGTCACTCGTATAGTTTTGAATACAGTGTTGCCAACTCCTTTCGATGGAAAGTAGCCAAATCCAATTTGAAAAGTCGCTAAATGACGTCATATGTGTCATACGCATAATTAGCATATGCATGACGTCATCGTGTCGTATTGCCGTTTACATTTGTTTGTCTCTCTGTGTTCATAATGTATTTTAATGCAGCCAAATTCTCAAAAAAAACATAATATATAAAGTTTTCCTTTATATATTTTACTGTTTCTGTTGTCAGTCAACGGGACAAATATGAAATAGTGACTGAAACACAGCCCTTTAAGAATACATAACCAGCTCTCCCTTCCAAGAAGTTAAGGCCTAAGTATACTTCTTTTTTTACTTGTAAGTTAGCGTATGCGCACAGTCGTACGCACAGCCTTGCAAAGTATACTTCATTACCAAAGTATACTTCACTTTAAGGCCAAAGTATACTTCACTTTGTACGCGTACGCGAGAGACAGCGTACAGTGCGCATGACGCGAATTTCGTCATCAAAATAGTACGCGCATACTGTAAACGCACCCCCAGATTTTTGTAACCGCGTGTACTTTATACTTTGTACGCGCAGGTCGCACATGCGCATTCAATTCTCTTGCAGTAATTAGTTTATCCGCAAGGTGGAAACGCTGCTGTGGGGGTATCGATTCACAAGGCAGCCGAAGAAAAACTGCATAAACATGGCTTCACACACCTCCGGAATAAGCTTAGACACTGTCCGGCTTCCCAAACGGTAGCTTGCAGCAATACTTGGTCACGGCTAGCCTTTACACTGTGCTTACCGGTCTTATATGAGTTTTTCTTCCGTGTCCTTCGTCACACTGTAATCTTCATAACTACTCCCTACGGGCCTCGCAAGGCCAGGAGAGGTATTGCAATTTGGCGCAAGGCTCATGCGTTGAACGTCTGTACGCATACGAGTCAAATTAAGTATACTTGCAAGGCTGCGCGTACGACTGTGCGCATACGCTAACATATGCGTAAAAAAGAAGTAAACTTAGGCCTTTAGTCTGCACAAAAATCCTAATTTATAATTTTATTGAGCCGTCGTCTGATTAAATCAAATGATACACACATGATAAGACAAGACAAAGACATTTCCTGTGCTGTGATTTCGGCTATATTTGCATGTAAAATTAGAGAAGCAACATAATATCTGTTTTAACTGAACGGGCTGCTCCTCTCAGACGCTCACTGAAGAGCAGATACAGAGAAAGAGGTGCGCGCGTGCTGATCTCATGCCGTTGCGGCAGTACCAGCGATCACAGAGACTCGCTAAAGTTTGTCCAAGAAGTCGCTAGATTTGTTGCTAGTCGCTTTTTGGGGAAAAAGTCGCTAGGGGGGTCTGAAAAGTCGTAAAGTCAGCGCGTCACTACAGCTGCCGTTAGAAGTCCCGGTTGCTATAGAAACAGTCAGCGCCCTGAGACGCGCGCTCAGGACTGTGCATGCGCATGAGCTGATCTAGCCTGAGAAATAAGCTTTTTATAACACTATTTGGGCAAAAGAAACAACATTTATGACACAGTTGTTGTCTGATTTCTTTGGAGATTTCAAATATGGAATTTAATCTTAAACTTGTTGAACAGTTTTGGAGAATTTGATGTTTCCTCATACAAAGTGATAGGAGCTGCACTTGGATACCCGAAAGGTGTTTCAAAGATGGCCGCCGAGTGACATGACTTGTCTTAAAGAGACTTTGACCGCGATTTTTGTGTTAAGAGATTAGGGTTCTTAGAGATTAGTTTTTTTTTTAATCTGTAACTAAAACCACCTCATTATTGAATTTCTGGAGGCAGTCTGTGGTGGGTCACCAGCAGCTCTGTCAGATCAGCTTCATCTGGCTCTGGCAGAACCTCCTAACTACAGGTGCATCTCAATAAATTAGAATGTCGTGGAAAAGTTCATTTATTTCAGTAATTCAACTCAAATTGTGAAACTCGTGTATTAAATAAATTCAATGCACACAGACTGAAGTAGTTTAAGTCTTTGCTTCTTTTAATTGTGATGATTTTGGCTCACATTTAACAAAAACCCACCAATTCACTATCTCAACAAATTAGAATACTTCATAAGACCAAAAAAAAAAAAAAACATTTTTAGTGAATTGTTGGTCTTCTGGAAAGTATGTTCATTTACTGTATATGTACTCAATACTTGGTTGGGGCTCCTTTTGCTTTAATTACTGCCTAAACTCGGCGTGGCATGGAGGTGATCAGTTTGTGGCACTGCTGAGGTGGTATGGAAGCCCAGGTTTCTTTGACAGTGGCCTTAAGCTCATCTGCATTTTTTGGTCTCTTGTTTCTCATTTTCCTCTTGACAATACCTCATAGATTCTCTATGTGGTTCAGGTCTGGTGAGTTTGCTGGCCAGTCAAGCACACCAACACAATGGTCATTTAACCAACTTTTGGTGCTTTTGGCAGTGTGGGCAGGTGCCAAATCCTGCTGGAAAATGAAATCAGCATCTTTAAAAAGCTGGTTAGCAGAAGGAAGCATGAAGTGATCCAAAATGTCTTGGTAAACGGGTGCAGTGACGTTGGTTTTCAAAAAACACAATGGACCGACACCAGCAGATGACATTGCACCCCAAATCACCACAGACTGTGGAAACTTAAATCTGGACTTCGAGCAACTTGGGCTATGAGCTTCTCCACCCTTCCTCAAGACTCTAGGACCTTGGTTTCCAAATGAAATACAAAACATGCTCTCATCTGAAAAGAGGACTTTTCAGCCACTGGGCAACAGTCCAGTTCTTCTTCTCCTTAGCCAGTAAGACGACAACTGTGGCCAATTCCTTGACATCTGTGTGTGGTGGCTCTTGATGCCTTGACCCCAGCCTCAGTCCCTTGTGAAGTTCACCCAAATTCTTGAATCGATTTTGCTTGACAATCCTCATAAGGCTGCGGTTCTCTCGGTTGGTTGTGCATCTTTTTCTTTCACACATTTTCCTTCCACTAAAATTTTGTTAACATGCTTGGATACAGCACTCTGTGAACAGCCAGCTTCTTTGGCAATGAATGTTTGTGGCTTACCCTCCTTTGTGAAGGGTGTCAATGATTGTCTTCTGGACAACTGTCAGATCAGCAGTCTTCCCCATGATTGTGTAGCCTAGTGAACCAAACTGAGAGACCATTTTGAAGGCTCAGGAAATCTTTGCAGGTGTTTTGAGTTGATTAGCTGATTGGCATGTCACCATATTCTAATTTATTGAGATTATTGAGAAATGTCTGCGTTTGTGAAATGTGAGCCAAAATCATCACAATTAAAAGAACCAAAGACTTAAACTACTTCAGTCTGTGTGTATTGAATTTATTTAATACACGAGTTTCACAATTTGAGTTGAATTACTGAAATAAATTAACTTTTCCACGACATTCTAATTTATTGAGATGCACCTGTATCTCCTGCCTCCATCACGTTCTGGAGTTCAGCTATACAGTCACACAGACTGTCAACTCTCAACAGCTAAATTATTTAACTTAAAATGACTGAATTTAACTGAATTTTATAACATGCAACTGATTTTCTATCAAGCATGTTCTGCTCATTCGAGGATACTTATCTCCTCTTCTCCATGAAGCAATAGGGATATTGAATCCATATTGTTAAGAGTTTTAAATATGACTTGTTTTAGGCATGCCAAGTCACATACACTCACTATCACGTTTTTACTTTTAACAGCTACTCTGGGCCTTCGTAAGCATAACTGTTCTAAACAAATAAAAGAGGCACATTGTAAAATATATTTCTGCCCAAAAGCTGTCACACCCCACGACCTCATCATCTGCAGAAAGAAACAGGCATCAAAGAGGACTGTGAAGATATTTCACTGGAACCTGATTGCATCGTCTTCATTGCATTTATTTAGTTTCATTTCTTTATGTATTTATTCATGTTCAGTGTCAGTTATCATGGTTGAGGCTTATCAGTTATGAGGCTGTTTCTGAAACCAAAAACGTCTGCTTTCCTTTCTCGCTGCCCATTAAATCAATGACTTAATAAACCACATTTCTGAAAACTGCTTTCAGACTGCCTTCCAAGGCACCATCACGTCATGTCTAAATATCATGAACAAATTCAAGAGTGTATCCTCAGCAGGACAACTTTATTCATTACTTAGACCAGGGGTGGGGAACATTGATCCTGGAGGGCCACTCTCTTGCAGAGTTTAGCTCCAACCCTGAAAAACCCTGGGGGAAAAACCTAACTGCGTCCTGAAGACCTTGATTAGCTGCTTCAGGTGTGTTTGATTAGGGTTGGAGCTAAACTCTGTAGGGACAAAAGTTGTTATTTTGAGGGTACTGCCACAGAGACATGCTGTTGTACCCCAAAAATGTCCAATTTTATATTCACTTTTTTCTGACAATAGCTAACTTTGAACTTTAGCTAACTTTACCTTTGACTTACTCGGCAAGATTCTCTTTTAACTTTTGTTCCTCCATGACAGTAGTTGATCTGAAAGAGAAAACTGACAGTAGAAAGAGTTTCTGAGATGTTCCCTTGCATTCACCCGGATAATTAAATGTGTACAGTAGCTACAGTATATCTGCAAACACATACAAGTATGTTTCAACCCCTAGAAAACAGGATGTTGGATTTAAATATTGGATTCAAGCATTTCTTGGTAGCTTCCTTTTGAATACTGAATGCAAGTTTTTTTCAGGCTTTGGGCACAGAACACCCCCCCCCCCAAAAAAAAAAAAACATCCATACTCAGAAATAGCTGGAAAACTAAACACAATGCATTTTAACATCCATACTCAGAAATAGCTGGAAAACTAAACACAATGCATTTTCTCTGAGGAGATATGCTGATGTATGGCAGTCTTTAACATTTGGCTAGAAATACAAAAAATTACAATATGTGTAAAATATTTTTTTGTTACATTAGGTTAACATCTAACAATTTGGAGAGGATGTCAATTCAATTTAGCATTTTAAGCAATGTAAAACAAATAAAAAAATTAATTAAAGAAATTGTGAGAAACCAATTTCCTCTGCAGGTTGAGATTTTAAAACCACTAGAATAATAAAGACTCCTCCATTTGAAACATGATCTCGTCAGCAGGAGAAAATGAATAAACCACAATCATTCTCAAATTCAACACTCATTTTATGCATTGACACACACCTAAACCCTTCATAGATGTCTGCCTTCATGGAGAATGTGTTCCTCGACACGACCAAAACTGCTTCTTTGTAAATCAACACAAAAAGATGAGCAGGGATAACAAAACAAAAAAACCTGAATGAAAACAAAAGGAAAATAAACCTTAAACACGCATTTCATATTTACACTGAATACAGGCATCATTTCATATCATTATAATGGTTATGGCCACAACTTTTCCATGTCCTCCCCCTTCCAACTTTACCCACAATCCCCCCTGTTGGCCTCCCCTGCCCGCTCGTGTTTACACCCCTCAAGTGGAAAGTCTGTGCAAACGGTTCAGTCTTCAGTCGACTGGGGTGTGTGGAGCCGCAGGGGAGTAACTGGAGCTTAGGTGAACGTGAAGCTGTACATGCCTCCGGTGAGGAGGAGTCGAGGCCCAGGGAGGATGAGATCAGGGTGAGCCCAGGAGGCTGGGATTAGAGGTTGTCTCCAGGCTGATATTGAGGTTCGGTTGCGGTGAAGTAATCCTCGAGGAAGGCCTGCAGGTACTCGAAGGTGGGCCGCTCTTCGGCGTCCTTCTTCCAGCACTGAACCATCAGCTCGTGAAGAGAGCTCGGGCAGTCCTGGGGAGACGGCATCCGGTAGCCACGCTCCACTTGTTCCAGTACCTCTCTGTTATTCATCCCTAGCAAAATGACACAAGAGTTTTAGCACAATACCGTCAGCATGTTCATCTTGGAGATTTCATGGGTGCCATCTAGGAAGACGGTTTCTTTAAGCAGGTTCTCAAGGTACACTGGCCAAACTTGATCAAACTCTAACTGTAACTATTTAGTAATCCTGAAGACCTCGATTAGCTTGTTCTTGAGTTGGATTTAGGGCTGGAGCTAAACTCTGAAGGAAAGTGGAGCTTGAGGGCCAGAGCTGAGAACACTTAAAATTAACTATTAGCTATAAAATAAACTTTAGCTAAATATATATTATGAACAATAAGCCGTTTCCAGCTATCGGTCTTCATTTGGAAATCCCAGGGTTTCTCACTCACAGAAAACAAATACTAAACTGTGTAATTTCTGGAATACGAGACAAAAATTGATAAAGAAAATTATTGTTGTTATTATTGGAAGCACATTTGTTTAGGTACCAATTCTCACTATTAACTAGTTGTTTATTAGCACACATACTACTAGCATATTGGCTGATTGTTATTACTTATAAAACACATTTTAATGCCTTATTCTGCATGATCATATTTTAGACCCCTTAATCCCCATACCTAAATTCACAACTACCATACGAACTATTAATATGCAACAATTCAGGAGTTTACTGAGGCAAGTGTCATAGTTAACAGGTTATAATGAGAAGTGATCCACAAACTAAAGTGTGACCTGATTACTATTATTATTTTTGCAATGTGTATACATAACTCATGATACTCATTCCACTAAATTTCATAAAACATATTGTTTCTTGTTATTTTAAACAAAGAAATCATCACCCGCTCCAAGAACATAAATTG
Source organism: Ptychobarbus kaznakovi (assembly GCA_027422405.1). NCBI lineage: Eukaryota > Metazoa > Chordata > Actinopteri > Cypriniformes > Cyprinidae > Ptychobarbus > Ptychobarbus kaznakovi. The sequence continues at coordinate 27,587,151 of CM049794.1, forward strand.
ATATTTTAGTTTATTGAAGTTTAATGTTTTGATAGAGTGTGACAAGTTTTGGTAATAAAATAAAATGTTTTCTGATTTTCAGAACAATACATATTGAAAGTCTGCACTAATCATTCCTTATTGACTTGTGCTGGCTAGAATAAATCACGCACATGGTTCATCGAAGAGTACTTTTCACTTTCAATACTTAAGTACATTAAAAAACAAGTACTTTTGTAATTTTACTCGAGTAAAATTTAAAAGGAGTACGTTTTTATTGGAGTAATATTTTGTAATATATCTGTACTCTTACTTTGTGTACTTCGTCCACCACTGAAACTGAAAACATTCATATGGACATCTATCCCTCTTAAGACCATTTAAAGGTGTGTGTAATCTCCATGCCATTAGCGGCACCAAATACAACTGATAACATTTTAAATAAATGAAACTCTATTCCATGGTGCTATTCTAGCATTGCTATGGTGAGCTAGTTGGGATGCTCAAATAAACAGTGCATGACTTTTGTCCTGTAAGTTTTTTGTTGCCAAGATGTTTTCAGAAAGATGTATTTTCATAGACACATTGAAAAGTAGTCACTTTTGAACAAGAAGCACTAATAAAGAGATGCAAGAACTCATGTTGCAAAGTACTTGGGGGGGTTGGACAATCAGACCTGCTTCTAAGTACTAGGGATCTTGGAACAGAACTGCACTTATGAAGCCAGAAGATTAATCATCATCATGAGGGACATGACCACATTTCAACAACATTGAGAGAGAAACGCCTGCAAACATCTGTGGATGATGCAATACTGCGTTGACACAATGGCATTTCACACTCCGCCTTCATTTCTACCCTACATTCCAGCCAAGATCACTGGATTGTTTTCTAGAAATTGTGTATGTCTACAGTAATTCATCATGTATCAGAGTTTCAGCATTTCATCTTTTAAGAGTCTGGGAGAAATAATAATAAAAAACTTGAAGGTGTGGATAAAGCAAAGTCAGGTTGAAATAAAATGGAAAAATTAAATCTGAGACTCTCATGCCTCTCAGAAATTGGGGCATGTGACAGCAAAGACCTTCACCTTTAAATGTTTAGAAGTCTTTTGGTTTACAGAAAATGATGAAATATCACAAACTGCATCTTCAGATAGTTTTGGCTTTTTATGCATTTTTTTTGAAGGTCACATTAGTTCTGACGTGATCTCTCAGAGAGATAATATTCATGGCAATGTTAATGTGTTTGGCCTTGGTGGAATAGATCTGCAAGTACCAAGGCTTGCTACTGCCAATTAGTGATGGGAATCTTTAGTCACCTCACGATCCGATTCTGATTCCGGGAGTCACGATCCGATTCCAGAACCATTCTTGATCTACTTTTTTCCCCACCTTATTAATTAATTAGTTTACCAACTTGAGAATCTTAAAATCCTTACATTTACATATCCTTACATAAGTAATCTTAAAATCCTTACATTTACATATCCTTACATAAGTAATGAAGTACTTTTTAAAATTATTAAATTTTTAGAAAATAATTAAAACAGTTGTATGTTAAGAATTTTAAACTAATACAACCTTCAAAACATACAAGCAAGTAGCAAATAATAAAGAGGAGCATAGTAACAAACAACAAACAAAGAGTGTTTTCAGTGTTTAAGATTATCTGAACGTCTTTCATTCAAGAACTGTGAGTGATTTTTCATCATCTTTACTGTTGTTTTTTACTATGACATCAGAGACAGCGGGAGATCTATTAAGCTGCATTCACACACAGATCTCTTTTCAAATATAAGAAGTAATGTGGTTTGTCCTGTCCGTTTAATTCCTTAAAACATAACTGGCTGTGTTTACATTAATTGTGCATCATAAAACCATTTTGAGACGCAAGTACATTAAACCACTTACACGGAGTCGCGCACAGCCGCATGCGCGAAGCAGTCTACACAAACAAATCGTGCGTCAGCATTTGAAATTGAAAGCAGCCTTCTGTTAGTGAGGTTCATATTTTAAATATATAAGTCCCACATAAATGATGACTTCGTAGAGCATTTGTGAGGAAAATACAGACGGGTGAGACCGCACACTTCAAGTGTAACATCAAACAAAGCGTGTGTCTCTCACAGCGCATCCTGAGCAATGAAGCCCGTTAATGTCCTTGTAATTCACCTAAACCTTTCCGAACTTTATGAAAGATTATTTTATGGAAGGTTCGAGTGGTGTATGTGTGTGAGGAATTTGAAGCAAGCAGCATACAGGTGTTTCTAAAGCAAACTCGGCATCATCGCACATCTGGTTAAAAACTAAGCTCAGAATCGATTCTGAAATTCTCAGTAATCGATCCAGAATCCTTGGAGAGTGAATCACGATGCATCGATGGATTGATTTTTTCTCCCACCCCTACTGCCAATACATCCACAGACATGCTGCTGAGAGCATGTAAGAAATACTGCCGCTGCACATATAGCATACATGAAAAAACTCTATTCAAGTGGAGCTGGGGAAGGTGGAGGGTTTCTGAAGTGTGCTACTGCAAACACTGGCCAAGTATTTGAATGATGAGCAGCGAGCTCATTGACTGCTGATGCAACAAAAGCAAAATCGGCTGCACCATGTGAATAATTATGTCATTATGTCAGACTGAGTTAGAACCTGTAAGTCTGCACCATCTAGAATTTCATAACAGAACTTTACATTAATTTTACAATACATCTAGGGATCACCCAGAGCCCCTGTTTCAAGATTTACCTGGATATGGAACTCTGCCTTTAGTGACCAGCTCTGTAAGCAGGATTCCAAAAGACCAAACATCAGATTTGATGGTGAACTTCCCATACAGAGCTGCTTCAGGAGCCGTCCACTTAATAGGGAATTTTGCCCCTGAGATACAGACACAGGAGAAAGAAAGAGATGTATTAAAATAAACATACACTGGAATATCTTTTCTTAAGGTCAGCTACCAACTATTAAAAACTTTGAAATCATGAAATACAAATTTCTTATTTTTACACATCTTTCACATGGACAGAATAATAAGAGACAGGAAATAACTAGAGACCAGAGACCGGGAGAGGACCTTAAGGTGCCCAAGGGGCGCAGCTGAGCTACACTATATATGTTTGGAGCGCTGCCCACAGCACACAGCTCTGACTTCACATTTATTTTCTTAATACATATCTTATTGTGTACAATGAATCAGATTATTCTAAAACAATCTGTATAGATAATCTTTCACCAAGATTTAATAATTTGCTGCTCTTCTGAAAAAACTTTTTTTTCCGCTGATGATACAGTGTTGACGATAATAACAAAGTTAACTTTTCACAATCCAATCAAATCTCAATTGCATGTGAACTGCAACTCCTTTGCTGTATAAGATTAATTAAAGGGGTCATATGATGCGATTTCGAGTGTTACAAGGTGATTGTGCATAGATAAGATCCCTAAAGTTGCAAAGACTAAACTCTCAAAACCAAAGAGATATTCTTTATCAAAGTTAAGACTCATTTAAACACGCCCTCCTAAAACGGCTCGTTTAAACACGCCCCCACATGTCTACATCACGATGTGGAAATATTTGCGTAAGGAGTTGTTTCAGTGACCGCAGTAGTGTTGAAGCAGCCGTGTCAGGGAGAAGCTGTGTTTTCTAGGTGAAAGCAAAAGCACTTTATTTGGCCTTCCGAAAGTAGATGCAATTAGGAATCATTAAGATTACATACAACAGAACAGCACAACCCAGATGTTATCACAACGCATTTTATGGACGACCGTTTCGTGAACCTAGGAGAGGAGGTAATTCTGACTTAGCTATGACAATCTAAAGCTTCTGAATCAGCGACTGTATGTTTTGTTATTAGTTTAAGTATTTGCTATCGACTGTTCAAATGCAGAGTTTTGCACATTGTGTGTGTGTGTGTGTGTGTGTGTGCGTGAGAGAGAGAGAGAGAGACAGGGCCACACCACAGCGGAGTGTAAAGCCCGTCAGAAATAATCTTAATCGCGGCTCGTTTGCAAACACATATACGAGCTTCATCACTGTCTGTCACGTGACTCTGTTCCCCTCTCGGGCTTGAACTGATGGCAAAACTAAGGACATTATTAACTGTCTTTACAATCATTTTGAATGCTGATGCTTGCGATTATGGAAAGGGGCGTTACATTTCCAACGCGGCTTGTGGTGTTCGGCTAATCACAATGCACTGTGCCAGCTGGCCAATCAGAGCAGACTGTGCTTGTCGGAAAGAGGGACTTTGTAGAAAATTAAACGTTTGAGAGAGGCGGGGCATAGAGGACCTACAATAATGTACAATATTTGAAAAATAATGTTTAAAAAAGTATCATATGACCCCTTTAATCTGTAAATCAAGTGTGAAACGATTTGTTTTCAGAAATAACGGATCCTGGCACAAACAATGCAGGCAGTTTGGTGGCAGAACTTTTGTGTACGATGAACATTTCATATTCAAGACCGTTTCATGGGATTGTGTCAGCTCTTCTGTTTGCTTGTCATTTCAGGTAAAAAGGCTCACTGTCGCAATATGAATTCTTTATCTACCAGATGTCGTGGATACAGATAAAAAATTAGACTATCATTTTAGATTCACATTTGAAACATTTCAAAAGTTTTTTGTTTTCATTTTGATGATTAGAGCTTACAGCTCATGAAAGTATAAAAATACAGTATCTCAAATTATTTACATTTGAGTTTCAATAAATGACCATCCATACAGTATAAATTGTGGGTATCTCTTGTTCTTTGAAACCATAATGATTTACATTTATTCATTTAGCAGACGCTTTTATCCAAAGCGACTTACAATTGAGGAATACAATAAGCGATACATTATAAAGAGGCAAACATACACAGGAAGTGCTTGTAATACAAATTTCTAGGCAGTGTTCAGAGCAAATTCTAGCCAGACAGTGAGAGGTTAAGGGAAAGAGAGCAAAGGTGTTTTTTTTTTTTTAAGTCAAGTGATGACTGAAGAGAAGAGTTTTCAGGTGTCACTTGAAAATTGTCAGGGATCCAGCGCTCCGGATGAGGGTGGGAAGTTCATTCCACCAGCCAGGAACGGTGAATGAAAACGTTCTGGAGAGTGATTTTGTGCCTCTCTGTGATGGCACCACGAGGCGTCGTTCGCTCGCAGATCTCAGACTTCTTGAGGGGATGTAGATTGTAATAAGTGAGTGGATGTAGGAGGGTGCTGAGCCTGTGGCTGTTCTATATGCAAGCATCAGTGTCTTGAACTTGATGCGAGCTGCATCTAAAGAGAGGTGTGACATGGTTTGGGTTCGCTGAAGACCAGTCGTGCTGCTGCATTCTGAATCATCTGTAAAGGTTTGATTGTGCATGATGGAAATCCAGCTAGAAGAGCATTGCAGTAGTCCAGTCTAGAAATGACAAGGTTCTGGACAAGAAGTTGAGATGCATGCTGAGTAAGGAAGGGCCTGATCTTTCTGATGTTGTGCAATGCAAACCGGCAAGATCGAGCAGTTTTTGCAATGTGGTCTTTGAAAGTCAGCTGGTCATCGAAAATTACACCTTACAATTAAGAGAAACACCTTACAAGAAATCTTACAATTAAGATTTCTGACTGAACTTGATGGGGTAATTGTGTAAGAACCTAGCTGAATGGAGAAATCATGCTGTAGAGTTGGAGTGGCAGGGAAGACAAGAAGCTGAGTCTTTGCCAGGTTGAAGCTGTAGGTGATGTTCTTTCATCCATGCCGAGATGTCCGCCAGGCAGCCTGAGATCCGTGCAGCTACCGTTGGATCATCTGGTCGAAACGAGAGATAGAGCTGTGTGTCATCAGCATAGCAATGGTATGAGAAACAATTTGCTTGTATGATGGGATCCAGTGATGTAGTGTATGTGGAGAAGAGGAGGGTCCAAGAACTGATCCCTGAGGAAACCCCAGTGACCAGTTGATGTTCTGTGGATACCTCCCCTCCCCAGGCCACCTTGAAGGACCTGCCAGTGAGATAGGATTCAAACCAGTGAAGTGAAATCCCTGTGATGCCCAGTGATGAGAGGGTTGTCAGGAGAATCGGATGGTTAACAGTGTCAAAAGCAGGAGATAAATCCAGCAGAATGAGAACTGATGATTTGGAATCAGCTTTTGCAATTCGCAGGGCTGAGAGTAGCGCAGTCTCAGTTGAATATCCACGTCTGAATCCTGATTGGTTAGCATCCAGTAGATTATGCTTTAACAGAAATGAGGATAACTGGTTGAAAACAAATCGTTCAAGCATTTTCGCTATGAATGGAAGGAGAGACACGTCTATAGCTATCTATAAGAGATGTGTTTAATGTAGGTTTTATTAGCAGTGGGGTGACCCGAGCCTGCTTGAATGCAGTTGGGAATGTGCCTGTAAGGAGAGATGTATTGATGATGTATGTCAGTGCTGGTAAGAGTGAAGGAGAGATTGCTTGGAGAAGGTGTGAGGGGATTGGATCAAGAGGGCATTGGATCAAGAGGGGATTGGATCAATAATGGGCAACACTGCTGACTTGGCAATGGTCCAGAAGACGATCGTTGACACCCTCCACAAAGGGGGTAAGTCACAAAGGGTCATTACTGAAAGGGGTGGCTGTTCAAGGAGTGCTGTAACAAAGCATATTAAATGCAAAGTTGACTGGAAGGAAGAAATTGGGTAGGAAAATGTGCACAAGCAACAGGGATGACCATAAGCTTGAAAATATTGTCAAGCAAAGCCGATTCAAACACTTGGGAGAGCTTCACAAGGAGTGAACTGAAGCTGGAGTCAGTGCATCAAGAGTCACCACGCTCAGACATCTTCAGGAAAAGGGCTACCAAGCCACTTCTGAAACAGAAACATCGTCAGAAGCATCTTACCTGGGCTAAGGAGAAAAAGAACTGGACTGTTGCTCAGTGGTCCAAAGTCCTCTTTTCAGATGAAAGTACATTTTGTCATTTCATTTGGAAATCAAGGTCTGGAGTCTGGAGGAAGAGTAGAGAGGCACAGAATCCAGGTTGCTTGAAGTCCAGTGTGAAGTTTCTGAAGTCAGTGATGATTTGGGGTGATGTGACATCTGCTGGTGTTGGTCCATTTTGTTTTATCAAGTCCAAAGTCAATGCAGCCGTCTACCAGGATATTTTGGAGCACTTTATGCTTCCATCTGCTGAAAAGCTTTATGGAGATGCTGATTTCCTTTTCTAGCAGGACTTTAGCACCTGACCACACTGCCAAAACCACTTCCAAGTGGTTTGCTGACCATGATATTACTGTGTTTGATTGGCCAGCCAACATGCCTGACCTGAACCCCATATAGAATCTATGGGATATTTTCAAGAGAAAGATGAGAAATAGTGGATTCATCAATCCAGACGAGCTGAAGGTTTAATAGTGCCTCAGCAGTGCCACAGGCTGATCGCTTCCACGCCACACATCTCTGATGCTGACCCCCGACCAAGTAATGAGTGCAGAAATGAACATACTTTAAAGAACTTGAACTTTTCTGTTTAGCAAATCCTTTTTTTGATTGATCACAGGAAATATTCAAATATTTTGAGATTCTGGATTTTTGACTTTCATGAGCTGTAATCATCAAAATTAGAACAAAAAAACTTTTGAAATGTTTTACATTACATTTGATGAATCTAAAATATTACTTTACTGGTAATAAAAAATTACTGAGCGACGAATTTAAATTACTTAAATTACTTAAATCGTCGACGAAGTAAGCAAAATCACCCAGCAACATTGCATTGTTTCATCCACTTCCTTTCTTAATATGATAAATACTATATTGATAATCACATCATAGCATTTTATATTTTACCTTTGTTATTAAAAATAAGAACTGATGCAAAACCAACATCAACAGTAGAACAAATATAAGGAAGAAACAATTAGGCCTAGTGCATTATCTTTTTAAATTTTACATCTAAACAAAGCATTCAAGTAAAACATATAATCACATGTAAAAATCACGTCAGTGTGTTCATTACAAATAAACTGATTATTAAAACTACAAAAGCAGTTCAATCAAGAGCAGTGATCTTTTATTTTATTGTTAGATGTACATTAATGAGACAGCTGGTCTATATAGTAACCATTTTTCACTCTTTTTTGTCTGTAGCTAAAAATGATCCTGTGCGCATTCCGACTCATTTTACCAGCACGGGTCACAATTCTACTTTTGTGTTCCACTGAAACATTGTGACTTCTGGAACAACATGATGAAAGACTCAACTATTTATTTTGGATGGGGGGTGGGGGGCAACACCATCCAAAACAATACATATATGTATGTGTCCAGATGGTGCGTTTCTTACCCTGCCGGGCAGTGTACTCATTGTCCTCAATGAGTCTGGCCAGGCCAAAGTCAGCAATCTTACACACCAGGCTATCACCAACCAGAATGTTAGCAGAGCGCAAGTCTCTGTGAATGTAGTTCATCCGCTCGATGTAGGCCATGCCTCCAGCCACCTGAATACACAAACACTTACACTGAAATCTGCTGAGCAAAGTCAAATCCTTTAGGAATAGCCTAGTGCTGAAGTCACTTGAGGTCAAAATAAGAAATATTGCCTTCTGTGTGTTACAGTGCTGATACAGCATGATAGTGTACCTACATATAATAAAATAATATATTACTTCATACACACAATAGGGGCCTGAACAGATTCTTTTCAGACTGAGTGATTTAAAGCAGGGTTATTTTCATCCTCCTGTATTTGTTACATCATTGATCTACAGTGGCCCCAAACACTATTTTAAGTGGTATACCTATTTTTATCTTTCTTTGAAATAAATGGAGGTTTGCTGTTTTTTACAGCACAGTGTGGCAGTAGTGTCTAAATATTTTCTGGGACCACTGTAGATCAGGTTTAAATGATGTTGCTATACCTGGGCCGCCATGTCGACGAGGTTGGGCAGCTTGAGGGCCCGTCCCTCCCCATCCTTCAGGAAATCTAGAAGACTTCCTAAAACAAGCAACATACATATGTTAGCTTCAGCAAAACAAGGGACATCTGCTATAAGCACATGTACACACACACACACACACACACACACACACACACACACACACACACACACACACACACACACACACACACACACACACACACACACACACACACACACACACACACACACACACACACACACACACACACACACACACACACACACACACACACACACACACACACACACACACACACACACACACATTTTAAAGATTTTAACACACAAAAATAAAGATTCTTCACGATGTCATAGAAGAAACCTTTTTTGTCTAAATGGTTCCATAAAGAACCTTTAACAACTGAAGAACCAAAGGTTCTTTGTGGTGAAAGAAGGTTCTTCAGATTATAAAAAGGTAAGAAGAGATGGTTCTTTAAAGAACCTTTGACTGAATGGTTCTTAGTGGAATCAAAAATGGTTCTTCTATGGCATCGCTTGAAGAACCATTTACGCACCTTCATTTTTATGAGCATACCTGCGTAATCTTCATACCTGCGTAATATTTGTGGAGTTCAGGAATGTTTCCATCAACTGTCCACTAGGTTTTCTAGCAGTATTAGGTTAAATGTCTGCTTCCTCCATTACAGCTCTTCAAATTAAATTTAGCCCACTATAATTTCATTTTTCTTTCTGTCCAATAAAGCAGGGTGTTTTGAGTCCTCAAGTGACAATTTCTAAGATTAGATAATCAACCTTCAATCCTGATTTAACTTTAATTGGATTTTTTTTCAGTCAGGCCTACAAAACCCATCAGTGTTGCTAAAATAGATACATTCTATGTCTGTCCTCAAGTTAACCCATTCTCTTCACTTTTACTATAAGAACGACGGCTGACCTTTTCCCATATACTCAGTGACGATGTAGATGGGCTCCTCAGAAACGACAGCGTAGAGCTGCACTAGTTTATCATGTCGTAATTTCTTCATGATCTGCGCTTCCTCCAGGAAGGACTCTGGGGACATGGTTCCTGGCTTGAGGGTCTTCACAGCCACTTTAGTGTTGCCATTCCATGTGCCTGACAGAAACCACACAGCAGAGAGTCAATGCAACTACACAAAGCTCCTAGAGGAACAGCATGCCACAAAATGACTTTCATGCACCCCCCAAAAAAGTTCAGCCCCCTCGTTCATGCAAAATTAATTTGCAATTAAAGCAGTCATTATCACACAAGTACACTGATGGGGAATTTACTATGAATTAATTGTGCCCATTTATGGCATTGTATACTTTGTATTCACTTTCTATATTGTTTTAGCACTCTTTAATTATGCAGATCAACACAAATTTGTGCTGAATGCAATTTGTTAAAAGTGTGCTTGACACTGCACTGATTTCTTATGCAATCTTAAGAATGTTATTTTTAGTATATAAAGATATTTTTTTGTGTGATGTACATAATACTTGTGATTTGTGGCTGTTTTTATGCAAGATATAGTAGGGAATTCCAACAGACAACTTTGTTAAATCCACAGCACTGAAATCTGCTTGCCTTTAAATGACACTGCAATGGTGGATATTCTGATCATTTGAAGTTTGTAATTTATTGGGTATTAAAATACCTTCTGCAATCCTAGATTAATAGAGACATCTGAGGATCCCAACCAACCCAGAACTCTGCCACTGGCTCAACCAATCTGACCAATGGCAGACGGACATGAGTTTGTGCTTTACATTCTTCTGTCCATTGAATATCTTTTTTTCAACTTGAAATACTTCAGATTACAGAAGAAAATGTTACAAACATCATCGCATGTTTACTTATAGGCAAGGAATGCCAGGGTGGTTGTGAAACGGTTACATCTGATGTGGGACCTGGTTTTCTCACACACACACACACACACACACACACACACACACACACACACACACACACACACACACACACACACACACACACACACACACACACACACACACACACACACACACACACACACACACACACACACACACACACACACACACACACACACACACACACACACACACACATACACACACACACACACACACACACACACACACACACACACACACACACACACACACACACACACACACACACACACACACACACACACACACACACACACACACACACACACACACACACACACACACACACACACACACACACACACACACACACACACACACACACACACACAGATCTATGTGCCTCTGTTCATTAAAAACTAAATGCCAGCAGTGTCCTAAAGGCAATAATTATAATAGGCAGATTCAGGTGATATGGATGCACATCTACAGGGAAGTGAGTGAGAAAGTGAGAGATGAGCACACAACCACACTTATCTAGAACAAGAGTGCTTGTGATTAATAGAGGTGTGGAACAGAAGAAAAACTCTCCTGGGGCATTACTCGTGATAAACACCCATGATTCAACTTGATACTTACTGTCCTTATTCTTACCTCCATTCACTGGCATGGTAACAACATGTAGAAGAATCGCTGAAGCTCTTACAATATCAAAACAAATCAGAAATATTTGAAAAATATGTGTGCAGAAATTAGCTCTAGTTTGTCCCTTGGGGAAGGTTTGTTCTTGTGAAAAAAAAAATTACATAAAGACAAGTTCACATGTTCATCTAATCCTTGTGCATGGAATGGGTCAAAATAAATGGTTTTCTGTCAATAATGAAGAGGTAAAACCAAAGACTTGATGCAAGATCCCTCTGGACTAATTCATTAATATGTTTATAATAGAAATAGTTCACATGAAAATGAAATATGGCATTGTCAGCTCACCCTCCAAACCTGTAAGCAAAAGTAATTTTGAAGAATCTTTAAACTGCTCTTTTACAACAGTTGATAATAACCATGACTCTCAGACAGGTTTAAAAAAACACTAAAAATGAGGGGTGGGCGATGTGGCAAAAATATCATATCATGATTTTTATAGACTTACAAACTTAAGGTTTGTATTTTTTTTCAAGCTGGTTTTTAAGACTCTAGCCCTATTCGCACAGGATTAGTATTATCTGGCACATTCACATGGGATAAGCGAAGCCTGTGATTTTACTCAGACTTATTTAAACATATATAAATAAACTGACTTTGTGTAACATTATATATCATAAACAGGAGAATGTTCCCATAGCGCATGCTGCTATACACGTCATCTCCATCTAATCTTTTTTTTTCGCTCTTCTGATGTTTTTCAGCTTTCTCTTTCTGCAATTTGTATAATTGTACTGTGTATAGCTATATGACCCATCACCCAAAATACAACCAAAACATTCCAACGCAGCCTCCATTCTTTGCGAAAGAAGGACAAAAAGGTGCACAGGAAACAAAAACCTTGAAAAAATGATATAGGATCCTGCCAAATCACAGAGATGCCAATTCGCACGGGACTAATATTACCACAGGACCTCGGTGTTCGGCGAAATATGGTAGCATTTGCGGGGGTATTTTTACTTTACAATTACAGACATGGCCGATTCGCACGGGACTAAGATCACAGACGATCTCTGCAGTTATTACACATGACTAGAGGTCACCAGGTAATACTAATCCATGGCTTATTTTGCATGTTACTGTCAACCTTATTGAAGACAAGCAAGAAGAGTCAGAACACAGTATATTACAGATTTTTTCACAGCCAGAAGTTTGTAAGCCATGGTTACCATTAATATACTATATTTACAAAAAAAAAGAATGTATTCCTCAAGATAAAATAAAATAAAGGTCTTAGAAATAAATGTGGAAATAAAATGGTTGAGGGATGTCAGAAGATTGCCATAAGAACGTGGCGAGCAACCAATATGTCATAACTAACAGGATTAGATGAAAATGCTTCTCTGAAATCTTCATTTAAAGCCTAAGTTTGTGTGGAATCAGAGAATGTGGGGACTGCCTTACCGCACCAAACATCAGCGAAACAGCCGGCCCCCAGCTTCCTGTCCAGCGTCAGAGACTCACGTGTGATTTCCCAGGAGTCATGGTTAAGTCCCACCGTATCAGGGATGTAGACCATGCACACACCCGTTAAATTAAAGCACAAACCATCTGCACTCTCTATAAAGGAGGAGGAGTAGAGGGGTTAACTAGCCGGACGATGGGGAACATGCAATGAGAGAGAAGGAGGGTGGTCACCTTGTCCTGAGAGGGTCGGTCACTTCATGATGTCTGAATATTACAGAGATGGATGCACACATTGACCCACTTTACGTCCATTGTAAGAGTGTGTTTTTTAAAAGCCAGAAAGATGACTTGGCAATCGTCATTACACAAATGCTTTTGTTAGAGCTTAACACATATTGAACCTGGAAGATTGGTTGAAATAAATGAGCTTACATATCCAGACATTTGTGAAGTAACTCCACCCCTCACTTTGACCTCACTCCATCTCTCTCTCTGAGGTACATTTCCCAAAAGCAACTGTGAGCGCAAGTTCCATCCTTACCAATAGATTTCAATGGAACTTGTGACCATAGTTGGCTAACGATGCTTCTGGGAAACACACTCCTGGTTGGCTGTTGCTTAGCACTGTGGGAGGAGCCATACCTATCCAAACCTCCCCGAACTGGCCGTTGCCTAAGCGCTTAATGAGTTGCAGCGACTCCCGTGGAATCTCCCAAACGTCTTTGGTTTTTACAGACAGGTCAGTGAGCCTTGGCATCCCTTTGTGGCAAGGGACGACCAAACGACAGCAAAGCCCCGCTGCCCGCTCTGAGCATGTGCACACAGACATATACAGATACACACAGTGTCAGAGAGAGAGAAAAGACGAGCATCAGAAGCACAGAAGGAAGTGTAGAGCTTTTAGCATGACACCTGCAAATAGTGTGCAATTTGTATCGCAATTTGTGAACCGATGTTGCAGGATTCTTTCAGTGGCATCTGCGATTGTTTGTGAATCACTTAATATCACTGCATGATTTATTTTACTTTGTGACAAAGACTTATTGGCTTCTTGAACAAAAAACAACAACAATAACTAGAACCTGGTAACTAGGGCTGGGCGATAAATCGATAACGATAATTATCGCGATATAATTTTCCTCGATACAATGATAAGAAGAGTTTGATTAATGTCCGATATGATGTTTATGTGGCAAAAGCGGAACTAAACAGCGCGACTCGATTGAAGCGCGCCACACAGACCGTTTATTGGCTCGACTCAAAGCTCAAACGACAGCGCAGCGGTTGCGAGCTCACTAGAGCAGATGTGTTTATGTTTACTCACTGATGAGTCTCGGTCACGCGAGCACTAAACAGCCCTTGAGTTCAGTGAAAAAATAATGACTCTGTGATCTAAACTAGTAACTGGAGCAGTATCTCATTGTGACATGAGGGTGAGTAATTAACGATTAGATTTTCCTTTTGGGGTGAACTAACCCTTTAATAAAAGCCTAAATAAAATTTGTACATCATAGGCCGCATTTATACTACAGTACATGGCACAAGTGACCCAATTCTGATTTTCCTCCCATGTGGCAGAGATATGACCCACAAACGTGTAAGCAGGAAAAAGCACATGGATTCTGATAGTCTCAGATCAGTTTCAAGCCTCATTCATATGTGGGAATAGATCTGATGTGAATCAGAAACGTAGCGTTTGATTCATTTGGATGATGAATTACAATGTCTTTAGTGACATGTCGGTGAACGAATCAGTGTTTCTGAACAAAATATTTTAAGTGAATAATTCGCTCCTGGTCCTCCTGTGAAAAGCTGCACTATCATAAGTCTATAATAAAAACTGAATAAGCATAAGCAATGACAGGGTCCTATAATGATCTTAAATGTGGCTTTGAAGTTTTTGCATAAATTAAATGCCCCATCAGAACGACCTTAATCTTTGTTTCAAATATATTTGTATGTAGTGTCCTGTACTGTAAGAGCACATTGTTAAGCTATGCAGATGATATGCACTGCATAGCACATGTAATATTTTGTCCTGCATTTAACTTTTCATAAACAGTATTACTAATAATTAAAATTTTAAATTATGATCATAATTTTTTTTGAGTGGATCAATACAGAATCATGTGAGAGAGAGTAATGATGGATTTCTGAATTGATATTCACCCACTCCGAGTTGTTACCTAGCTACAGTTGTAAGCAGCTGATGCTACTTTTCACATTTACGATTCAGATGCGCCAAATAATACAACGTGACAAGAGACCAGGGGGACAGGGCTGGGCGGTGGAACTAAGTTTTGGATCAATCTATCGAAGCAAATGAAGAAACAGACTGCAGAGTCTTCTTTAAATGCACTGCCGTAACAGGGAACATTACAAAGACAAACACAAAGCTCTGCTTCTGAAAGCGAAGGCGGTCAACAGCGAGAAAGTGTTAAGCTAAAGCAAACACAGCCCCTTTAGAGTAGCATCAACTCAGCAACTGACGCTGATACACAGTTAAGGTCATCATGAGGATGTATTATTATGAGTATCTGTGTGTATGTTTGTTCTCTGGACTCAGTATGGGAGGTCATGGAAGAAGCAAAATGCACACGCTATCTAAAATCCACATGACTCATTCTAGATGCATTAACAGTCAATATGTTAACTGGAGCATAGACTAAGTACATCATATGGAGAGACAGAGAGAGAGAGCTATTCAGATGAGGTTTTCTGACTGACTGGAGCAGTGTAGAGAGCTGTAAAAGCACTGTGGCATTACGGGATATAACCATGCCTCTAAGTTCAAACTATAATTACTTACAATCATTTTGCATGTCAGACTATGAAATGAGATATACTGAGCTCTGTGTATTGGGTGTGTGGAATGAGAAGCGTGTCTATGTGTGTTACCCATGTAATGCAGGACCAGCTGTTGAAGCGTCTCAAACTGAGCTCTAGTGGTGATGTAATATCCTCCACTGTCCAGTTTACGGATTTTATAATGTTTGACGTGGTCCCCCTTCACATCGTCCCAGTCCCGGATAGACAAAGAGAAGGCACCTGCCACACAGACACAAACCAGAAGTGCTGTTGTAGTGCAGTCATATTGTGCAGTGTGGGAAATATTGTAGTGTAGTGATGTGCAATGCAGTAATGGTGTTGTGTGGTAAATGCTGCTGTGTGTGTGTGTAGCACAGTTAGGCCTGAGAACAGAGAACCGATTGTTTTTCACTGGTTCCAGAACAGATTTGTTCCCAATCATTTAATTAAAGACTTTATTAAAGCTTTATAAGCCACGAACCAAACCAACCAGGTGAATCGCAACATTATAAACGTTACAAGACAAAAAACATTATAAGACAAAAGACCCGAGACTAATCCCGAGAAGTGCTGCATATGATACAATTGAATTAAAAATGATGGATAAATATAAAACTATTGATTTGAGGATGTAGATTATGTATATATTTATTATATATTATGTTTATTGGGAAAAGGTAGTTTGATAGTCAAGGAAGACCGACTCAATTTAGTCATTCGCAGTGCTTTGTGGAGTGTGTGGCTATTTTTTGCGATTTCTTTGCTCAATCATTGGTAATGTAGTTTTTCCACTAGGAATTATGCTTTTAAAAAGTACTATTTAAAAAATAAGCCGAAATATTGTGGGTTGATAACTTCAACAAAGCATAAACCATTGATTAACAACCTTGTAACAACCTTATGTTTTTCAAATTATTGTTAATAAAATCAGCTCCCCTATGGAGAAAATTAATGCTTTTTTTACTTGCAGAACTCGCCTGTTGCACTCTATACCATAAAAATAAAACGCTGTTTGAATGCTGTTTCCTGCACGCACTATGATGGCACAGAAACACAGTTACTCAATCTACAGAGCAAGACAGTGTTGCCGATTATAGAACCAATTCATTTTATGAGCAATCAACAACAAACAACAACAAATTAATCTCAATGAGCTTTATTTGTCAATACACAATTTCTTCTCTGCATTTAATCCATCCAAGTGGAACAGTGGGTAGCCGACATGCCAGCAGTTGGGGGTTTGGTCTTTCTCACCTCAGTCGTGGACACTTCCTGCCAGAGCCGAGATAAAAAGGGTTACAAGTCCATCTATCCATTAGGCACGAGCCCAATTTCAGAACCATTTAGAAACCAGAATCGTTAAAAGAATAATTCACTCAAATTTAAAATGTTATAGTCATACACTAGTTTGCTTTAGTTTAAAAATAGTGTAATAAAACGGATAGTTCCAGTCCTTGATTCTGATTGGTTGAGCCGCGTTCGAAGCTGTTGTAAATTACTCTACAAATCTACACCTTTGTTTACGTCTGTTGTTGCTCTGCAACCACAACCGTTTCTGAGGAACTACATTGTTCGGCAGAAGAATAATGTTTTTATTAATATCATTACACTTTATTTGCTTTGTTTTATTTGTGAAACCTTGCTACATATATAGTATAACCGTTTTATAAAAGCACTAAGCCCCGTGAAGCCGTGGTTTACAGTGAATTTATAACAGTTAAGTGGGTTTTAACCACACCCCTTAGCTGTTATAAATTCACTGTAAACCACGGCTTCTTGAGGCTTATTGCTTAAATATCATAACCGGAATTGGAATAATTCAACTCTTCATGAATCACATCTTTAAGCACAGAAGATGCTGTTGTGTAAGCCAGTTAATGGTGTTGTGTGGTACAGTAAGTGTTGTTTATTACCTTTAGTGGTTTCGCTCTCTCGGATCAGGTAGGTGCCACGTGGGTTCCCTGTGGAAAGAAGCTGCCTTTCTGCATCCTTTCTGCCCAACTTTCCAAAATACCAGCTGAGAGACAAAGAGAAAGAGGGCCTTTATTCTTAATACTGTTAATTAAGCCAGGCCTGTTTGGATCTGCTGAATGCATTCTTTCTGAACATGTGCCATATTCATGTTATTCATAATGTTACAATGAATGGAATTTTTATTTAGGGAAATATGTCAACTTAATCACAAAAAGAGATGGCTGGGAAACATTTTTACAGCTGTATACGTCAATCTGAGGGGCCTTACAAATAACATCAGAAAAATGCAGAAAACATCTGCAAACTTTCATCACTTAAACATCTTCTTCTGCTTAAAGTTACGCATGTTAGACTAAGCCAGCATCTGACATCAATCTGGCTTTTGAAAATTAAACGGAAAAAATCTGACATCATTTTAACACATAGTGTAACTTAAGAAGTCACAGGAGAAACACCATAATTCAAAGTTTCGTGTTTAGCAAAATTGTTCTTGCTCTGTTTTAAATTTGTTAAGATTGAAACAAACTTAAAGCTGGGGGGGTTTAGGTTCCTGAAGAAAAGTTTTCAGTCTGACATGTCAACATTTATCCCAACCAATGGTGGACTCTCTCTACCAATGGGTGGGACTACATGTTTATTAAAACAACAAAACAGGGGAGTGACTGGAAAACTTGCTTCAAAAAATTATGTTTGCAATTTAATTTCGGCACAAAAACGACAGAATCAGGATGCAGTCAAAATTTCGAGGGCAAAATCCAATAATTTCAATAAGAATCTTCAGATAATGTTTGATACAATGGTAATACGAGTTTTTGTGAAGTGTCTTTGTAATTTGTCCCAAACAACAGCATGTATGTTGCCTAGCAATAACAGTCAGGAACCAGGCTGTACTGCAACTGTATCTGGATTCATTTAGAGCGGGCCGAGGTTTGTCATGAATCCTGCTGAGAGGTCTATGGGTTAAAGTAGGAGTGATTAGAATTACATCACTTTACCCCCACCCTTAACACAGGCAGTTCGTTCAGATTAACACACACACACGCACACACACACACACACACACACACACAGCACACACCTAAACTTAGCACACACATGCACACACACACACACACACACACACACACACACACACACACACACACACACACGCACACACTTACTCCTCAGCCTGGATTGAGTCCACAGGGGCGACATAATTGCTGGGAATGTAGCCGGTTCCTCCTGTAGTGAGAGAACGGGCGTCCCACCAATCACCCTCACTGAAACAAATAGACACAGACAGAGAAAAAACACATTATCTTCTTGTCATGGCAGAACTTGAGAATTATTTTTAGCAGACTTAGTAGATTTGTCTATGCATCAGTCCTTCCGTATGTTCATCCAATATCTCAATTCATTCATCTCTCAGTTCATTCATTCATCCAGCAACCATTCATACGTGTATTCATCCGTCTTCAGTATGTTCTCACTAAAATGTAAAACACAACACACCCTATACACACTTTTACCTCTTCATACACAGAGAAACAAGGTGTTGTGTGAAAGCCTGAAAGGTCGGAGGCAAGTGTCACTAGAGTTTCTTTCGTTGCTTTGTTTAGATGAACCAATAAACACAAGAAAGAAAGAGATCACTGCTGGTCTTTTTAGGTAGAATTGTGTGTGTGTTTTGGAAAACTATTCTTCTTTTCCTTGAATATTTTCATTTAATTTCATATTGCCATTGTCTCGCATCTCTCTCCAACAAACCTTTCACCATAAGTAAACAACCACATCCACAACACACACACAGAGTGGAAAAACAATCTGCCTACAGCTGATCTATACTTCTGTGAATGTCCCATTTATTCAATAACTCTCTACTCTCTGTTTAACATGCCTTTCATGTAATACCCCTCTCCACTAACCAATCTCTTCCTCTCTCAAATAGCCTGTCCTCTTCACACAAAATATAATTTCCAAGAAAAACTTCTCATCTCTCCCAATCATTGTGTCCACTCCCCCATTGTGTCCACACGCACACACGCACACACACGCACGCGCACACACACACACACACACACACGCACACACACACACACACACACACACACACACACACACACACACACACACACACTTTCATGAACTGTTATTATACTAATAGCACAGCTTGAGAAGATATGCTGTATGGAGCAGTGGAGACTACATTACCACCAGCAGAGGGCGATCTATTGTTAAACACTCTGGCAATGTCCAGAAAAGAATACAGGCTTACTAACTTGCTTACTACCTTGCAGCAATCTGTATAGGATTCAGAAGTTAAGGAGGTCGAATTAAAATTGGATGAAATTCATAACAACTGCTTTATGTGTAGAAGTAAGAATCATTGTGAACTGCCTATAAACAAATTACACAACCCTTGTGAAAAAGAAGTGCACTTTAATTGTATTGAATGTGCACTTGTGTACTGCAAATCTTAAAGAGAGTACACTTACAATACTGATCTTTACTCTGAAGTACACTTAAATAGTGCACTTTATAATAATGTCAAATTAAATCATTGCTAATTTAACCATACTGTTTTTTGAGCTTACATTTTAAGTTAATAGCTTTACTAAATTGCAAATTCATCATTTACAAATGTGTAATTACAAAAATATGTATACACATGAAAAACAAGTTTCAGTAGAAGAGACTTTAACCATATTTCAAATATTATAGGAATAATTAATAAATAGCATATACAGATGTATTTAAATCTGATTTAGGTGGGCCAAAAAAGCACTCTTAAAATTACTAATTTACTTGTTTAATATAAATGAAAGCCAAGCCGTATTATCCAATCCATATTACGTGTCCTTTAACATCTCTATCACAACGTAGTACTTGATTTAATCTACAGTACCAATATTTATTTGCAATATGATAACTGGTCACCATTTGCATACTTTATGATCAGTCATGTAACAATGTAGCATTCTGTTATTTGTACAGACTGTACGAAGCAAAGACGATCCACTCATATTTGTATTAATGGGAAAAATATGACTAGGAAAAAAAAGTGCCACCTTACAGTTAAAAAAGTCATTTTGTATACAAATCACATTGTGTGAATTTCCATGAAATCGTCACCATGTAAAATAGTTAGATTTCTTTATGAGATCAGGTTGTCTCGACTTTAAAAATGTAATTGACACACAATTTATTCAAATAGTTACCCAGACTTTTGTTTTTCTCCATTCAAGTACATAGAAACTGTTCTTGCACGGCTGAAAATAGCTGTAAGGTGGTGCTAGGAATAGCCTTAAAGGGGCTTTAAATAAGTAGTGAGCTAATTTTCCATTTTGAACATACTTGATGTTTCAGGTCTTAGACTTACGTGCTGTTGATGATTTGAAACTTCTCGCCTTTCCTGAAACTGAGATCATCTTCTGTACGGGCCTCATAATCATAGAGAGCAACAAACAGAGTCACACCTGAGACAGAGAGAAAGACCACATCAGCACCATGAGGATTAAGAACAAACTAAAGCATACTTTTATCCTGGAAAGGGACAACAACATAGTGAGCACTAGGAAAGAAAAAGCCATTTTGGTCTGCGGATGCTTTCAGACAGATCAAATGACATTCAAGACCTGCAATTAGGGCCTGCAGGAGCCATTTCAAGAGTCAGGACTGATTCAAGAGCACAATCCACCACGGTACAGACACACAAAGACAGCACACTGATGCACAGCACCGAATGAAGTCTGGTCTAAAAGTATCTGAAAGCTACACCTCTCCCACCGGGATGTTATAAACAACGCTGTGTGGGATCGGGATGGGGAGCATTTGTCTGCAAAGTCATCTTAACTACAGTCATTTTGATTTCGCTGTGCCTGTCAATGCGCGCCTCGAGTGACTCCCGCAAGATTTGAGATATTTGGTCACGACATACTAGACTCAGAGTAATGGGACACAAGCAAGCCAACCCCCTCATTAGATGAAACCCAAACCTTAAATCTGTCATTAAGCACAGGACAGGAATGTAACGCAATCAACCTCAATGCTCACACTCAACATTTAGCAGTCTGATGATTTAAGCAACAGATCATACGTGATAACCCATCTTTAAAAGTTTTTTGTAGATCGTGGCCACCTCATGACAAATTGGCCCTTATAGGGGTCACAGTAGATTTTAAAGGGGTCATGAACTGCCTATGTTTATTATTTTGTACCGTTCTCTGCGGTCAACTTCTAATGTTATCAATATTTTTTACATAAAAACATCATCATTTTGAAGTAATAAGCTATTTTCTGTCCTGTTTTGACCCCCCCCCCCCCCATCCGAAGGCTCTGTTTTGAATAGGTGTGGAGGATTGTAGACTCGGAAGTAAACGCCCAATAGTTGTGCATGTTTAACATTCCTCATAGATGGACGCTGCTGTGATTTAGGTTAAAAGAAAATCATAAATATTAATATCAAATGATGTGTTTAACAGACAAATCAATAGACCACATAACAGTTACGCACACTTGTTGTGTTGGATCCAATATAGTCGCACGGCATCGTCTTTTAGTTTCAATCTTTCGGAAAACCCTGTATTGAATTGTGCCTTGTTTGTAAATGAACCCGTGGTAAAATGAAGTGAACAAAAGGACCGAGATCTTACTGATGCGGTCATTTAAAAAAAAAGTTCACTCTTTTCTAATGTTAGGATCAGAAGGAAGGCAACGCAAACACTGTTTTTACACAACTTGGCACTGAACAGCGTCTTGATGTATTCGGAACATCTTTATCGTTTGGTTTCTGTATAGATCTGCATTTTTGCCTCTCTCGTAAACACTACATGCGCAAATCGTGGGCGGGGCTAAACAGACAGTGATGTCAATCTTCTTCTGTGGAGGCGGTGCTTATCCACACTATTACACTCTTAAAAATAAAGGTGCTTAAAAGGTTCTTCACAACAATGCCATCCAAGAACCATTTTTGGTTCCACAAAGACAATCTCTTTCTAACTTTTTTTTATAATCTGAAGAACCTGTTTTCTCCACAAAGAACCTTTTGTGAAAAAGAAAGGTTCTTCAGATGTTAAAGTTCCTTTATGGGACCATTTAGACCAGAGGTCTTCAATCCTGCTGGAAAGTGTATTTAACCGGCTTCAGCACAGTCTTGAGGAGCTTGATTGGTCGCTTCAGGTGTGTTTGATTAGGGTTGTATCTAAACTCTTCAGGATAGTGGGTCCCCAGGAACAGGGTTGAAGACCTCTGATTTAGAGCAGAACATTCCACAAGCTGTCGTTTTGGCAGACTGGCTTCAATATAAGCTGTTTTTAGACTAACGAGAAAGTTTTGAGTTCTGAACCTCTTATATGTCAAAAGATCAAAGACATTTTGGTTTCTCAGTTCATGACCCCTTCAAAGGATAAGCTTAAGGTTACTGACGATTTTATTATGATCATTTTTTTTAAAGCTCAGGTTCTTTGATGTGTCCCACCACAACTTCTTGCTTTCAATAAGAAAAATATCAGCACACACTCTTAAACATATAAAATAAATATTATGGGTTCCCCAAAGGATCTTTAAGTGTGTCTTAGTGTGAAGAACATTTTAATATTATGAAAAAAAAATCACTTTTTTCTTTGTACTATGAAAAGGTTCTGTGGAAGTTAAAGGCTCTTCAGATGCAAAAAAACAACAAAAAATTAATACTATTTTTTAAGAAAATGACAGCTGTCCGTCAAGACATTAATAAGCAAATGTATGGACACTTATGGGCATTGGGTAAGATGCCACACTCAAGGTCTTTTGTTTTTAATAAATAATAATACATTCTGCAATGAAAATTTAATCTATTTGAATTTTAGCTAATTTGTCAGCCTATTTAAGTTCTCAGGTCACCAAATTTCATGTTTCTAAAGAACCTCTGCCAACTCAGACATGTATTTTGAATTTTATTTGTATATTTATGTGAGTGTAGTTAGACAGGTCCGCTCTGATATGGCGACTAAAACACTGAGCTTGTTTGAGCAGCTTAACAAAGGTTTGGTAGTTGGGTCTGTTTGAAATGTCTGTTACCTGTGCCTCCTCGAGTGCGGAGCGTCCCCTGCTGCGTGGATGTGTTGACCCCTCCGAAAACTGTCACGCCCTGCG